>OW203771.1:3208793-3884771 GCA_934045905.1 Leuctra nigra
TGACTAAATGTTGTAACTTTGTTAATTCACAGAAGAGCTATGAATAATATCGGAGGCAGGAAGATTGTTTTGCCACGGCTTTGTGATGCATTGTTGCCAAATAGCATAGAGAATAAGTATTTCATAATGTTTTCCCATTTAATTCCATTCTACGAAACATTGGCAACAGAGGAGAATGTAAGATCACATACATCATTAAACATGACCAGGAACTTGTTAGATTTTCAGAAGCTTTACACATTTACAATATATAAAGAAAATGTATTCAGTGGAACAATATTTGCCGAAATAAATGTAGGGAAAAACAATTTCTTCAAAGTGTAGAGAATGACTAAACCAGAGCGAATGGAAATCACAGCCTTGTATACCTAAGATGAATAGGGTATCCACTGAGCACAAAAACGTGTAACATTTTTTGAGAATAAAATATGACCTTGAACTGTCTCGAGAACGACGCGATCCTGGCGGCATATGGGGGAACTACATAGTGTTAAGTTTTTATTTTCTTATTTACCCTTTGTTATTGCATTTATTAAACCAAAGTTGTTTTATTTAAATAATAATATAATAATAATTCAAAATATGTTCCTAAAATGGCATTTTGAATGAGAAATTATATTAAAATTTCATAGTTGAAACTTTGACCGCAGCGCAGACTAGCGCTGCGAACGAAAGACAATCAAACTCGCCGCCCAAAATCATCTACATCCGGCCCAATGTTAAATACGTTCAGTGGATACACTATTCATCTTAGGTATACAAGGCTGTGTTTTCCATTCACTCTGACTAAACTACTGATTAAATAATATACACTACAAATCGTTACCATTAGCTTTCATGAGATTCAAACAACAAATATCAATATTTCGACAAGCGATGGAAAAAATTAAACAAAGCTAATCAAGAAATAAATAATTGTGGTTCAAACAGTCTACAGTCTGTTTATAGATCGTAAACAGACACAAAGTCATATCTGAGTGGAATGAGATATAATTGAAATGATCGCTGGTAAATGTTCACATTATCTTACTTGCAACGATGAACGGAAATGCCGCTGCAGCGTAATGTGAACTGTTACCAAGTTGACACCAGAACATGCCATTGAAGTTCTCAGATACTCTTCTAACGTTGTATCCACATTCCCCAGTGTTGAGACCAGCTCCGTAATAGTCTTCAGTGACTGGAGTATTTCCATCGGCACGGATCATGTTGGTCCAACTCTCTTGTCCAGGCAATGCGAATGAGCATCTTGTGATTGGTGATCTAATCCGAGTCCTGCATATCACGCCTGTGTCGAAGTTTCTAACCCGATGCACATTGGACGCATCGGTTGTTAACGTGACAATCTCGAACTCTGTCAGGTCGGAATCTTTCTGGTCTGAAAATATCAATTATTATAACCACGAGTAGATCATTTTCCGGAAATCTATGAATTGGAATATTTCAATTTTTTCAAACTTTCTAATGTTCTGGCAACTTTTACACCAATTATTTGAAACTAGGAAAACGCTTTGTGTAACGCGTTGATGAGCGAGCCTTCGTATTGCATGAGATTTGAGATGCGTTTGCAAGTTTCTTCTCTACAGGCCTTGGAACTGAAGCAAGAAGGCAGTGATAAAATAAATGCAATTCCTGGCATAAAGTTTTCAAATATTTCTAACTTTTGAAAAAAAATCATATTAATCTTAAAATTTGCAAAAGTACCGAAAATGTTGGTCCTAAAATGACCATGCAAATTGATCACATTGATCGGTTTAAGGTGCTGCAAGCGCGAGCGATTTTGCAGCATTTTGTAGACACTTTTTGCGATACGATTGGAGACAAAATGGGTAGACCAAATTATTTGAAATTTTAATCGTGATTAGATAAAAGACAAACTTAGGGTTATCCCTTGGTACATTTTTAATTTTTTGTTTCGTTAATTAGTAATAGTTAGTGGATTTTTGGTGAAAAATTAGCTATTTTCTCGTCTCCCTGGGCGCCATATAAAATTAAATTTTAAAAATGTGCCAAGGGATAACCCTAAGTTTGTTTTTCATCTAATCATGATTAAAATTTGGGATCAATTGGTTTACGGGTTTGGTCTCCAATCGTATCGCAAATTTCATCGTTTTGCGCGGTTTTGTTGAATAACCGGCGCCTAATTAATGATGCAATAATCAAAAATTAAAAAAGGCTACTAATATACAATCAGACTGATCATGTGAACATCCTGTAAAAGTTACACTCACTTATGAAACAATTTTTCTCTCTCAATTTTCTAAAACGGCCGAGCGCTAGTATCACTTAACGGTTCTCGTTTACATTCAAAAATCTCATAATATATTAACTTTAATTTTTACCAATCAACGAATTACCATGAAATTTATAACTCTAACACTTTAACAGTTTGATAGGTCAAACGGTGTGAGCTACAGGCCATTTTTATTTTTAAACCAATCACAGGATTATGTTCAAAAACTATCTCATTACATAGATAACATATAGATTATATTAGTGTGCGTGCAAAATTTCAGATCGATTGGTTGAACGATTTGACCTGGCCTGGATTTGATACAGAAAGTGCCATAAGAGTACCGTAATGACGCTTGCTCAAGAGCTCCAATGTCTTAGTACTCAGGTACTCACCTAGAACTCGAACAGTCATGTAGTTGTACCGCCATCCTGTACGCAAAGTCAGCATTCTGCATCCAACCACATACCGTCCACTCTTCAGATTCCTCAGTTCCAAGTGACATCTTGACGGATTTTCATATTGAGAATTGTATTTTATGTCAGATTTTTGATCTGACGTCACTACTCGATCCTCTGTCGGTTCAATGATTGGATAATCCTTGCTCTTTCCGTCATCTCTGACCACGAACTGACATCTGGTGGTGATGACAAATGATTCGCAAGAGACAGACAATTTTCCGTTCGCTTTGATTACACTCTCTAAAGGGCTGATTTTTGTGGTCGCAGAAGGCACGATGATTTCTAAAAAAAAATCAGCATTGAACGAACATAATCGGGTTTTATGAAATATGGTTTTTACTGATTCCCTCAGTTAGGTGAATGTTAATAAATACCAACATACCAACATAAATACTGCAATGTGAAAAGATTTTCCTTGCTGCAGCCGCTGCAATGTGAACTGCCTCGGTAGCTCGGCTGGTAAAGCATCTGACTGGATATCAGAAGGTCGTGGGTTCGAGTCCCACGCGAGGAAAATCTTTTCACATTGCAGTTAGTATTTATTAACATTCACCTAACTGAGGGATTCAGTAAAAATCATATTTCATACATATGCGCACTCATCTGCTTATGAGAAATCCAAGTCGAATGAAGTAAGTCAGTTGTCAAACGTGGACAAAATTCACGGTCTTCTGACCCTATCTTCAAAATCGGTAAGTTGCTAAAGTGGGTATTCCACTATACAATTCAAGTTGGGCATTTTGAAATTCTAGCCAATGAAATATTGTTGTGCATGAAACTCTGAAATCCAATTGGCTTATGATTGAAATTGTCCAATCAATTGTCTATACAATTGTTAACGCAGCTTATATTGGAACACAGCCGCTGCATTGTGAACTGCCTCGGTAGCTCAGCTGGTAGAGCATCTGACTGGATATCGGAAGGTCGTGGGTTCGAGTCTCACTCGAGGAAATCTTTTCACATTGCAGTTGGTATTTATTAATAATCGGGTTAATTGATGACATTTGCGAGTGCTCAGGCGTGTAGGAAGGAGGGGGAGTGGGGGTCAATGACTCAGACTTTTCATCTTGACATGATGTTCCTGATACAATTGTTTAATAATTATCAGTTACATTATTTGATTACTTACATTTATAACTGCATTTGCGTTAATTTTCCCTACGAATATTGCTTGTCACACACGTTCAATTGATTTTCAAAAGAATTACAAAATCGATTCTCTTTTACTAGAATAGAAAATTAACGATTTCCCTGTGAGGCCAATGAGCTGATCAAATTAGAAAATAGGTACTGATTAGATAATATATTGCATTGCATTTGGCTTAAGTTTTTCAATAATATTGCATATCCCAGATTTTCAATTTCTTTGAAAATGATGCCAAAATAGCTTCAAATTCAATTATTTTGTATGAAATATTAAAAATGGCCCTGAGGGCAAACTGGACGTTGGAGGGGGGGGGGGGGGGGAGGGGAGGGTGATCTCTCCTATGGCGGCGCACCAACTTTCCCTCACGTCCGTTGATTCCAGATAATGTTGACCTTATTCAAAATAAAATAATGTTTCTACGCGCCTGAGAGCGACGGCCAATCAGGAGCCGAGGCTTCACGCTGGAGCAACAGCGAGGAATCATTGACTTCTGTTGCTAACACAATAATCCTATAATGACGTATAGACGAATACTAAAGTTAAGATTATTTATATTTAAGTCAAATAAAATTCTTACATAATATTACATTTATAAAACCGGAAAAATATATATCTCAGCTTTGTTTCAGCTTGTCCCGGCAGAAATTCTCATTTACTTACCATGGAATAAAACTAAAATTGTCCATACATGAACATTTCCATTAAGCATTGTCGTCAAATGCACACAGGTTCCTTAAGAATGCCAAAAATGCATTAAAATATCACTTTTTAACAACATTGTTTCACTTTTACACTTATTAGTTCAACATTTCACTATATTAACACTTCATTTTTAAAATTTGTTGAACTATTTTGTGAACGTTAATAATTATCGGAATGCTAAACCATTCCGCAGAGTGGTCTGCAACTTTATGATTCAATTTAGCTTTTAATAAGAGAGGAAGTCGAAACGGAAGGCAAACCACAGATCAGAAATATATTTCATAATAAATTACTTGCAATGAGAGTCTTTAGTGTAATAACTGAATTTTAGAACATATAATAAACTGAATAAATTATATCAAAGCACGACTTAAGTTCTTCTGGAGGCCAAGTCTTGAAACTTACGCTGTCAGGACGCAAACGCTCTCGGTCGTCTTAAAGTCCCATTTACTGAAAGAATGATGACCTTGAAATCTACCTTTAACTGTTAAGCTTAATTTTGAATAAGGTTTTATGACTGTATAATATTTGTAATAATAATTATAATGTTAATAAATTGTTTCCAATAGATTGCTGGATGACAATCAAATAAGCGGCTTGACTTTATGTTTCAATGTCGATCACTCTTACAGTAAATGGGACTTTATGACGTCCGAGAGCGTTTGCGTCCTGACAGCGTAAGTTTCAAGACTTGGCCTTCTGAAGGGAAATCGATTTTCATTAGCGATACAAAGCAAGATTGAACCATAAAAGGAACCGTGTTACTCTAAAGTGAAGCACTATCATGGTTTGTCGTGCTTAACGACGCACTGTTCTGCAACTAGGCTAATGGCGCCGGATAAATTATGATGATGACGATGAAGAATAGGTATTGGGCGGTGGGAAGGAGGCGGCTCTGATCTATAACTGGGAACCTTCCCAGCATTTGCATGTCCAAAGCGTTGGGACTCCTGTACGAACTACTTTGGTGGCACATGCTGGATATCATTCAAGTGAAAGCGGGAACCTGGAAGGTGAATGACCTCATGGCTGAAGAACTTTGCGACAGTGGTTTGTATCAGTTGACAAGACATTAATAGCCGATATGATCGCTAACATTAGCTGAGCAGATGGCACTGCAAGAAGAGACTGGTTTTGTGGAAACTTAATGGGGTACTTGTTCACCAAATCTAATTGTTTTGAATGAACTTTATTGGACGGTTTCGTTACTCTGGACTCTAAACGAGTTATCTACTTATTTTCAACCGCTTTAATACTACCGGGTGGTTGGGGCGGCAAAATGCCAGGGGCCTAGGCACTAGGGGGGCACCACGGGCACTTCTCAAATAAAGCAGAATTGTAAACTTTTCAAAATAAATTTTACGATCTTTTTTTTACTCAACGTGAAATTGCTTACAAAGTAGAGTAATAATGTTTATGTTGTGTAAAACATACTGATTGATTCTATTCAGATTCTATTACGGCTTAAGTTTGAAATTTGCAGGCTTATTTTATGTCAAATTCAGGCACAAAGTTCAGTGTATTGCTTGGCGGCAGTATCTGATTCTCAGTATCTCAGTATCTGAGTAAATGATTTCATGCATTTTAAGTGCGAACATTTTTTAACAACGTTTTGCTAGACCCTTAGATCTCAATACTTTTAGGTGAGAAGGTACTGGCAGTCTTTTTACAAATATTGTTTTTGTACAGTATTCAATATACCTACTCAAATATAACTAAAATATATAAGGGGGGGGGGGGAGAGAGGGGCACCAGAAGAATATTTTTCCAAGGGACAATCAATCTCTAGTTACGCCACTGGAAATGAAATGTTTATAAAATATCGTCTGAAGTCGAGGATGTCCGTTTTCCTGGCAAAATCTAGCCACACAATAGGGAAGTCTCCTTAAAATTAGATTCCAGAATAATATTTGTTTTATGAAAGTTGAAATGTTGCTGAAAACAGATGTGGTATTATTTTTGTTGTGAGATGAATAGTTTTCAAGGAATTAATTAATAAAGTTTGAAATATTTCTTACAATTTCAAAACAGGAAAATTGACAATGACATCACAATTAGCTATATTTCCTTGGAAACAAAGGAATCACCATGGTAACACATTGTTGGAGACTTGGAAATGACATCACAATCCTGATTCTTGATACAGGCCGTTTTTCCCGCCAAAATATCCAATGACATTTGAATTTGATTATTATGAATGAAAATTTTAAATTTCGCTGGTGATAAGTTTGTTTGTCATTGTTAATTGTGTTGATATTTACACATTAACTAGAATAAATTTTTAGGAGACTTCCCTATTGCCTTGTGTTGTCCTGCTCTTCATAGGAAAAGGAAGTGGTTACTTAAGGGGGGATGCCCAAGTAGAGGTCTCTGATAGATATTTGAATTAATATGCTTATTTAATAGATAATTTCCTTGTGCACCATATAAACGCAAGAAAAAGTGGAGTAGCCGAACTAATTTCCAAGATATATCACTTTCTAAATTTGAGTTAGCCCTAACTTTAACATGGTAAGTCGAAAAAACACGGTAATTTCCCTAGTAAATATTAGATTTAAACTATTTTCCACCGATAGATTTTTTCCAAAAACTAATATTATGTGTATTAGACATAGAGGTATTTATTAAGATTTTTATATATACACCTAGCCGTACGTTTTTAAAAGTAAGGCGCCAAATTCTAAATAATTTTCCTATACCTCCTGTGTAAAAATTTCTTAATCTTCCGAAGACATCATATTGAAAACTCAATATAATTCGAGAGTTGCAAGTTACAAGACATTTGATGAAACTTTTACATAAAAATATAGTTGGAATGTTAAAAAAATTAATAAAAGTCGTACATTTCAACAAAAAATATTTTCGGAAAATCTACTTGGGCATCCGGAGAGTCTTTAAAGAGCGACACCCAATTCAGCTATAGGCAGGTCTTCATAAAATATGTAAGATTCATAAAATGTCCTGTAACTTGCAACCCTCGACAGATATTCGGTTTTCAATATTGTTCTTCAGGATATGTGGACATTTGAAGACAGGATGTAGAACTTTCAGGTATTGAATATCAATATAATCGCGCTCAAACCCAATTTTAAGCACAGTGCCCTCGTGAAGAAACATGGGGTTGAAAAGTACCAATTTCACCATGTTGCAATTTTTTTAGATTTTTTTAATGTTTGAAGTCATAAAAATAACTACAAACGCCAAGGTTAATCTCTATGCCATACATCGTCCCCCCATTCAAGACTAAGTAATCTCAAAAAATATTTTTTTTTTTAATAAAATATCTTTTTCAGGACCTCTCCTATTATGTCCAATGATGCAAATTCATATATTTCATAATTTGTTCATCCTAGACAAGATAACGTTGTATTACCCGTAGGTCATTTTCAACTTTTAATTCGATCAATACTACGTTATCTGCAAATTTCCTATGCTATTTACAGATAGTGTAGTCTTGCACCAGAATTCTATGTAAACCTGGAGTCAAAACTAAATTCATGACAAGACGTTATATGCAGATAGTGACAGTGTAGTGTAGTAGACTCACGGCAGAGAGATATATATAGATATACACTTACACTGTAGCAGAGGTATTCTCACTCCACCAATGAACGTGAAGCCTTTTCGACATGAGAAATAATTGGGGTACCCAGCATCGTTAGCGCATATATCAGCACTAGTGGTAAAAATATGAACTAACTGCTAAATTTACCCATTGAGCCGTCGTTGCATTTATATGCTATGCACGATCTTCTTTTGTTTTATATCAGCAATTTACAATTAAACTATAAAACTATTAAATATCGTCAAATAACAGCTATTCTGCGTGCCAGCAGGCACATCACGTGTAAACTATGAATTAGCGGTTGAGCCATCGTCAGGGATTGGTCATCAAGTAGTTTACTCTTCACGCTATAGACGTCGCTTAAATCACCGGGGCCACCCAGATTTCCCCAATCACAGGGTCTGAAAAGGCTTCACTGCGGTCAATGTTATCAGTATAGGAGTGAGACAACCGTCTCTACTAGTATGAATGTAGTAATGATGTCCATGAATCTTGGTAGACTAATTATTTATCGGTTAGTCGAAGATGCTGGAAGATGACCCTAAAACCTCCCCCAAAGCTTCCCCGCCAATGGCAAAAGTTGCAACTAATAACATTATACTGAAATTATAATGCTCAATCAAAAAATAAGTTTTTGAAACTCCGCCTTGTGGGGGGGAGTTTTTGCCTACTTGACCCGTTTTATGTATAGGTGGGAACATCAACTTATTAGTTCAAGGTCACACAGAAAATAATGGGAAATAAAATGTGTAGACATCACAGAAGTACATTCTTGCAAAGATTGTTGAAAAAGAAATATATATATTCGTTCCTGAGTTACTCCGCTTCCAAACTTCCCAAAATTTGGCTACTTCTGCTGATGGTCACACACAAAAATGCAATCTTCATGTTTTGAGATTTATTATTCTTGATTTTGGATTTGAAGCCTGATTTCAAATCGTGTACTTGAATCAAATGATATTCTGGTTGAAATGTGTCTAATTTTGACTGGGCCCAGGGCGATTGTATAACTTTCTTAGCCGAGATAATGGATCGTTATCTATACCAATTGATGAAAGTAAACTATTAATATCATTGTTAATCATTTGAATTGTGCAAAAGCTACGAGGATATAAAATATAATCCCATTATTTATCTCAGGAAGTCGACTTTACGCACTTTGAATTGATTTACATTCTGATAGGCTAAATTACTTTCATCAATTGGTATCGATAACGATCCATTATCTCGGCTAAGAAGTTATACAATCGCACTGCTGGCCGTACCCACCAGGCGCCAAAGTGCAGACAAGTGAAATTCTACTACAAATTAAACGATTTTTCGAAAAATATTGTCTCCTTAGGTCCGCAGTGGGGGGGGGGGGGGGAGGGAGGTTCGGCCACTTGGGCGATGGACTATATTTGAAGTGAATGAACTTTCTTGACCACTTCCTGTTACGTCACTCCAAGATCTGAAAAGAATGTGATTCAAAACAATGGAAATCATGTGAATCATTCCCATTGACTTGTCAAGAAATGTTTATAAATATCGTCTGCAGACGAGGATTTACGATTTCTTGCCAAAGCTAACCTCAGCAATTTCCTTGTAGCCGTCATCGGAAGGAGACGGTCCTTCAAGGAGTGCCTTCAACCGATGACGTTGTGAATGGGTTTCTTTATGATCACAACTATTTAGAGTTTATTTCCCCCCATTCAATTATTTCAAAATAAAATAAATACATGTAAAATATTGTCCACAACTATACCCGGAAGTGTTTATTATATCAATTTTAACTATCTGCTCTAATAGAGTTACAAATAGATTAAACATATAGCATAAATATTTAATTAAACGAGTGTGTTTATTTATTTGTATGCTTTTAAAGTACGACTGCAGCCGCAACAACTTTGCCTCCGTTGATGATGATGTCCAAAAGAGAGACATCCAAAAGACGGTGTGATATTTACAACACGAGTGTTTATAACCTGCATTGGCGAGAAAATATTGTTTCCCTGACTATTCACTACATTAGAAAATGTGAATGTGTGCGTCCCGCTTATGCCACCAAATGTAATATGGATTTGTCTAGTTTTAAATTTCCTTCGACATAACCACAGTTGGGAAGTGATTATGATTGACTGTAGACTTGAATATTTTAAAATAGTCTTCAGGATATTGGATATTTATCTCCCATCTTATCTTTTCTTATGTTTCACATAAATATGCTGCGTACCTTAATTGTGATCATGCGTTTGTACACAGGTTAGAATAACAAAACACAACTGCGATTGACTGAGCCATTTTAAAAGCAGGTAGTCAAATGTGTTAATTACACAATAAACAACCATACACTCAAAATCAGCGATGGATATAAATACCTTGGAGTATGGCTTGACAAGAAATTGGAATGGAAGGAGCAAGTGGGCAGAGTCTCGGCAAAGGGAATCAAACGCACGAATTTTGTAATGAGGAATCTGCATGGTGCCACAGTTGAAACGAAAAACCAAGCTTACAAGACCTTGATCAGGCCCATTCTTGAATATGGAGGAGCCATTTGGGATCCGCACAGGGAAGGTGAAAAGAGGGCCATTGAGAAAATACAGAGAATAGCGGTTAGGAGAGTGACTGGTAGGGTAAGACGATGGAGGACTGAAAGAAACGAGAGAGGTGAAGTTTGTAAGGTGTTGGAGAGCCCCAGCGAAATGATGAAGGAACTCGGATGGGATTCCTTGGAACTTAGAAGAACAGAAGCTCGCCTATGCTACTTGTATCGGGCTAAGGAAGGAATACCGGGATGGAGAGAAATTAATAGCCAAATCATTCCGCGGCGATACAGGGGGAGAGAAGGCTTGGGTGGCCTTCTACAAGAACCAAGCACGAAGAAGGACTGCGGAAGGTACTCCTTCATTCCTCGCACCATCCGGGATTGGAACCGGCTTAACTGCGGCCAAATCCCCAGAGGATTGACCATCGGGGAGTTCGGAGAAGAAATTCACAGTTTGCTCGTTGCCTCCAGTGGAAAATGAATGAAGTTTGTTGTTGTTGTTGTTGTTTGTTTGTGTGTTTGTTGTTGTTTTGTTTGTTTTGTTATTCCCATATTATTTATATTAGTACCTAGTAGGATTTCCTTACCACCGTGTAAAAACAATTGTAAGATGCCTAAATAAAATGTTCAAATGTTCAACGTAACAGCTCAAGAACGCAAATCCAAATACGGATCCTTTTTATGTGGATTCTGCTCCCCTTTTCCTGTGGTACATATAATATAGGTGAATGTGAACGTAAGGTGTAATATTATTATAAACATAACACATTAATATATCTTTTATTTGTAAATGAATTTGTTACAATATAATAAGAAATAGAAAAAGACAATTTATAGACCTTGACCAATTTCGTTGCAATTTTTATTTTTTTGTATCCTTATTGAAACATTTTTGTTTTTCAACAAATAAGTAGGAAAATGTTTTTTCTCTTCCATCAATTCAAATTAGTTTGTTTTAAAATTAATCAGCAGAAGAAACATCTTGTCAATACAATAAAGTCAAGTCAATACATGAAACCGTCTCATCGAATCATCAGTTATCTTCTCAGCAACTGGAACAGAAAGATGAGTCTTCCGTTACTCCGAATATTCGTTACTCTGAATATTTTAGAGAATCAACGGAGAAGATTTTTCTTCTCTCATAATTTAGAAGTAGAATAATATTATGTGTGGTTCCCGCAATATTTCGTACAGGTGTTTTCCATGCCAGCCAGACCGTTTCTATGTAGGTAGAAAAGGTAATAACTAGGAAAACGCTCAGTGAAACGCGTTGATGAGCGAGCCTTCGTACTTCATCCGATTTGATATGCGTTTGTGTCGGTATCTCAGAATATTTTTTCTCAAATATCTGGTCGATACGTTTCTTATCCCTAACCCGGCAGTTTTGTCTCGTAACGCTCCCTTCGCTCGCTTAAGGTGCTGCAAGCGCGAGCGATTGTGCCGCTTGTTGCAGGTACATTTTTGGATACAATTGGAGACAAAAGGATTGACAATTTTTTTTAAATTTTAATCATCATTAGATAAAATACAAACTTAAGGCTATCCTTGGTACATTTTTAATGTTTTGCTTCGTTAATTACTAATATTACTAATATTTACTGATTTTGTTGAAAATTTGTATTTTTTCTTGTCTCAATGGATGCCGTGTGAAATTTAATTTAAAAAATATGCCAAATGATAACCATAAGTTTGTCTTTTATTTAATCACGATTAAAATTTGATATCATTGGTTCGCGTGTTTGGTCTCCAATATCGTATCGGAAATTTCATAGTTTTGCGCGGTATTGTTGAATAACCGGCGCCTTATTAACAATGCAAGAATCAAAAATGAAAAAGTGCTACTTATACAATTAGATTGATCATGTGAACATCCTATCAAAATTAAATCCACTTACGAAACAGTTTTTCTCTATCAATTTTCTAAAACAACCGAGCGCTTGTATCACCTTAATAAATACCACGGTTCCACAAATGGTACCATGGAGGTCTATTCTAGAACGTTTTCCCATTTCCATTCTGATGGAATCCGGTCACGGCCATAAGGATTAACATGGCATGAAATCGAATTCCATCAGAATTGGGAATTTAAACGTTATAGAATATGGCCCCTGGTCTGTATTTAAACTCACTACAGTATGGATCGTCTGCCGATGTCGTGACTTCGAACGTCCCTCTGCCTGGATATCTGTACGTCTCCAAACCGAGTGGACTGCAGTCATCAACAGATTCACATCTCTTGTTAACATTCACCTCCTTGGTCCAGACATCTCCAGACTCAATGCTGGAAGCAAGAGATAATAATCAGGGATGCAGCGGGGCCTGAGCGGCGCCCTGGCTTTATTTTGGGAACCGGACAGGGTTGACCCAGCATCTTTACCAAAATCCATTAAATTCATCAATAGTTTACGATTTTATTCTTAAAATAGCAAACAAATTGTATCTTAACTTTTGTTACAATAGAGATTTTTAAAATCAATTTCAGAATGCGTAAAATATAATCCTTAAAATAGCTAAATTTTCAAAAATTCCCGTGGGGCAAAATTAGGGTGTCTGCCCCCCCCCCCCCCCCCCCCTGGGACGTGAACTCTAAATTATCGTCGCCCTGGCACTTATTTTCCTAGAACTGCATCCCTGGGTATAATAACTCACATGAAACTGTTCAAAACTAATCGAAATATTCTATAAAGAACCCCATGCATTCGCGGTTTCAACAATAGAATACAATTCAGATCGGGCTCATGTTGGCATTTGCATTATCTAAACTGTAAAAATGTATCTTCTTGTGCGGAGTAACATGGATGACGATTTGACTATGCAGATGTGCAATACGAAATTGATTAACAAAATGAATTGTTGGTATATGAACTTGTCTTTAAGAAAACCACGCTGCTGTTCGGAGATGTATATCATCAAAGCTAGTTTAGAATTGGAATACTAAATTATGCTATTTATATTATAGGAATTTGGTATGTTACTTGTTATAAATTAACAAAAAAAATCCAGGAATATACTAATCAAAATCTATTAAAACCATTGATTAATCTGGAGTGGTTTAGTTAATTGCCCGATTGATGATATGTTAATTGGCAGATAGTTCAGTGGATTTGAGCGGTGCCAGCAACTCTTCATATTGACGTTACATTCGTTACATTTAGTGTTTAGATATTTGCGGAATATTTTGTCGAAGTTTGGTACAACAGCATAAAGACGGCTGGGTAGTGAGTTTGACCTTAAAGAGTTTTTAATCGATTTTTATCAATATCTTTTACCAATGTAATTGTTAACAAAATAAAGCTTTGTACGAGTATTCAGAACAGTTCATTGAAAATAATTCCATAGCTTGTAATGGTTTATTAGATTTACTTTGTCCTACAGATGTTTAGTGCTCGAAAATTAGTAAAATTATGGTATTAAACATCTGTTAGACAAAATAAAGCTAATAACTTATTCCAAACTATAAAATTATTTTCATTGAACTCATTGATAAAAATCGATTAAAAAACTCTTCAAGGCCACGCTCACTACTCAGCCCTCTAAAAATGCGTAATCATCAGCTGAGGACCGCTTCCGATTTCCAATGAGATTTGCACATCTCTCAGAGCACATTGAAGTGGCCTTGAATAGACATCGAGTTTGTTTACCGGGCAATGACTTCAAGTGCATCTTCGCGATGTCCCCAGAAGGTACAGTTGTTCATCTGAAGGATCGCTGCCGTGAAGAAGGCGCAGGCTCTGCTGTGAGGACACGTTATGCCGTACAAGAGCTCTGAAAGAGAGAGAGGGTTACTCCAGCTACATTTCAAAAGAGAGCCGGTAAGAAACCCAGAAGGTACAGTTGTTCATCTGGATCGCTGCCGTGAAGAAGGCGCAGGCTCTGCTGTGAGGACACGTTATGCCGTACAAGAGTCCTGAAAGAGAGAGAGGGTTACTCCAGCCACATTTCATAAGAGAGCCGGTAAGAAACCCAGAAGGTACAGTTGTTCATCTGGATCGCTGCCGTGAAGAAGGCGCAGGCTCTGCTGTGAGGACACGTTATGCCGTACAATAGCTCTGAAAGAGAGAGAGGGTTACTCCAGCCACATTTCAAAAGAGAGCCGGTAAGAAACCCAGAAGGTACAGTTGTTCATCTGAAGGATCGCTGCCGTGAAGAAGGCGCAGGCTCTGCTGTGAGGACACGTTATGCCGTACAAGAGCTCTGAAAGAGAGAGAGGGTTACTCCAGCCACATTTCATAAGAGAGCCGGTAAGAAACCCAGAAGGTACAGTTGTTCATCTGAAGGATCGCTGCCGTGAAGAAGGCGCAGGCTCTGCTGTGAGGACACGTTATGCCGTACAAGAGCTCTGAAAGAGAGAGAGGGTTACTCCAGCTACATTTCATAAGAGAGCCGGTAAGAAACCCAGAAGGTACAGTTGTTCATCTGAAGGATCGCTGCCGTGAAGAAGGCGCAGGCTCTGCTGTGAGGACACGTTATGCCGTACAAGAGCTCTGAAAGAGAGAGAGGGTTACTCCAGCCACATTTCATAAGAGAGCCGGTAAGAAACCCAGAAGGTACAGTTGTTCATCTGGATCGCTGCCGTGAAGAAGGCGCAGGCTCTGCTGTGAGGACACGTTATGCCGTACAAGAGCTCTGAAAGAGAGAGAGGGTTACTCCAGCCACATTTCATAAGAGAGCCGGTAAGAAACCCAGAAGGTACAGTTGTTCATCTGAAGGATCGATGCCGTGAAGAAGGCGCAGGCTCTGCTGTGAGGACACGTTATGCCGTACAAGAGCTCTGAAAGAGAGAGAGGGTTACTCCAGCCACATTTCATAAGAGAGCCGGTAAGAAACCCAGAAGGTACAGTTGTTCATCTGAAGGATCGCTGCCGTGAAGAAGGCGCAGGCTCTGCTGTGAGGACACGTTATGCCGTACAAGAGCTCTGAAAGAGAGAGATGACACTCCATTTCATAAGAGAGCCTCTAAGAAACCCGCGCAACATATCTACCCTTGAGTATAGCTCAAGGGTCCCATGGCCGTTTACCTTTCAGAAAAACAAATATTTTGAATATTCACAGCTTTGATGAGAAATTACTTACAGCACTTATTTAAAATTGCCCTTCCTATTAACGTCGAACAATGAATCAGCATCTACGTAATATTAGAAATGATTTAAAGTGTCAACAAATTAAACAATCACGTTGTCTGTCGCGTTAGCATGGGACGGTATTATTATGTAATTTTGGTTTGTTTTATTTCTACAATAATGAACATGAGATAACGGAGCAAGTCAACTGGTATCTGAACAGAAGTGATACCTGAGCGGAGCATAATGAAGTATTGGATCATTCAAATCACATTTGTATGTATTTGATTTATGTATTTGATTCAGCCCCAGATAAGATTAGGTTCATAGATTAATGAGCATTAGATAAATATATTTAGTCTGTTGTGATCCTTAATTTGTATTTTTTTTTAATTTGTAGCTTTTTGTATCAATTGATTTTCTCTGTTAGTTTTTCATAATTGGTTGTTATTCTATCACTTATGGAGTTTTACTCTGTTGGATGTATTGTACAAAAAAATCATATGATTAATAAATAGAACATCTTGCCAATACTATGACGAATGTTTTTTTATAATTATTATTTTTGAAACATTTTTTTTATGACGAACATGTTCAAACTGTAACCTTCAACAGGGAATCTTGTCAGATCAGCGGGCGAGATGATGTTTGGCATCTGCTGATCGAACCACTTGCATCCCGGTTGGTTCCAGCCCCCGTTCATGTAGAAGTCCACGTGTCCATAGGGCTGGATCATCCCCAGACCCAGCTGCGGAAAGAATCTTCGGGCACTCGTGTGCACCACCTGAGGAATTATACGCTCATCAGTAGGGCTAGGATGTTAAGGACATATCTTTTTTTAATTTTTTGTTCAGACACGTCTGAAATTTACAAATAAATATGTTTCATGTGTTGCTGGTTTCAAAAATGTGTCTTTTATTTTGCCTGAAAATGCCTTTTTCTCAATTTTTTGGAATTCAACCTTTTCTTGCTATTTAAAGGTATTTTTGTCCTTTTTTAAAATTATTGGGGAAAATAATATCAAGTATTTGTTTCAAGTTCTACCACAATTGACTTCATCCCAAATGTCCATCCTCTACTTGGATGACCAACAACGATACTTGACACATTGACACATTCATACAATAATTTAAGTTCATTTAAACATCTTACTCCAAATTCAACTCCTGAAAATAAATCGAATAATATGTTGACGAAATTACAAAGCATAACATTTCATAGGTCCTTTTTAGGGATTTTATGGTTCTTTTTAAATAGTTTTAAGCGACTATTTGCCTGCCCTTTTGGACGATTCATAGGTCCTAAACGTCCTAGCCCTATTCATGAGGTGTTTGCTCTCAGAAACCATGGAGTGTAGATCTCTACTCAGATCAGATAGTCATATCGGGGAAATATTGGAATTGTTTGGACAAGGACAACTTGCCGTATGGATTCTTTATTTGAAGGTTCATTTTGCCTATCTCAACAGAGCCAGGCTCCACTAGTGAGGATGTAACAGAGAGGAAACCCGGTACCGGCATGTAGCCTACTCTTATGAAAGATACCAAGAAGGCCAACGGCTTAACGTCCCATCCGAAGGACGGTGTAACATTTACAGCACGGGCCTCCACAACCCGCGCCGTCGAGAGACTGATCACACTAACCCAAAACACCCCAGTCTCTCTGGCCCAACGGCAGCAACTAGCACACAAGAGTTGAATGGTCACCCATCCAACTACTGACCCCGCAAACTGGCTACTCGGTGATCTGACAAGAACTATGGTATGCAATAGGTATATTAGGCGTTAAGTCAACTTGTGGCGCGTATTCATAGATACAACAAGATATTCATCTCATGTAATCGTTTGGAGGTTTTGTTTATTACTTTCAGGCGTGAACTGACACACCGTTTCTCATCAATTATAGTCACAAGTAGGACAATTGTTCACGCTATGACTTTCAACTGTAGTTGGAATCTCGACTGCTTTTTCAGAACTAAATTGAGATTTCAACTGCAGTTGAACTCGATCGTGTTCAGTTCACACTGGTTTTCAACTGCGATTGAGATTTCAACTGCAGTTGAAAGTTAGAGTGTGAACACGGTATTACCTCCACGAAGCTAGCGTCTGTTTTGTCCAAGCGAACTTCCTTGACGTATCCCTCGAATGCAGTCTGAGCAGGATCCAGAGCTACAAGAGATAATGTAATAACAGAGGAAGAAGAGGTGCTGACATTCTGTGGAGTGGCTGAGAAAATCAGATGGCTAACGATTTTGTAAGAAGTCAATTTGTTGGAACAATTGGATTTCGTTGGAATGCCCTTATTGGCATTGAAACCAAGTCAATTTTGGCATGAACCGTATTCTATACCCAAAGTGATATCTTTTTGAAATGAATACACAACGAAATTATTTATTTTTCGTTTTTGAATCGGGCAGTGTATAAAAACCTGGTTTCTTACCAACAATTGAAAACAAAATTTAACAACAATAATAACATTTTTAATAAGGTACCTATTATAATGTCACACGAATTAAAAGGTGTTTCCTGTCATGATGAAATGAATTCGTGTATAGTCTTTTTTCCCTTTGTATTATTTTACTCGCATGGTAAAATACAAATAAAATAAAAATCGTATGTGCTTATCTTTACCGTATAATCTGGCAACGCCGGGAATTCCCTTGCACATGTACGAAGAAATGTGCGCGCCAAGACTGTGACCAATCACGTTGAACCTAGACGCAGAAGCTCCCCATTGGTTGATCAAATAGTTGCCCAATCTGTACAGTAAAAAATTTTAAAAATGTATTTCCTTTCAAAAAATAATTCTGGTTTTCCTGTTTTCTCCGAACGAACTGTGAGAAGTGGAGAAGACTTGGTTTTGCATCGAACCATCTCAAATCTTCCCTACCAGGCTTGTTCTAACTTTACTGGCTTGCTGCGGTTGTGGAAGAAGGTGCCTTTATGATTGAAAAGTGAAGTGAAACTACTGACTTGACTAGAGTGGCGCCGACGACTCTGGTGTTGGAAGCAACTTGCAAGTAGTTCAACATTGAAGCTCCTTTACCCCAATCGACCAGGATCACATTAGCGTCGTGCTGAAAGAGAAAAGCAACATTGATCATTCTGTGACATTTGCTTAAGAACTTCTATGCTTAAGAACCCCAATTTTTTTTGAAATCCATTCATTGGTTAAAATTTAAATAAATATCTCCTGATAGGCTGAAAAATGAAAATGGTCTTCGATAAATCTGAGCAAACTTTATTTTGCATGGTCATTAAGACCAACATATTGTTTCTTATTTTACAAATTTTCATCCCAATCAGTTAAGAACGTATGAACTTATTGACATTTATAATAGCTGTCAGAGATGAAGTATCGAAATTAATGTTTTCCAGTGCCAATTAAATTGAACCTGATTTGCTATGTACCAGGGTGCCAAGATGCTATTTTCAAGTTTCGATGAAAAGCATACTTTTATGTTGATCGAGTGGATCATATTTCAATGTAATATAGATGTATATGTTTTCTGGGTGTTGTGTACGCATTTCCGGTTCGAGAATTTACACGTACCCGTGCTCGCTCATCAACGCGTTACACTGAGCGTTTTTATTTCGCCGGTTATCTTCCAAACATCCTTCCGAAGTGAGATTCTCTTAATTTCCATCAATATCAAGAAGTGGACTGTTTGGTTGAGACGGTGGAATATGGAATGGGGAAACGACGGTTTATCTGTATTCTGTGGAGTCTAAGAGAGATTCATCTCAACTAGGAACAACAACTCACGTGCGTCAAGATGGCGTCTTTCATGTCGCGGACCCAAGTTGTGTTCCCGCTGTTCGCGAACCCATGGATTATGAAGAAGGTTTGCCGAGAGCCAACAAAATCGGAACCGTTCAAGTTGAATTCAGTGTCTGTAGTGCTCAAGTTGAATCTGTTGTCGTGATAGATTAGTTCTCTCCAGAAAATTATCAAAACTTATTCAATTTCATCAGTTTGTAGGAATGTTTGCCAAAGTCTGCTTTCATTGCTATTTTAGACTCTACTGGGTATATAACCCATTTTGATGAATAGAGCTCAATGTATAAGCAGGCTACCATACCTACTGTTGAAGTCTTGAGATATTGCTGCGTCATTATGAGCTTCTGGTTGTTAAACTGTAAACTATCGTGACTGATACTAGGTTTCAATCAAAACTAATTAGTATTTTCTTAAATTTTGTCTTCCCACTAAATAATTTAAAAAAAAACATATAGTAACGACCCGTTACAGCATAGACAAAATAATGCACATACTGGAGTACTTGATGACCTCTGGTGAGATATTTATGGTAAAATAATCGTATTTTACACTTTGAGGTCGTACCAGAGGCAACTCTAAAGCAAGAGTGAACCAGAGTGCTCCACTGTAGGGCAGTATTTAGTCAATTAGGCTGTAATGGGTCGCTACTATCTGATTTTTTAAAAGTATTAAGTGGGAAGACAAAATTTCAAAAAACGCTCTGACGAACCTTGCGATTCCCGTTCGCTTACCCAGGCCTCTGAAACACTCCATTTGTTTTTTCATAACTTCTACTTATTTGCTACGCACCTGCCACGCTGGATCGGTGTGTAAAGATAGAACCTGGTCTGAATCGATTCCGGAGACATTGGAGCTGGCAGAGGTCTAGTGACGGTGAGCCACGGATAGTGCAGTGAGAAGCAGCCGAGATCCCCGTAGCAGACTTCTTTAGGAAGTACAAGGTCGACTACTTTGCCGGGCAGAGATACGACGGTGTCCACTCCAGCCGCCGCCACGTCCATGCTGACGTTCACAACTTGCGAGAAGATATCCTGGGTAGCGTTTACAACCTCGACGACGACGTTGTTGGTCACGTTGGCGATTTCTTCGACGACAATTACATGGATATTAGGAACTTTTTCGGCGTCTTTAGTAACATTGAAGGCTTTTTCGACATCTTTGTTGTCATTAGAGAAATCGGCAACGACATCTTTGGTGACGTTAGAAATGTTATCAACGACATCTTTGGTGAAGTTAGAAATGTTATCAACGACATCTTTGGTAGCGTAAGAAATTTTATCAACGACATCTTTGGTGGCGTTAGAAATATTATCAACGACATCTTTTGTGGCGTTAGAAATGTTATCAACGACATCTTTGGTGTCGTTAGAAATGTTATCAACCACATCTTTGGTGACGTTAGAAATGTTATCAACTACATCTTTGGTAACGTTAGAAATGTTATTAACGACATCTTTGGTGACGTTAGAAATGTTATCAACGACATCTTTGGTGACGTTAGAAATGTTATCAACTACATCTTTAGTAACGTTAGAAATGTTATCAACCACATCTTTGGTGACGTAAGAAATTTGTTCATCAACTTCTTTGGAGACATTCGGGACTTTCTCAACATCTTTGTTGTCATTAGGGAAGACAATGATATCATTTATGATATTGTACATTTCTTTAACGCCATCTTTAGCTGCTTTAAATACTTTGTCGACATATTCGTTGAAATAAGTAATGGCTACGCCATCTTTGATGGCATTAGAGATTTGTTCAAATACATCTTTGTAGACAGTAGATATTTGTTTAACGACATCTTTGTAGAGTGTAGATAATTGTTTCACGACAGCTGTTGTAACATTATATAATTCTCCGACGATATCTTTATTGATACTAGCAACCTCGATCGCGCCATCTTTGATGATATTGGTGACCTGAGCAATAAAACATTGTTCTGATTGCCAATGTTTTCATCAAGTCTACCACTAACTTCATGGGAAACACGGCAAAATATTAGAAACCTGGATGTCTTTGCTATAATTTTATTTCTTGGGTACAGGAAAGGATTTTCATTTAAATTTGTTATTGTGGTAATACTACTTAAGGTGCTGCAAGCGTGAGCGATTTTGCTGCTTTTTGTAGACACGTTTTGCGATACGATTGGAGACAAAATGGGTATACCAAATTATTTGAAATTTTAATCGTTATTAGATAAAAGACAAACTTAGGGTTATTCCTTGGTACATTTATAATTTTTTGTTTCGTTAGATTTTTGGTGAAAGATTAGCTATTTTCTCGTCTCCCTGGGCGCCGTATAAAATTAAATTTCAAAAATAAGTCAAGTGATAACCCTATGTTTGTCTTTCATCTAATCATGGTTAAAATTTGAGATCAATTGGTTTACGGGTTTGGTCTCCAATCGTATCGCAAATTTCATTGCTTTGAGCGGTTTTGTTGAATAACCGGCGCCTAATTAACGATGCAATAAGCAAAAAAATAAAAAGTGCTGCTAATTTACAATCAGACTGATCTTGTGAACATCCTGTAAAAGTTACACTCACTTATGAAACAATTTTTCTCTCTCAATTTTCTAAAACGGCCGAGCGCTAGTATCACCTTAAGGGTTAAAATAAATAACAGTATGCGGAACCTGATTCCTTTCCATCCAAGATATATGGAATAGGCCTTTAGTATGCTGATATGCTGATACCTCTCCTTTGTCTTCATCGGTTGTGCTGATTGGTGTCATCTTCCTCAAAGCGTTCATTGATCCTTGAATGAGGTTCTTGTCTCCCCCTACTAAGTCCTTGGAGTACCTTGATGATCCACCTGGAAGAGCTTTGAAATAAGTTAATTACATTCTATTCGTTTCGTTCAGACTGTTCTACTGTGCAGCTAATGTATCTTATACCGTGAAATCAATATGTTCCAGTACGTCTTTCTTCTTGCTATGTGTCAAGTCTCATTTACACGGTCCATTTACCAGTCAAATCCTTTGATCAATTCTTTACTTATTCTTTTAATTTAAATGAATCGTTTAACACGATAAAATTTTATTTAGCAAAACATTTTTTTTATTTTTTTTAAATCAAAAAAATCCAGTTATCCAGTCAATGTGATCCAGTCAATCAACATAAATGTATCTGCTTTTCATTGAAACGTGAAAATAGCTTCTAAACTGGTATACTAAAGCAAATCAGATTCATGTTGCAGTGGAAAAACAGTCATTTCGATACTTCATTTGTGACAGTTATTAAAAATGTCAATAAGTTGATACTTAATTGATTGGAATGCACATTTGTAATTTCATTGTCAGTCTATCAGGAGATATTTATTTAAATTTTAACCAAAGAACGGATTTCAAAAAAATTAGAGTCTTCATACAGAAAAGGTTGTCTTTACATGTGTGCAAAAATTCAGATCGATCGGTGAAACGGTGCGAATTTTATTGCTCCAGGTAGCAGCAAAAAAAGGAGAATAAATAAATAAAAAGAGGTCCGTGTCAAAAGAGATAAAAGGAGTCGCTCGCTCAAGTAACAACACTTACCGCCTGACATAAGTGCAATAAACAGCACCACTGCAGTCATCATTGCAGCACCTTGACCATTCACACAATGTGGACTGCGAATTCAAAACACAGATCTTGTAGGTAAATGAAAACTGCACGGCAAGAGGAAGTCAATTTCATATTCACTTTAGGAAAACGCTCGGTGTAACGCGTTGATAAGCGAGCCTTCGTATTTGTACGAATCAGTGGTCAGTATAATGTCAAAAACTCTTGAAAGTTCATTACTGGTTTGTCAAAGAACACTGATGCTGCTGGTCCCAATGGAAGTTTAAAATTTGGTGATGATCAATCGAGCGATTTTGCCACTTATTGCAGGCACTTCTTTTGGATACGATTAAAGACAAAATGGGTTAACGAAATAATTTTGATCAGTCAAATGATTCCAGTTTCAATTTGATGACAGATTTTCTTTCATAATGCCAAGCTAAGTACGAACACTTATAGACCGATTTTGCTGAAAATCATTAGGCCAATGCACTGATTAGTAATGAAACTTTTGTGAATACATTGTCCGGGTACGTGACTTCGTTTCAAATGTAATGGAAAACACTGGCAGATAGACAGACAGACAGACAGACAGACAGACAGACAGACAGACAGACAGACAGACAGACAGACAGACAGACCGACAGACAGACAGACAGACAGACAGACAGACAAAAATTCAGAGATCCGAGCCAAAGTTTCAAATAGAGAAGCTCGCTCCGCTCTCTTGATAAGATTGGGATATACATAAACACTTCTGAAAAGACATACGTGGTTTACACCAAACCGAGATAATTTTAATTATCAATCGAAATCACTTGTATTGACCATCGTTGTTCTTGTAAAAGACGCCCCAAGCAATACGAAGGCTCGCTTCTTCACGCGTTTCACTGAGCGTTTTCCTAGTCACATATTTACCGAGTCATCGCCTAGCTCTAGCCGTCATTGGAACACCGCTATCTCTGTCACACACCTACACGATACTGACGTGCATTGAAGACAAGATAGCAAAGTACTCGTTATACCCATTATATTAAACACTCCATTTAAAATACCAGCCAAGTCTCTCCAACTTAAAATAAACAATATATGAAACATCAGAACTGACAAGTCAAAATATTCACAAAGTCAACACTTTATATTTAATAATATCAAAAAATACTTGGCGCACCGTGTGAAAGAGCACCCACAGAAGTATAGGCAAGAAAAACAATAAACCAATATCAACACCATCATTTGAAAATAGAAATAAATAATGGACAGAAATTAATTGAAACCAAATAGAAACAAAGAGGAATCATAATTACAATACAAAACATAAAAGCGTTTCCCATTAATCTTATTTAGTAAGCTACAGTCCATTTTTTTATATTCTCATAAGAATTAAAATCTGCTTATCAGCTTAAATTTAAGCTCGGGTGGTTCATGCAGATTTACCGGTTTACCTCCTTTTGCCAGTTTGTTTTTGTGAGGTCCCACTGCTTTTGTTTTGATTGATTTAGATTTAGACCCAACTGTTGCTGTGTCCGTTGCGGCTTCGGGTGTTGCTGCAGTTGCGTCTCTTGCAGTGTTTTTCGCAACAAAACAAAACGTTACAATCGGATTTGCTAGAACTGGAGGACATCATTTGTTTCTGTACATGTTCTGGATGATGATGATGATTTGAAGTAATATTTCGCTAATACTTTACGCAGATTGATTGAGTTTTGTTGCTATTGATTGATTCACTTACATTGATTTTTTACGAGAAATTGATTGGTTAACAATTAACATTATAATTATTTTAACTTGATAGAAAGAATACCTGATCACTGAGCTATATCCTAAAACAGCTAGGTGCTTTGATTATAATCGAAATGAAGAGAGAAATCCTTGCCATTGCCATACCGGAGGTCTATTCTAGAACGTTTTCCCAATTCCATTCTGATGGAATCCGGTCACGGCCATAAGGATTAACATCGAATTTCATCGAATTTCATCAGAATTGGGGATTTAAAAGTTCTAGAATAGGGCGTCAGGTGGTATAGGTCCAGCTACTTACAGCTCTCTGCGCAGTTCACAGTTTTATACGTATGCCTCAATTATACAACCATTTATAAGTGCCATATCGCTGTTCTCGACTTGTGCCATGAACATATATTTAAAACATAATTAAATGACTTCGCAGAACTGTTTACGGCGATTGCATTTGATTAATGACGATGATTAAACGACTTTGACACTTCGAAGAGCTGAACCCACACTTTGTAACGATCATTCAACAGACTGGGTTACAGTTGGGGATTTCAGCTGGGAATTTGAAAACTCAACCCGGTTGTCAAATTATTCCATTACGGACGGCATAGTGTACGAAATGTTTGAAGGGGATTGATTCCGGGGGCGAGGGGGGGGGGATGACTTTTTAATTTCAGGGGAAATGTTATAAGTAGATGTCAACTCAGACCGTTATTTAGCGAAATTTACCCATTTTGGAAAGTCAAAAAATATCCGGGACGATCCAAACTGTTTAAGATGATTCACAGAAAAGTCGTAACTGAATAACCGTTAACATTTCAAGCTGAAACTTGGCATGAATAATCATAATACTATAATCATAATCATAATCATAATGATAATCATCTATGGAGAACTGACGTTATGTTTTGGTGTTTTTATTGTTATATTTATAAAATAAAGTTGGTACGTACTGGATTTTTCGTCGAGAAACCCACATTTATTGGTGCCTGTGGTCAGGCTATCAAGTTATTGACAAAAATTGTAGTTCCCTTTTCACCTAATCATAACGAAGACAACGAGCTCACTTGCAAGTCTGTAGAGTAGTAATTGCGGTCGCTGGAGCTGTGTCAAAGCAACAGCAATGTAACGGGGAAAAAAATTCGGGACCAAAATATTGGATGTGAAGAGGGTCAAGTGGGTTGTAAATTCACTTCTAGAATAGGAAAATACATTGTATTCCTCTTATGTGCAATAATTTGGCCAATTTCCTGTTTTATAAGTTTAGTCACGTGGTACCACTCGAATACCCTTAAGAGTCTACGATACTTGATGAAATCCATGTCTTATGAAGCACAAAAAGGCGGCCCCTACTTTTTTCTAAACGGCTTTACCGATTGTCTTCAAATTTTCACAGGTTATAGATGAAGAGTAGATCTGTGTCTCTAGTGGCCCCAAAGTTTAATTTTTTGTTTAGTTATTTCGGGGCAGAGGTGCCAAAAAGACTCAAATATTGTCCATGTTAGCACTTCCTCAAAACGAGAAAAAAACATTTTTTATTATTTTTTTCGATCACTAGAGACACAGATTTACTCTTTGTCTCTATGCTGTTAAATTTTGAAAACAATCGGTCAAGCCGTTAAGAAAAAAGTAGGGGCCACCTTTTTATGGTTTTTTGTGGTTTTCAATATTTGAATTAAAATAACTTACTTCACAGCAGTATATGCAACATGCAACACACGATTAAATGTCACAAATGTCACGTACAACCCAGAGCTAATGCATTTTCATGCATTTCAAGGATTTTTTTTACATCGAATTCGAAAAATATTCAATATAAGAAACACAAACTCGTATATTTTATTTAACAAACTTACCAAATTATGGTTATTGAAACTTCCAACTAGCAAACTCGAAAATGTAATAAATTGTAAAATAATAAGACATACCAATGAATTCTGAACGTAAAAAGTGTGAGGTAGTGTTTGAATTTAAAATGGTTCTGATCTAAGTTTGGTGATAGGTTTATGTTTTGTTTACTTATAGCTTCATAGTTTAAGTGATGACTAAACATGTAATTATGTTTAATGTAAACGTTAACTGAACATCTTATTTTAATAATCTAATTTCAGTTTAATATAGGTACTCCAATCTTTAGATTGATACCTATATGAATGATTATTATAAAAAATTAAAAAATTATTTGAACCTATGTAAACGTAATACTATTCTTCTAATTTGAATCTCTCTAGTTCCATGTAGCTTCAATGACTATATTGACTGAATTGTAGTTACTATAGTTACCTTTTAATTATTTTAATTTTAGATTGATACCAATATAAAGGATTATTATAAAAATTATTTGAACCTTTGTTAACGTAGTACTATTCTAAGAACTAATAGTCTGAATGATTGTGCCAAGATCTGTTTCTCTTTAGGCACCAAATCAGCTAGATTACAAAATTAGATGAATTATCACTAATATTATGTAAATCTAGTTTTCTGTTATGTGTATTTATAGTTCCTACTTATTTCATTAATTACTAATTGACTATTCTAAACATTACCAATAATATTAATATTAAGTTAATATCATAATAAGTAATATTGTAATATTTGTGTTATTTAATTATTCATATCTGTAGTCATACCCCGACACAAGAAGTTCCTTCTTACTGGGGTATAAGAAATCACTGTAAACACAAATGTATTTATTACTCAATAAACATACTGAATACTGAATACTGAAATTTTCTGCGAGTCCTGTCGACTCTTAATCTATCTGACTTACTTCCATTCTTCCATTGATGCATTGATATAATTGTATTTAATTGATCCAAAAAATATGGCGTTGTAATGAATTTGAACTGTCCTGATGAGCATGGGTCCATATAAATATTTGTTTCACACCAACTGCAATCGATTCTTTTCATTTACAGTTTTCACATCTTCAGTGAAAGTTATTATTTCGATCTCAAATGCATTTTTGTTATTTCCTTCGTAGCGAATTCCTGTAAAGTTTTGAGAATAATCGATGGTTTTGGTTAACATCACATTTCTTACGCCACACTTCGTATTTATATTTAAAATGTGTGTGATATTTGAAGAGTGGATTCATTGATTTTATACAAATACATTATAAGTTACTTTTTATTGACATTTTCTATAAATCTATTTAAAAATTATTACTATATTAATTTACTAATTTAATTTTTGATACATTTGTATTTTGTATTTGTGTATTCTACTGCTGATTGAGAAGAATCTGTCATCATATTAATGCCGGTATCGTCTTATTAACATTGATTGTGTATTAATATGGTATTATTGTGATCCTGAAGATTTGGACAAGGAGCGGAACTTCCTCATAGACTTGTCTGACGTCGGCTCAGAAACTGAAAGAAGAAACAAGAAAGTGCAATAAGTAAAAGTAAAAACTAGGAAAACGCTCTGAATAACGAGTTAATGAGCGAGCACTGATACGCGCAACACCTCGAACCGAAATTCTGTACATCGAAAATGTCATTAAAAGCCAATAATTCTTGAATTTCGTCACAGACTTGTATAAATATCTCCAAAATCTCCAAAAATATTGGTCCCAATAACCTTGCTAAGTTTTAAGTTGATCGATTAAACCTTCGATTGAACGGTTCCTTGTTAAGTTTCAAAAATCACAAGATATCTTTCAAACAATATACCTGGGACCACTCATATGAAATGATATTACTGTGTTCACAATATCATTAGTTTCATTTCGTTTGAAACTTTCTGCTCAAACTACCTTGCCTTGAACTGAAGATTCGAAGTCGCCGTGAATTTGACAGCCAACACACAAAATGTCCCTAAAATTACAAAACTTTTGAAAATAACGACAGATTAGACTGAAAATTGGCAAAAAATACCTTAAATGTTGCCACCAAGACCATGCGAAATTTTAAGTTGGTCGGTCAATCGGTTCTAGTTTAAATTACAAAAATCACCGGAAAAATGGTTTCAAATTTGAACCAATGGGAGGATTTTGCTTAAACTTTTTATGATTGGGTAAAATGTTAGTTGCAATGACTTTACTAAATTTCAAAATGATTGGACCAAACCAATCGAAAGATAATTTTTTTTAAATTTGAACCAATCAGGGGATTTCAAAAAATTAGGGTCTGCAAATCTCATATTTGGTCTGGACATGTGTGCAAAATTTTAGCTCGATCGAATAAACGGTGCAACCTGTATACAAGCAGACGACAGACAAACAAAAAAAAACAAAACAAAAAACAGAGATCCGTGCCAAAAGAGCCAAAAGAAGACGCTCGCTTCGCTCGCTCAATTAATTATCGCTAGATATTTGGCTTCAATTTCGCTTTGTATTCGTTGAACCAAAAGGTTTAACTCAACGAGTCAGTGGCGTAACTACCAGGTGTTTGGGCTGGCAAATGTCAGGGGCTCAGGCCAAGGGGCCCAGGCATTTGGGGCCCAGGCATTAGGGGGCACCACTCAGATACGGCAATGTGCAACTAATTTCAATGTAATTTCAGATGTGATATTTTTGTTGAATTTGGTACACGGCCTCTTTTCTAAGTATAGTAAAGTATTAATGTGCAGGGCGATTTATAAAAAATGTATGGGTTTTGAAACTTGTAAAACTCGTATTGAAAAATACCAATACGAAAAAATTCCCTGCTAGGCATTTCACACCCCTTAAAAAGTAATGTTAATTTGTAAGTTGCGTGGATGTTTGAATGTGAATGGGGTTGAAATATCTCAAGAAATCAACCCTGAAGATATGCGTAAGAAGACATTCATTTAATCAGCTATATTGGGGGGGGGGGGGGGGGGCACCGCAATATAATTCTTGCCAGGACTTCTCTAGGGGCTGTGTATAAAGGACGTCATGCTCAAAATGATATATTTTGACACCCCCCCCCCCCCCTCACGCTGTGTCATACTTTTTGAGACACCCTCCTCCCCCCACCCCGAAAAGGACGTCACAAATCTATCCCTATCACCCCTTAATTAGAGTATTTTTGACTGTAAAATATATCAGAATTTATCGTTTTTAGCGAAATTTCCGGTCCCGACTTATCAACTGAAATTTAAAATGCTTGAAAATATCTATATCAAAACGTGCCGTCCAACTGTCTCTAGACCCCCCTTCCCCCCCTGTCACACTGTGTCACATATTGGTGCTTCCCCTCTCCTGCCCTGAAGCGTGACGTCATTTATGCACTGCCCCCTAGTCACGCCTTTGCGATTGAATGAACACTGAAGACTCACTGCAGAACGGATTGTTCGAGTTCGTGGCGACGGCGAAGGATCCTCTGCCTGGATAGTCGACAGCCTGGATGCCCAATGGAGTGCAGTCCTCCACAGCTTCACATTCCTTGTGCGCCACCACAGCCTTGGCCAAGTGACCGGCAGATATGATGCTGTGAACATACGTCAGAACTCAGTACTGGAACACTTTCTTGTCAGAGTGCAGTCCTCCACAGCTTCACATTCCTTGTGCGCCACCACAGCCTTGGCCAAGTGACCGGCAGATATGATGCTGTGAACATACGTCAGAACTCAGTACTGGAACACTTTCTTGTCAGAGTGCAGTCCTCCACAGCTTCACATTCCTTGTGCGCCACCACAGCCTTGGCCAAGTGACCGGCAGATATGATGCTGTGAACATACGTCAGAACTCAGTACTGGAACACTGTCTTGTCAGAGTGCAGTCCTCCACAGCTTCACATTCCTTGTGCGCCACCACAGCCTTGGCCAAGTGACCGGCAGATATGATGCTGTAAACATACGTCAGAACTCAGTACTGGAACACTGTCTTGTCAGAGTGCAGTCCTCCACAGCTTCACATTCCTTGTGCGCCACCACAGCCTTGGCCAAGTGACCGGCAGATATGATGCTGTGAACATACGTCAGAACTCAGTACTGGAACACTTTCTTGTCAGAGTGCAGTCCTCCACAGCTTCACATTCCTTGTGCGCCACCACAGCCTTGGCCAAGTGGCCGGCAGATATGATGCTGTGAACATACGTCAGAACTCAGTACTGGAACACTGTCTTGTCAGAGTGCAGTCCTCCACAGCTTCACATTCCTTGTGCGCCACCACAGCCTTGGCCAAGTGACCGGCAGATATGATGCTGTGAACATACGTCAGAACTCAGTACTGGAACACTTTCTTGTCAGAGTGCAGTCCTCCACAGCTTCACATTCCTTGTGCGCCACCACAGCCTTGGCCAAGTGACCGGCAGATATGATGCTGTGAACATACGTCAGAACTCAGTACTGGAACACTGTCTTGTCAGAGTGCAGTCCTCCACAGCTTCACATTCCTTGTGCGCCACCACAGCCTTGGCCAAGTGACCGGCAGATATGATGCTGTGAACATACGTCAGAACTCAGTACTGGAACACTGTCTTGTCAGAGTGCAGTCCTCCACAGCTTCACATTCCTTGTGCGCCACCACAGCCTTGGCCAAGTGACCGGCAGATATGATGCTGTGAACATACGTCAGAACTCAGTACTGGAACACTTTCTTGTCAGAGTGCAGTCCTCCACAGCTTCACATTCCTTGTGCGCCACCACAGCCTTGGCCAAGTGACCGGCAGATATGATGCTGTGAACATACGTCAGAACTCAGTACTGGAACACTTTCTTGTCAGAGTGCAGTCCTCCACAGCTTCACATTCCTTGTGCGCCACCACAGCCTTGGCCAAGTGGCCGGCAGATATGATGCTGTGAACATACGTCAGAACTCAGTACTGGAACACTTTCTTGTCAGAGTGCAGTCCTCCACAGCTTCACATTCCTTGTGCGCCACCACAGCCTTGGCCAAGTGGCCGGCAGATATGATGCTGTGAACATACGTCAGAACTCAGTACTGGAACACTGTCTTGTCAGAGTGCAGTCCTCCACAGCTTCACATTCCTTGTGCGCCACCACAGCCTTGGCCAAGTGACCGGCAGATATGATGCTGTGAACATACGTCAGAACTCAGTACTGGAACACTTTCTTGTCAGAGTGCAGTCCTCCACAGCTTCACATTCCTTGTGCGCCACCACAGCCTTGGCCAAGTGGCCGGCAGATATGATGCTGTGAACATACGTCAGAACTCAGTACTGGAACACTGTCTTGTCAGAGTGCAGTCCTCCACAGCTTCACATTCCTTGTGCGCCACCACAGCCTTGGCCAAGTGACCGGCAGATATGATGCTGTGAACATACGTCAGAACTCAGTACTGGAACACTTTCTTGTCAGAGTGCAGTCCTCCACAGCTTCACATTCCTTGTGCGCCACCACAGCCTTGGCCAAGTGGCCGGCAGATATGATGCTGTGAACATACGTCAGAACTCAGTACTGGAACACTGTCTTGTCAGAGTGCAGTCCTCCACAGCTTCACATTCCTTGTGCGCCACCACAGCCTTGGCCAAGTGGCCGGCAGATATGATGCTGTGAACATACGTCAGAACTCAGTACTGGAACACTGTCTTGTCAGAGTGCAGTCCTCCACAGCTTCACATTCCTTGTGCGCCACCACAGCCTTGGCCAAGTGACCGGCAGATATGATGCTGTGAACATACGTCAGAACTCAGTACTGGAACACTGCACTTGGTAACACTCACGCAGTAATAGCAGATACAGGGTAATTTGCACTTTTTTTTTTTTTTTTTTTTTTTTTTTAATAATTTGTTTTTATTTTTTACTTTTTATTATGACGTAAAAATATGATTTCCGGACTTCGATGGCTTTCATTCTGTACTTGAAAGGGTTATTACATTTAAATAATTCTTGGATACTCCAAAAGAATGTGTAGAAACCTGGAAGATGCCCTCGTACATTATAATTAGATCATATAATCGTTTAATATCCCTTACCGATGGACAGCTACCTTAACGCGGTGGTGGTGCTTAAGGGGCCAACTCACATTACGAGTTGGTCCAAACTAAGTGCAGTTCCGGGTCGACCTAGTTCCATGACCTCCCCAAATTCGTGGACCCTCGGGCCGGCCCTCCCCCTCGAGATGGTATCCCCCTGTAGTCGGTTCCCACCGGTCCTAAGCCTCCCTCCCCCGGTCTGTCTTCCCAGTTTCAGACTCCCCCGGATCGGGCCCGTTAGGTCGACCCCTCGCCATATCCTCCACTTATCATCAACAAAGTTATAAGTAAAAATGAATGTGCGCAAAATAACATACTTGCCGACGCGCCGTTGAACAATAATAATCTAAACTTTTGATTAATTTGTATTCTCGACTATAATTCACATCCCATCGATGTCGTTTACAACTTCTAAGAAAGATTCTAATACACTAAGGTTTTTTAAGTTTGTGATTGTTGTGTGATTTACCTGGCGATGAGCTCGTGTGGGCGTGCGCGATGACCCCAGAAAGTGCAGTTGCCGGCGTGGAGAATAGAAGACGTGAGGAACTCGTAGGACCTCCCGTGTGGACAGCCGATGAAGTTGGAGATCACTGCAAACATCAGTTCAGTTTCATTCACTCCAAGTCCATTCGAGAATCATTGACACACGAAATACATCATTGAAGAGGAGGGATTTGATAGTAACTTCATCTCATTGAATAAAACTGATTTCTTGGAACGATTCGCATAAATTTACTATAATAAACGTGAAATACCTCTTCACTTCAGTATACTTATTTTAATGCGATAAGATGAAATTGTATCTATCAGTTTTTTTATATTAAATCTTTATATCTCTTTTTGGACCTTCTCCAGCGTCCGGGCAGATTGTCTTGAGACCCCGATTGACTCTTTTATCCCATTAGTCTACTTTCCACAATCAGTGTCAATCCTATATAGCTCTGAATATGCTTGACAAAATGTAATAATGATTCGTAATTTAAATTTTAAGCATTCCAATCGTATGCCTTTCTTATACCTTACCTTTAACGGAAAAAGTATTGTTAAAACTTATATTCAAAACTTTCTTTCCACTTCTTGGTTTCGGTCAATGACATGACACTATAGAATATCTACTAATTGAAATAAATTTAGACACAAGATGAGCACAAGTAATGCGAATTGCTTCGTGTAAATAAGTTAGTAAACTCATGCGGGATACAGAAGTTGAACAAGAAACTCTACCTAATATCGCCAATATTTCAGTAGCACCGTGTTACTGTAGCACGATCGGCTAGTTGCTATGGCGACAATGTTAGCTCTTATGGCTAAAACTTTTAAATCAAAACTTGTGCTACAGTAACACGGTGCTACTGAAATCTGGCGATATTAGGTAAGGGTCCTGCCGTGTGAAATATGCTTCAGCCTCTGACCTTCAACCGGCACCGTTGCGAGATCTACGAACGACGTGATGTTGGGTTTCGGCGGCAGAATGCATCCCGGTTGGTTCCAGCCTCCGTTCATGTAGAAGTCGACGTGGCCGTGTTCCTGGATCATCCCCAGACCAAGCAGAGGGATGAACAGTCGGGAGCTGGTGTGTATCACCTATCAGGAACAACACACATCACATCCAGTGTAGGTAACAGAAGTGAAGAACGAAAAAATTTGTTATTGAAATGAGGTTGTTGTGTCATCTCGTAGTGGTTTTCATGACCTTCCAAATATGATTTCGGGTTGAAAGAAATATTAATACGATACTTTAAGGTGCTGCAAGCGCTAGCGATTTTGCTGCTTTTTGTAGACACTTTTTGCGATACGATTGGAGACGAAATAGGTAGACCAAATTATTTGAAATTTTAATCGTGATTAGATAAAAAACAAACTTAGGGTTATCCCTTGGTACATTTTTAATTTTTTGTTTCGTTAATTAGTAATAATTAGTGTATTTTTGGTGAAAAATAAGCTATTTTCTCGTCTCCCTGGGCGCCGTATAAAACAAAATTTCAAAAATGTGCCAAGGGATAACCCTAAGTTTGTCTTTCATCTAATCATGATTAAAATTTGAGATCAATTGGTTAACGGGTTTGGTCTCCAATCGTATCGCAAATTTCATCGTTTTACGCGGTTTTGTTGAATAACCGGCGCCTTATTAACGATGCAATAAGAAAAAATTAAAAAGGGCTACTAATATACAATCAGACTGATCATGTGAACATCCTGTAAAAGTTACACTCGCTTATGAAACAATTTTTCTCTCTCAATTTTCTAAAACGGCCGAGCGCTCTTGTCACCTTAAAAAGCTAATTTAAATATGAAAATGGGAAATATGATTGGGGATGGGGATTTAGAAATAAGTATCTAAACATTATTGCTTTTTAATGGAATCAAAAGGAATTGTAAACTGGAGGAGTGCGGTGTTTTAACTAAACCCCAAACACCCCAGTATCTCTGGCCCAACGGGAAGAGCGTAACCCCAACTTCAATAAAATTTGCTGTAACTTTGCATTCTTATATAAAATTTTATGCAACACCAGAATATCACAAAAAAAAATTTGCATCCTGAACTAGTTTTTGAGATAAACCCATATTGTCCCCCTATGTTAGCTTATGGCGGCCAAGAAAAATCGTGCAATTTTTAGACTAAAATGAAGATCTAATTTTTTGTGTCGATAGATTTCAACAAAAAACTTATTTTCTAGTAAACATATGGACATACTATCAGAGAAAAAAATTAAAACTATACCAACGTGAGCTATTTTAAAAGTTAACACCGAAAACTGAATAATTTTCCTATAACTTCTGTGTTAAAAATTTCCTCATGTTCTAAAGACATAAAATTGAAAACTCAATATAAGTCCCGAGTTGCAAGACACAGGACCTTTTATGAATATTTCATACTTAAATATAGATGAAATGTTGGAAAAATTAATAAATGTTGTTAAATTCAATAAAAAAAAATTGGGATGTGGCATTCGATCTGTGATCTTACGAGAACCGAGGTATCCAATACACCAGCCGTTGGGAATGTTTGGAATAAGACAAGTGAATGAACTACCTGAACGAAGTTAGCGTCTGTTTTGTCCAGGCGAACTTCCTTGTCGTATCCCTCGAATGCAGGCTGAGCAGGATCCAGAGCTGCAAGAGTCAAGGACAAATAAACAGTGAAAACCCAACCCAGAGTCGATGACTTCGCTCTGCGTAAGTCGTAACGCGTTAATGAGCGAGCCTTCGTATTGCATCTGAAGGGTACAGGGAAATAACGCTATGAGTCCATTTTTAGAAAAAAATGTAATCTTGCAGTGATTTTTATGAGCTTTCAGAATGAACCTTCCCTCGGTTTTTAGTAAAATATTGCCACAAAGTCTTGAAAAACGCAATTCAAATATCGATTTGTATGGAAGATAGATACAAGTTTCAACATAAAACCTCGTTTATCTCAGTTTCATCCGAATGTGACTCACAGCGTTCTTTCCCTGTACAAGCCTGTACCCTTCAAATTGATATTAGTTTGCAAGTTTCTGCGCTGCTCTAGAGCCGAAACGAAATGCGTCTAATAAGCAATATCTAATAAAATATTTGATATTTATTGCCTTCAAGATATTTGACAAATATTTCCAAACACGCATAACATGTCCGTAAACTGTCAATAACTTTTGAAGTATACGACAAATTGGTATGCAAATTTACAAGAACACAGAAAATGTTGGTCCCGATGAAATTGCAAAATGTTAAGCTGACCGGTCAAACGGTTCTAAACTTTCAACAAAATAATGCCATTAAAGCTGTATAATTGCCATTTGCATTGATTTGAAGACTTGAAAAGTCACGTTCGAAGCTCGTTGTAAGGGAGAAAATATTATCTACAATAAGTCATCTGAAACAGTTTAATAATAATCTAAAGCCTGATTTACACGGTACGATTTATTGAACAACTTCTGTGTCACATTCCCATTTTTCATACAATTTTGCATTTACACGACACAACTTTCTGTCCCCGAACTTAAAACATGTTCTAATTTCCTTCAAGAAATGTGACAAAGACTGTGCCAAAGACTGTGACACAGAAGTTGCTCAATAAATGTGGCCGTGTAAATCGGGCTTTAGTCTGCGAAATCCTGCATGACGACCGTATCGTAAGTTTTGTTGAATATATAAACAAGGGAGTATCAAACGTAATGGCTTAGATAGACCGGAAAAAAACTCTTCTGAAGTCACTTACACGATATTTTGGAGGTTCTCGTGATCAATCCAAGAATTATAAAAGATAACATTGTTAAATGACCAGTTTCAGCTTTTAGAAATCTATAGAAATTTCAATATTATTGTTAGTAGATACACTCGGCCAAACAAAAATTGAACGTTGACCAAATTTGAATGACTGCTGGTCATGTCCCATAACCAATCAAAGCTTGTTATTATCATTGAAATGTGAGGTCACCTACTAGAGTGAGACAATGAGATCGCTTGGACTGACTTCTGATGGTGCGATCTTACATTTATCAGCCTATCAGATTTATTGAACGTTCAAGTTTTGTTTGGCCAAGTGTACCTACTGAAGTGAGAACAGTTTATAATATTCACTATTTTCCGTGTAAATGCCGTTATTTCTGTATAGTTTTCATCTTCGCTACTAAGGCTGCGTTTCACCAAGATTCTAAACCAGGTTGAGGGGTTGTAAAACTGGTTTAGGCGCCTCTAAACCAGGTTTACCGCCTCTAAACCGGGTTTAGAATCTTGGTGAAACGCAGCCTAAGAGTCACTCGCACTAATAAACATAAAATAAAATAATATACATAAATTGTCAAAAGTTAATGTAGCTACTAATCGTTAAAGTAAATATTAAACCAAATATTGGCGGGAAATAATGAGCTACGAGTGTTGTGCTTACCGTACAATCTGGCAACGCCGGGAATTCCCTTGCACATGTAGGATGAGATTTGCGCGCCAAGACTGTGACCAATCACGTTGAACCTCGACGGATCAGCTCCCCATTGGTTGATCAAATAGTTGCCCAATCTGTAAGCAAAATGCATTTGTTAGAAGGAAACTCTACTAAAATGAAGAATGACTTAAATATGAATCAATTGGTAATATACATGATTATGATATGTATGAATACATATTTCTGTACCTATGAGGTAAAAGGCCGGAAGTCCATATCAATGTTTCTTGAGATGAGCTCAAAAACCAGTAATTCTGTCATCATCCAATCATAATGGTGCCATGAGTCATTGTGTAAGAGAATACTTCAGTACCTATTAAGCCTGAATTACACGGTTCAAGTTTCCTTGAAGGGGTTGAATTCAACCCTTGATTTCAAGGAAACATGAAAGAGAATTGAAACGATTAATGTCGATTATTGATTGAAGTTGCGGTGAAATTAACAAATGGTTGAAGTATTTCAAGACTTGAAGGAAAACAGAACATGTTCTAATTGAAAAGGTTGAAGATATGTATTAAATTCAATACTTAGGCACTTGTCAAATGCTTCAATGTTTTTATTTAGACGATCCAAGTCTTGAATTCAACTCTCTTGAAAGGGTTGAATTCAAGGAAACTTGAATCGTGTAATTCAGCCTTTACTTTATTTGATGACATCAGTCAACAACAACAATGGCAACGATTGAGTTTGATTACGTCATTCCAATAGTGTGCAACGCAATATCGCGACAATGGACTACCGACCTTCTACCTGCGAGGTACAGAGTGAAGCTACTGACTTGACTAGCGTGGCGCCGACGACTCTGGTGTTGGAAGCGACTTGGAAGTAGTTGAGCAGGGAAGCTCCTTTGCCCCAGTCGACCAGGATCACGTTAGCGTCGTGCTGAAACAGACAGATAAGTTAGTCAAGACGGCTGTAATCGAGTGATTTTGCAGCTCTTTGCAGCCACTTTTTTGGATACGAATGGAGACAAAATGGGTTGACGAAATGATTTGAAATTTTAACCATGATTAGATAAAACACAAACTTAGGGTTATCCCTTGGTACATATTTAATTTTTCGTTTCGTTATTAGTAATAATTGTGTGATTTTTGGTGATGTTTTTATTTTTTTTGTCTCTATGGGTGCAGTATGAAATGTAATTTTAAAAATGTGCCAAGTGATAACCATGAGTTTGTTATTTATCTAATCATGATTAAAATTTGAGATCAAGTGGTTCACGGGTTTGGTCTCCAATCGTATAGGAAATTTCATAGTTTTGAGCGGTTTTGTTTAATAACTGGCGCCTAATTAACAATGCAAGAAGCAAAAATTAAAAAGTGTTACTAATGTACGATCAGACAGATCATGTGAATATCCTACCAAAGTTACACGTACACTTATGAAATAATTTTTCTCTCTCAATATTCTAAAACGGCCGAGGCGCTTGTAACACCTTTCAAATATGAAGTCAATATTATTGTGAAAATCACAACACGTTTGGTAAACAGTAGACACATATATTTTGAAAATACGTCAATTCGCAACCTATACAGAAATAAATAAACGTGTATTTATTCCAGAAAGGATTCCTGATCATTCTTTCTGCTCTATAACTTGCATTCTTATATAGTTTTCCTCACATTTCAAAATAAATTTGCAATTCGAAAAGCTATTTGTATAAGTTTTACGTAACCTTAATAAGTGCAAAAGAAGAAATTGATAAATAACTGGGTTCTGAAACTGAAACAGAAAATGACGCTTCGTTATTAATTTTAATTAATAATGGACTTAGCTAGATCGTATTTCTGCAAGAAAGATAATCAAGTCAGTGAAATCATTACCTTACATTCATTACAATTAATTGCCATAATGATATGTTAATTACTAGAATTGTAAGTAAGATATTTCTCAACACTGCTGCACATCTATGGTAGAAACAAGGCACGATTTAGTCTATAAATCTACAAAGCAAGGCCAGATCATGATCGTGTATAGACACATGCTTCGCAAATCAAGTGGGATTGGAAATTATTCAGAATTACTTATATTTTTCCATGAGAAAGACTGTCATAGCGTTGTAGGAAGTGTTTCGTCTCACGCATTCCACTTAGTGAGGTTATGTAATCGACATTGGTCTTGAAATCCTAATGAATATACTATTTATTATAAGTGGAAAAAGAGTGATTATTCTGTGGTGCACACATATTGTAAACTTGCATATTGTATTTGCGTGGTTCAAAATAAATGAGATAAAGAAAGAAAGAAAGAAAGAAAGAAAGAAAGAAAGAAAGAAAGAAAGAAAGAAAGAAAGAAAGAAAGAAAGAGGAAGGAAGGAAGGAAGAAAGGAAGGCAGGAAGAAAGGAAGTTAGGAAGGAAGGAAAGAAGGAAGGATGGAAGGATGGAAATTAAAAATTTTCTCACAGCTCACAGCAAAGCAACCAAGATGAATCTTGAACTCTGTTACGACCAAAGTGCAGTTTCATGTTGACATTTCGGCATAGGCGTTCGCAGGATTTCTGGTTCTGCCAGGTGTGGACAGGGCAAGGAAAACAATATGTTATGTATGGGTTAAGGGGGATGTGGGGCGGCTCGTCCCCCACCCTGCCCCGCAGGGCGTTTTTTGGACACTTTGACATAAGTTTTGAGACGTTACGAGGTGTATTTTGTTGAACTATTAATAAACCTGCCCCGCAGGTAATTTTTTGGTTTTTAGACACTTAGAAACATTTTCTTTAGTTTTTTTTGGTTACAAAATGAAACTATACGTAAAACCCCAGATTTTTTTTCTGTTTTCCTGATATCCAGGGAGGAAATGCGTCCCCCCCCCCCCGCCCCCTTGCCCCCCCCTGTGAACGCCCATGCATTTCGGGATTAGAAACTTTTTTTTCTGGTCGATAGGCTATTTTTCAGTAACTTATCTTATTTTAAATACAGTTGAGAAAGAAAGATATTAAAAAGAAATACTAAAGTGATATGAAATAAAGGGGAAGTTAAATCAAGGAAGATACTGATAACTTATAACTTATATCCTGAAAGCATCTGAAGGGTACAGGGGAAGAACGCTACATGAGTCCATTTTTAAAAAAAAAATAGTTTAAGGTGTAATCTTGCAGCAGTGATTTTATTAGCTTTATACCCTATGTTTCTAGAAAATATTACCACAAAATCTTGAAAAACGCAATTGAAATATCGATTTGTATGGAAGATAGATACAAGTTTCAACATAAAACCTCGTTAATCTCAGCTTCATCCGAATGTGACTCATAGCGTTATTCCCCTGTACTCTTCATCTGTCCCCCAGTTAGAATGAGCAACTCACATGCGTCAAGATGGCGTCCTTCATGTCACTGAGCCACGAGCTGTTCCCGTTGCTCGCAAACCCGTGGGTTATGAAGTAGGTTTGTCTCGAGCCGATGAAGTCCGAACCCTTGGCGTTGAACTCAGTGTCGGTCTTGCTCAAGTTGAATCTACATTGTGGAAGTATTTATTTAGAGACATCGGACATGAAGCATGTTGGTGCAATTATATCTCGCAATAGGGAAGTGAAGTAAAGTTAAGATTTTAGAATAATACATATTTTATGAAAGTTGAGATGTTATTGAAGTGGTATTATTTTTGTTGTGTGATGAATAGTTTTCAAGGAACGAATTTACAAAGTTTGGTAGATTGTAGCTGTCCATGAAACACAATTTGAAGTCACACGCCGAGTCGGGCGTATAGATAATGTTAGCCAGAGCCGGTTCTATGCATCCCGTAACACAGGGAACACGGCGTGTGACGTACAGCTTGTTTTTGCAGAGGAGTGAAATGTCGAAAACTAATAAATTAATTATGGAAAATATGAATTAAAAAATATAATAAAATTTCACATTGCTCTTTGAGGCTATGAACAAAATATAATCTCAGCATTCACCTATTCCCCATTAGCATGGAAGAGGTACAGAAAAGGGTCTGGGTTTACAAGTAATCAGGCGCGTAGGAAAACCCTTCTTCTTTCCGTTCCCCTCCCTAAGATTTTATAACACTCATATACGTGAAGATGAAAGTATGCAGTGTTAAATCGCGTCGAAATGCAAACCTGAAATTCTATTTTTTCCGGGACTGTGCGCCCCGGACCCCTCGTTGTCTTCGCAGCCAATAGCATATCCAGCTAAAATTATTTTGTAATAGTATCCCCCCTCCTCCCCCTGTAAATATATGTAATATTCGCCTGATTACGGTGTGGTTATTGTGATTTTAATAAGTTTAGATTAACATAGTTGATCTTCATCTGTCCACCTCTTACAGAAATATCGCAAAGTTGGGATAATAAACTCCTCAACTCTTGACGTTCCTCTTAGCCCCTTATTGTTTTCAAGTTCCGGAAAAGTCACGAGAACCCAAAGATCTGATCACGGAAGACACTTGTACCTTCCATTTACGTCAGGCAGATCGAAGGAATGCCGTGTACAGGTTAGTACAGGGCCCAAATGTAAAGATCACTCTGTCTAATATTCTTCTACCATGTACAGGGCCATAACAAGGGGTGTGCGGGCGCGCCAACCAGGGGACGCCAGTAAGCCAAATTTGTATGTAATGACTTTTTAGAACCCAAAATTAATTTTTGCGTATTAAAAGTACTACTAGGAAAACGCTCAGTGTAACGCGTTGATGAGCGAGCACGGGTACGTGCAAATTCTCGAACCGGAAATGCGTACACAACGCACAGAAAACATATACATCCATATGGAATTGATTATGATATCAACTTAAAAGTGTATGCTTTTCATCGAAACTTTAAAATAGCATCTAAGCACCTGGTTCATAAAGCAAATCAGAATCAATTTTCAATTGGCACTGGAAAACATTCATTTCGATACTTCATTACTGACAGATATTAAAAATGTAAATAACTTCATACGTTCTTAACTGATTGGGATGAAATTTTGTAAAATAAGAGACAATATTGGTCTTAATGATCATGCAAAATATGAGTTTGATCAGAATTATCGAAGACCGTTTTCATTTTTCAGCCTATCAGGAGATATTTATTTAAATTTTAACCAATGAATCTGAGTAACGCGTTGATGAGCGAGCACGGATACGCGCAACACCTCGAACCGAAATTCTGTCTATCGAAAATGTCATTAAAAGCCAATAATTCTAAAATTTCGCCACAGATTTGTATAGAAATCTCAAAACATTCCTAAAATATTGGTCCAAATAACCATGCAAAGCTTTAAGTTGATCAATTGAACCTTTATGATTGAACTGTTCCGTGTTAATTTTCAAAAATCACAGGATCTCCTTCAAAAAATATACCTGAGACCACTCATATGATATAAGTGTGTCTACACAATATCAGATCGACTGTTGAACGGTCATTATCAGTTTCATTTGCGTTTGAAAGTTTCTGCTCTAACTACCTTGCCTTGAACTGAAGAGTCGAAGTCGCCGTGAATTTGACAGCCAACACGCTAATAGTCCGTAAAATGTCAATAACGTTTGGATTTAAACACAGATTAGTATGAAAATTGTCAAAAATGCAGATAATGTTGGACCCAACCATCATGCGAAGTTATAAGTTGATCGTTCAATCGGTTATAGTTTAAATTTCTAAAAACACAGGAAAGATGGTTTTAAATTTTAACCAATGGGAGGATTTGGCTGAAACTTTGTTTGATTGGGTACAATGTTGGGGGTAATGACTTGTCAAAATTTCAATTTGATCAAAACAACCAATCGAAAGTTAATTTTTTTTAAATTTGAACCAATCAATGGATTTCAAAAAAATTAGGGTCTGCAACAATCAGAAATGTTACGTACATGTGTGCAAAATTTCAGCTCGATCGAAGAAAAACTCTGACCTGTATATCGTCAGTAACAGAAAAAAAAAAAAAAAACAAAAAAAAAAACAGAGGTCCGTGCCAAAAGAGCCAAATGGAGACGCTCGCTTCGCTCGCTCAAAAAACGCATTGCAGGGCATAGTTAGTGTCCGTGATGATTTCAGTCATAACCAAGAGGTTTAAGCCCCCCCCCCCCATCTTTCACTTGCGCCAATTAATGCACCCCTTTGCAGAGTTTAAAAATTAAGTTTTGAAATACAAATGTTCTGCTGAAAAATATATTAAACTGACAGTCAAAAATGCTTAAAAACAATTGAATTTTTTTTTGAATAAACATTTTCCGTTTCAGGCCCCCGGACCCGCATATGGTAGCGTTTTCTGGGGACTTGGGGGGTGGGGCACCAAAATTTTGATTTGCACCGGGCTCCGAAATCCCTAGTTACGGCACTGGGTTAGTAGAAGTACGCACCTGCCTCGCTGCTTGGCCGTGTACAGATAGAATCTGGCCTGGATGAAGTCTGGAGCGTTGGGCGCGGGCAGAGGTCTCGTGAAGGAGAACCACGGCGAGTCCATGGAGAAACAGCCGAGGTCCCCGTAGCAGACGTCCTCAGGTCGCACCAAGTCAGCTGCTTTGCCCGGGAAAGACATGACCGTGTTGACGGCATCTTCAGCCACTTCCTTGACGGTGTCGACTGCATCTGTAGCCACTTCCTTGGTGGCGTTGGCCACGTCCTTCGTGACAGACACGGCCTGGAAACAGAAAACATCTGCATGTTTCAGGGAATAATCGGGTTTTACACATCTGCACTGGGGTCGTATAACTTTTGTCAACAGTCGATCGACATCTCTTATGGGAGAATAACATTGACACGTCATAGTCGAGTCAATGCTAATCTCTCATAAGAGTTGTCGATCGCTTGTCGAGCAATGTTATACGATCGCAGGGCTGATAGGAAATTCGAATACAAAAATATTTAAATATTTAAAATATTTAAAATATAATTTTCGTCCTACGATCGTAAAATATATTAATAAAGATAAGTCATGAATGCAATTATCAGACAAAGTAAAAGAACAGTAATCAAATAATTTTAAGGTTCATGAGTTTCTAATTAGAATAAAAATAAAAATATAAATATAACGGAACAGGTTGGGTGAGTGGTAACGCTCTGAACTTGTATTCCGGAGGCCCGGGTTCGATTCCCGCGGCCGTCCTTCCTGACTGGAGTTTTTTCGTGGTATTCCCTCAGTCGACAGGCAAATGCTGGGAAGGTACCCTACTAATAGGCCACGACCGCCTCCTTCCCACCTTCCATCCTTACCTACTCTTCACCATCATCTCCCAATCATCATCATAATCATTCATCCGTCGCCATTAGCCTCGCTGCAGAACAGTGCGACGTTAAGCCCCAGACAAAAAAATTATGCAACTAATACCATGTCTGTGTACGACTGGTAGTCGCGATATGGGGTAATGTATCAGGACATGTAGAGGTAACTACACAAGTTTACTCATGAATGTTGCTTACTCCTCCTGCCAGATCCTTGGACTTCTCTGCAGCGGTGGCCACAACGTCCTGGCCTCCTTGAAGCAGGTCCTTGCCTCCTTGAAGGAGGTCCTTCGTGAATCTTGCACTGTCCCCTGGAAGACGATGCAAGAACAATCAACACAATTAATTGTTTACTCCCATTACGAAGTCTTTGTCAGAAATATATTTGCGTCCGCGAACCCCGAGAAAATTGTTTGTCAGTTTTAAATAATTCCGAACATTTTGGTGCGATTTCGTTTTTGAACAGGAAATAATATACCTATCTAACAAATTGTGTTTTCTTTCGTTAGCAATATTATTTTAACGTTTTTAGAATCACGAATACGCGATCATTCAAAAATAAACGAAAGTATCAGGATGATGGTTTAAGAATTAATTTTCATCTAAAATAAGAAAACAATACATGCTCTCGGTGATCTAATTTTTGGGTTTTTACGGGGAATTGCGAATTCGCTTTTGTGAAATAAATTATATGTTTATAAATGTTTATATCTGACTGAATCAATAACGTCTGATTTATTTCGTATATAAACGATCACTAAGTGCTTGATGTGAGATTCATATAATTTCGAGATTCAAATGATTTTATGTTATTTGGTAGCCTAACTTTGTAAAAGTGTGTACACAATTCTATTTTACTTGTTGACCCCGCGACTACTTGACAAAGATTGATGAAAACCGACTATTGTTTAGTATATTTAATTGCATCATAGATTATAGAAATGAATGAACTTACCTGTGGCCAAAACCCCGAGAAGAATCAACGCTGTGATCCTCATTGTTACAGCCTGGATGCTGCAGTTTCGTCCAGACAATGTTCTGCGAAATCAGAGTAAACCTTCTTCAATTACTTGCTAATTACGTACTCGTTATTAGGGGAAAACTCTATTAATCAAGTGTATATGAAATACTCGAATTGAGTATCTGATGGGCAGTTAAGAATTATTACATAATAATTCTTAACAAAAATTGCGTATCATGAAATGCAGTATTAATATCTGTTGGCCTGGCCTAAGGTTATCACAAATATTTACGCAGGGCGCGAACTTGATAAATATTTTCGTAGTGTATAAAACCTTGAGTAGAAATGCATAAACCGAGCACAAAATGGCCAAATTAAAAACGGTATTCGAAAGACGTATTGGATGATAAAGATTTGATAGTCATCTAACGCTGGGAGTTCTAATTTAATTAATAACAAGGATTGATTATCAAGGAACCTGACCAACAGTCGATCCATTTCGTTCAAATATATTTTTTTACTTTGGCCAAAAATGGTTTGTATTTATTTATTTTGTAAATTTTAACATGCAAAACCTTGGTTTCATAGTTTGGTAACTTTTCGTTCGTTTGGGAACTATAAAAATTGTATAAACAAGTTATATTTTGAGTCGCAATATTTAAAAAAAAATTATAATATTTGGGAAATTATTATCAATATAATAATTCGATTGCAGCCTGCTTTTAAAATCAATATTACAAATCTATTTCTTTTCACTTCCTACCTGTGGCTATAAGTCCAACACACAGCCGCACGCGGGAAAATCACAAGTCCAACTGCACGGATCTCGTGTTATATAGCATCTAGCGACCTTGGCAATGCAGAGTTATCATCTGACAGATACACGGACATCACAGAGGCAACGTGCTGCCAATTATAAGCGCCATTTACACAGGATGCATGTCAATAGCAGTTGCAAGAGAGATTATAAATAAATATAATTGATATGTTTTTTTTCATATGCGTACAAAGTAACGGAGTCTGAATAATTTTTGGGAAAAAAATGTCTACAAATTAATTTGATTGATAGTAATTTGTAATTGGTGGTTATGGTTGGGTAAGTGTCAGAACAACGCGGAAGTTAAAATGGGCCAAGTCAACATATTATTTACCTAAACATGTAAAAATACTTTGAAATTCGTTTTTATAGTGCGGTAGGTAGGATCCCCATAAAAAACACTCCGTGTAAAAAAACAGCCAAGTCTCTTCAACTAAAAAAAAAATTATGAAATCTAAAAATTCTGCACTGAAACGTAGTGATATCAAAAAATGAGCCAAGTCAAAACTTTATTTGAAAATTAAAAAATACTTGGCGCATCGTGTATATAAATAGCTTAGAAGTATAGGCTAGATATAAATACATATACTTATAGTACCTATACCTACAATGCCCTAAAAAAACGATGCGCCAAGTATTTTTTAATTTTCAAATAAAGTTTTGACTTGGCTCATTTTTTGATATCACTACGTTTCAGTGCAGAATTTTTAGATTTCATAATTTTTTTTTTAGTTGAAGAGACTTGGCTGTTTTTTTACACGGAGTGTTTTTTATGGGGATATCACTTATTTTTTTAGTTTATTTACACAACTTGTAAAACTTATTAGGGCAACAATGGCTAATTCCTTTAAAAAAATACGCCATTTCCGAATTAGTTACTAAAAAAATATTGTTTGGAGCTAAATTTAAACTTAAAGTGATATGCCATGAAGAATTGCGAAAGCATCGTTCCAATAGGTCCAGCCGTTTTCGAGATATGGCATCACTTCCGGTTTTCAAAATGGCGGCTGAAAGCTCTTACACATTGTAGGTATTAATATGTATATAAATACTAATATTTCATTATAAGCCTTCTGAATATATAGTTGGTTTTTATATAAAGGGAAGTGAATTTAAGCAGATTTCGCTAAACTATGACGTCATTTCCGGTTTCAGTAAAAAGAAAACTTTAATTTAACTATTGTTATTTCATAAAGAGGACCGTCTGAATCGATTGGCGCAAATTTCGTTCCGATCGGTTAAGCCGTTTTTGAGATATGACGTCACTTCCGGTTTCAAAATGGCGACTACCGGTTTGATTTATAAAAAGGCACCTCAGACGCCAAAAGTGCACATGTGGTAAAAATTTCAGATCGATCGGCTAAGCCGTTTAGGCTGTGGCGGTGATAGCGGTGTTTCCTGATATCATCAGATAGGTTTTAAAAGGGGTGTAATTTCACTGTTTTCACGGCCCTCTAGCACGCAAATGGCATAACCTATTGTTCCCAAATTTAGTATATGGAGTGGGGTGGGCCATAGCTCGAAATTAAGATATTTCACAACAATGTGAGATTTTCCAATTTTATGATCCAGTAGGCCGAAAATGCCATGTTGTTGCTTACAGTAAAAGTGTTTGGTCTGCTCCTCGGTTTATTAGGCATTTACGGTATGTTGAGTGACTGTGAGTGTACGGTACGACTTGGCTGGGTGGAGCGACCGCTCCACTAGACCACTAGATAATGATTTCGAACCTTTATACTTAATACTTATAACCATTTTTATACACAATGTAGGTTTTCTGAGTTTTAAATGTACGTGTTGACATAATAGGCAATATTTGATACCACTTTAATTTTCAGAAATGATTATGTTTTTATTTTTTTAGTTGGAGTGTGTTGGCTTCCATTTTAGATACAGCGTGTTTTATGTGTTTAAGTGTTTATGTGTTTAGTGTGTTTAAGAGGATAGGGACAAAAAGAATCGAACTGAATAATTAACACAATTGTTTAAATAAATATTCGCATTGAAGAGACTTGTGTTGTTACAGTTGCATGTGTTTACTTTATTAATTAATTACAGTGGGTTTATTATGTTTATAGTGCAGGTTCAAGTGTAGAAAAAATGCTTTCCGCTCGATTGGAGTGCCGAAATTGATTTTTTCATAATTATCGATTGTTTACATAATTCTTAATATTACCTGACGTGCCTTCAATTTTTTGGGTGGCCATCTTGGAAAATATGGCGGAAAACGTTCATTTTACAAATTATTTAATTGTTGGTAGAGTAAAGGTTGAAAAATTATGAAATAATTCACTAAAACTAACTCAAATATGGGGACTTGAAAAAAAAATACGCCGTGAACGAATTTTATTTTTTCATTGTTGGAATTGACCAATCACGTTTCTGTGTTTTTTTGCTCTCAATTTATTATGAAACGCGTAGACTTAGACTAAAATATGTAGAATTAAAATTTGTAGACAATTTCATTTTGAACAATATGCGTTTTAAAAAAAATTATGTTTTTTTAGAAAAAAACTTAATTTAAAAAAAAAAAAAAAAATTGTTTACGGCGTATTTTTTTTTAAGTCACTATATTTGAGTTAGTTTTAGTGAATTATTTCATAATTTTTCAATATTTCCTCTACCAACAATTAAATAATTTGTAAAATTTACGTTTTTCGTTCGTTTTCCGCCATATTTTCCAAGATGGCCACCAAAAAAATTGAAGGCACGTCAGGTAATATTAAGAATGATGTAAACAATCGATAATTATGAAAAAATCAATTTCGGCACTCCAATCGAGCGGAATTACATTTGCTCCCCTACTATTACCAGTATCAGGCTGGATATTATTTGTTTCTACTAACATCAAAATGTTATCGAATGCCATATTGAAATAAAGTTTGACACCTAATCTTTGGTTTGACATTAAAAGTAAAACATGTTGTTTTCACTTCTATCATTATAGAACGAGTCATTTTAAATCATTTCATATCATAACCTTATCGGTCAATGTCGCATAAACTAAATGATATAAAATATATTAAATAAAGTGTGTTATAAAAAACAGTTCCAGCTAACTTGCGATAATATAAACGGAAATGAGCATCAAAACAGTTTCATATTGTGATAAAAAAATTATTCCATCCTGAAATGTTGATAGAAAATTAACCGGACGTTCTAACTGACACTTGATTAGCTAATGATCCGCTACAATCACAACATCAAAACAACAAGTAGAAGCTAGGACGATAGCAATCGTCCTAGGTAGAAGTAAGCCTGGAGCAAGCCATTTGACCGATATTGACCCGGGTGATTATAACATATTCGAGAAAATAAGGAACACAACTGACCTCTGGTGGATTCTTTGGTACTAGGATAATGGAGGATATAAAGGGTTTATGTAAATAAATGATATAAAAATTGCTTTAGTTGTTTGTTATGGCTAAAAAAGTAAACTTGTAACTAAATCTAAATTTAATTTGTTTCCCTTTTTCACTGCCCTGTGGAAACACGAACATCAAAATAAAAAAGTGCATCTAAAAAGTGTCCTGCCAGAAGTGGCTCCATCACGTATCGCTTATTTGTTCGAATTGTAATCAATAGACCAATTCAGAAATTATCTGGATGGCTCTGGATTCTAATGAATTTCACATGCAGTATGATTTTCCAAGTGTGTATTCATATTGTAACCCGTTGTTGTAAAACACTGATAGATATATGGAAAACCAAACTGCATGTGAATTTATCTAGAAACCAGAGCCACCCAGATATTTTCTAAATTGGTCTATAGAGCAGAATATGTCATTATAAAAAGTATGCTTCTTTCACATGATTTCACAATCTTATGTCAAGGTAAATGTTTCCAGGTAAACCACTTTTATAAGGAGATTATTATGGATACATATTATAATCTCGTACTTACTTAAATATTTTCCTTTCATTATGTGACTACTGACAGATTTGTTCATCCCCCAATACGTTTCAATGGCCTACCTAGGGCAACAAATTTCCATTGAAAATGCCAATATGTTGAGTGCAATCTGTTATTCTTATTTTATCTCTATTTTATTTTAAATTTTTATTTTATATAGTATACAGTATATTGATTCGATAATATCAATGATCCTACAAAATATCAATTCGAGTTCATAATAATTAAAATGTCCAAATTGGTTCAGTTTTAGCGGTTTTCCTGGGTGGCAGATTTGTTCGTGTTTTATCTAACTCTAGAGGAAATTCCTGTGAAGGTTCCCTACTAAACGTCCACGACCACCTCCTTCCCACCGCCCATACTTACCTCGTCATCTTCCTGTCACCATCACATCATTTATCCGTCACTTTTAAGACGGCTGAGTAGTGAGCGTGGAATTGAAGAGTTTTTAATCGATTTTTATCAATATCTTTTACCAATGTAATTGTTAACAAAATAGAGCTTTGTACGAGTATTTAGAACAGTTCAATGAAAATAATTCCATAGCTTTTAATGGTTTATTAGATTTACTTTGCCCTTCCTACAGACGTTAAGTGCCCGAAAATTAGTAAAATTATGCACTAAACATCTGTTGGACAAAATAAAACTAATAACTTATTCCAAACTATGAAATTATTTTCATTGAACTGTTTTGAATACTCGTACTAAGCCCTATATTCTTAACAATTACATTGGTAAAAGATATTGATAAAAATCGATTAAAAAACTCTTCAAGGCCACGCTCACTACTCAGCCCTCTTAACAAGTTGCAGATCAGTGAGACGTTCAACACCACTAAAATAAACAAATATCGTCAGCCAGGTGGAACTCGAATCTATTCACATTTATGACAGAACAACAATAAACTATCGCGGACAATAAAACACAATGAAGTAGATGATTGAGTGAGTGAAATAATACTGAATCAAACTTGTGACTGGGCATAATCATTGAAAACCATTAACTTGTCGACTAAACGGTAAACATTGTGATTGTCACCACAATTCTGTTCTAGTGATTTTATTTATTACAATAGTTGGAATAACGGGTTTTGTCGGAAGTAATGATTTGTATTTTTGACGCAATATAAATGAAATTGAACTATAATAGTAAGTGCCTTTAGGTTAGCGGTATGTAGTGAAGGTATAGGTAAAGCAGTTAGTAGGTAATGTTAGATTTCCTGGCTTAAATTACCTTCCGGAAAAAAGTTGCGATTTTAATTTATTCTGTTGACAAACTAAAATTAATTTTGTATATTACGCCTGGATTACCTATAATGTTCAAAGAACTGAATTTCAGAAGGTACCTTCCTCATTGGTGCCCATTTTTATTGTCGAATCGTTTTAGGGATATATTTCAGCTAAATCCTTTTATTAGCATAAATTAATATAAATTTCTCCTGATTGGTAGAAAAATTTAAATTGTTAGATTAACTTTACATTTTGCATAGCTATTTAGAACTACCATTTTCTCTTGTTCTACACATTTTCATAGGTGCCAGAATTTACCAATGTAGGTGGGCGTTGCCTTATGAAAGACAAAAGTATTACCATGGTAACACCAGGGTTATTAGAAATAACAATTTTTCATTCAAACAAATGAAATTCAGACAGATCAAAGAAATAGCTCACACGTGTTTAATCTAGTTTAATTTGTCACTTGAAATAGTACAATCAATATATTTAAATCATATAAATCATGTTTGATGATTTGCTGGACAATTATTACAGATGCTACAACGAAACAAATTATATTTTGCCAGGTATGTTGCCAAAGCGTTTTACTTTTTAATGGCGTCTGTCACTGGATAGTTTCGTCAACTTAAAAAGGCCCTTCCTCTCTTATGAGAAGTTAATTAAGACTGAACAATATTCAAGTAGATAGCTTAAAGCAATACTATTATTAACGGCAATTTGTTGATTGTAAAACTGTTAAATTCTGTACGAATTCAACATTATTCTAATAATATCATGTGTTCAATTTGTTGTGTATATAAGCTCTTTGGTTGTGACCAAACATTGACTTTTGTTTTATGACGTCGTAGTTTGGTCAGATCTACATTGGTCACTTGTTTCTGAAATAATTCATATGCAGTTTGATTTCCAGGTATCTATTGACGTGTGTAACTCATTGTTGACACACGTCAATAGGTACGTGGAAATCGAACAGCAAGTGAAATTTTCTTTGAAACCAGAGCCCCTCAGATACTTTTAGGAATCGTCTATTGTGATCGTATCGAAATGAATGGGAATTCCACTGCAAATTGGATCTGATTTTCTGTATTACCAGATAGTAGGAGATGGATTCTCAGTTTCAATGACATACAGGTGCTTTTATTTGTATTTAATGTCAATATACACAAAATATGTTTGTGGAATGTGTATGTTGTGTGTTTCAATTCAATATGGATGTAATTTCAGTTCGAAATGCTGCCATAGAATCCATGGTTGTGCAAAAATGAACAAAATGCACATCATTTTCCTAGCAGCATTAACAGATCACCTGCATTTTGTGCATTTTGTGCATTTTGTGCATTTTGTGCATTTGTACACAACCATGAACTCTTGGCTAAATGCCTTTGTTGTGTAACGGACGTGAATTTATATTCCACTTTCAAGACATCTGGAGTTCTGTTAGGAAGACATCTTCTCTTTGCATAGCTGTTGCCATTGAAACAAGTCATCAGGTTGATGAGAAATCATAATTACATTCAATTAATTACTTCTGCGTACAAACTCTGGCTTTAAACGCAATCAGCATTAACTGCCGTATTATTATTCGTACACGGAGATGAATTATTGCAATTTGTGACTTGTTAGTAATGTAATGGGCTGTTTATATAAGAGCAGTTAGATGCGTTCTTCGCTTTTTCTCATAACCAATCACAAGTCCAGAAACCGTTTGTGATATTATTAATAGAAAAATCTACTGTCTGCTTTTGTCAAATTACTAGCCCTTGAGACGTCATTTACAAAAACAACCATAGTCCAAATAAGTGATTTCGATATGAAGACAATAAAATGTAATATTGAAATACAATTCGTCTGTAAAGTTAGGAAATCAACAGACTTTAATTTTCCCATTTATATTCTCCACAAAATGTAAAAAATAATTGATCCTGGACTATGATTGTTTTTGTGAAAAATCAGGTTTACCTGCTGAACACAACTATATAATATTAAAAATATTTTATTTTATAGAAAATAATACAAAAGTATCTTGTTTCACTCTATTCACTTAACAGATAATATGACAACTTCTCACAATAACAGACTTATTCTCACCTGACTCTATGACACTTCTCTTTTTTGTCTAGGGCTTAACGTCGCACTGTTCTGCAGCGAGGCTAATGACGACGGATGATTGGGAGATGATGGTGAAGGATGGAAGGTGGGAAGGAGGCGGTCGCGTCCTATTAGCAGGGTACCTTCCCAGCATTTGCCTGTCTAGCGCAATATTCCAACAACACATTCTCATCCAAACCATTCCACTCTCGTGTAGTTTAATAACGTCACAGCAAAGAGTCAAGTCTTGGAATCTGACTGAAGGGCACCTGCTGCCATTTTTATAAGACTTATATTCTAATGCATTTTCATTAGACGGCTAATCATAGGTATATTGCTCATGTTTTAAATCTAAGATAACTTTATTATTTAAATTTCCACGTGATAGAAAAATTTTTGTTGTCATAAAAATCGAAATGAGAATGTAAGTTTTCCTTGCCAAACAAATTGGTAAAGGAGGTTCGAAGACCCACACCATTTCATTTGCAGCATCTTATCCGAATCTTTCCCAAATACTTGGCAATTTGTTGAAAATTAGTTTTAAACTACACACTTGAATACGTGTACTTGAATAAATGATCTAAATTAGAATGCCCTAAGGCGTGACTTGGCCAAGTCGGGATATTATCTGTACAGTAAGGTGGAGTTCTATTGGAATAAAAATTACTTTTACATTTTTAAATACACGTAAAAAAGCATTCATTGAGCGAGCGAAGCGAGCGTCTCCTTTTGGCTCTTTTGGCACGGACCTCTGTTTTTTTTTTTGTTTGTCTGTCGTCTGCTCGTATACAGATCATACCGTTTATTCGATCGAGCTGAAATTTTGCACACATGTCCAGACCAATTATGAGATTTGCAGACCCTAATTTTTTTGAAATCCCCTGATTGGTTCATTTTAAAAAAAATTATATTTCGATTGGTTGGTCCAATCATTTTGAAATTTAGCAAAGTCATTGCTACCAACATTGTACCCAATCATTGAGCGAGCGTAGCGAGCGTCACCACGGTACTCTTATGGCACTTTCTCTGGGTGTTTTTTTTTTTTTTTTTTTTTTTTTTTTTGTCCGCACAGCCCAGGTTAAACCAAAAATTCAATCGATCTGAAACTTTGCACATATGCTAACGTAATCTATGCGGTCCCTGGGATCGTTTTTGAACGGGCTCCTGTGATTGGTTCAAGTTTAAAAAAAAATATCTTTCGATTGGTTGCTCTGCTCAATTTGAAATTTAGCAAAGTCATTGCAACCAACATTTTACCCAATCATAAAAAGTTTCAGCAAAATTCTCCCATTGGTTTAAATTTGAAACCATTTTTCCTGTGATTTTTGAAATTTAAACTAGAACCGATTGACCGACCAACTAAAAACTTTGCATGGTCATTGGTACCAACATTTAAGATATTTTTGCCAATTTCCAGTCTAATCTGTCGTAATTTTCAAAAGTTTTTGTAATTCTGGGGACATTTTGCGTGTTGGCTGTCAAATTCACGGCGACTTCGAATCTTCAGTTCAAGGCAAGGTAGTTAGAGCAGAATGTTTCAAACGAAATGAAACTAATAATGACCGTTCAACAGATTGATCTGATATTGTGTACACACTAATATCATATCATATGAGTGGTCCCAGGTATATTTTTTGAACGAGATCCTGTGATTTTTTAAAATTAACAAGGAACCGTTCAATCATAAAGGTTTAATCGATCAACTTAAAACTTAGCAAGGTTATTGGGACCAATATTTTTGGAGATTTTGGAGATATTTATATAAGTCTGTGACGAAATTTAAGAATTATTGGCTTTTAATGCCATTTTTGATTGACATAATTTCGGTTCGAGGTGTTGCGTGTATCCGTGCTCGCTCATCAACGCGTCACACAGAGCGTTTTCCTAGTAATAAATTTCAGCCAAATCCTCCCATTGGTTCAAATTTGAAACCATTTTTCCGGTGGTTTTTGTAATTTAAACTAGAACCGATTGACCGACCAACTTAAAATTTCGCATGGTCATTGGTGCCAACATTTAAGGTATTTTTGCCAATTTTCAGTCTAATCTGTAGTTATTTTCAAAAGTTTTTGTCATTTTAGGGACATTTTATTCCATAATCTTGAAATATTTACTACATTTTCATCCCGGCCTTCTTTAAGCTTTGCTCCAAGGCCTGTAGAGCAGCCAAGCGGTCCACAATTTACAGTAAAACTAGCGCATATCAAATCGGATGCTGTATGAAGGCCAAATATTCCAATTGGTTTAAGTATAAATAATATCTTCTGATTGGTCGACAATCAAAATGTTCCGAGTAAGTTCAAATTTTGCATGGTGATCAAGACCAACGTCCAACTTAATCTAAAATTTTACACATGTTAAGCCCAATCAGTCAAGTATTAATTGTAATTTTACGAGTCATTTTATGGGTTGTCAAAAGCTGGAAAAAGTATGTAGGAAAGTCACGACACAATGGATCTGATATTCATATAGAGTGTTTATATGGAGAATGGAAAGTTGCAGAGAAAATCGTCTGTTGCCGTGTCGTTTATCGTGACTGGGAATGTTGCATGTTCTGTGCTCGCTCATCAACGCGTTACTCAGAGCGTTTTCCTAGTAAAATACTTAGATTTAAAAAGAAGTAAGTTTCAGCAAAACATTTTTAAACAATCTTATTACAAACATGGTAGTATTCTTCACACCTTAAAAAGCCCAAGTCATATAAAAAACCATGGCATAAACCAGGGAAGTAAAAGTAAAAGTATAAAAAAAAATACCTATTAAAACATTATTGAAATTTGTTAAGCTTTGACCCAGAAAATATATACATTCCAAATGGATTACATGGAATCAATTGTATGTAAAACTCCTCGCAAAGTCACGCGTGACAAAAGTAACACGCACTCAAGAGCGTTTTTTTCAACTTATAGATTACTGTCTTTTTCAGTTCTTTTAATATTGATATCACAAGACTCTGTATAGGGTAAAAGCCCGTTTTTGATACCGCACCCGGTATTGGATAGTTTTGTAAAACTCACAGAATTAAGTGTCAAAATTCGTCGAAAATTCTAATAGCTTTCAGGATTTACGTAATTATTGAGCGAGCGTAGCGAGCGTCACCACGGTACTCTTATGGCACTTTCTCTGTGTGTTTTTTTTTTTTTTTTTTTTTTTTTTTTTTTTTTTTTTTTGTTTTTTTGTCTGCACTGCCCAGATCAAACCGCACAACCAATCGATCTGAAATTTTGCACACGTACTAACGTAATCTATGCGGTCTCTGGGATCGTTTTTAAAAGGGATCCTGTGATTGGTTCAAATTTTAAAAAAATTATCTTTCGATTGGTTGGTCCGTTCAATTTGAAATTTTGAGAAGTCATTACGACCAACATTTTGCCCAATCAAACAAAATTTCATCCAAATCCTCCCATTGGTTAAAATTTAAAAAAAAATCATGTGTTTTTTTGAAATTTAAACTAGAACCGTATGACCGATCAACTTAAAACTTTGCATGGTCATTGGGACCAACATTATCTGTATTTTTGACTACTTTCAGACTAATCTGTGTTTAAATCCAAAAGTAATTGACATTTTACGGACATTTTGCGTGTTAGCTGTCAAATTTCTCGAAAATGTTGATCACGGCTACTTTGACTCTTCAGTTCTAATCCAAGGTAGTTAAGCAAAAACTTTTAAACGCATATGAAACTAATAATGACCGTTCAACAGATCGATCTGATATTGTGTACACACACTTATATCATATGAGTGGTCCCAGGTATATTTTTTGAAAGAGATTCTGTGATTTTTTAATATTTACTGGGAACGTAGTTCAATTATAAAGGTTCAACCGATCAACTTAAAACTTTGCATGGTTATTGGGACTAATATTTGAGTGATATTTGGAGATTTTAAAACAAGTCTGTGAAAATTTCAAGAATTATTGGCTTTTAATGATATTTTCGATAGACGCAGAATTTCAGTTCGAGGTGTTGCGCGTATCCGTGCTCGCTCATCAACGCGTTTCACAGAGCGTTTTCCTAGTTACGTGTAAAGGTGACATCAACAGGGTAATATAACTTGGCAGAAAAATTGTTGAATCTAGATTTCTCAACTATACGCTCTCAACTCAAATAACGAATCCCAAAAAATAATGCGTAACTCTTGGAAATTCATAACTTTTTTGCTCATATTGCATGGTATTGTACATTAATATGTGCTGAATCAGAAAAAAAAATGTTTTGCTTTATGCTATATAGCATAGGAATTGTTAATTTCATTTGGTGAAACACAATTACTAAAAATATGTTATTTCTTCCTAATGTCGTACTTTATACATTTGCAATGTAGGAAAAAAGTGAATAAAAATATGTTTATTGCAGTTATTATGAATAAATAGATAGATATGTTCTTTATTTTCGCTCCATCCAAAACCGGGCTTTTACTCTATACTCCTTCGGTAAATTATTAAGTCCAAGACATTGGTTCACTAAACCGGCCCACGATTCGGAGAAGTGATTCGCAAGCCGCCATCTTGAATTCCTGCTGTGAGTATTATTGTATTTGAAGAAGAGTCGTTGTTCATCAGACGAGGAACAAAGAGGCAACTATCATGTCGTACATGTGAGGAACAAAGAGGCAACTATCATGTCGTTCATGTGAGGAACAAAGAGGCAACTATCATGTCGTTCATGTGAGGAACAAAGAGGCAACTATCATGTCGTTCATGTGAGGAACAAAGAGGCAACTATCATGTCGTTCATGTGAGGAACAAAGAGGCAACTATCATGTCGTTCATGTGAGGAACAAAGAGGCAACTATCATGTCGTTCATGTGAGGAACAAAGAGGCAACTATCATGTCGTTCATGTGAGGAACAAAGAGGCAACTATCATGTCGTTCATGTGAGGAACAAAGAGGCAACTATCATGTCGTTCATGTGAGGAACAAAGAGGCAACTATCATGTCGTTCATGTGAGGAACAAAGAGGCAACTATCATGGCGTTCATGTGAGGAACAAAGAGGCAACTATCATGTCGTTCATGTGAGGAACAAAGAGGCAACTATCATGTCGTTCATGTGAGGAACAAAGAGGCAACTATCATGTCGTTCATGTGAGGAACAAAGAGGCAACTATCATGTCGTTCATGTGAGGAACAAAGAGGCAACTATCATGTCGTTCATGTGAGGAACAAAGAGGCAACTATCATGTCGTTCATGTGAGGAACAAAGAGGCAACTATCATGGCGTTCATGTGAGGAACAAAGAGGCAACTATCATGTCGTTCATGTGAGGAACAAAGAGGCAACTATCATGTCGTTCATGTGAGGAACAAAGAGGCAACTATCATGGCGTTCATGTGAGGAACAAAGAGGCAACTATCATGTCGTTCATGTGAGGAACAAAGAGGCAACTATCATGGCGTTCATGTGAGGAACAAAGAGGCAACTATCATGTCGTTCATGTGAGGAACAAAGAGGCAACTATCATGTCGTTCATTAGAGTGAGATATCAGCAAATGATAGACTTGATCAATGATAAGAACAAGGACAGCTTGTGGATCTTGGAGACGGCGCTGTTCAAGTTGGGTGAGTACGGGAAAAAAAACTTGTATAAATACCTACTACTGCAAAGCACCTCCACACCTAAAAGGATTGAGATCTAAAAGGAGGGTCAAGCAACCTTTTCTTACGTAAAAGCCGTGAAATCATTTCGCCCAGTAACTACCGCCAAGCACTTTCAAAACTTACGTTGTGCCTGAATTCGGCATGAAAGTAACCTCAAAATTACAATCTAGTCCATGAAAATAAAGTTTTAATACTTTGGGAAAATCGCACGACTTTGAAACTTGGTAGGTGTTGTCAGGTGGCTGATACCCGATAAACACCGTTTTCAACTTTCATTTCTCATTGTAGTGCAGTCCATAAACCGCAATTTAGGGGTCAATAGTGCAAATAGTGATAGAACCACGAAAATTTGTGAGCTTACTAATTCGACCATGAGAATTCCAAAAATATATGGCCCCAAGCTGAATTCCTGCAACTTTTGGAGTAATTAATCAATTAAGTCATATTTTTTAGTAAAATTTTCAAATAACATGCTGTTTTCAAGTAATTCAAACACATAATGTAAGTACCTTGATTCAATCAGGCCTTCTAGATTTTGAATGAAATACCAAATTAAGGATTTGGAGATTGATTTAAATTTCTTAATTATTTAATTGAAGTATGAATTAAACAAATTTTTATGAAACAATTGACGGTTTATATTTTAAATAACAATTATATATAATATTCAATTTTAAAATTTCCAAAAAGTCGCAAATTTATTTTGTCATTTGACATTTAGTTGTTTAATTTAATTAGTTAATAACTCCGAAAGTTGCAAGAATTCAGCTTGGGGCCATAAATTTTTGGATTTCTCATGGTCAAATTAGTAAGTACTTAAATTTTCATGTTTCTATCACTATTTGCACTATTGTTCGGTTTATGGACGGCACTATTGCATGTATGGTACCCGACATCCCGAAAACGTCACTTAAGGCCATTGTATATCACGTGACTTTATTTCTCTACATCCGATCAAAAGAAATAGTTACCTATGAGTACATACCTTACATCGTTCATGTTGAATAATCCAAGGTGATTTATGAAGAAAATTCACTGCATACTGGAGCTTATCAATATTTGTTTGCAGTCAATAATATTTATTTTTGCAGTGGTTTAATAAACAAAAACAACACAAATATCGTGTATACGTACGCGTGTGAAGACTGTCAAAACCAAGTGCTGTTCGTTTAAACTTTACATTCATAATAGTGGATATAATTAATATCTCAACATTTCGTTGGAAAGAGGAAGAAAGAGCGCATGTTATATATTCTGACATTGCGTCAGGTTTGTGATGCACATATGCCTTTTTATTAGAGTAATGTTTGCTGTTCTTGGCTGCTCGTAGAATTTCCTTCAACTTCAGGTCTTGATTTGAGAATATTTAGGTGCAAGGAAGTAAAATCATCTAATATGTTATTTTCGCAGTTCTTTTCTGCGTAGATTAGTTCCAACAGATGTGTCCTAACTTATCTGATGAGTGAGAAGTCTTTGTTAAACTGAACCCTTCCAATAGAAAATGTGTAGCTTTTTGGTTAAAAAGTCACGTGATATACAGGGACCTTAAGAGGCTAACGGAAGCGAACGGGAATCGCACGGTTCGTCAGAGCGTTTCTTTGAAATTGTGTCTTCCCACTATATAATTTTAAAAATTCAGATAGAAACGACCCATTACAGCCCAATAGACTAAATAATGCCGCACACTGGAGTTCATTATGACCTCTGGTACGACCTCAAAGTGTTAAATACGATTATTTTCGTTTATTTTATTAAAAATATCGTATTTAACACTTTGAGGTCGCACCAGAGGTCATAAAGTACTCCAGTGTGCGGCATTATTTAGTATATTAGGCTGTTATGGGTCGTTACTATCTGATTTTTTTAAATTATTAAGTGGGAAGACACAATTTCAAAAAAACGCTCTGACGAACCGTACGATTCCCGTTCGCTTCCGTTTGCCTCTTAACGGGTTGCAGTATAACTCGCGTAGTGGGGTAGCGTGGTGCTTGGCAGCGTACAGGTTGAAGGTAGAGTGAGGAGAGCTTGTGGGCGATTTTGCTGCATTTTGCAGACATATTTGGATACGATTGGAGACGAAATGGGTTGACGAAATGATTTGAAGTTTCAAGCATGATTAGATAATATACAAACTTAAGCTGGGTTCCCATACTTCGCTTTCATTTCGCATTCGGTTCGCTTTCGCGTCGCGAAGTTTGTAGTCGTTTCCATAATTTCTGTTTCGCGCGTTTCGCGTATCCATGGATACGCGATACATAAATAGTATTCTGCCAAAAGTTAAAAACAAAATGACGAATAATAATCAGATAATAAGCAAGAAAGGCAAGAAAATGCGGAAAAAAGTAAACCGGAAATGGAGATTCGATATAACGCATCACTTCCGGTTTTCGCGCGTTATGATTTCGTCGAAGTTGAAGTTGGTCCAACATTTTTGCATTTCGGAGACGAAATTAAACATGGACGATTTTCTGTGTTGAAAGGTAGCCATTTTGCGAAAGCGAACCGAATGCGAAATAAAAGCGAAGTATGGGAACCCAGCTTTAGGGTTATCCTTTGGTACATTTTGAATTTTTTGTTTCGTTAATTAGTAATAATTAGTGAATTTTTGGGCATTAATTAACTATTTTCTTGACTCGCTGGGTGCTGTATAAAATTGAACTAGAAAAAATGGCTAATTAATGCCCTAAGTTTGTCTTTCATCTCATCATGATTATAATTTAGATCAATTAGTTAACGGGTTTGGTCTCCAATCGTATCCAAATTTTTATAGTTTCGGGCGGTTTTGTTGAAAAACCGGCGCCTAATTAACAAGGCACGAAGCAAAAGTAAAAAATGGCTCTAATATACAATCAGACTGATCATGTGAACATTTTATCAAAGTTACACTCACTTATGAAACAATTTTTCTCTCAAATTCGACGAGCAGAAAATTATTAGAAAAAGACGTGTTGTTTCGATTTTCTTATAATCCCTTCCCATTTCATTATTTCGAAATTCAGAAGACCTCTAAACCTTCTACCCTCTAAGAGGGCCAGTTTTTCAGTATTCTGCTAAATTTTAAACAGTTTATTAGGACTACTGCCTTGGCAACAACCAATGGCATTCTATGAACGACCAATTAAACTTACCTATTTACTACTGATTTTCACTTAGCATTGAAAAACCGACCCTTCAAATTAGTGAAAATAATATTTAATAGTTACATGTCATTGATTACTTAAATGTGCATGATGCAGATGATGATTTTAGATAATACCAAAATGACTATACAATATCGGGGAAACATTTGTTTCACATTTCTATTGATTTATAATATAGGAATACAACACAAGATGGCGGACTATACCATGGCCTTTTTCTTTGAATTGTTGAATTCATAAATCATTCATATCATCGTTCGAGAAAATATTCTAAGGAATGGAAAACATTCGTGTAAAGAGAAAAGAAACAATCAAATTGTTGTGTTAAAGCGAGCGAAAATATCGATTGGATATTGTTTCCAACAGAATTTAGAAAACACTCATAATATGAGTGGTCCAGGTATATTTTTTACCGAGATCCTGTGATTTTTGAAAATTAACATGAACCGTTCAACAATGGTTCAATCATAAAGGTTCAATCGATCAACTTAAAACTGTGCAATGGTTAATGGGAACAATATTTTAGGATTTTTTTTAGATTTTTATACAAGTCTGTGACGAAATTCAATAATTATTGCTTTTATTGACATTTTCGAAAGTCAGAATTTCTGTTCGAATTGTTGCGCGTATCCGTGCTCGCTCATCAACGCGTTACTCAGAGCGTTTTCCTATACAGCTACGATTCTAGGCCATAATGAAAATGTACTTGTTTTCAGGTTTCTGGAGTGAAGTCAACAAACCAAGAAGACTCAGTTTCCCAATCAAACTCTTCTACTTCTCAGCTCCACTGTTCATAATATCACTCACTGGAAGTATCTTCACTGACACCAGCAGCATTGCAGGAATGTTGACTCAAGTTATAATATCATTGACTTTTACGGAATACTTCATCTGTATCTTGGTAATCGCAATAAATCAGAACGAGTTTCAGTTTATTTTTAAGACTCTGAGGAAGATGAGCGAGCAGAAACACAGATGTGAAAAATCAACTGCGAACATTTACGAAAAACACGAGGGAATTGTGAAGGGATACATTTTGATTATTCTAAGTTATGATTTATTCCTAACAGTATTACATTTGGTTATACTTTTAAACCGTCTTTCAGAAAGAACTCTTTCTCATAGGTAAGTCCACTTAAGGTGATACTAGCGCTAGGCCGTTTTAGAAAATTGAGAGAGAAAAATTGTTTCATAAATGAGTGTAACTTTTACAGGATGTTCACATGATCAGTCTGATTGTATATTAGTATCCCTTTTTCATTTTTGCTTATTGCATCGTTAATTAGGCGCCGGTTATTCAACAAAACAGGGCAAAACAATGAAATTTGCGATACGATTGGAGACCAAACCCGTAAACCAATTGATCTCAAATTTTAATCATGATTAGATGAAAGACAAACGTAGGGTTATCCCTTGGCACATTTTTGAAATTTAATTTTATACGGCGCCCAGGGAGACGAGAAAATAGCAAATTTTTCACCAAAAATCCACTAATTATTACTAATTAACGAAACAAAAAATTAAAAATGTACCTAGGGATAACCCTAAGTTTGTCTTTTATCTAATCACGATTAAAATTTCAAATAATTTGGTCTACCCGTTCCGTCTCCAATCGTATCGCAAAATGTGTCTACAAAAAGCAGCAAAATCGCTCGCGCTTGCAGCACCTTAATAGGGTTGAGTAGTCAGCGTGGCCTTGAAGAGTTTTTTAATCGATTTTTATCAATATATTTTACCAATGTTATTGTTAACAAAATTGGGCTTTGTGCGAGTATTCAGAACAGTTCAATGAAAATAATTTCATAGTTTGGGATGGTTTAATTAGTTTTATTTTGTCCAACAGATGTTAAGTGCCATAATTTAACTAATTTTCGGGCACTAAACGTCTGTTGGACAAAGTAAATCTTAATAAACCATTACAAGCTATGGAATTATTTTCATTGAACTGTTCTGAATACTCATACAAAGCCTTATTTTGTTAACAATTACATTGGTAAAAGATATTGATAAAAAACGATAAAAAACTCTTCAAGGTCAAACTCACTACCAAGCCGTCTTAAATAGGTAAATCAAAGTTTAATTACTTTTGCGGTAATTTCAGGTTGGTGAGGAGGCGTATTCCGAACATTCTTTGATTTGAAACACGGGCTTTTCACAGATTCCCTTTTGTCTTATATAATTTGTAGTATCTGTCAAAGTTTTCTCTTTTCCAGGTTTTGGACGCCGTTTGACCAAACCGAGTCACCGATGTTTGAAATCTCACTGATTGTATTCACTTATGCCGAATATGCTCTCGCCTCACTCTCTGGTTTTATGCCGGAATGCTACAGTGTATCTATCATTATTCTTGCGCTTGCTCAGTGGAAGATACTGAGATACAAACTGAGCCACTTGCCTCAACGAGCAAGAGCAAACATTCGACTTGAAGCTATTCTCACACGAGCTGCTGGTAAGTGGATGAAAGCAGCGGGAGTTGGAAGATTTGCTCGGAGATATCCTCGCAGAGAACAGAGAAGAGTTTTGTCAAGAAGATCGCTGTTACTTGGGTTGGGCAGAGATTGCTCTGTGACCTTGGATTCTCCCAGCCAAGACATTGTGGACAATCAGGCAGATGAGTTGCCTATTGAGAGCGCCTGGTGGCGCAAAGAATGCAATGAAGATGTTTGGCAACATATAAGGAAGGAGAGGTTTGACCTTGAAATGCACCGGCTCCTCGGCGACTGCGTCAAACATCATCAAGATCTGTTGGAGTAAGTACTGATAAAATTGCATTTCGATGTAGCTATAATTAGATTCTTATGAAATTTTGTATTACTTCGTTCGATGATTTGCAAGAACCAATGTGGAAGCATTCTTAAGGGTGTTTGAGCGCGATTTTAAACTCCAAAAAAGGTTGAGAATTGGACTTTCCCAATTAATTTGTAGTTGAACCTGAAGACTCACGGCAATATAAAAAAGCAGGCACCACCGGGCATTATCTGACTATTTTATGATATTTAAATGAGTTCTGACTACCAATTTGCCCTAATTAGTATGGGGCTGTGCATAAAGGACGTCACGCTAAAAATGGGATATTTTGACACCCCCCCCCCCTCCCCCCTGTCACGCTGTTTCACACTTTTCGAGACCCCCCCCCCCTAAAAGGACGTCACAAATCTATCTCTACACCCCCTTAAATAGAATATTTTTGACTGTAAATTGTATCAGAAATTCTCGTTCTTAGCGAAATTTCCGGTCCCGACGTATCAACTGAAATTTAAAATGCTTGAAAATATCTATATCAAAACGTGATGTCCTACTGCCTCCGGAACCCCCTTCCCCCGTGTCACACTGTGTCCCATACTGGTGCACCCCCCCCCCATCCCCCCCTGAAGCGTGACGTCCTTTATGCACATCCCCTATGCAGGTTGTACGAGTGAGTACATTTATAAAAACTTCATTCGGGACACCTGCATAAAAAACGGCTGACTATAAAAATTCTATATTTTTGTGAACATCCGGAATTATTACAATTGGTCAGTCTGATATTTTAAAATGTAATGCCATTATTATTTAATTGGGAAATAAATAATTACTGAAATAAGTTCGTTCGATCAATAATTTAAAAAAAAATCATTATCTTGTTGAAAATTAAAAATTGTTTTAAGAGGGGATGCCCAAGTAGAGGTCTCCGATAGATATTTGAATTAATATGCTTATTTAATGGATAATTTTCTTGTGCACCATATAAACGCAAGAAAAAGTAAGGTAGGCGAACTAATTTCCAAGATACATCACTTTCTAAATTTGAGTTAGCCCTTTCTTTAACATGGTAAGTCGAAAAAACACGGCAATTTTCCTAGTAAATATTAGATTTAAACTATTTTCCACCGATAGATTTTTTCCAAAAACTAATATTATGTGTATTAGACATAGAGGTATTTATTAAGATTTTTATATATACACCTATAGCCGTACGTTTTTAAAAGTTAGGGGCAAAATTCTAGATAATTTTCCTATACCTCCTGTGTTAAAATTTCTTAATCTTCCGAAGACATCATATTGAAAACTCAATATAATTCGAGAGTTGCAAGTTACAAGACATTTGATGAAACTTTTACATAACAATATAGTTGAAATGTTGAATAAATTAATAAAAGTCGTACATTTCAACAAAAAATATTTTCGGAAAATCTATTGGGCATCCCTCCTTAATCACGAATATGATCAGCATTTTATAACATATTACAAGTTTCAGCCTAAACGATCAAATAACCAAATACTTATTATCAAATACTTAAAAAACTTTTCATCCGTCCAAATTCATATCTAAATGTATCTATTGAGTTAATTGGCATCACAACATCTGGGTTACTCCTCTCTCCAGTGTAGGGATGATCGCGTTATCTAAGTGATAAAAAATCAGGTTTTCCACTTATCGGTGCTCGCTCGTCACGACATCGCGTTTCACTGAGCGTTTTCATTGTTAGTGCAATCTTTTGAATTGTCAACCACACTTACTTGAAGGACTAAGTTTGACATCACTTCTTCTTCACAGGGTCATCCGTGTATTCGAGACCGCTATGCAGCCAATTGGTCAATCATTTATTTTGCTAAACATTATAATCATTACATCATGTCTGCTGTTTTCAACAACGGTTGGTAATCAAGTCTGGTCGAACCTCATATTTTTTAACCGAACCGAGCCTCGAACCGAACTTGAAATATTTGTCCGAAACTCTGAACCGAACCGAACCTCTGGGCTCTTTTACCTGCAGTGGGTTTATCACTAAATTCCACTATACAATTCAATGGGCTTGTTCACTGCCATTTGCTCTCACTCGCAGCGCTAGCGGCAATGGAGGTGTCTCTCTCTGATTGGTTGGTCTCTGAATCCAAGATCTCTGAATCAAACTCCCGCTAAGGTTTAAAAACCTTCCATTCCGCTAGATGCATTTTGATTGGCTCTCTCCCGGACGATTAGAACAGCACCGCCATCTACAATAGTTTTGCGTGAACAACCCTATTAATTGGATTTCAAAGTTTCATTCAAAACAATTTTCATTGACGAGAATTTCAAATTGTCCAACAACATTAATGGCGTTTTCCACTGGCTGCACTGGGGCTTCACTAGTTTTACTCTCTGTTTGAAATTTGCATTGAATGTTTTATGGTGACTTCATTTCAGTGCAACCCTTGACCCTTACCTAATATCGCCAAATTTCAGTAGCACCGTGTTACTGTAGCACAACTTTTGTTTTAAAAGTTTTAGCCATAAGAGCTAACATTGTCGCCATGGCAACTAGCCGATCGTGCTACAGTAACACGGTGCTACTGAAATATTGGCGATATTAGGTAAGGGTCCTGGTTTAGCCCAGTGCAGCCAGTGGAAAACACCACAATTGTATAGTAAATATGAACTTTAGTCATGACACACAAAAACAACTTCAAACGTCATTGTTTGACATAGTTTGAACTAGGGATTTTGCATTTTATAGTTCCTCCCTATGTAACAAATAACTAAGTAAGTAGTTTTTGCATACATCATTTTGTCTATGATAAAATTAAATAAAATATGTTTGAATATGCATGAAGAAAAGGTATGAAAAGTAAAATAAAAAAAATTAATAAACTGTAACAATTTGCATTATTTCTTCTTTTGCTTCTTCTTTGTTATACCTATGGTTAGGTATACACAGCCTTCTATCTAGAACACTACAAAACGAAAGTTCGCCGGAAATTTGAAATTGGCGCAGCGGGGGAGGTTCGGTTCGGATATTTCATTTTAAGGTTCGGTTGGCGAACTTTTACAGCCTGTTCGGTTCGGTTCTGGTTTCGAACCAGTTCACTCAACCCCAAAGTCTGGAAGTTCACACGAATAACTAATGTTCATCAGAAGTAGAACGTTTGAAGTCCATCAATGATTATTGATTCTTCATTTTACCTCAAATACCATGAGTGTCAGCTTTCACACGATCATATTTTTAATTTTGACTCTCATCAAAATTAAAGGAAACTCTTCAATAAAGCTGAATTTGTTAACTATAGGTATTAATTTGGATTTGATATAACTTTATTTATACATTTCAAAAGTACTATACATAAAATCGAACAAAATGGACTTTGGGGACTTCTGATGTTCAGAACTAGTTGTTAAATAACTCTTTAATATAATATCAGATCATGACGTTAGTAGATAATTTTGTTAGGGCAGATTTCAAATTTAAAAAGTAAAAATGTTGTTTAAATTATTTTCAGGTGACAAATTATGGAGGAGAAACCCTTCTTATCGCGGTCATTGCTGTTGTTCTGTATCTGCTCGGTTACACCTTATCTTGGATTTGCCAGCAAATCGGTGACGAGGTTTGGAATTAAGCATTTTCTTTACCAAGACGTAGTACGTACATCTCTTCAAAGATACTCCTGCATAAACTTTCTTGTTCCTGTAGAGCGAGTTGGTACGGGAGGCTGCGTATGGTACACAGTGGTACGCAGCAACAGATGGGTTCAAGAGGTCAATCCGTATCATCATGTCACGTGCTAATCAACCTGTTGTCATCACTGTGGCTGGATTTGTACCTGCAACTCTCGATACCTTTGCCAATGTGAGTGTAAATAAGCGGTTTGTTTTTTAAATAAAAAAAATACAAAAAAAATTAAAAAAAATGTAATGGTCCAATGATCACGTCAGCAAGTTTCAACTCTTTAGACCATATTACACACAATAGAAATTCTTCATTATACTCCCCTCTTAAATTTTTTTGGAAATAGTTGTCAAAAGATATTTTTGGCAAGTCACGACATATGAAAACCAATATTCTCAGTTTTTTCAGAACCATAGTGTGAACATTTGAAAGATGCAAAGATAATCATACCGTGTATCGTGTTTGGCAGACGTTGCACGTATCGGTGCTCGCTCATCAGCGCGTTACACCGAGCGTTTTCTTAGGTTTATCATTTCGAAAACTCTCTAATTAGATACGATGTTCTTCTTACAGCTAACCAGCTTCGTGTACAAATGTTTCAACACTTTGAGAGTAAAGACACGATTCCAAAATCAATGACTTCGCTTCATGAAGAAGAACAGTGCTGTGAAGTTTAAGCTTGACCATTGACAATTACTTTCCCCTAAACTGTACGAGTGGGGTTGCGGTCAGTGTTGGAGACGATTGAAGATGCAACTCAAGAATCTAAATATGATGATGAAGAAGATGATGAAGTAGAATTTAATAGCTTTAAGTATTATACTGCACATATTTAATAATTTCAGATATTTACTTTTGTGTGAAGTGTGATTAATCTTGTATTGTAGCTTTTCATAGGTAATGTTAGACTATAGGTATTGAATAAAACGATGTGAATATCTATGTATATTAACTAAGAGTTTGCTCACAAATATTTTGTTTTTATAAGTTGGATTCTTAAATCGACTCAAAATTAATTTTTAACATATTTCATAACAATGTTTAAATGCTATAGCGTCCCAGCAAACACAAGAGTGCACGCCTTGTATCATTTTTGTACCTTCATGCGGTGTTGTATTTGTGTTGTACAGAAGTTACTGGGCCGGCAAAATCATGTCCCGAAAATATGCACATTTTCCATCATGTACAGCGTGCACCAACCCAGTTGCGGACCAGCATCTTTCTTGCACAAAACCAACGGCCATGAAAAGATACCTCGCCGTTAACTTACTTGCACTAATCTTGCAGCCATGAAATGTACACTCCCAACACCAGGCGTGCAGCGTCCGTGCGGATTGTGTGCACAAAATTTGCGCCAACGAAACGGCATCTTTCTTGCACTTGCTCTTTCGCATGTAAAACGCTAGTTCCAAAATTAGCTACGGGGATCGCTACTAGTTCATGTTGCCGTATTTAAAACAAATATTATAGTATTTAAAATCGAAAAAATTATCTAGTTTTATACAAGGAGGTAGTTTGTACTGTGTGATAGAAGACATTGCAATTAGTACATGAAAGACAATTTTATGAGACATACACTGGATTCGAACTCCGGTCGTCGATTTGGCGCGCTCCCGATGTATTCACTCCTCCACGGTGACGATGGAGCTTCGAGGGTGAAATAAGACATTTGACCGGCGAGCGAGCGTGAGCGATCGTACGACACAATTCTGATACAAAACGGGTACCTACCTACTGCTGGGGCACTCCAATACCGCGCAATTCAATTTGTTTAAAAGAATGCATTAAATATCATAGTATTTTCAATTTCCTCATCAATTTTAACATCAAATAATTTTTTATGTTATTAATTTGTACAGTGCAAAGAAATTAATATAATAAGCATAACAAATAAAACGTGTTCATAATTAAAACATCCCGTTAAAATATTAATACATGAAATTATTATATACGCCATGAAAGTCCAATTCATACTTATATAATTAATTTTATATTTAAGTAACATTGAAATACTTGATTTCTTGTGGATGACTATACAATATTTGTACCACGCCGGCACCATTGCGTGCACTTTTCGTGCACTTTATATTTAAAATGCTCATTTTGAAGACTTATTGCGAGTATTAACTGAAAAAAACACACGGACATGTATTAGGATGTGAAATAATACAACTGATATAGATTAGAATTGATTTCACATAGATATATTAATGTTACTAGGAAAACGCTCAGTGTAACGCGTTGATGAGCGAGCAAGGGTATGTGCAAATTCTCGAACCGGAAATGCGTACACAACGCACAGAAAACATATACATCCATATTGAATTGATTATGATATCAACTTAAAAGTGTACTATGCTTTTCATCGAAACTTTAAAATAGCATCTAAGCACCTGGTTCATAAAGCAAATCAGAATCAATTTTCAATTGGCACTGGAAAACATTCATTTCGATACTTCATTACTGACAGATATTAAAAATGTAAATAACTTCATACGTTCTTAACTGATTGGGATGAAATTTTGTAAAATAAGAGACAATATTGGTTTTAATGATCATGCAAAATATGAGTTTGATCAGAATTATCGAAGACCGTTTTCATTTTTCAGCCTATCAGGAGATATTTATTTAAATTTTAACCAATGAATCTGAGTAACGCGTTGATGAGCGAGCACGGATACGCGCAACACCTCGAACCGAAATTCTGTCTATCGAAAATGTCATTAAAAGCCAATAATTCTAAAATTTCGCCACAGATTTGTATAGAAATCTCAAAACATTCCTAAAATATTGGTCCAAATAACCATGCAAAGCTTTAAGTTGATCGATTGAACCTTTATGATTGAACTGTTCCGTGTTAATTTTCAAAAATCACAGGATCTCCTTCAAAAAATATACATGAGACCACTCATATGATATAAGTGTGTCTACACAATATCAGATCGACTGTTAAACGGTCATTATCAGTTTCATATGCGTTTGAAAGTTTCTGCTCTAACTACCTTGCCTTGAACTGAAGAGTCGAAGTCGCCGTGAATTCGACAGCCAACACGCAAATAGTCCGTAAAATGTCAATAACGTTTGGATTTAAACACAGATTAGTATGAAAATTGTCAAAAATGCAGATAATGTTGGTCCCAACCATCATGCGAAGTTATAAGTTGATCGTTCAATCGGTTATAGTTTAAATTTCTAAAAACACAGGAAAGATAGTTTTAAATTTTAACCAATGGGAGGATTTGGCTGAAACTTTGTTTGATTGGGTACAATGTTGGGGGTAATGACTTGTCAAAATTTCAATTTGATCAAAACAACCAATCGAAAGTTAATTTTTTTTAAATTTGAACCAATCAATGGATTTCAAAAAAATTAGGGTCTGCAACAATCAGAAATGTTACGTACATGTGTGCAAAATTTCAGCTCGATCGAAGAAAAACTCTGACCTGTATATCGTCAGTAACAGAAAAAAAAAAAAACAAACAAAAAAAAAAACAGAGGTTCGTTCCAAAAGAGCCAAAAGGAGACGCTCGCTTCGCTCGCTCAACAACTGATATAGATTAGAATTGATTTCACATAGATATATTCATGTTTTCTTTATTTATATTTTCGCTTTAAATTATCTAAACACATCCATAGCGTGACTAAACAGATTGGGTAGGCAAGAAAGTGGAACGAATAACAGCGTTGTACAACACTGGGCCAGCAATGGTTTTGCATGTTTCCGATAGAGTTGTTTCGCAACGCAAGAAACATGCACTCCTGTTGATACCAGCCCAGCATTGTTGAGTGCACTCCTTGTGTGTATACAATAAACATGCACGTCGGTCAACACCGGCCCGGTATTGTTGCGCTTGCAGTATTTCTGTATACAAGAAACATACACGTCGGTCAACACTGGCCCGGTGTCGTTGCGCGTGTAGTTTTTCGGTATACAAGAAACATGCACGTCGGTCAACACTGGCCCGGTATTGTTGCGCGTGCAGCTTCTGGTATGCAAGAAACATACACGTCGGTAGACACTGGCCCGGCATTGTTGCGCGTGTAGTTTTTGGTATACAAGAAACATGCACGTCGGTAGACACTGGCCCGGCATTGTTGCGCGTGTAGTTTTTGGTATACAAGAAACATACACGTCGGTAGACACTGGCCCGGTATTGTTGCGCGTGCAGCTTTTGGTATGCAAGAAACATACACGTCGGTAGACACTGGCCCGGTATTGTCGCGCGTGCAAATAAATTGCAGTGTTGTACGCGGGTACAGGCCCAGCATACAAAAGGTACACTCTCTGAAGGTGCAATTTATGTGTGTAGACGAACAGATATCTTTCTTGTATCAACCGTACAACGCCCAACACTTTCCTTGCACATGATGCGTCGGGAAGGCACAATTAATGTACAAAGCGTGCAGTGCTGTGTGTGCTGGATAATTTTCTTTTCTTATTAGTTCATATATGGATCTAGTGGAGCGGTCGCTCCACGCCAGCCATGTCGTACGGCGCGCACACCACACAACAAACTTGTGAAACAAAATGACCAATTTCACTTAGAAGACGTCAGTAAAGATGATTTTTCTTCCTTGCACCTAAATAATCACTTAATCAAGACATGAAGTTGAAGGAAATCCGACGAGCAGCCAAGAACAGAAAACTCTAATCTAATAAAAGGGCACATTATTTATGCATCACAAACCTGACACAAATTTGCCATCAAAACATGCGCTCTTTCTTCATTTTCCAACGAAATGTTGACATATTAATTTATCCACTATTATGTACCTATGTATAGTCAGTCCATCGCCCAGGTGGCCAAATCTCCCCCCCCCCCCCTGCGGACGCATGGAGACAATACTTTTTCGAAAGATCGTTAAATTTGTAGTAGAATTTCACTTGTTTGCACTTTGGCATCTGGTGGATGCGGTCAGGGGGGTGGGGGCCAAAAAGTCAAAATTACAGACAATATATCAACCAGAATATCTTTTGAAGCAAGCGCACGATTTAAAATCAGGTTTCAAATTCCCAATCAACAATAAAAAAATCTAAAAAAAAATGTAGGGTGCATTTTATTGTATGACCTTGAACAGCAATAGTAGACGAGTTTTGGGAAATTTTGGAAACGGAGCAACTCACGGACGAATAAATATTTTTCAACACTCTTTGCAGGAATTTACTTACGATAAATGTATACACATTTTATTACCCATTATTTTCTGAGTGACCTTGAACAAAGAAGTTGATGTTCCCACATTTTAAAAGCGCGTCAAGTGGGTAAAAACTCCCCCCACCAGGCGGAGTATTGAAAACTATTATTTTTTTGATTGAGCATTATGATTTCTGTAAAACGTAACTACAGTCTGTTTTTTACTGTATGAACTCTCACCAGATGGAGCCACAGTCAGTTGTTCTGCTAGGCCGAGAAAGACTTCATTGCGCGCTCACCTTGCAATGTTGTCTTTCTCGGCCTAGCAGAACAACTGACGGTGTCTCGGTCTGTAGTGTTCAAACAGGAAAAACGAACTGTAGTTGCAACTTTTGCGGTTGGTTGGGGTAGCTTTGGGGGCAGTTTAAGGTGTAAATTTGGATTTATTTTTAAACATTGAAAATTCGTCAATCGATGAAGTAGAGCATGAAATCCAACAAATGTTACTTAATACGATTTGTTTTAACTGTTTTGAGATGTTCAAAAATATGTGAAAAAGTCAACATGTTGAAATCTTTGAAAATCTTAGGAAATCCGAAATCAGTTGTTAGCCCCTCGTGCACGAATCCACTTCCATATAGAGTGGAAGTCAATGATGCCAGTGCCAATCGAGGAAAATGCACCTAACCGACCAGAATTCATTTGGTTTCCAGTCACTGATTACAAGGGTGTCTAAGTATATTCAACACTGAACACAAATTTACACAGGAGGGATAACGTTTTAATTCCATGAAAATCACATGAACGCAATCAGTAGGTAGGTAAATATAAAGATATAAAAACAGTCAATTATAAGTTTTAAACATAATGTAATTATAATATGTGCCTAAAATAAAAATGCTGTACCAGATAATATCATAAAAACTCGGAGCAAAGAATTAAACAATAATGGAAAAATAAACAACTAAAAATCAGATTATTCCCTAGTACAGACACAAAATGTTACTAGTATTTTACGCTTGAAGTTATCTAGATCATACCAGAGGTATTTTGTATGAATCCATAAAAGATGAAAAAAATAAATACAACTCGATACTATAACTATTTCCCAAATATTACTCCTACTATTATTTGGGCTGTGTGAGATTGATATTTTCAATCCATGTGGAATAACTACATCACACCATCTATGTAAAAAAAAATTGTTGTGAAAAAAAAACAATGTAAATTTTACAGCCAGCCAAGAAAAAATACATATGATCAATTAAAGCTGTCTTGTGACTGTCTATATCTTCTCCATACATAAAACAATACAAATCATAATGATGGAAGTGCACATGGAGAAACAGTGAAATGTGGTGGGTGCCAGTCATGCAAAATAACATTTGAAATTTGATGGCCCAGTCTATGCTTGAGTCATGAAAATTCGAGATCGAAATTTGACATTCGACCTTGACCGAGAAAAAGTTTAATCTTGATCTCGTTGAGAATTTTCTACATTTGCACAGCCCTACTATTAATTATTATTGCTTAAGGTAACATTAACATTAAATTTAATTTTAGTAGATACCAAACCTACGCAACTAAAATTACAAATACAATATGTATTCAATGATATGCTGAAATCTTCAAGAACCAAGACACTTGTGAAGGTCTGACTTTCTTACTTGAGAAACATCTAGTGCGTGAGAAGTTAAGGTGGCTGAATATCACGTGACTTTATTTCTCTACATCCGATCAAAAGAAATAGTTACCTATTAGTACATACCTTACATCGTTCATGTTGAGTAATCCAAGGTGATTTATGAAGGAAATTCACTGCATACTTGAGCTTATCAATATTTGCAGTCAATATTATTTAATTTTGCAGTGGTTTTATAATAAAAACAACACACATATCGTGTATACGTACGCGTGTGAAGACTGTCAAAACCAAGTGCTGTTCGTTTAAACATTACATTCATAATAGTGGATATAATTAATATCTCAACATTTCGTTGGAAAGAGGAAGAAAGAGCGCATGTTATATATTCTAACATTGCGTCAGGTTTGTGATGCATATATGTCTTTTTATTAGAGTAAAGTTTGCTGTTCTTGGCAACTCGTAGAATTTCCTTTAACTTCAGGTCTTGATTTGAGAATATTTTGGTGCAAGGAAGTAAAATCATCTAATATGTTATTTTCGCAGTTCTTTTCTGCGTAGATAAGTTCCAACAGATGTGTCCTAACTTATCTGATGAGTGAGAAGTCTTTGCTAAACTGAACCCTTCCAATAGAAAATGTGTAGCTTTTTGGTTAAAAAGTCACGTGATATACAGCCACCTTAAGATGAAGAATTTTCAAAAAATTTCCAAAAACATCTCACTGGCGAAACATCTTCCCATAAAGGTAGCAATAGTACACTCAACAAAAGATAAAACAGGAGTATTTGAAAGAATTTGAAAGATTGGCTAAAAAAGATATGATTAGAGATGGGCCGATACCGATACCGATACTCGCGGTATCGGTCAATTTTAATGCAATATTTTCGATACTTCGATACAATTATTACTTTTTTAGTTGAAACTTTGAATTGTGGCCGTTTTCCCGCCATTGGTGCTCATTGGCATCACGTCAGTGAGCTGTATCACCATTGGCAGATGCCTCAACCAATCAGAGCCAAGGTTGCAAGTGACATAATCTCCAAAAAAATCTCTAGTTTTGTGAATTTTGATTGAATTGAGACTTTGGTGGACAGGAACTACAGAAATATAAAGAAACAAAAGTATCGGCGATACTATTGGTATCGCTAATCATAAAGTGAGTATCGGTATCGGTGAAAAAGTGGTATCGACCCATCTCTAGATATGATGCATCATCCGAAGAAGGCTATGCTAACTGGTCTTCTAACTCTAGTAGTTGAGCTCTGATTTCATTGATAATAACAAGGAATGACTTTCAAGGATCCTGGCCAGCAGCCAATCCGTTTCGTTAAAATACCGTTAAGTTTAGTTGGGTGTAGATAAAGATACTGAAGATGCATGTGACAATCTAATAGGAACAAGAAATATGTGCATATAAGGCGCTCAGTTTCGGTAAAGCAAAGTGGTAAAAAATTAAATTTTTTATGATTCTATAATTCTTTATTGTTAAGGTTTATCAATGAACTTTTGAAATGAAATAAAATATAATCGAAGCTGAGTACCACTTCGACTCAGTTAACCGTTAATTGAAAAAGTGGCTACAAATTTGTAAAAATAATTAGCAGTGGATAGCAAAAAAAAAAAAAAAAAAAAGTTACTATAGTTATATTACTATGTATACACACACACAGATTTTGACTATTAATTTGAAAAAGTGGGCAAATTGATGAGTTATTTATAAAAAGGTGGGCAAACATTGTCGAATGTGAGCGGCACAACTGCCACCCAACAGCTTTGCTCGTGAACCGTCAGCTCCAACTGTGTGGGATAAACACGCAAGCAGTTCTTGCATCGCAGTGGACTCAACGCCCCGTGGACACTCGACATGTGTGAGACTAGCAGCGAGGTGCTGCAGAAGAGAGCATCGCAGATGTCGCAGCGTAATATTTGTCCGTTAACGTGCTGCCAATAGCTGGAAGCCGTCGAGAAGAAAAAATCACACATCTGACATTTACGGCCCCCGCCAGGATCTAGCAAGACCAATTTACATTCATCCTTCGATTTGGCCTTCGTCTCACAATCTTCACACATAATCGGCAATTCATGTCTCTCTTTGTGGAAGTTCAATTCTGTTACCGATAAGAAGCTTTCGTCGCATTCTGTGCAAAAGTGAATCAAGTTTTGTGGGTGGGTTTTGTAGAAATGAATCCTGAGTAGAACGTTGGTGGAGAATTTGCAGTCGCACACTTTACAGTCGTACGTTTTGTGTTCTCGCATGTGCACGTTCCAGAAATACTTCTTATGAAACGACTCCTCGCAGTGCAGACAGGCGAAATTCCCCTTCTCCTCTGGACTGTGCTCCGTCGACACATGAGCGAAGAGGGATTCCTGCGTGTCGCAGACCTCGACGCATTTCGAGCCGTCGTCTTGGTAGTATCCCCGGCACGAGAGCTCGTTCCTGCGTGAATCTTGCGCCACGAAGACTTTCTTGCACGCGCAGCACGTGGCGGACTTCTCGGAGTGGTGTGTGTTGTAGTGCGTGGCCAAAGAACCTTTGTTGAAGTAACTCTTCAAGCAGATGTTGCACTTGAACAGTTTCGGCAGCGACTGTTGTTTGTACTCGAGAGCGGCGGTGATCCACGCGGCGTCGTTCATCGAGCACTGAAACGAGAATAGCGCAGGATGTGACACATTTTCACAAGGGGAACCAATTTTGTCCACGCAAACCAAAATTCAGAGTGGGTACAAGTACAACAACAGTGGGTTTAACTGTTATTCTGATTTGTTAGGCGATTTTGAAATATTAAAATGCCGTTTCTCAACAATAAAGTTTTGCAGATAACGTAGTCTTAAACTGGGGGGACGATATATTGAAAACACAAAATTAGTCCCTATTCTAAAGAATCGCTTCTGTCAATCTTCAAAATTCAAATGAGCAGAAATACGCCAAACTAGCAGCTATACCTACAAAATAATGCCACACACTGACCTCAAAGTGTAAAATATGATTATAGCTAGGGATGGCACCTGGTAAAATTTACCGGTAAATTAAGGTAAATTTACCGATTAATAATTTACCGGTAAAAAAATGGTAAATTTTGTTTTTTTGATCCTCTCCAATGTATGAATGGAGATATCAAATCTTAAGTAAAAACTATAAGTAAACTTCAGTGTGACAACATTAGCAGTTAGGCATATTTTACGTTGATTTTTGGTTGTCTTCAATCATTCAGAATGATAACTCCATCCATATAGGATTACTTCCAATGTCGGAATCTCTCTTCAGGTTTGCTTGTTTAGCAGACACAGATTGTAACTTGATAAAATTGGTGGTCGACAATTCCTCTTATGGGTAAATAACACAGGCATGGCATAGCCTACACTAGATTGGTCGAATCAATGATATTCGGTTATATCATCCCTTATCAATATGGAGTACCTATTATTGTCATTATTAACATTGATTATTGTTATTGTTCTGACTGCAGTAATCTTTGTAAATGGGTCAAATAATAAAGTAGGGTCATTTTTGTATTGGTATAATCATGATTTGGTATCTACCATCATTTTTCAAAATTTACCGCTGACCGGTAAATTTACCGGTAAATTTACCGATTTTTCCAGAACCGGTAAAAGTGCCATCCCTAATTATAGCTATTTTTGATGATATATTTTGGATTTAACACTTCGAGGTAGAAATCAGAGGTCGTACTCCAGTGTGTGGCATTATTTCATATAAGTAGTGCAACGAAGTTAATGCCGTACCTTGGAGAAGTCCTGCACGTAATTCTTCTGCTTGTGTTGCGGCATCTTCTGCGCCGTCCTGGTGACATGTTCTTGGATGAACCCCTCGATCTTCTTGCGCTCCGCGATGATGAAGTGAAGACGCTTGAGCGAGATGCCGAGACGTTGCGCCAGGCTCGCTTTAGACTCATTTGTGTTCTCGTCGATCTGCTTGAGAATACTCAGCCGCTCGCTCAGAGTCTTCGTCTTCTTCTCACTCACGCTTGCCAACTCGACTGGAACAGCGATCTGAAACAAGAAGCAGGTTTAAAAAATACATTTTCAGGTATAAAAATATTTAGTTAGGGGTTGGGATGTAAAATTTCCGTAAAAAAAAAAATCTTAGAGGTTGACTTGCTTATTTGGGGATAGGATAACATATACAATTATGACACAATTTTGCTAAAATTTGGTATATATGCCTAAAAAGGGTCACACAATTGAACTATGTACTCTAGAAACACACACCGCTAGGATAACCCTTTGAGTCCGCGAATATAATGACCTCCCCTCGTATGTGGATCGCTCAACGTTTTCTAAAAGAGTAGGAAAGTTCCTCTTTGACTGAAAATTGACATCAACAAAATAGTATTTAAGAGTCGACAGGACTCGCAGAAAATTTCGATTCCGATGTGAAAAAAATCTTAGAAATGCATGAAAATGCATTAGCTCTGGGTTGTACGTGACATTTGTGACATTTAATCGTGTGTTGCATGTTGCATATACTGCTGTGAAGTAAGTTATTTTAATTCAAATATTGAAAACCACAAAAAACCATAATAAGGCGGCCCCTACTTTTTTCTTAAAGGAGAACAAAATACGTTAAATACGAGAAGTATGCAATGTAATATTTATTTCTATGAATTTTAGTGAAAACCGCATATTTTTTAAAAAATCCCTGATTTTTTTATGATTTATTTTATGTAGCGCGCAACGAATATTCATCTCATGCGTGACGTACGTGGTGCGCGGCCATGTGTTCTGAGTCATGAGTCGCAGCGCGGCCGAGCTCACGGCTATAAACAAAATCAAGTGTGACACTCATCTATTCTTTACGCAACACACATGCAGTTCGTGTCCAACACGAGACGTAGAAACACTTTCTGTGTCTCATATTTTGAATTTACTTTGTAAACTAGTTTCTAATGCGCTAACTGCACTATTCTTTTTATTAATCGTTCACTATACAATAGGATAATGAGTAGAGAGACAATATTACCATATCAGTTCGAGCCAGAATATGCAGAGACTGATCTAGACAGTGTTGTTTTAGTGGGCGAGGACGATATAAGTGTACACATATATTCGGGACGAAAGGATAATATTTTGTGGTGTAAATGTGGAATGTGCAAATTAATGCCGAGTGATTTTGAATGTTTGTGTTGTAAGGAAAGCGAAACTATTGGCAAGGTTAGACGGCAATTTGATTGTGTCACTGAAAACCCCCTTTTTAGTAATTTAGTTATTTTTCAAGAAGCACTAAATTTATTACGACATCAGACAATTCGTAAAACTGCGAGCCGACGGAAGAAGGAGTCTCTCTCAGCAACAGAACTACCGAATAAATCGTGGCGGTATTTAGCTTATAAACAATTTGTTATTTGGGTAAATGCCAATAATACCCTTGGTGTCGGCAATAGGGTGGTAATTCCTTCGTGTGTAGTTAGTAAGATAAGAGAAACATTTCCGGAACCAAATGCTCTGTACACTGGATTTTTGCCTCGAGATTTAGGGGAAACACCTAAATGGCCTGAATAAACCAGCTGTAAGTAATACTTCTTCGAACATATTTTTACGATATATATTACAATGGTTATTACTTATTGTGCATTCCCTTACGAAAAAGTACTATTGAAAACTATTGAAACCCCAATAGTATTTCCCCCCAATGGTAAAATTGGAATACTATTAGATAAAAACTATTGGCGATTACTATTCGGGACGAATAGTTAACTATTGAAGAATGCAAATAGTATTTTACCCTTGATGTTAAAAACTATTGACAATTACTATTCATGATTTATATTTAACTATTGAAAAACTCAATAGTATTTTCCCCCAAAATTGGAATACTACCTACTATAGGAAAAAAAACTAAATTGGCAATTAATTAGTAATTAACTAATTACTACTCAGGACTGAAAGTGAATCTTCATGAAAGGAAATGAAATGATAATTTTTTTGCATTTTAACATACATTTGTGTATTTTTCAAACATGATAAGGTTTACAAATAAAAAGTTAAGAGATTAATAAGATAAAAAATTTGTGATCTTAAAAATGGGTGGCAATAATGTCTAAAATGTTAAAAATAGGTAACATAAGATCACATAAGATTTACTCTTCCACAAAATATAATTCCTCGGAATTCGCTCGGTTCGCTAGGTTGACGATTCCTCGGTGTCAAACACTGACTGGATGTAATCTATAAAGAAATGAGATTTCTACATTAAAAATGAGCTCTTGTTGAACAAGTTACATTCATAGTAAAAAAAGCATAAAAAAAACGCAACATAGTAAAATAGTTGTTAACTTGTTTGTTTTGAAACTGCTGTGACACCGCTTTTTGAAACCGCCAGATATCAGCATTTGTATTATTGACAGCCATCCATCACATATCGCTTGTAAAATGACTGGAATGTGATGATTGATTAGGTGTCAACAATGGGCACCTCAAGTCAAAGCTAGAAAAATTAAACTGTATACCTACCGTAAGTCTGTCAGTAACAGTTAGCCTACACATTTTTTTTAAAGAACTTTTAAAAGTCCAATATGTACAATTAGTGTACGTATAAAATTATCGAATAGTACAAAAGTCCTAATACTACCTACTGTAAAATAAATAATTAATTTAACTTAATAATCAACTTACTAAAAATTGCATCAATCTTCCGCTGGTCAAGTTTGGGCTCGGCTGGTTTTCCCTCTGCGGTATTAGACACGTTGCCGGAAATGCTCGACATACTCAGCGTGTCCCTTCCAAAGACCATGATGAATAAATCTGACGTCAGCAGCGGAGGCTTACGGTGGTTAGACAGACGTAAAATCTAGGTTCGATATGAGGTCCTCGATTTTCAGTGGTGCTCCCTGCAATAAAGTACCATACAAAGTCATGTACTAGAATGCAAAAGTCAAACCCACTGTAAATAAGTGACTTTGAAAAACTGTATCCTCTACATCCAAACATAAAACAGTATGCTAACAAATTGGAAAGACTGCTGGTCAGATACTTTGGCAAACTATTGATATTAAACTATGTAGGTAGGTAACAATACTATAAGTCAGACAGATTGATAGCATCTGATCTGGTTTGATCTAGTACAACACAATCAAATGCATTTTAGTCCATTCACTTTCTTTGCTTACTGTATTATGTTTGGTGACCTACTGCAAGAAACTAGGTAGGTACCTAGCTGAATAATTTGCACAAGAAACATATAGGTGACTTTTATATTTCAATGAGAATTTATTGTGATATTTATTGAGATTTCCGATATTTTTATACAGACACAGGATTTGATTGAAATTTTTTAAAATATATCTACCAACAGACACACCTTGCCTACCTACCTATTGAAATATTGGCTTTGTTTACCAAGCAACTTGACCAGAGATTTGAAATTTTACAAGTACCTAGCTACACTACAAACAATGATAGGTAGGTAGGTACCTAATTCTTTTTAACCAATCAGGGTACCTAACTAACTGCAAAACTGCAATGCAGCTGGTCTTTGTGCAAAATTTCAACTTGATCAGAGAAATAATTTGATTTTTATTGCTCCAGTAAAGACAAAAAAGGAAGAAGACAGACATTGGACGGTAGCGTACAATAAGATTCTCTCTTCGTTCGCGCTTGCTACTAAATCCATTCACTGTAAGAAAGAATGATCGACATTGAAACATCAAGTCATCCATTTTTAAGATTGCCATTCAGCAATCTATTATAAGTTAACCTCTATCTATTTACCAATATTTTAGTCATTAAAATCATTCAAAAATCAAATTTGAGCTGAACGATTAGGTATGGTTTGACAGTAGATTTTAAAGTAATTATTCTTCTGGTGAATGTATTTTAATAACATTTGGGCAGTCAAGTGTCTTCTTGAAAAGTTAGATTTTGCAGTTTGCCAATCTAACCTTAGTATAGGTATCGAACAATTGATTGGGGTTTTATTACTTTGAAATTTGAATGTCTCTACTCTCTAAATGAAATTTAAACTTAAATTAACATGAGTGTGTGAATGCATACCTATTTCAAAATGTTTCTTGGAGGCTATCACACTGGCCGACAGCCTCAGTTTAGCGATTACAATTGCCATGTTAAAATCTACGGAACCTACAACTGCAATTTCATCGTAGAATCCTAGATGCAGTACTTCTTGACACCTCTATGACTAGCTATCTAGACACAAACGTCCAGGTCATATACCAACCATACGGCTGTTTGCAACAATCGTGTATACCAACCCGAGTGTTTTTTGCACGCACAATAACAAAAACCGACGTTCGAGTAGGAACGGAGCAATAGAAATCATTCTATTTTTGAGTGTTAGTATCGATGCTCGGGTTGCAAACGATCAGTGCACCTATACGATCATAGGTAGTACTACCTATCTAGTACTATACGTTTTGATTGTGCTAGGCTAATTGTGTAGAAGTGACTTTAGTATAGGTGCTTAGGTGATAGGTCGGTACACTTACAGTATGGAATGCCGTGATATGCACCTAGTAGGTAGTACTACCTAGTAGTAGGTAGTATGTCATTTCCATCCATCTGTGTGCCTTCTGCATTCGCCTCTGCTTGGTGGTCGGCCTGTGTTATCCTGTAAGAAATCAGTATAATTTAGTAGGTGTGGTAGTAGGTAGGTATGTAGTAGGTAGGTACCTAGTCTAATTATTGTATTTTTCCCATTTCAATTACTGCATTCACAAATCTGTGAGGTTGATAGGTAAGGTAGTTCACATCACAAGTGTTCTGGGTACATAAAACTAAAGTACTATCTATACACCTACATCTTCCTAGGTAGGTATCTAGCTAGGTACCTACTACTACTTGTTTAGTAATAATAGTGAAAGAAAGATTACTCACCACCATTGAGGCTGGAGACAAATATCCGTCCATATTTCATTACTTCTGTCGAATTAAATGGTATTGACCACATTGCAGAGACAAATATTTTATTGTGAAATTAATTAACTAATTAAAATCACTGATATGACGTTCAAACCATTTCAAACTACAAAAACGAGAGGGTACGCAGCGGTTGCCTGCTTTGTAAACAGACCCAACCCAACCGTCACTTTCGAACCAGCTGTTTCCAGCCAGGCCCAGAGAGCGCTGAATGCAATCACGTGACTGATCGCGGGAATAGACCACATTTTAAATTATCTAGTTGGCTCTGCTTTTCAAAAAATTTCATATGCAGTACCGTGATCCTCATATCTATTAGTGTTTTTCAACAATGGATAATAACATGAATAGATATTAGGATCACGATACTGCATATGAAATTTTTTGAAAAGCAGAGCCAACTAGATAATTTAAAATGTGGTCTATTCAAACCACCGATTCAAACAAAATAATACTCCAGTCACTTAAAGTGGTCCCACTGCTCCAGCCAAGGTGCTTAGAATTCGCCGTAATTCATACAAATCTCTGATGAAATAATACCTCAAACAACAGCATAAAACAATTATATCTTACCGTACGCTCCAATTATATGTTTTTAATTGAAGTTCCAATTAAACTATCCCAAAATAATTCATATTTGTAGTGCAATGTTGCCAGATTTATGGTAAATTTTACACATTGTACACAGTTTCTTTCTTATTTGGCCCGTGACCCCATATTTTCAAACGGCAGTCTTATTCTAAAAATGATTATCTTTAATTTGAGACTATTTTGAATAATTTGTCATTCCTCTTGCGGTTTTAGGAGCAATTTAAGGCCAATTTTCCAGGACGATTTCATGTCTCCCTGTGTTATCTTATGGGGGAAAAGATGATCTTCAATCAAGAATATCTAATTATATGATACCGTAAGGGGCAAATATTTTTTGCTAGTTGTATGTAATATGGTTTCATTAATCTTTGGTGTGAATTACAGCAAATTCTCATTCCTATGCCGAAACGATGGAACCACTTTAACAGAAAAAATGGGTATACAACCCCAACTAATTATTTCTAAAAATGTTTTTTGACGTTATTATTAATGTCCACCTACGTAACTCAAAAATGAAAGTTTAACACATTTTAGGCCACCATTTTATTTTTATCAAGAGTTTTGTTAATATCGATATATATTTTTTAACTAAAGGATTTAAAGGGATATTTTACTTCCAATATATTTTTTATTTTTTCTCAATGTTTTGTGCCATACAAAAAATCAGCTTGATTGCAGGTATTGTTATACAATATTTAAATTGTTAAAAATAATTACAATGTTATTAAAACTGCTCTAGACGAGTCGTTATTTGAGTTAATTGACTTCATATTTTCATTTTTTTATACACTTCACTATGTATCTTTGTTGCTAGCTTCATACATAATTTTTATTTTTATGTTTATTAAAAAATTGAAACAAATAAAAATGAACTAGTATATTCAAAATCTGTAACATTGCATGAATTCACTATTGGGTTGCCAATAGTAAGTATATCTCGGGATAAAAGAAATATTGGAACTCAGTAGTAAACTATTGAGTCGTTATAGATATTCCAAAACACTATTGGTTTCCAATAGTTATTTTCAAAAACTGTAAAGTTGCATGAATTCACTATTGGGTTGCCAATAGTAATTACGTGACGGGATAAAAGAACTATTGAAACTCAGTAGTAAACTATTAAGTCGTAATAGTTATTCCAAAAAACTATTGGTTTTTAATAGTTATTTTAAAAAACTATTGGTACTCAATAGTACTTTTTCGTAAGGGTTTGCTCACCGTTATCTCTGCTGGGTTGATGATGAAGGGAAGCGGGTAAATCGACTTTTACGTATTTCCTCGACAGCGGGGCGGGGGATGGGGGCAATGTTCTCAGGTACTTGCACAGGTGGGTCAAGGTCGGAATCTTCAATTATTTTACACTCTTCATTTTCTACTCTGTCCGCAACTCTGTCCATAATGTCGTCTCGCCACAAATAACTCTTTTTTTCGTATCTTGTTTTCATCACCCATGCTTTTGAGGCTTTTGAGTATTGTTGGTATTCGGCTTTAGGTTTTCTATTTTGATTTGCATTGTGATCGAGAATTGCAATGATTGATCGGATGTGCATTCCGCGGTTAGAGAAATGGATTCTTTTCGGAAGGTATTTCAAGCGGACATTGTGGTAAGATTCCAATCGACCTGTGTGCACGTAATTTTTAGCGTGTTTGATGTCATTTACAAATCCGGTGTTTGTAATGATTTTTTTTTAATTCTCTGTAACTGTCTGATTTTGGATCAATCCACATTTTCTTCTTTCTTGTTTCCGGTGATAGTTCTTCATGTCCACAACGAGAGATGCAATCAGGTTGCATTGGGTCAGGTGCCCAACTATGCACATTTTTAACATGATACAATAAAGATGTAAATTTCTCTACCAAAACCTCCCCATCACCACCGCATGTCTGGCAACTCCACCACAGATGGTTCGATATACTACCCTTCCATGCTGAGAGTTCTGGGTATTTTTTTTCCACCGCTTTTATTCGTTTAGATAAACTTTTAGCTAAATGCCACACGTCGAATTCATGCTGAATCGTATCTTTGAATTGTCTCCCGATGTCGATCACTTAGAAATATTTTAATTTTCAATTGTTCGTCGTAAATCAGTCCTTGAATAAGTTCTTGGCAAGCATTTTTCTCAAGATCTCCAGTCATTTGGCCTCTCTGAATAATTTTAAAATCTACAATTTGAGATGAACTGAGATCCATTATGGTGTATGTGCAGTATTTAGCGCAGAAACCAGGGCTATCGAATTGACCATCCCCTGCTAAACGCACATTTTCATCGTCACGCAAATTATTGATCATCTCTGTTCGTTGTTCCACCCACACTTTTTCAACTTCGTTTTGAAAATACCTTTTAATTAGTTGATCGAAAGTAGTGCGTGAAAAACAAAGCAGTTTCAGTGTATTTGCAAATTGAGAAAATGCTGTGAAATTAACACCTGTTAGCATCAGGGCTGACGCAATAGCCACATTGCCTTTGGGTTGATTGCCCTTCATAGTCTGAGATCGCCAGTGTAATTTATGACCTGCTTCACACGTGGTCGTCACCCCTAGCATAGCCCCTCGACTCCACCTCTTAGTTTTTATAACAAGAGCCCCACATTCACGGCACAGTCTAAACAGGGTGGACAAACAGCTCCAAAATACAAAATAAAATAAATGTTGAGTAGTATTATCTAGGGATGGAGCGAACTTGGATTTTGATATCGACTATCGATATCATTTATATATCGATATATCGATACTTCGATATATCGATATATTGAAATATTGAAATATCGAAATATCGATATATTGAAATATTGAAATATCGAAATATCGATATATTGAAATATCGAAGTATCGATATATCGATATATTGAAATATCGAAATATCGAAATATTGATATGGAAATAATATTTAGATGTATAGGTATAGAAATATTGATATATCGTATGAATGTATTAAATTGCTCCTAAAACTGCTAGGAATTGCAAAAGAAAATGTAAAAAGAAATAACACAGCCGTTCCAAAATATAGGGTCACCGGCCAGATAAGAAAGAAAATGTGAATAATCTGAGAAATTGTCCATAAATCTTGTAAACGCTGCACTGCAAATATGAATTATTTTGCCATAGTAGGTATAAACTTCAATTAAGAACATAATTGTATCATGCGGTAAGGCTTCAATATATCGATATTTCAATATATCGATATTTCTATATTTCGATATTTCAATATATCGATATTTCGATATTTCAATATTTCGATATTTCGATATTTCAATATTTCGATATTTCAATATTTCAATATATCGATATATCGATATTACAATATATCGATATTCAATATATACAGGTATCGATATTTCGATATTTTTTTGATATCGATATATATCGATATATCGATATTTTCTCCATCCCTAGTATTATCACTGTCACTGTCATTTTCACTGTCGGTTTGATCGTCAACGGAGTCCTCACTATCTGATGTTTCTTCTTCCGGGTCCAGTCTAAACGAAACATCCAAATCTTGCTTCTCAGTTTCCGACTCACTATCACTCTCAGAACAGAAACGATATATTTCTTGCGAGCCTAATTCGCACTGCACACCTGCATCACACGTATTTGTCCACGGATAATCTTCGCCGATCACCATAGGGGATGGATGACTCGGGGCTGTCAAAGCGCCTGAAGTCCCGGGTTGAGGAGAGGGTGGATTTGTTGTCAAGAGGTCATCTACCATTTGTTTTTTGCGCTTTCTTTCATAGCGAGTTGCACGACTTTCTTTAGCTGCTGGTACGGGTTGAACGGCTACGGGTTGATCGGGCACGTGTGAGCTGTCACTTTCATGTTCACCTTTTAAACACTGAGTTGGGACTGTCCCCGGGTTCAAATTTATTTATTTTCTACCGGAAGAATCACCCAATAATCGGTATTTTAAAATGTCGGACTGATTAAAATCCTCGGGTAAAAAGTGTTTCGAGCAAACACGTGAATCGTCACTAGGTTCGAAGTTGTCTCTGAACGATCTCGCTTTCCACACAGCAAATCGTTTGGGTGATCTATTCCTATTCGGGTAGCGGTATAATGATACTTGAGGCACTGTTTTTTCTGAATTATTACAACCATAAAACGAGCACCGAGGCATTATTAAATCGGATTATACTAGACAAATTTGAATTACACTTTACATCCTGACTCGGTGACTGCAGGAACTCGACTGATTTTCATGTGAAGCATACAAACTAACGCCTACAACTCAAACATATCAGGGCCTCTTGGGTGAGGCTTCAAATTTCTGAGATCTACGCATGCAAGTTTCTCAAGTGTGTAATGATTTAATTTATTACCTCCAAGCATTTTTATAGTTTAACTCATAAAACATTCTGAAGATCTAGTGGAGCGGTCGCTCCACGCCAGCCAAGTCGTACGGCGCGCGCACACTCTCATATAAAGGCTGGAGCAAACCCACTTTTACTGTAAGCATCAAAGTGTCATTTTCGGCCTACTGGATCTTAAAATTGAGAAATCTCACATTGTTGCGAAATATCTTAATTTCGAGCTATGGCCCACCCTACAACATATACCAAATTTGGGAACAATAGGTTACGCCCTTTGCGCGCTAGAGGGCCGTGAAAACAGTGTTTTAGGGCGGTTTTCATAATAATAATCTTAGTAGTAGTAGGCTGGAGCTAAAATCCGGTAAACAGGCCACAGCCTAAACGGCTGAACCGATTGATCTCACATTTTTACCACGTGTGCACTTTTGGCGTCTGATTTAACCTTGTCCCCATGAATTTTTTGTGCCGCCATTTTGAAACCGGAAGTGACGTCATATCTCGTCAACGGTTGGACCGATCGGAACGAAATTTGCGCCAATCGTTTCAGACGGTCATCTATATGGATTATCAATATCAAAAGACTGAACATTATTTTAAATAAACCGGAAATGACGTCATGAAATTTAATATACATCGATTTGCATTTCAGCAACAACTGTTGATCCGATTGTCTTGATATTTATGTAACGTTTGTACTTTTGATATTTCATTTGACTTGTTATAAAACCAACCGGAAGCCGCCATTTTGAAACCGGAAGTGACATCATGTCTCAAAAACGGCTAAACAGATTAGAACAAAACCAGCGCTAAACGATTTAGACGGTCAACTTTATGTAATCAGTAATATTTGATGATTCAAATATCGAAACCGGAAATGACGTCACACATTTTATGACCTATACCGGAAATGACGTCATAAATATGCTAAATGACGCTAAATTCACCACTATATACTTTAAAATAGATATAAGTAAACGTACTTTGTAAATAATTATAAATTCAAGGTTGCAGTGTTCTCGGCGGCCATTTTTAAAACCGGAAGTGACTTCATATATCGTAAACGGTTGTACCGATTGCAACCTAAGTTTGGAAATGTGTTGGACTAATAATTATGAATTCAAGACGACATTATTTTCGGCCGCCATTGTTAAAACCGGAAGTGACGTCAAATATCGAAAATGGCTGTACCGATTGCAATCATATTTTGGAAATGTGTTGTACTAATAATTATGAATTCAAGACGACATTATTTTCGGCCGCCATTGTTAAAACCGGAAGTGACGTCATATATCGAAAATGGCTGTACCGATTGCAACCAAATTTTGGAAATGTGTTGTACTAATAATTATGAATTCAAGACGACATTATTTTCGGCCGCCATTGTTAAAACCGGAAGTGACGTCATATATCAAAAACGGCTGTACCGATTGCAACCAAATTTTGGAAATGTGTAGGAGTAATAATTATGAATTCAAGACGACATTATTTTCGGCCGCCATTGCTAAAACCGGAAGTGACGTCATATATCGAAAACGGCTGGACCGATTGTAACGAAACTTAAAGCTATTCTTCTTGGATAATTATTTTAATCTTATATACCAAACGCAACTTTTCTAAGTATCCAAATCGGCATAGGCGTATTTTTTTAAAGAAATAAGTTCTTGCACGGACACAAGCTGTGCTACAAGCTGTATGAATAAACTAACAAAAGAAGTGATATCCCAGAAAAAAAGGCAGCCAAGTCTCTTTACTTTAAAAAAATTCAACACCGAAAAGGAGTGATATCAAAAAAGGAGCCAAGTCAATGACATTTCCAAATATTTAATCGTATCTTTGAAATAAAAGTATAAACACCGAGAAATACTTTACAAAAGGACTTGGCGCATCGTTTTTTTAAAGACATTTTTCTATTCATAAGCATGTGCCATTTATATACAACCGTCATTTTGAATGTTTAGAATAATAGGGAAACATCTTTCAATTAGGTACATATTATACATACCTTCTGTAAAATATTTTCTATATGATTATATACGCTATGAAACTTGTTGTCTATGCTTTCTATAAATATACACAATAGTTATCTTTGTAATATTGTTTCGTGGTGAATATAATTAAGTCTCATGCGTTATACCTTCTCATCATGTAACAATTTCTATTAATACACATTTTATAAAAATACATTTCACAAAGAAGACAGTCATATTGAATTTCTATTAAAAAATTTAACTTTATACACTTGACACTTCAAAAATATATAATTGTGTTCCATTAGTTAGTAATTATTTGACAACGTTTCATGATTTCCTTCAGTCAAGATCAAATTATGAAAAGATACCAGTCTAATATCGCCATATTAACAGTACTGCAAGAATATGTATGAGCCCACTTCCAATTGATATGAAGGGATGTGTGTTGTGAAAAATATCCGACCGAACCGGGGCACGAACTTGGGACCTCTCACTTGCCGGGCGAGAGCTCTACCAACTGAGCTACCCGATCGGACGGGCGGACATTAGACACAACACACTGATGAGGATCCTGACTCCTGACTCCATGGAAGTTTTCCAAAGAAACCTACATTCTCACCACTTCCAATTGTTATGTAATTCTTTCACCCTTATATTACTTATATATTACAGCATAAAATCATGCTTCTATCGCCATTGACAAAACTATAAAATAGTCATTACTAAAAGTAGCTTGATTCATAGATTCTGGCTCTAATAGAAAGAGGAAAATGTACCTACTTGTAAATTTCTTTCCACTTTTAGGATAGAATGATGTCTTTAAAAAAACGATGCGCCAAGTCCTTTTGTAAAGTATTTCTCGGTGTTTATACTTTTATTTCAAAGATACGATTAAATATTTGGAAATGTCATTGACTTGGCTCCTTTTTTGATATCACTCCTTTTCGGTGTTGAATTTTTTTAAAGTAAAGAGACTTGGCTGCCTTTTTTACACGGAGTGTTTTTTTCTGGGTAGAATATACTGAAACTAAAATAACGAAACCAATGTCGAGTGATTTTGAATGTTTGTGTCATCGGGAAAGTGAGACAATTGACGAGATAAGACGGGAATTGGATGTGTGTGTCTCTATAAACCCATCTATTTGAACATGATAATTCAATCATTTATATCATCAGATCAATCAGTTCGTAGAAAAGACTTTGAAACGAAGGAAGAATAATTTTCTCTTGCTGCTTCAGATTTATATCCAATAGGTATACATTGTGGCGGTTTTTAGCTCACATAATCACCTGATAATTCAACTTTTAAAATGTCTGGCTGATTACGATGTTTCGGGCAAACACGAGGCCTGTCAATAGGTTCATAGTTGTCCCTGAGCGATTTAGCTTTGGATTTAGCTTACAAAACAGTGAATCGTTTCGGCGCTTTCTTTCTATTAGGGAAGCGGTAAAATGTTCGCGGCGATGGCATACCTTTTCCTTACTATTACAGCTGTAAACAAGGCACTGGGGCATTATGAAATAGTATGATACTATTATTAGATCTTCGAATCACATTGTACATCATAAGTTAGTGCATGAATGAATATAGACTGACTTGCATGCATGCATACGAACTCACGCGGCACCCATATAACCAATGCATAGCCACCCGTGCGACGCCCCAGTGACGTCATCGTTCTCGTAGCGTTGCGCAAGAACGTCTGCCAAGGTGTGTTACGATTTTTTTTCATAACCAACAAGCATGTCTATGTTATATGAACACATACAACATTCTGACACTGAAATATCACTAAACTTATTTTGTTCCCCTTTAACGGCTTGACCGATTGTTTTCAAAATTTAACAGCATAGATAGAGATAAAGAGTAAATCTGTGCCTCTAGTGATCCAAAAAAATTATAAAAAATGTTTTTTCTCGTTTTGAGGAAGTGCTAAAATGGGCAATATATGGGTATTTTGGCACCACTGCCCTGAAAATTCTAAACAAAAAATTACACTTTTGGCTCACTAGAGGCACAGATTTATTATTTATCTATAATCTATGAAAATTTGAAGACAATCGGTAAAGCCGTTTAGAAAAAAGTAGGGGCCGCCTTTTTGTGCTTCATGAAACATGGATTTCATCAAGTATCGTAGACTCTTAACCTGTCGAATCCCTTCCCTAGTAATCATTGGTTACCTGTTCAACTGTACTCAGCGTCTCGCTCCGAGTCTTCATCTTCTTCTTCACACTCTCCAACTCTACTGGAACAGGAATCTAGAACAAGAAGGAGGTCGTTCAAGAACAGAAGAACAAATATTTATAGTGTCTGGATTTGAAATGCTACAATTTAAAGTATTTTTCAATACGTACACATTATGATCTCTACAAAATCTGTAAATCTAGAGGTTTTTTAATCCTTTGCTGTGATATTTTTTGGCTGTAAAGACCAATATTGGTAAGTAGGTTTTTTAGAATTTTACCTCTAGACAATATTTTACAAATAATAATCCTTTGCCCAGTTCCATAGTTTACAAAATTCCATAATTGAGCTAGCGAAGCGAACGTCTCCTTTTGGCTCATTTGGCACGGACCTCTGTTTTTTTTTGTTTTTTTTTCTGTTACTGACGATATACAGGTCAGAGTTTTTCTTCGATCGAGCTTTTTCTTCGACTATGAACTATGAACATCCACTACAAGATAAAGTAAAATTCATTATTTAATTTAGTTGTTTCATCAAGGTAAAAGACTAATCTAACTAATGACATGACAATGGTTGTCAGTGTAATTCTGGAATCTGGACCCTCATCTAATATCGTACCCCCCCCCCCCCACCCCCCCGCACGTGGTATTCTTATGTTACCATACCGCCACTATTTAATTCCTACTTCGAGCACTAATCATAATCAATTCAATATGGTTGTATATGTTTTCTGTGCGTTGTGTACGCATTTCCGGTTCGAGAATTTGCACGTACCCGTGCTCGCTCATCAACGCGTTACACTGAGCGTTTTCCTAGTAATTGATAAGTGTTACACTTTATAAAAAAGATACCTACAGAAGGTGTAGGTACCGCATGCCAAATCTCTTTGAATACCTACCTACCTACCTATTTATTTTGAAAATATGCGAACTATATGATAAGTCAACATTTCTAAGTCACCAACTTTGTTAGTTTCCAACAAAAAATAACTTTCCGAAATCTGAATCCGAAAAAGTATGTACACTCCCCCAAATAATAAACGGTACTTGGTACAAAACGTATTGGCTGCTAAGCCGGTTCCTTGACAATCAATCCTTGTTATTATCAATGAAATCAGAGCTCACCTAAAAGAGTTAGATAATGCGTTAGCACTGACTTCATGGGATGATGCCATCAAACCTTAATCAGTCAATTCATTTTCTTTCGAGTACCGTTTATTATTTGGGGGAGTGTACCTAGGTAATATTTCAGTTTGATTCAAAGGGATTTATGAAATGATTCTTCAGAAGAAGGCTGTTATAAATTGATGGCCTTGAAAAGGAATTCATCCTATGTGTGGATCGCTCAACGTCTTCTAAACGAGTAGGAAGGTTACTACTATTTGACTGCCAATAGACATCAACCAAAAGAGTAGGATTTAACCTGTCGAATCCCTTCCCTCGTAATCATTGGTTACCTGTTCAACTGTACTCAGGGTCTCGCTCCGAGTCTTCATCTTCTTTTTCACACTCTCCAACTCTACTGGAACAGGAATCTAGAACAAGAAGGAGGTCGTTCAAGAACAGAAGAACAAATATTTATAGTGTCTGGATTTGAAATGCTACAATTTAAAGTATTTTTGAATACATGATCTCTACAAAATCTGTAAATCTAGAGGATTTTAATCCTTTGCTGTGATATATTTTTGGCTGTAAATACCAATATTGGTAAGTAGGTTTTTTGGAATGTTACCTCTAGACAATATTTTACAAATAATAATCCTTCACCCGATTCCATAGTTTACAAAATTCCCTAATTATTGATAAGGTGTTAAGCCCCATTCACACGGTGCAATTTCTTGTACAACTTCTGTGTCACATTCCCATCTTTCATACAATTTAGTAAATTTACATGACGCAACTTTCTGTCACAGAACTAAAAACATGTTCTAATTTCCATTCAAAGTGTGGTACAGAAGTTGTACAAGAAATTGCACCGTGTAAATGGGGCTTTAGTACACTTTATAAAAAAGATACTGAAGGTACCTTACCGCATGCCAAATCTCTTTGAATACCTACCTACATACCTATTTATTTTGAAAATATGCAAACTATACGATTACTAAGTCAACATTTCTGTTGTTTTCCAACAAAAAATAACTTTCTGAAATCCGAATCCGAAAAAGTTGTACCTAGTTGTATTTCAGTTTGATTCAAAGTGATTTATGAAATGATTCCTCATTAGGAGGCTGTTATAAATTGATGGCCTCGAAAAGGAACATTACATATAAAACAACATTTTTCTTCCTTCAAAGTATACCTACCACAGGAGTATAAACTTGTACATCCCCTGGTTCCAGAAAACCCTCCCTTGCATCGACAGCATCGTCCAAGGCCAACGGATCTTGCGTGGACACCGATGACCCAGCTTCAACGCCAGAACTGCACGGCACAAACACGAAATGTTCCTCGTCTTCACTCTCCGCAGCCTCGTCCAATGAGGGCTCGTCTTTTATGTTCACCGATGTGTGCAGAGATTCTAGTTTCACGTCGAATGTGGCGGCGCATGGGATGAAAGTCGCAGTGTCGAATTCAAATTTCACGGCAGTTTGCTCGGATGTTGCGGCGTCCTGCATTGTTGATTGTTGCTCCATGGTTGATTCATGCACTCATATCTAGAAACAATGTTATCATGATTAACTAGGTACTACCATAGTTTGGCAAAAACTAAACCGGCAAACACAAAAAGAACATTAAATATATCAAAATTCAAACTCTTCAGTCCTTAAATTATGTGTGTAACACCTAGAAAATGCTGTGTACAACACATTTGATAAGCGAGCTTCCTACCATTGAATTAATATTCATGAGAAAGTTTAATAGTTCTTGGAAATAGTGGAAGACAATGACAGATGTGTCAAAAAAGGGTCAATGATATTTGTCTTTGAACACATTTGAATATTCAACAAATGTTCAAAACAAGCAAAATGTCATAGGTTTTGAAGTTCTTCATAGATTTATTTATCTGAACATTTTGAAAACTACCTAACATTGGTAACTAATGACCATGCAAGTGTTAGAATGTCCGAGGAGAGGTAGGTACTTTGATTGGTCAAACAGTTTAATTTTTAATTTTCAACAAATCACAGGACAGGATCCTCCTGTTCGAAAACTGTAGTACTGTACGTACCCACATGAATGACACAACACTAGTGACACTGGACTACACCGGCCGACACTCGTCGTAAACCTAGTGTGGAAAGTTCTACACCAACTCACAGTTATTGTCGGTCGAACAGTTAGTGTTGTTAGTGTCTAGAGCGAATGAACAGACCTATGCTAATGGCGACGGATGAATGATTATGATGATGTTTGAGAGATGATGATACAGAATACGTATCGATGGATGGGGGGAAGGAGGAGGTTGGAGGATTAGTCAACAGTCACCGGGAAACAAAACCAGAACTCCGCAGAACTCCGTAACCATCACTCCCCAAATAAACATCAGAAAGATAAAATGGACAATACCACAATGTAGCCAGAGAACACAGACAAATTAGTCATCAGTTTCATTAAATATTTCACTTGCACCATGGTAAGAGATTTGTTGACACTCGATCAACAATTGAAGGGGTCGGGACCAGAAAGTGCTAACCCACATTTGAAAAAAATGCAACAACAGGTTTCTTGTCGGCCCTTAGGGACACCTCAGGGCCTGATTGGTGGAAACCGTACACTAATTATGTTAGTGTACAGTATTATTTAACTAATTATGTTTGTTTGAAGTCAATTAATCAGTTTTTTCAGACAATCAGACAAGAAAGTTATGCTGTTGTATTAATTTTTTTCAAATGTGGGTTAGCGCTTTCTGGTCCCGACCCCCTCAATTCTAACAATACATGCTTCTACTAACAGTTCTAAATCATCATTGACACAGAGACCTTTAGGTAGATTAGTGTCAAGTACAACCAACTACCTAGGTAAGTACCTACCTACCTACTGCCTTTGCTACCTGCCTTGCGGTGCGGAGGCCATCGATATAGGTGCTCAGCTCACCTCAAGCCATTATCGCTCTGAAAAGTTTTGTGCATGGTATACGATAAGGTCCACACAAATGTAACATCGGTAAGATTACTCATCCGACAGTTTGATATGCTAAGTAGACGGATCTGCATTTAGATTGTGTAAATTTCAATTTGAGATGTAGACATGCCTGAATATTTCAGAAGCCAATATAGGAAGAGTCTGCCTTTCGCCTTTCTCTGAGTCGTAGACCGGTAGAGTCTCTCTTGTCATAGCTATTGGCTATGAAACGTTTAGGCCTACATCTCAAATTAAAGGTATACAATCTAGATGTTAGCTACCTCAAATGGGAATTATTTAAGTATTATTTAACATACCTACCAGCAACATAGTAGGTAATGTCTATCCTGATCCCAGAGAGTGATCGAAGTGAGAGGTTATGTTCGAGTAGATATCGAATCAGAAGTCGATTTATATATTAGTACGTTTTAGATTCATTTCAGCATTACTGCAAATTAGGAACACTTGTTAAAGCAAATAGGTAAAAAAGTCAATCAAACTTAGTATAAAAAAATTAAATATGAAGAAAATTTAGAGCACAGTCAGCTGTTGTTGATTTGTTAACTTCTTGCTTTTACCGCTTGGAGCGCAGCACGAATGCGAAGTGACAAACTTTACGCGCGAAAATTTGACGGGTAATTTGAGGTAACAATCTCCAGTTTAATTTAAATTCCTAAAATACGGCCTGCGGGGCAAAACTGGGGATCTCATTGCTGTAATTTGAGCATTTTAACATCCCAGAACACTTTTAAAATATTTAAATCTAAAAATCGACCAACAGGGCAAACGTCGGTGGGTGTTTGTTTTGTGCATTTTAGAGCTGCAGAATCACTTTCAAATTGTTTAAATTCTTTAAAAAAGAACACCCTGGAGGGGGGCTAAAACAGGGTGGTTCATAGCCCCCTCTCACGATGAAAGTAGTTCCTACGCGCCTTTTCAGCACCTCGAACCGAAATTCACTTCACTATTAACACAGAAACCAAAAGCTTTATAGCAAACCAGGATCCAGGCAATCATATATAAAATAACTGGTTACCTAAAGCTTAGAGGAATTAGGCACCACTTATTCCTCTAAGCCAAAAGCTATCCCAGATAAAACACTCCGTGTAAAAATACCAGCCAAGTCTCTTTAACTATAAAAAAAAATAGAAGAAATCTAAAAATTCAGCACTGAAAAGGAGTGATATCAAAAAAGGAGCCAAGTCAACGAATTTTCCAAATTTTAATCGTACCATTGAAATAAAAATATCAACCCCCGAGAAATACTTAAAAAAAGGACTTGGCGCATCGTTTTTTTAAAGACACTTTTCTATCCTAAAAGTATAGGAAGAACTCTACAAGTATATTTTCCTGAGTATATCACATTCATTATCGACGAATCATACTACGTTTTAATATAACTAGTACTCTTACCTACTGGCAGTTTTGGTATTTTGTCAATATTCAGAGGAAATAAACGGATAAACGAATAACGAATAAACGGAAGCGGCCTAGTCTATTCGTTATTGCCACTATTTCTAGGGTCATATTAATCAATCATACTTCTCAATATCGTGACTGAGGGAAATAGCGAAAGCGCTCATTACAAGAAGGCCGTCAATGAGATTTGTATAAGTGACTAGTGCACTGAGCCATGCTGCTCAAATAATTACTGACTAGATTTTTATCTAAAGTAATACGTTATGTAATTTATGAATTTTTTTGGTATAAAATGTTAATTAATAGCAATTAATTACACGGCGAGAAGGTTCAAAGTATAATGCTGTAGTAGGTATGTTGATGTACCCACAAAACTATAGGTACCTACCAATCACAAACACAACTGTTCTGTATTTATTGCTTGTAAGACAATGCTATGTTTCTTTGCGTACTTATATTTAAATTTAAAATATTTTACAGAATGTTCAATATTTAATTTGAAAGTTTTGTCCCAATTTTTCTAGGCATTTCTGAACTACGTAGTATGTGAGTGGCATAAGCTTAAGAATAGAAAAATGTCTTTAAAAAAACGATGCGCCAAGTCCTTTTTTTAAGTATTTCTCGGGGGTTGATATTTTTATTTCAATGGTACGATTAAAATTTGGAAAATTCGTTGACTTGGCTCCTTTTTTGATATCACTCCTTTTCAGTGCTGAATTTTTAGATTTCTTCTATTTTTTTTTATAGTTAAAGAGACTTGGCTGGTATTTTTACACGGAGTGTTTTTTCTGGGATATCACTTCTTTTGTTAGTTTATTCATACAGCTTGTAGCACATGTCCGAGCAGGGACTAATTTCTTTAAAAAAATACGCCTCAACCGATTTGGTTACTATGAAAAGTTGCGTTTGGTATAAGATGAAAATGATTATCCAAGAAGAATAGCTTAAGTTTCGTTATAATCGATCCAGCCGTTTTCGATACATGACGTCACTTCCGGTTTTGAAATAGCGGCCGAATTCCGGTATAGGTAATAAGAAAACAATCTAGTTTTATCTAGTTGATACCTTCATGAACGACCATCTGAATTCCTAATCCCTATATTTCCGTAAAATCGGTCATGCCGTTTGTAATATATGACGTCACTTCCGGTTTCATTTAGTGGTTCCTGCCGCCATTTCCGGTACCATTAATTTATTTATTCATTTTTCACAATTGATTTTTCAAATAAATAGCAGAATGAATACGCAGGAGCTAGTTCAGTTGCAATCGGTACAGGCGTTTTAGATATATGACGTCACTTCCGGTTTCAGGAATGGCGGCCGAGAACACTGCTACCTTGAATATATAAATTGTATTGTCTATGTTACAATGTAAGTTAATTATGTACGTATTTTAAGTATAATTTGTTGAAATAAGTTAAATATTGCGTATTTATGACGTCACTTCCGGTTTAGAAAATAAGAAAATAATATTTTTTTTATTGATACTTCATATAGATGACCATCTAAATCGAATGGCGCTAATTTCGTTCTAATCGGTCCAGACGTTTTTGAGTTATGACGTCACTTCCGGTTTAAAAATGGCGGCACAAAAAATCACAAGAGGCAAGGTATCATCAGACGCCAAAAGTGCATATGTGGTAAAAGTTTCAGGTCGATCGGTTTAGCCGTTTAGGCTGTGGCGCTGTCAACAGGGTTTCCTGATATCATCAGAATCATCTTCAGAATCAGAAAGTGGTGTAATTTCACTGTTTTCTCGGTCCTCTAGCGCGCAAATGGCATAACCTATTGTTCCCAAATTTGGTATATGTAGTGGGGTGGGCCATAGCTCGAAATTAAGACATTTCACAACAATGTGAGATTTTCCAATTTTAAGATCCAGTAGGCCGAAAATGCCATGTTGTTGCTTACAGTAAAAGTGTTTGGTCTGCTCCTCAGTTTATTAGGCATTTACGGTATGTTGAGTGACTGTGAGTGTATAGTACGACTTGGCTGGGTGGAGCGACCGCTCCACTAGATATTACTTTTTAGTAAATCAATTTTTCAGCTATTTCAAAATAATCAAAAAATAGTAAATTTATTTTTTTATTTTTTATTTATTATTTATTTGTTAGCTCAGAAGCCATTAGTATACACATACAATATTATAACTCTTATACATTACGTTTCCTTAACCAATCCATACATTTTGATTTGAAACAATTTACACTTTCAACAGACCTTACATCAACAGGCAAACTATCGTATATCCTCAACCCGTCATTAAATACAGACCCTTTCCATTTATTACTTTTGCAAAACCTCTGAACGCTGTTTCCTTTCAATGCTCCCCTGGTATTAATTGTGTGCAGCTCATTAACTGATTGAAACTTTTTACTGAGATACTCTGGCATCCTGCCTGTTTTGATTTTATAGATCTAGTGGAGCGGTCGCTCCACCCAGCCAAGTCGTACTATACACTCACAGTCACTCAACATACCGTAAATGCCTAATAAACTGAGGAGCAGACCAACTACTTTTACTGTAAGCAACAACATGGCATTTTCGGCCTACTGGATCTCAAAATTGGTAAATCTCACATTGTTGCGAAATATCTTAATTTCGAGCTATGGCCCACCCCACTACATATACCAAATTTGGGAACAATAGGTTATGCCATTTGCGCGCTAGAGGACCGAGAAAACAGTGAAATTACACCACTTTCTGATTCTGAAGATGATGATGATTCTGATGATATCACGAAACGTCGCTATCACCGCCACAGCCTAAACGGCTGAACCGATCGACCTGAAATTTTTACCACATGTGCACTTTTGGCGTCTGAGGTGCCTTTTTATAAAACCAACCGGAAGCCGCCATTTTGAAACCGGAAGTGACGTCATAACTAAAAAACGTCTGGACCGATTAGAACGAAATTAGCGCCATTCGATTTAGATGGTCATCTATATGAAGTATCAATAAAAAAAATATTATTTTCTTATTTTCTAAACCGGAAGTGACGTCATAAATACGCAATATTTAACTTATTTCAACAAATTATACTTAAAATACGTACATAATTAACTTACATTGTAACATAGACAATACAATTTATATATTCAAGGTAGCAGTGTTCTCGGCCGCCATTCCTGAAACCGGAAGTGACGTCATATATCTAAAACGCCTGTACCGATTGCAACTGAACTAGCTCCTGCGTATTCATTCTGCTATTTATTTGAAAAATCAATTGTGAAAAATGAATAAATAAATTAATGGTACCGGAAATGGCGGCAGGAACCACTAAATGAAACCGGAAGTGACGTCATATATTACAAACGGCATGACCGATTTTACGGAAATATAGGGATTAGGAATTCAGATGGTCGTTCATGAAGGTATCAACTAGATAAAACTTGATTGTTTTCTTATTACCTATACCGGAATTCGGCCGCTATTTCAAAACCGGAAGTGACGTCATGTATCGAAAACGGCTGGATCGATTATAACGAAACTTAAGCTATTCTTCTTGGATAATCATTTTCATCTTATACCAAACGCAACTTTTCATAGTAACCAAATCGGTTGAGGCGTATTTTTTTAAAGAAATTAGTCCCTGCTCGGACATGTGCTACAAGCTGTATGAATAAACTAACAAAAGAAGTGATATCCCAGAAAAAACACTCCGTGTAAAAATACCAGCCAAGTCTCTTTAACTATAAAAAAAAATAGAAGAAATCTAAAAATTCAGCACTGAAAAGGAGTAATATCAAAAAAGGAGCCAAGTCAACGAATTTTCCAAATTTTAATCGTACCATTGAAATAAAAATATCAACCCCCGAGAAATACTTAAAAAAAGGACTTGGCGCATCGTTTTTTTAAAGACATTTTTCTATTCTTAAGCTTATGCCACTCACATACTACGTAGTTCAGAAATGCCTAGAAAAATTGGGACAAAACTTTCAAATTAAATATTGAACATTCTGTAAAATATTTTAAATTTAAATATAAGTACGCAAAGAAACATAGCATTGTCTTACAAGCAATAAATACAGAACAGTTGTGTTTGTGATTGGTAGGTACCTATAGTTTTGTGGGTACATCAACATACCTACTACAGCATTATACTTTGAACCTTCTCGCCGTGTAATTAATTGCTATTAATTAACATTTTATACCAAAAAAATTCATAAATTACATAACGTATTACTTTAGATAAAAATCTAGTTGAGCGAGCGAAGCGAGCGTCTCCATTTGGCTCTTTTGGCACGGACCTCTGTTTTTTTTTTTGTTTGTTTTTTTTTTTCTGTTACTGACGATATACAGGTCAGAGTTTTTCTTCGATCGAGCTGAAATTTTGCACACATGTACGTAACATTTCTGATTGTTGCAGACCCTAATTTTTTTGAAATCCATTGATTGGTTCAAATTTAAAAAAAATTAACTTTCGATTGGTTGTTTTGATCAAATTGAAATTTTGACAAGTCATTACCCCCAACATTGTACCCAATCAAACAAAGTTTCAGCCAAATCCTCCCATTGGTTAAAATTTAAAACCATCTTTCCTGTGTTTTTAGAAATTTAAACTATAACCTATTGAACGATCAACTTATAACTTCGCATGATGGTTGGGTCCAACATTATCTGCATTTTTGACAATTTTCATACTAATCTGTGTTTAAATCCAAACGTTATTGACATTTTACGGACTATTAGCGTGTTGGCTGTCAAATTCACGGCGACTTCGACTCTTCAGTTCAAGGCAAGGTAGTTAGAGCAGAAACTTTCAAACGCAAATGAAACTGATAATGACCGTTCAACAGTCGATCTGATATTGTGTAGACACACTTATATCATATGAGTGGTCTCAGGTATATTTTTTGAAGGAGATCCTGTGATTTTTGAAAATTAACACGGAACAGTTCAATCATAAAGGTTCAATTGATCAACTTAAAGCTTTGCATGGTTATTTGGACCAATATTTTAGGAATGTTTTGAGATTTCTATACAAATCTGTGGCGAAATTTTAGAATTATTGGCTTTTAATGACATTTTCGATAGACAGAATTTCGGTTCGAGGTGTTGCGCGTATCCGTGCTCGCTCATCAACGCGTTACTCAGATTCATTGGTTAAAATTTAAATTAATATCTCCTGATAGGCTGAAAAATGAAAACGGTCTTCGATAATTCTGATCAAACTCATATTTTGCATGATCATTAAGACCAATATTGTCTCTTATTTTACAAAATTTCATCCCAATCAGTTAAGAACGTATGAAGTTATTTACATTTTTAATATCTGTCAGTAATGAAGTATCGAAATGAATGTTTTCCAGTGCCAATTGAAAATTGATTCTGATTTGCTTTATGAACCAGGTGCTTAGATGCTATTTTAAAGTTTCGATGAAAAGCATACACTTTTAAGTTGATATCATAATCAATTCCATATGGATGTATATGTTTTCTGTGCGTTGTGTACGCATTTACGGTTCGAGAATTTGCACGTACCCGTGCTCGCTTATCAACGCGTTACACTGAGCGTTTTCCTAGTTATTTGAGCAGCATGGCTCAGTGCACTAGTCACTTATACAAATCTCATTGACGGCCTTCTTGTAATGAGCGCTTTCGCTATTTCCCTCAGTCACGATATTGAGAAGTATGATTGATTAATATGACCCTAGAAATAGTGGCAATAACGAATAGACTAGGCCGCTTCCGTTTATTCGTTATTCGTTTATCCGTTTATTTCCTCTGAATATTGACAAAATACCAAAACTGCCAGTAGGTAAGAGTACTAGTTATATTAAAACGTAGTATGATTCGTCGATAATGAATGTGATATACTCAGGAAAATATACTTGTAGAGTTCTTCCTATACTTTTAGGATAGAAAAGTGTCTTTAAAAAAACGATGCGCCAAGTCCTTTTTTTAAGTATTTCTCGGGGGTTGATATTTTTATTTCAATGGTACGATTAAAATTTGGAAAATTCGTTGACTTGGCTCCTTTTTTGATATCACTCCTTTTCAGTGCTGAATTTTTAGATTTCTTCTATTTTTTTTTATAGTTAAAGAGACTTGGCTGGTATTTTTACACGGAGTGTTTTTTCTGGGATAAAAACTAATACTAACAATAATATAGTGTCACTGACACTTAACCATCCTAATGTATTTAACATTAATTGCACTCTGGTCTCTTTCTTGCATCTCATTATGCATCGCATAGCTTTGTTCTGTAGCACTTGAAGTCTGCAGATATCATTTTTGTACGCATGGAACACCACCGTTGCACCGTATTCAAAGTGTGGCTTGATTATCGAATTATACACAACTTCTCTTGTCCACATAGATAACCTCCCTCCTATTCTTCTCAAATAGCCAACCTTCGATCGAAGTTTTTTTTAGATTGATTTCGCTAAAAACTTTATAACTGTCCATTGGTTACAGTCAGTGATGATAATTGCGATATTTCCATAAGGGGGCTTTCCAAAACAAGGAGACAAGGACCCCCCAAATTAGTTTTTTTTTCGTTTCTGGCGTTCATATTTATAGATTTGGTTCAGTGATTTGGTTACATCGGCACTCTTGAATTTGTTGAAATACAACAACACATACAACAATTGAAATGCTACAATTTTACAAAAATATTTATAAGAGACACAATATTTTGTGATAAACTTTATTGTAGTTTATATTTACTCGATTTGCAAAAATTATTGAAGTTTAAAACTCTCAAACAAAGACTTGCACTGATGAGTCTGGAACTTTAATCATCGCATGGTTCCAATAACAAGCTACATTTCAGGTTGATCGTACGAACTCTTCATTATCACTTTCCATACCAAGAATCTTGCCAAAAATCATGCTATTTGCTGCGAAATATAGTATAGAGAAAAATATAATTTCGGAAAATGGAAACTGATCGTTTGTTTCGTACCAATCAGGCGGCAACAAAAGTACACAGCTGACGTCAGTGACCAAAGATACTAGTATAGCAGTGACATGCAATAATATCTTTGGCCCAAGCTAAATATCGGGGGTTGGTTGATTGAGCGAGCGTAGCGAGCGTCACCACGGTACTCTTATGGCACTTTCTCTGTGTGTTTTTTTTTTTTTTTTTTTTGTCCGCACAGCCCAGGTTAAACCGCTCAAGCAATCGATCTGAAACTTTGCACATATGCTAACGTAATCTATGCGGTCCCTGGTATCGTTTTTGAATGGGCTCCTGTGATTGGTTCCAGTTTAAAAAAAATTATCTTTCGATTGGTTGCCCCGATAAATTTGAAATTTAGAAAAGTCATTGTAACCAACATTGTACCCAATCATAAAAAGTTTCAGCCAAATCCTGCCATTGGTTAATATTTAAAACCATATTTCCTGTGTTTTTTGACATTTAAACTTGAACCGATTGACCGACCAACTAAAAACTTTGCATGGTCATTGGGACCAGCATTATCTGTATTTTTGACAACTAAACTGTGTTTAAATCCAAAAGGTATTGACAGTTTACGGACATTTTGCGTGTTTGCTGTCAAATTTCTTGAATTTCATATTTCACGGCGACTTCGACTCTTCAGTTCTAATCCAAGGTAGTTAGAGAAGAAACTTTCAATCTCATATGAAATTAATTAATAATTATGACCGTTCAACAGTTTGATCTGATATTGTGTGAGTGGTCCCAGGTGTATTTTTTGAACGAGACCCTGTGATTTTTGAAAATTAACAATCATAAAGGTTCAATCGATCAACTTTGCATGGTTATTGGGACCAATATTTTAGGAATTATTGGCTTTTAATTACATTTTCGATAGACAGAATTTTGATTTGAGGTGTTGCGCGTATCCGTGCTCGCTCATCAACGCGTTACACAGAGCGTTTTCCTAGTAGAAAGCAGTCTCATTCCGTGCTCTGTAATCCTACGAGTTACATCGCCGCGCTTGTTTACATAGTCGCTCTGCTTTTCTACACTCGGGGTAAAGTACTGCGTCTTTTACAGTGATATTCCGCATTATCCCAACAATGTTTCTACAGTTTTAATTCAAAATTAAATTTGATCTGAACTAAATTCGTTCAAACCAAATAGGTATAATGATTTCGATCAAAATACGAATAGTTAATTTTATCTTCACCCGCACAAGCTAAAATTGGACAATGCCTTCGAAATAACTGAATGACTCAAATAGCTAAATAATTGAGCGAGCGAAGCGAGCGTCTCCTTTTGGTTCTTTTGACACGGACCTCTTTTTTTCCCGTTTACTGACGCTATACAGGTCAGAGGTTTTCTTCGATCGAGCTGAAATTTTGCACACATGTGGAGACAACCTTTTCTGTTTGCTGACCCCTATTTTTTTGAAAAAAATTGATTGGTTAAAATTTAAAAAAACATCTCCTGATGGTAGATTGAAAAACTCATATTTTGGCTATACAGGTCAGTGCTTTTCTTTGATCGAGCTGAATGTTGTACACATGTAAAACCAACCTTCTCTGTTTGCATACCATAATTTTTTTTGAAATCCATTCATTGGTTAAAATTAAAATAAATAACTCCTGATAGGCTGAAAAATGAAAACGGTCTTCGATAATTCTGATCAAACTCATATTTTGCATGATCATTAAGACCAATATTGTCTCTTATTTTACAAAATTTCATCCCAATCAGTTAAGAACGTATGAAGTTATTGACATTTTTAATATCTGTCAGTAATGAAGTATCGAAATGAATGTTTTCCAGTGCCAATTGAAAATTGATTCTGATTTGCTTTATGAACCAGGTGCTTAGATGCTATTTTAAAGTTTCGATGAAAAGCATACACTTTTAAGTTAATATCATAATCAATTCAATATGGATGTATATGTTTTCTGTGCGTTGTGTACGCATTTCCGGTTCGAGAATTTGCGCGTATCCGTGCTCGCTCATCAACGCGTTACACTGAGCGTTTTCCTAGTAAACATGAAGAGATTAATGCGTAAAATATTATTATGTTGAGCTCTTGCCTGGCAAGCGAGAGGTCCCGGGTTCACAGCCCTGGTTCGGCAAGATATTTTGCACAACGCCATCCTTTCTCATCTTAGTAGGGGTAAAGATTTGGTTCTATTCATGAGTTCCTTATCGAACTCGTCCGCGGACAGTGAAGAGTTCTGAGTTCCATGCAGTACTCCAGCATGAGAACTCTTCAATGCCGAACTAATGTTTAGATAATATTATGTCGAGCTCTTCGCCTGGCAAGCTAGAGTTCCCGGGGTTCGAGCCCCGGTTCGGCTTTCACTTTGCCACATCCCTTCATCATAACGTATACATTTCATGGCCGAACTAATAATATTTTACATAGAAACATTGCTGGCAATCCCTCGCTCGGTTGCAGAGCATGGAATAAGAGTTACGTATCGTGTTTCAACCCTCTCTGTGTGACGTCATCGTTATGACAGTAGCGTGTGTTAGTGTACGTCAAGCAATGTGTGGTCCGTCGTGATGACGTCGCCGATGGGGCAGCACTTGGACCTCGTCGAGACGCCGCGTCTGGAAGGTAAGCGCTTACGCGCCATCATACACGTCGCGTGAAGGACCAGGGGCACCACCAGGACCTCGTCAATGGGGCAGCACCAGGACCTCGTCAAGGAGGTGCGTCTGGAAGGTAAGCGCTCACGCGCCATCATAAACGTTGCGTGAAGGACAATAGCGGACACATAAACACGTAAATACACACACATCTTCTACTGTCTGTCGAACTGGATATTTTGTAAATGATGACACGCAATCGACTGGATAGTTTGGAGGCAATGTTGATAGCGATTACGATGGATCACGTTCTTGGTCCAAGAATGAGAACCGAGGTATTTATAGTCGTAATGAAAACTCCAATGCGGGTTTTCATTATGATGACCATATTTAAGAAGCATTGCTTTTTTACGTTTTTCACTGTAATGTATAAATACGTTTACTTGCGTGCGAACAATTCGCCGTGTTCTGTCCGAGTGAGTGAAGATTGAAGATGTCTACGCAGGCGCACCAGGGGATTGGCGAGTACTAGATTAGATTAGATTATTGTGGTTTAACGGCGCGTCAACGACGAGGTTATATTGCGCTCATTAATTTTTGCATTTTTGCATTTAACTTTGTTCATATAAGTGGTGGACATGGGGAGAGGTCGACCTAACGGGCCCGATCCGGGGGAGTCCAACACTGGTGGGGAGGCCAGGCAGGAATGGGGACGGACCGGGGGGTGTGAGGATTGAACCTGATTTCAGGGGGATCACCATCTCGAGGGGGAATGCCGGCCTGAGGGGAGGGGAGGGGACCGCAAATTCAAGGGAGGACATGGTTAGGCCAACCCTGGCTGCTCTTTGTCTGAACCTCACCACTGACCTGTCCGGCATGGGTAACCCTTACACATGAGCATATGCTCGCCGGCGTAGCTGCAATGGATCATTGGCCAACGCAAACCCCACCACCGCGCTAAGGTGGCAGCCATCGGTGGGGTTGGCGAGTACTGAATTGTATTTATTATCTTCAAGCTGTATCTTGGAGATTAGTTAAAACAGTGTTGCCATATTATTGCGTCTAACCCATTCTCTCGCAGTTAGGAAATGCACCCGCCTTGTAAAAGGGGTCTTTTTTATTCGTCCACTTGGCTTGCTGATTATTTGACTTGGCAAGTCTCTTGGACGATTGAATGGGCTTTCTTTAACACGTCACTCGCGTTGGGAGGAGCTGGCAACATCGCAACTTCACATCGTTGTCTACACCTGAGCTTCCAGAGCTTTCCAGAGCTTCCCGAGCTTCCCAGAGCTTCCCAGAGCTTACATCTGCGAGGGTCACTGCAGAACAATGTATCCACTGTAATCGGGGCCAACCGGAACCGAAAAGAACCGTTATTTTTATAGGAACCGGAACCGGAACCTTTATTAATATTAAACATTATTTGGGTTCAATAAGGGTTCTTTAAATAATTAATTTCATTAATGTAATGTAACATTTTCATTCTTAAAAATCAATTTCAAATGTCCTCGAAGGATATTTTGGAGAGACAAACGGCATAACTAAAATCAGAATTGTGACGTCATGTTTAAGTTAAAGTTCTCAGCAAAGTGTTATATAGCTACTGCAGGGAAAATAGTAATAAAATAACAGATATGGATTCCTAGAACTAATTTAACAGAACAATCGCAATAAACCATTGCTGGGGAAAATGTTGAGAGTGGTATATATATTGGACAAATAACCCCTGGCCCTGAAAAATGTACTATTCATTCTACTACATAATTTTCCCAATGAATACTCTGCTTTTGCTTAATAAAATCTCAGTTGAAAACTGTGAACCAGTAGTCCAATTCTAATGTATTCGTGATAAGATTTTTTGGAAATTAGCAAAGTTTAAACATGATTCGAATTTAATTTTTTGTTCCCATCGAATAATAATTCTGAAATATTTCCAAAAACAAAGAAAAAGACATTGAGATGATGATGGTATTTCATATTTTTTATAACACTGGCTTTTTGTGCTGAACTTAATTTTTGTCGGTAAGATTTGAAGTGGTTGCAAATTTTTCACGGATTGTTTTTTTGGGGAAAAAATAAATAATATTTGTACCTACAGACTGTTCTAACCCATTGGATTGATAATCGACCATCTACTCTGAAATATATCCTACTACTTCGGAAATAGGTATAATTTTATTTGTTTATATAAGCAATATGATGGCCACTATCATGACAACAGACTTTCCACTGCATCAGTAAAAACGCTGCGGGGCACGTTGGCTCAGGCAGTAACGCTCTGAACTTGCATTCCGAAGGTCTTGGGTTCGATTCCCACAACCGTTCTTCCTTATGCTGAGTAACAGTTCATGCTTTTCGACAGTCGAGTGGCAAATGATGGGATGGTTCCCCACTAATATAACACGACCGCCTTCTTCCATGCATAATACCTTTCATCATCATCATCATCATCATCATCATCATAAATCCGTGCATAACTTTGTATCTACTCCGACTTGACCACTCGGCCTATATTCATGTATTTACTTTTAGAGTGCATTTGTTTTCGATATAACAATGAGCACCATTCGCGCAAGTAAGCGATTTCAGGCGGAGTCACTCCTGCCCTCCACCACCCCCACAGTGTCAATTTTAAAAATAAATTATTCAATTTTATTTTTTATTTAATTTGTACAAAATTTAATATTTCAACAACGTTCTACAAATTGGTTTCAAAGTGTCCAAAAACCATAGGCTGGAGTAGGGCAAGACCCCCACGCCCCCTTAACCCGTGCAAATTTAACTACTGAAGCAGACACTAATCTGCTTCATACTAATGTGCCCACATTTGCCATTAACCTACTGTTAGTACTATATTAGTATTGGTACTAGTCACTACTACCACATAAGTATCTACCAGTTGCTCGAATAGTAGGTATTCAAATCTAGTGTTCAAGCTGTTGGCTGGATCAGCTAAACAATGGCCGACGAATGCTTCTGTATGAACTCTAAAATTATAAGATTAAAAGTTTAGAGTCCATATGCATATACTTTTCATATGACAAAAATAATTTTACACCTATTTATAAATAATATGTTGTATTTTAATATTAATCCCAAACCTATCGGCATTTTGCTCGACAAGTGGCTTCATCTAGTATTATTGGCATGCGCGAATACTTACTATAAAGTATTCTTGAGATAAGCGTTTTATTTGTCAATCAACAAAATAGTAACTTCTTGACATTCTGTGAACCTTGATTTCCCGCAAGTTCCCTTGAATCTAGTCACGGTCTCTTTAAGTGTTTCTAACAAAAGTAATTAAAATGTCACATGTCATCAGTCTTCATTTTGACGTTTAGCTAGATGATATTACGAGAACGAACCTATTTGTAAGTAAACACTGCAATATTTTAGTGGGATGATTGGAACTTGATGAGAAGGTTGCAGTGGGGATTGAGGTTGAGTGGGAATAACTTTAAATGAAGCCTGTTGTCAGCTAAACGAAAGCTTGGTTTCGATTTGACAGCTATAAATAACCATTGAATGTAGAGTTGACAGGTTGTAAATACTTCTGTAGAAGAACAATTATTTAACCGCGACATTCTTGACAGTTTAAATGCTGGTGTAGTGTTGTGTAGTGTTAAAGATTAAATTGTAGAGCTACGAACTATAACTATAGGTTATGGTTCACAACTGTCATAATTGCGTACCAAAGGTTTATGTGAAACGTCGTCATTTTAGAAATAAGCAATAATAAATTAACAAAAGTTTAATAATTCCACTAAAATACATATCTTATTGGACTTTGGATAGCCCTGGGGCCCATATTTACCGTCCGATTTTTTGAATATCTCATTATAAAAGAGCTGAAATTTTCCTATAAAACTGCCTAAGGATAAATAAGTATCATGCACTATTTTCGTGCTTAGAGCCCTCACTATAAAACGAAAATAGAAAGAACATGCCACAAACCGTCACAGTTCCCTTTCCACTAGAAATGTCACCATTTACAAATTAAAAATGATTCAGTGGCAGTCATACTATTTTATTTACTGAAAAATCGTTGAAACATACTACTTCCGTTACTAATACTTGTATTTCCAAATGGGAGTATAACATCCAGTATTAAGAAAAATAACAAACAAGCACCAATTCTTAGCAATATCGAGAAAACACGCGGGAAGTCGCAATAAAGACGGAGAAATATCTGTGGTTATATAAAGGAATGTTTACAAAATATTTGTAGCATTTAGTTTCAGTGATGGATAAACGCAGTAAAAAGCGTGCAAGCGCTCACTCGTCCAATTCGTCGATGGAAGAAATAGAAATAGCCAATATTGTTCCCGAGCAACATCTACGGAGAGTCCGTTGTGACAACTTCGAGCTGGCCTCTAGAGGTGTGACGGTCATGATGGCAGGTAGTACTGACAACACCCTTCCGAAACCAGCCAGTCAAACCGCCCAGGGGTCAAATACAGCCAACGCCCCAGCGAGACCTCCAAGTCAAACCGTCCAGGGGTCAAATACAGCCAACGCCCCAGCGAGACCTCCAAGTCAAACCGTCCAGGGGTCAAATACAGCCAACGCCCCAGCGAGACCTCCAAGTCAAACCGTCCAGGGGTCAAATACAGCCAACGCCCCAGTTAAACCTCCTAGTAAATCCGTCCAAGGGTCAAATACAGCCAACGCCCCAGTGAAACCTCCTAGTAAAACTGTCCAAGGGTCAAATACAGCCAACGCCCCAGCGAGACCTCCAAGTCAAACCGTCCAGGGGTCAAATACAGCCAACGCCCCAGTGAAACCTCCTAGTAAAACCGTCCAGGGGCCAAGTCCAGCCAACGCCCCAGCGAGACCTCCAAGTCAAACCGTCCAGGGGTCAGCTAACGCCCCTGCACGACCTAGTCAAACCCCTCCAGTGGCAACAACAACCACTGTGCAGACGCGACGGGTCAGTCAAGCTCCGGCGGGAAACACGGCCCAAGCCCAGCCGCGTGTCATTCAAATCATCCCGGTGGCGAACACGACCAACGCCCAGCCGAAACCTCAAGCTCCTCCGCCTGCAAAGACGGCCGGACAACCTGCCACCGCGCCACGGTCAGAGAACGTCCAGCCGAGACCTCAAGCTACTGTGGTGCCGCCTGGAGAGCCCAGGACAAGACCTGGTGGTCCGCCGGTTACAGAACAACGTACGTTGCTAAGTCCTACAGCTCACGTTCAGTATTGTTTTACTAACGAGGGCATAGCGATTTCGATATGCGTTGAAAAGTTAAACGTTTGGGTTTAGCTTGATTTTGACGCGTGTCCGGTTGTAACTCTCTCAAACCACAATAGATGTCCGGGAAAGGGTCGATCTGTTGCAAGGCTAAATTTACAAACTCCTCATTTCCCGTAAAAATAGTATCTGAAACATTGTGTTATTCTACAAGCTAGTGTGTATCCATCCCTTTCATGGGGGGGGGGGGGGGGGGGAAATGGACATTCGGGTACTGTTCGACAAGTCCTGACAATATACTATCCCTGTTGTAAGCTGACAGTGCCACCCCCTTCCATTTACACCGTTGACAAAGTTTAAGATACATTGCACATTTTTAGAAGAAAGTATTTGTAAAAATTGCTAACGGACATTAAATTCATGTTCATTATTCTCAAATTACGTTAATGCAGAGAATCACAAAAAATTATGTTGCAAGAAAACCAATGATCAATCAATTATTTACCTCGAACCTAAAGTTTGAAAATGATGAGAGATTTTGGTTAGTAACGCCATAGACATTGTATAGCCTTCGACTTTGTCCTTAAAATTACAAGAACTTTGCAAATAACCACAGATTAGTCTGAAAATCGGCAAAAATGTTCGTCCCAATGACCATACGAAGTTTTAAGAGTCTACGATACTTGATGAAATCCATGTTTGATAAAGCACAAAAAGGCGGCCCCTACTTTTTTCTAAACGGCTTTACCGATTGTCTTCAAATTTTCACAGGTGATGGATAAAGAGTAGATCTGTGTCTCTAGTGGCCCCAAAGTTTTATTTTTTGTTTAGTTATTTCAGGGCAGAGGGGCCAAAATGACTCATATATTGCCCATGTTAGCACTTCCTCAAAGCAAGAAAAAACATTTTTTATTATTTTTTTCGATCACTAGAGACACAGATTTACTCTTTATCTCTATGCTGTTAAATTTTGAAAACAATCGGTCAAGCCGTTAAGAAAAAAGTAGGGGCCGCCTTTTATGGTTTTTTGTGGTTTTCAATATTTGAATTAAAATAACGTACTTCACAGCAGTATATGCAACATGCAACACACGATTAAATGTCACAAATGTCACGTACAACCCAGAGCTAATGCATTTTCATGCATTTTTAGGATTTTTTTTTCATTGGAATCGAAATTTTCTGCGAGTCCTGTCGACTCTTAAGTTGATCGGTCAATCGGTTCAAGTTCAATGTATGGTATATGTAATTGGTATCGTCTTGATGTCTTTCAGCGAGGAGTCCGACCCTGAACCCGAACCAAGTGACGGCGTTCAAGGTCGGCGCTATTCCCACCCGAGTCAAGTGCCCCGAGTGCGGCAAGAACGTCCAGACAGATGTGTTCCACGAGGCCAGCCCCAGAACCCACATCTATGCGGCCATGTTGTGCTGTATGTAAGTACTGCAGTCACCAACACTAGATGGCTATAGTTAGAGATCTCCGAGGAGAATGGAATGAAGGTAGAGAATGCTCACTACGAACTGTCATACCACCGGTGACGATGCTGTCACCATGTCTCTTTGCACTTGCGTGCGCAACCCTTTTCAGCTCGAATGATGAGTTTTCCACATGTGGAAAACTTCCATGGAATCAGTATGTGTGGTAGGAAGGGATGTGCGTTGTGAAAAATATCCGACCGAACCGGGGCTCGAAACCGGGACCCGGGGCACAGAAACCTACATTATCACGATGGCTCTGGTCGCAAATAACATTTCTGTCGCCATCTTCAGGGTTTCAATCGAATCGCTCTGCTTTTCCCAACAAAATGCTATAGTTGATATTTCAATGCGAGACTTATGAATGAAAATGTCGGACTACAAAAGTAAAACAGATATTTATCCCATTTTGGGGTCTAGTGGAGACATATTTAGAGAGAGTTTACCTTACAGCTTCAATTTATTCAAGTAGTACAGCTCAATCACAATGTATAACAACTAACAATAACAAGTTGTTATACAACAATTGAATACACAAAACATCGAGATTAAAGACTGAAAACATATCATATTATTTAAATGCTATTGTGTATTCGAGAAAACGAGGTACACGACTAACCTCTGGTGGATTCTTTGGTACTAGCCATAAGGGGGATAATGGAGGATATCAGGGGGATATTTATATAAATAAATTATATTAAATTTGCTTTAGCTGTTTGTTTATAGCTGAAAAAGAAAACTCGTAACTAAATTTCAATTTCAATTGTTTATCTTTTTCTCTGCTCTATGGAAACACGAACTTCAAAATAAAAAAGTGCAGGTAAAAAGTTTCCTGCCAGAAGTGGCTCCATCACGTATCGCTTATTTGTTCGAATTGTGAACTATTGTTTGTAAATGGTTCTAGAGGACTCTGCTGGTGTCCCTACTGCTGTACCAAGTGTAAAATGTCGACGCACTACTGTCCTGAATGCGGTTTCTTCATTGGTCAAAACGACCAATGATATCAGCCTCCAGAGATGACGTACCAGTTGGACTAGACCCAGACTTATTAGTCGCTTTATTGTTATGTGGAGAATATATACACTCCTAATTAGGTTACGGTTTGTATTCGATTATGAATAAATATAATAAACGTTTGTTATATCTCTTCTTTTTTAAGGGAAAGAGCAACCATTGTATTCTGCCATCGTCAGATTCAGAACATATCCTTGAATATAGATAGTTTGTTGAAGCGAAACAAGTTGTACGGAATGAATTGCTCTTTCAAAGAGTGTACGCAGGACGTTTTTTAAAATTTGATCTCGTAAAAGTTGAGTGGCTATAATATATTTTGCATAAAAAATATATATTTCGTTGAATTTTAAATTCAGATCATCTGAAAATTTTCCTCAACTTCTTCGCTTTAACATATTGGGTCTTTTACTGCAAGAATCTGAAACTTTCTTAAGAAAATGGGTATCAAACACATCCCAACGTTGCATAACAGTAGAGTATATATTACTAGGAAAACGCTCTGTGTAACGCGTTGATGAGCGAGCACGGATATGCGCAACACATCGAACCGAAATTCTGTCTATTGACAGAATATACATTGACAGATTCTGTTTTAAATGTCATTAAAAGCCAATAATTCTTTAATTTCGTCACAGACTAGTATGCAAATCTTCAAAAATTCCAAAAATATTGGTCCAAATAAGCATGTAAAGTTTTAAGTTGATCGATTAAACCTGAACCTTTATGATTGAATGGTTCCTTGTTAATTTTCAAAAATCACAGGATCTTGTTCAAAAACTATACCTGGGACCACTCATATGATATAAGTGTGTTTACACAATATCAGATCGATCTGTTGATTATTAGTGTCATTATGCGTTTGAAAGTTTCTGTTCTAACTACCTTGGAACATTGGAACTGAGGCGTCAATGTTACCGTGATCCATAGCAACAAGCAAAATGTCCGTAAAATATCAATAACTTTTGGATTTAAACACAGATGTGTCTGAAAATTGTCAAAAACACAGATAATGTTGGTCCCAATGACCATGCAAAGTTTTAAGTTGATCGGTCAAACGGTTCTAGTTTAAATTTAAAAAATCACAGTAAAGATGGTTTTACATTTTAACCAATGGGAGGATTTGTCTGAAACTTTGTATGATTGGGTAAAATGTTAGTGGTAATGACTTGTCAAAATTTAAAATAGATCAAACAAACCAATCGAAAGATAATGTTTTTTTAATTTGAACCAATCACGGGATCCCGTTCAAAAACGATCCCAGGGATCGCAAAGAGTACGTTAGTATGTGTACAAAATTTCAGATTGATTGCTTGAGCGGTTTGACCTGGGGTGTGAGCACAAAAAAAACAAAAAAAAAAAAAAAAAAAGAGAAAGTGCCATAAGAGTACCGTGGTACGCTCGCTACGCTCGCTCAATAATGAGTAGGGCAAGGATATTTATGGCCTATGAAACGTCCAAAAAAGCAGGCAAATAGTACCTTAAAACTATTAAAAAAGGACCCCAAATGCCGAAAAAGGACCAATCAAATTTTATGGTACCTTAACCTTCGTAATATTCGTCAACATAATTATTAAATTTCTCGGTTTAGGAGTTGGACTTGGAGTAAAATATTAAAATTAACTTAAATTATTTTATGAATGTATCAGGTTTCAATTGTTGATGTCCATCCAAATGGTGGATGAACATTTTACTAATTGTGGTCTAGACCAAAATTCATAAAATTGTTGTAACTTGCAACAAACATTTCATATTATTTCCCCCAATAATTTTAAAAAGGGAAAAAAAGACCTTAAAATAGCAAGAAAAGGACTGAATTCATAAAAAAAATGGGAAAAATGCATTTTCAGGCAAAATGAAACATTTATGTTTGAAATCAGGAACACATGAAACATATTTATATATCCTTTTTAGACGCGTCTGAACAAAAAACTAAAAAGGATATGTCCTAAACATCCTAGCCCTAATCATGAGCCTTGGATATGTCTGTATTTTGTGAAAATTTGACACAGCCGTCAGTTTCTACGGCTGTCTCCAGGACTCTTAAACAAATAATGTCTTAAGAGTCTACGATACTTGATGAAATCCATGTTTAATGAAGCACAAAAAGGCGGCCCCTACTTTTTTCTAAACGGCTTTACCGATTGTCTTCAAATTTTCACAGGTTATAGATAAAGAGTAGATCTGTGTCTCTAGTGGCCCCAAAGTTTTATTTTTTGTTTAGTTATTTCGGGGCAGAGGTGCCAAAAAGACTCATATATTGACCATGTTAGCACTTCCTCAAAACGAGAAAAAACATTTTTTATTATTTTTTTCGATCACTAGAGACACAGATTTACTCTTTATCTATATGCTGTTAAATTTTGAAAACTCGGTCAAGCCGTGAAGAAAAAAGTAGGGGCCACCTTTTTATGGTTGTTTGTGGTTTTCAATATTTGAATTAAAATAACTTACTTCACAGCAGTATATGCAACATGCAACACACGATTAAATGTCACAAATGTCACGTACAACACAGAGCTAATGCATTTTCATGCATTTAAAAAAAAAAAATTACATCGGAATCGAAATTTTCTGCGAGTCCTGTCGACTCTTAAACTTCCTTACCTGGAGCCAAATCACGTTGCGTTGATTTGCTCCTCAGTCTTCACTTCGGCTCTTCAGCTACGTGTCGAGGGAAGAAGATGTGACTGGAAGAGATTCTGAACACGTCCGTCTCCAGTCTGACAGCTTCTGACGTCACTTCGGATTATAATCAGCGCTGTCTGGTCGAAGCATGGCGAGATTATAGATGCAGACACTTTGACAGCGGGAGGTTCCAGAACTCTGAATCAGGAAGAAGCTTTCCGTGGAAACATCATAGCTCCTGTTAAGTTGACTCTAATTACATTTTAGGAAAAATAAACTTAAAAGTACCTCAATTTACCAATTAAATGGGGTTGTTAATAGGGAAGTCTACTATAAAATATATTTCAATTTTTTTATAACTTTTTTTATAGCTATAATTTTTTAATTATTATTACTGTGCCTGAACACAGTGAAAATATTATTGTTGCTGTACTATGAATGGTTGCCATGGCAACAAAGTATTCATCATGGTAACACATTGTTGTGGACTTAGAAATGACGTCACATCCCAGTGATACATCTGACATCGTTTTTCCCAGCATAATGTCATGCATGAAATCGAATGTGATATTTTATGAATAGAAGTGTTATTTTTTCTGTTGATACGTATTTTTCATTATTATTTGTGTTGTTATTTACAAATATAAACCCAACAAATTAAGGAAACTTCCCTATTTCAGTCACCAATCAGTCGAGAACTAAAGAAAACAGTTAAAATATTTTTAAATTTGTTTTCAAGGTATATAATGCAGCATTCTTATCTATGCGTTACATATAAAGCGTTTTAGCTTCTTTCTCTGAGGTTCTAGCTAGTAACATTGTCTTCATATTTGAAGATGTTTCCCACCATTCTCTTGGCCAGACTCCGGGAATCAATGAATCTCGTGGCAGATATTCATTACACAAACCTGCTACTTAGTGTATGATAAACTGTCCAGACATTCAACCCACACGCCAGTGTTAATTACTGCTACAAGCTATTCGCGCTCGCTTAATTACTAATTAAATAGAATTAATAGCTCGCTCCCAGCATGTTGACTCAGATTGCAGACATAACTCTTGGAGCAATTGCACAGTTTCATCTAGTGGAGCGGTCGCTCCACCCAGCCAAGTCGTACTATACACTCACAGTCACTCAACATACCGTAAATGCCTAATAAACTGAGGAGCAGACCAAACACTTTTACTGTAAGCAACAACATGGCATTTTCGGCCTACTGGATCTTAAAATTGGAAAATCTCACATTGTTGTGAAATGTCTTAATTTCGAGCTATGGCCCACCCCACTACATATACCAAATTTGGGAACAATAGGTTATGCCATTTGCGCGCTAGAGGACCGAGAAAACAGTGAAATTACACCACTTTCTGATTCTGAAGATGATGATTCTGATGATATCAGGAAACCCTGTTGACAGCGCCACAGCCTAAACGGCTAAACCGATCGACCTGAAACTTTTACCACATATGCACTTTTGGCGTCTGATGATACCTTGCCTCTTGTGATTTTTTGTGCCGCCATTTTTAAACCGGAAGTGACGTCATAACTCAAAAACGTCTGGACCGATTAGAACGATATTAGCGCCATTCGATTTAGATGGTCATCTATATGAAGTATCAATAAAAAAAAAATTATTTTCTTATTTTCTAAACCGGAAGTGACGTCATAAATACGCAATATTTAACTTATTTCAACAAATTATACTTAAAATACGTACATAATTAACTTACATTGTAACATAGACAATACAATTTATATATTCAAGGTAGCAGTGTTCTCGGCCGCCATTCCTGAAACCGGAAGTGACGTCATATATCTAAAACGCCTGTAACGATTGCAACTGAACTAGCTCCTGCGTATTCATTCTGCTATTTATTTGAAAAATCAATTGTGAAAAATGAATAAATAAATTAATGGTACCGGAAATGGCGGCAGGAACCACTAAATGAAACCGGAAGTGACGTCATATATTACAAACGGCATGACCGATTTTACGGAAATATAGGGATTAGGAATTCAGATGGTCGTTCATGAAGGTATCAACTAGATAAAACTAGATTGTTTTCTTATTACCTATACCGGAATTCGGCCGCTATTTCAAAACCGGAAGTGACGTCATGTATCGAAAACGGCTGGATCGATTATAACGAAACTTAAGCTATTCTTCTTGGATAATCATTTTCATCTTATACCAAACGCAACTTTTCATAGTAACCAAATCGGTTGAGGCGTATTTTTTTAAAGAAATTAGTCCCTGCTCGGACATGTGCTACAAGCTGTATGAATAAACTAACAAAAGAAGTGATATCCCAGAAAAAACACTCCGTGTAAAAATACCAGCCAAGTCTCTTTAACTATAAAAAAAAATAGAAGAAATCTAAAAATTCAGCACTGAAAAGGAGTGATATCAAAAAAGGAGCCAAGTCAACGAATTTTCCAAATTTTAATCGTACCATTGAAATAAAAATATCAACCCCCGAGAAATACTTAAAAAAAGGACTTGGCGCATCGTTTTTTTAAAGACATTTTTCTATTCTTAAGCTTATGCCACTCACATACTACGTAGTTCAGAAATGCCTAGAAAAATTGGGACAAAACTTTCAAATTAAATATTGAACATTCTGTAAAATATTTTAAATTTAAATATAAGTACGCAAAGAAACATAGCATTGTCTTACAAGCAATAAATACAGAACAGTTGTGTTTGTGATTGGTAGGTACCTATAGTTTTGTGGGTACATCAACATACCTACTACAGCATTATACTTTGAACCTTCTCGCCGTGTAATTAATTGCTATTAATTAACATTTTATACCAAAAAAATTCATAAATTACATAACGTATTACTTCAGATAAAAATCTAGTCAGTAATTATTTGAGCAGCATGGCTCAGTGCACTAGTCACTTATACAAATCTCATTGACGGCCTTCTTGTAATGAGCGCTTTCGCTATTTCCCTCAGTCACGATATTGAGAAGTATGATTGATTAATATGACCCTAGAAATAGTGGCAATAACGAATAGACTAGGCCGCTTCCGTTTATTCGTTATTCGTTTATCCGTTTATTTCCTCTGAATATTGACAAAATACCAAAACTGCCAGTAGGTAAGAGTACTAGTTATATTAAAACGTAGTATGATTCGTCGATAATGAATGTGATATACTCAGGAAAATATACTTGTAGAGTTCTTCCTATACTTTTAGGATAGAAAAGTGTCTTTAAAAAAACGATGCGCCAAGTCCTTTTTTTAAGTATTTCTCGGGGGTTGATATTTTTATTTCAATGGTACGATTAAAATTTGGAAAATTCGTTGACTTGGCTCCTTTTTTGATATCACTCCTTTTCAGTGCTGAATTTTTAGATTTCTTCTATTTTTTTTTTATAGTTAAAGAGACTTGGCTGGTATTTTTACACGGAGTGTTTTTTCTGGGATCGGTATTACACTAGTTAATAGGAAGTTATTACAGAAGACACACTAAGAGATTTTATTAGAAGAAGAATATCAAAAATTGGAATTACAACTTTTCAGTTTTTAATGATTTTTTTTCTTCTTCTTTGCAGTCGTTATAATGAGTTAATTTTGATTCAAATACAAATGAAGGGTAAATGGGAAGAACCATACAGATACATTTGATTTAGTTCCAAGATGAAGGCGTTTTTAATCTTATGTCACCACCAGAAACAATTTTTTTGTTCAAATCGATAAAAAAAAAGTAAATGTATCCTAATTTTAGTAATAATTACTCTATATTTGACAAATCGATTTATTTCAGAAACTGGACACGAGAAATGTTTAACTTTTCGAGTGATTGTGAATGGAAGTATGACAATACGCACACAAAAGTTATGACCTTAAAAGATCGGAGATATGACCTTACCTAGTCCAACCATGAAAATTCAATTATATCGTTCAATGTAATAATTAATAAGATCCAGTAGGCCGAAAATGCCACTTTGATGCTTACAGTAAAAGTGGGTTTGCTCCAGCCTTTATTTGAGAGTGTGCGCGCCGTACGACTTGGCTGGCGTGGAGCGACCGCTCCACTGGATAATAATTTTACTTTGCGAAAGAGTAATTTGATATTACATGTTGTTGGTTATATGAAGAACTGTCAGAATGAACTTTCATGTTTCGTCAGAATACCTCTTTTTAAAGAAACCTCTCATTTACCGGGATACGCATAAGTGGCATAAGTACGGTTTGAACAAAATATTAATTCGTTGTCATTAGATTTTTATTAAGTATACTTCATTCTTCATTTTTCTATACATAAATAATTTAATTAAATAACAAGAAACAATTAATAGATTTAGTTGGTAACATCTTTATCGTAATCATAATAATTAATAATAATCTTAGAGTCAATACCATTTTAACAAAACATACACTAAATGTAACAATACATTTCAAGTCCTTAATGCCATTGCAAGATTACAGATTTAATATGACTTATACCCACTGCATATTAAAAAAGTAATAATACTAATTTAGTTAGTTTTTCAAATTTGTAAATTAAAAGTTTTGTCCGAAAAGTTTTATTTGTGCGAGTGGCTTATCATTTTATATGAATCGTTTCCGTTAAATTTCATTGCTGCCAATATTTAGGAGACAGTAGGGCATGTTCACTATTTTTGGTACCAATTATCTCAGTCAATTCATAATAAAGTATATAAAATGGACCAGATTCTACTAGAACAACTGTTTCCTATTACAAAAAATACTTTCCTAATTGTTTGTATTGCAATGTTGCTAAACAATTTGGAATTGAGTTTTAAGAGTAAATTCTGAGATAAAAAGATAAATAAGAAATAACATAGCCTCGATATTTTTAAAATTTACAAAATTGTTAACTTTGTGAATAAAAAATTTAAAATTATTGTAATATTTTAAAATAAACAATTCATTAAAATAAATAGGACGTTGAAATAACATATACGCTCGGACGATTTTGAATAAAATCACATCAGAAGAAGAATTCCATCTGTTTTCCTACGTTATGAGTTTAATCTATATAAGAGTACCAAAAAACGATTGCAGAATTCAATCACATTTGTATCATACCTAGGTAAATAAACTTACTAAATAAACATTCCATACATTTTACAAATTGAATAACAATGCATAGTAAGTAAAACGTGTATATTTCAATAATTATAACTATTTGCCAACTATATCAGACAAAATTGAAAAGTCCTGCTATATATTGGACGGGTTAATTATGCCATGTAGAAAACTTCTAATAATAAACTAATTCAAAACTATGTCTAATCTAATCTACATTAATAATGTAATAATTATTTACACTGCTTCATTGCTTCCTTCAGTCTCTTTAGTCCAAAAAACAAATTTAATAGGCCGAAATGTATCTTCATCTTCGTGTAATATGTACTTGATGTAAGATGTAGCAATTTGTTGAATATATTTTAGTGTTAATCCAAAACAACACATAATTTATTTCTTAACCTAAGAATATATAACAAGAAACCCTACGATTCATAACAGACAATATGGTAAATTATTGATGAATCCCAAATGTAATGAAAAGATAACAATATAAAAAATGATAAGAAAAACTTGTTGGCACATGAACAACGCAAAACGTTGCAACCAAGATTATCGTATTCATGACAAACACTTCTAACAATGTTTTGAAACTAGAGTTCATGACAAAACATTTTACATAATGTCCAGTGACAATAATGCAACAGTTTCCATCACATGCTTCAGAAGTTTAACATTCCAACAATCTCATATCATAATGGTTGGATTCCTTCCACCAAACACAGTTCATGAAAGTACATGATAATCTTCAGAAATACAAGACGTTCGTTATCCCTAAATGAGCCAGGGGCATCGAATTTTCCTTTTTTTTGAATTTATGAGAGTTGCACATGCAAATTCAATGAAAAGTTGATTTCTTGCAATAGGTTCACATAATATACAAAGGTATAGGTAATGTGCTTTAACCGGCTTTGTAATAAATCCTTCGGTTGCAACGTTTCGTAAGAATTTAAATAATTGTAAGTATAAGAATTCGAACTTTCTTGAGGGACCCAGTCAGTACAAGCTTTTCAGACGTAGTTCATACACAGTGTCTTGATAATGACTCGATGACGACGTATTGTTGGATTCAACATCGTTCATAGGCACAACCACAGCACTCGAAACCACTCAAAGTTGCCTTCTTCATGTTCTTCTTCAACAACCACTTCTCCTTTTAACTCGAGTACCCATCCGACTCTCCGCTGAAGTTGAGAAGATCGTTGTTCCCGACTTCGCTCCAGTTCCCCGAGTCCAGGCCTCTTCCCTCCAGACCCTTGGTAGTCTGGAGCCGAGGTCACATCTCCAGGATGGCGTCCTGGTCGATGAGGTTGTCGGAGAGGCTGTCCTGTACGGGGTCTGGAAGAGTGTCGTCCAGTAGCTCTGGAATCTCGTCGTACCTGGAGACAGGGAAGTGGGATTAATTCTCTGGAGACATCTCCAGGATGTCGGAGAGGCTGTCCTGTACGGGGTCTGGAAGAGTGTCGTCCAGTAGCTCTGCCTCACCAATGGACTGCTACCTTGACGCGGTGGGACCAACTCACATTACGAGTCGGTCCCAACTAAGTGCAGTTCAGGGTCGACCTACCCAAGCCCTCCTCAAATTCGCAGGCCCCTCGGGCCGGCCTTCCCCCTCGAGATGGTGATCCCCCTGAAATCGGGTCCTCTCACCCCGAAGCCTCCCCCACCGCGCTGTCCCCATTCTGAACTCTCTTTCCAACCCGTTTCAGACTCCCCCGGATCGGGCCCGTTATATCGACCCCCCCCCCCCGTACTCCATAGTGTTCAACAAAGTTAACAAGATCTTAATGTTAGTAAAATGACCTCGCTGTAGAGCTCTAGTAGGTCTGGAATCTCGTCGTATTGGGGACAAGGAAGTTGGATTAGTTCTCTGGATTCATCTCCAGGATCGTGTTCCTCATTATCATATACTCAAGGGTATAGGGAAACATGCAGGTCCAGTTTTGGAAAAAATAAGGTAGAAACGTCATAATTATGGTACTCATTTGTACGAGTTTTCATAATATTCTCTCAATTTGTAGGAAATATTGATTTAATTCTTTAAAATAAATATTTAAACTGTATATGTCAATGCACAAGCAAGTGACTATCATATAAATGTCAGTCGTGCTTCCCCTGGGCCTTCATATGGAGTCACGCGATCCAAATACGGTACTTAAAAATGTATGTAAAAGTTGTTAACAATATATAAGTAACAATCAATACAAAATAAATAATTAATGATGAATACATTCTATTAATCGCTGCTTGAAAGTTTTTGTCGTTGTCAGGCGCAATTCCTGTGACGTACTTGTGTAAGAATGACGCAGTTGTGTAAGAATGACGCTGAAACTGATGGCAGTGAGTGAATCCTGGAGGATGTTTCTACGATACGTCAAGAACAAGAGTAGAGTTCATGAAGATGAGGGATTTTTTGATTTTCATAAGAAAATGTTGTCATTCGCTGGTAAACGAATTTCAGAATAAATTTCATAGCATAATGTTATCGTCATAAAAACAGTTCGGAATTGAAAAATATTTTGTGTACCTTATAGTTGGGCGTAAGAACATTGGTAAGATTATGAGTTTAACATTTTGGCTACCATTGTTAGAAAATAGACTGGACCCATAAATCCAGTTACCTAGTACACTTGCACTAAGGTATGAGGGGAGATCATAAAGTTCGCCGACTCAAAGGGTAATCGCAGAGGTGTGAGTTTCAAGTGTACAGAGTTCAATTGTGCGACTTATTTAATGCATATGGGCCAAGTAATTGTGCATAACGGACAAACTGAATAACAGATCCATTGTGTCGTGACTTACCTACGTAGTTTTCCAGAAATATTTTTGACAACCCATACTAAACTCTTAAAATGAGAATAAATACTTGACCGAGTGGGTTGAAAATGTGAAAAATATCAGATAAAATTGGTCTATTAATATGAAAAATTTGAGCTTAATTGGAGCATTATGATTTCCGACCAATCATGCGATAGGAAGGGATGTGCGTTGTAGAAAATATCCGACCGAACCGGGGCTCGAACCCGGGTCCTCTCACTTGCCGGGCGAGTGCTCTACCAACTGAGCTCGCCGGTCGCGTGTTTACAAACCTAAGTCAGCTCCAACGCTTGCACTCTATATCGCGCCGTGATTGGTCGAAATATTATGCGCGCGCGTATATATCTTCATTACGCTGTTATAAATGCATGCTGGCATCACTACCTCCGTGGTCGTGTGGTTAGCGCATTGGCTTGCGGTGCTTGAGGTCGCCGGTTCGATTCCGGCAGGGGTCTCACTTTTTTATTTTCGATTTTCACAAGTTTTAATTTTGCCTAACCATAGAGCTATTTTTTAAAGTTACCCAGCTTTAATTCTCGCCAGTTCGAATTTGTCTACCCATAGAGAGTTTTATTCCTTAGGCTGCCCAGTAAAACGCATGCGCATCCAGCGTACACGCTGGTATACAGTACCAGCGTTGGAGCAAACTTAGAATACCCGGTCGGACGGAGGAACGGACATTAGACACAACGCACTGATGAGGGTTAGAGATCTCCGAGGAGAATGGAATGAAGGTAGAGAATGCTCACTACGAACTGTCATACCCACCGGTGACGATGTGTTGCACTTGCGTGCGCAACCCTCTTTTACTCGACTTAACGAGTCGGAAAATACTTTTCCAGGGCTTTGGAACACGACTAGCAATATGGAAAACTGGAAATATCGGATCTTCAGATATGTTGCTCCTCGACTTCTGTTTGTGTCGTGTGTATATCACAACATAGTGTTTGCCATGGGGATATTCTACAAACATCGACACGACCTGCTGATTATTCTGGAAGAGTGCATCATGGGATTTGTATGTGTGGTTGTGGGTGTTTTGTTATCGGCTATGTTATGGCGGAGCGATGGAGCGCGGAAGTTGGTGGATGACATGGAGAAGATGTTTGAGAGAAGCATGCGAGGAGAGGAGTGGGAGAAGAAGTTGATGACGACATCGCTACAGAAGAACAAGATGATGACGAACATATTTCTAGCTGTAATCTATGTTTTTCTAACAGCGTACTTCTGGGGGTTGTTTCCATACTTTCTGATTAACAGGATGATGTATTTCAAGTAAGTGATACATTTTGTTTCTTTACCGAAACTATAGGAAAACGCTCTGTGTACAGTGTTGAATCCAGGCATACCGGGGCCAGTGGGATCCGAATTCAGGGGGATCACCTAACATGTTACCAGTAAATATGTTACTTATGCTACTCAACACTGATATTGTGTATACATTTCAGTGGATGGCACCCATACGATGACACAGTCTCCCCATACTTTGAATTGACTCTCCTTCACATGGCAACTTTTTTCACCATGGGCGCATTCGTGATCGTTCATTCGCTCGTGTCCATCTGGTCGTTACTGACACAACCATCAGCTCAGTTCGGAGTTCTGCGCCACGTTCTGCTCAACGTCAGGCAGATCGCTGTCGACAGAATCCAGCTCCGACACAACACTAAGGAAACCAGACAAGTTCCGGCGAACATGAGACGGGGGTTTCTCAAGGTGAGAGTCCACGTAGAGCAAGATGGTGAGCGTGAAATGGGATGTAGAGCTGACACAACGGATGCGGCGATGAGGAGGATAGTTGACAAGGAAATGGAGACCATTATCAAAGAGTGTGCTAAGCGCCATGTTGAGTTGATCAGGTAATTAGGGCCGGTCTTTCAATGCCTTGCTAACTTTTATACAGTCAATTAGGACTATATTGCCATGGCAACAACCAATGACATTCCTAGAATGACCACTAACTAACTGTTAAGAGCTAATTGAGACTTTAGCAGAGTATTGAAAGACCGGGCCTTAGAATAAAACATACCATGTGTCTGTTAGGAATGTGCCAGTTGGGCCTCCAAGTGCCCTCAAAGTGACCTAAGTGACCTCCATAGTCACAACCTTTTTCCATTCCCTTTCACCATTGCTCAGAATAGAATTCCATCCTTCCCAAGGGACGTCCAAATAATATGGGCAATATATTGAGAACCATTTCATATTCTCTGTTAGTACGGTATTCTGGGACATGTTTGCCGCACAAGCCCGGAAAAATTTTGAAATTCAATAGTAAATTTGGATCAGTTTAGTTAATTTTGTCGATTTGATTATTTAAGAGAATTTCTTCAAATATTGTCGTAATTTTTTACCATTTTTATTCATTGCACAATAGGGAAGTCTCGTGAAGATTTGAATTCAGAATAATATTTATTTTATGAAAGTTGAGATGTTGCTGAACACAGATGTGGTATTATTTTTGTTGTTGGACGAATAGTTCTCATGTAATTAATTTACAAAGTTTGATAGATCTCCTCTCATTTAAAAACAGGAAAATTGGCAATGGCATCACAGTTTGCTATATTGCCATGGCAACAAGGGAATCCCCATGTCAACACAATGTTCAAGACTTGGAAATGACATCACAGTTCTGATTCTTGTTTAAGGCCGTTTTTTCCCGCCAAAAATCATATGATATTTGAACTCGATTTTTATGAATGAAAATTTAAGATTTCACAGGTAATAAGTGTATCTGTCATTATTATTTGTGTTTATTTATAGAAATTTACTAGAATAAAATTTCGTGAGACTTCCCTATTCTCAGTGTCATTGGTTGTTGAATAAAAATCCTTGTAGCTCTTTTAATTGAGCAGAACGTTGAAAACTATTACTTATCTTAAAACTATTGCATGAAAACGAAGACAATATATACTAATTGTTTTATTCCTATTAGTTACGTTGCAACTTTGACGCGTGAGTTGCGGTACATCTTCACGTTACAGATTTCAACCAATCTGATCCCTACTGGATTAGTCGGCTTGTACACAACATTGGTAATTAATAAATGTTAAAGCTCAATTACACGGTTATTGTATAGTCACAATAATAAGAATATTATTGAGCTTAGTTAAAAATCGAATGGACGACGGGTCCTTCACTAAACCTCACTGTAAACCTCACTTCATCAAACACAAAATAATGACATTATACAGCCTATTTATTTTTCGGTCTTCAATTAACAAACAAACAATTCCCAAACAGTAACATCCACACACATGATACCAGACAATCTTAACAGGTCCATATTCAATACAAAAGAACCAAACAAATACAAACAAACTCAGCATACATACATTCGAAAATCTAGAACAAAATTCCAAATAGCATTAGAAAAGCCAAAGACATCAATCAGTTCAAAAATTCTTTTAAAACACTCTTATCAAAAGCAGCATATTTACTAAGTCGAAGAGTTTCTTGATGATAAGAACATTAGTTAATTAGGTAATTAGTTTAGACTTGATTATTAATATTCGCATTATAGTTCATAGAGAGAGAAATTCACTTGATTGAAATAAATAAAATGACAGCTGACCACACAATATGGGTGACCTCTGGGATCCAGCTTAATACAATAGTAATACTAATGGTTAAGAATATATAATATTAGAATTTAAAAAGTGAATCATTAAGTAATTAATTATAATTTTAATATTAGGTAATCTTCACTTGGACTTCCTCAATAATGTCTCTTGTAATATTACTTATATGCACACCTACTTATAAATAAGAAATGCTTTTCTAAATACCCTAACATAATGAGGGCGTCATTATTGAGTCCCTCAAGGGTCAATTCATTGTAATATTTATTATTGTAAAGTGAAAAGGAAATAAAACTATGAAACAACTAAAACTATGAATCGATCGAATCTTTGCAGATAGCAGAAATATAGCAGGTTCTAGTTGTGGCAAAAGATTTGATCAAACCCTGCTAATATTTTCATCAAAGTCGGTTGTTTACAAGATCTAATTCCTTTGAAGTCAAAATTTGATAAAATGATTTGTCAGGAATTTTGACAGTCAACCAATGGCGATTCTGAATGGTAAAATCCGGAAAAACTGATCGACCAACTCCAACCCACGAATTGTGAATGATAAATTATTTCATCGCTTTCAATCTGCACCGTATGTTAAACATTCTATTAATTAGGTAACTATCGCTATGTTATTTATTTCAGATTCCCCATGTCGATTTGAAACTGATTGCCTTCGTGGCTGTACTGCTAGTTTCTTTACTCCAACTGTACTCTCTGTGTTACCTATGCGATGAAATAGCAGATGAGGTATTGTATTACTTTACTTCAAATAGCCAACTAAGGGCTTTCGGCGCAATGTGAGGTTATAGTCGATACAGTCATTGTGCTTATTTATTCAGGCCCGTAAGAAGGGGGGGGGGGGGGGGGGGGAATGGGGGGAAAATCCCCTCACCCCCCTCTGATTCAATTCCCCTCCCTATGTTCTTATACATTTATGTGTCAAGAAAAAAATTACTTAAAAAGTGTTAAAATCGCGTAGAAATGCTCCAAATTGATGCCTAAAATTAAATAAAAAAATCGGGGCTGTGCGCCCCGGACCCGCATTTTGCTGGGCGCCCTCCCCCTAGGCCCCCATTGTCTTCGCAGGCTTAGTATATCCAGCTCAAGTTATTTTACAATATTATCCCCCCCCCTTGCAATTTAGTTCCTACGCGCCTGGATTTATTTGTAATAATGTATACCAGTTACAAAGAAACCACACCACATACATCAAGCATAACAACATTTCTCCTGACAGTATGATACAAATATATTGTTGAACGAGCAAAGTGAGCGACTCCTTTTTGGCTTTTGGCTCTTTTGGCATGGAACGCAAGCCATGAGGATCATGATGTCAAGCTAGTGGTGTATGTTACAGAGCTCGCTGGTGAAGGACGCCGTCTACGGCTGTGATTGGTTGGAAGCGTCTCCGAGTTTCAAGCAAGCCATGAGGATCATGATGTCAAACTAGTGGTGTATGTTACAGAGCTCGCTGATTAAGGACGCCATCTTCGGCTGTGATTGGTTGGAAGCGTCTGCGAGTTTCAAGCAAGCCATGAGGATCATGATGTCAAGCTAGTGGTGTATGTTACAGAGCTCGCTGGTGAAGGACGCCATCTACGGCTGTGATTGGTTGGAAGCGTCTCCGAGTTTTAAGCAAGCCATGAGGATCATGATGTTACGAGCCAATCAGCCGATGGTAATCCATGCAGTTGGTTTTGTGCCATTGTCAGTGAAGACTTTCACAGGGGTACGGAATCATTCAGATATCTACGTTATGTACGTGTTTGATTAGGATTAAACACAAACATTATATATATTTAGGTATGCAATATTTCGTTCACTCTTCTGTGAACTTCATCAGGAAAAAACAAGACTTACAATATTTTCAGAATAATTTTCTTTGCTCATTTCCTAAACTACTAGCAACATACCTACAGTATATCTACTCGTTTTTTGTGAATCGTTAGTTGACATAATTTAAGTTGCATCTTCCTCAGCCTAGAAAATAAACCAATATAAAAAGTTACAGCACAATTCTTTTCCACTATCTGTAACATAAATCCGGTGTATATTAGCTTCCATCTTGCTTGTTCTCAGGTGACAAAACTCGCCTACTCATATTACACCTCTTTGACTACCATCCTCAAGAAGAAAGACCACTGAGCGAAATACCTACTCACACTTTTATGAACTAATCGATTCTCTGTTAAATTGTGTATTACGTGTATATTGTTAACTGTGTAGCTTCATAATAATTATCTGTAATAATTTCTATGGGTAACGGTCAGATACTCGGACTCGCAAGAGTTGTAAGGCAACCCAACCTGCTGATTAAGAACGCGCCCCGGTAACTGAATGGTTAAAGCATAAGGCCGGAAACCCGAAGGATCTGGGTTCGATTCCCATTCGGGGTGCGCGTTTTTATTACGGATGTTCCCTCTTCAACTCCAGAGGTACTCCATAGGGCTTCTCAACCGGTGGGTAATTTCCCGGTAGGGGGATTTTTTTAGGGATCTAGAGCTGCCATGAATATAACAGCAAACATAATTTTAAACAAATTAAACAGTCTGCAGAAATACGCTAAATGTCAAACTCAATGATTTTTTGAAGATTGCTTCTTTTGGTAACTGAAATAATAAATCCTTCTTTGCACTGCAGTATAAGTTATTTAGTATTAATTAAAAGATTACCCATAAACACAATCCGTATAAAATAACAGTCAATTTCAACATCCCAAAAAATTAAAATTCAGCTTTGAAAAGTGAAGTGATATCAAAATAGGGTAAATCACAATAGGCGTTACTTCAATAACTAGGAAAACGCTCAGTGTAACGCGTTGATAAGCGAGCACGGGTACGTGCAAATTCTCGAACCGGAAATGCGTACACAACGCACAGAAAACATATACATCCATATGGAATTGATTATGATATCAACTTAAAAGTGTATGCTTTTCATCGAAACTTTAAAATAGCATCTAAGCACCTGGTTCATAAAGCAAATCAGAATCAATTTTCAATTGGCACTGGAAAACATTCATTTCGATACTTCATTACTGACAGATATTAAAAATGTAAATAACTTCATACGTTCTTAACTGATTGGGATGAAATTTTGTAAAATAAGAGACAATATTGGTCTTAATGATCATGCAAAATATGAGTTTGATCAGAATTATCGAAGACCGTTTTCATTTTTCAGCCTATCAGGAGATATTTATTTAAATTTTAACCAATGAATCAGAGTAACGCGTTGATGAGCGAGCACGGATACGCGCAACACCTCGAACCGAAATTCTGTCTATCGAAAATGTCATTAAAAGCCAATAATTCTAAAATTTCGCCACAGATTTGTATAGAAATCTCAAAACATTCCTAAAATATTGGTCCAAATAACCATGCAAAGCTTTAAGTTGATCAATTGAACCTTTATGATTGAACTGTTCCGTGTTAATTTTCAAAAATCACAGGATCTCCTTCAAAAAATATACCTGAGACCACTCATATGATATAAGTGTGTCTACACAATATCAGATCGACTGTTGAACGGTCATTATCAGTTTCATTTGCGTTTGAAAGTTTCTGCTCTAACTACCTTGCCTTGAACTGAAGAGTCGAAGTCGCCGTGAATTTGACAGCCAACACGCTAATAGTCCGTAAAATGTCAATAACGTTTGGATTTAAACACAGATTAGTATGAAAATTGTCAAAAATGCAGATAATGTTGGACCCAACCATCATGCGAAGTTATAAGTTGATCGTTCAATCGGTTATAGTTTAAATTTCTAAAAACACAGGAAAGATGGTTTTAAATTTTAACCAATGGGAGGATTTGGCTGAAACTTTGTTTGATTGGGTACAATGTTGGGGGTAATGACTTGTCAAAATTTCAATTTGATCAAAACAACCAATCGAAAGTTAATTTTTTTTAAATTTGAACCAATCAATGGATTTCAAAAAAATTAGGGTCTGCAACAATCAGAAATGTTACGTACATGTGTGCAAAATTTCAGCTCGATCGAAGAAAAACTCTGACCTGTATATCGTCAGTAACAGAAAAAAAAAAAAAAAAACAAAAAAAAAAACAGAGGTCCGTGCCAAAAGAGCCAAATGGAGACGCTCGCTTCGCTCGCTCAATTAGTTTCAAAAACCAAACTTGATGCCTGCGTAAAATAACAGGAAATTAGTTTATTGGCAGGCATCAATACTGACTTCAACAAAAAAAATGCACTATCTACTTACGAAAGGCAAAGTTTTTTTTAAAATTAGCACTTTTGCTTCACAACTTATTGCACTAGTTTAAGTGCTGATTTATTTATATTTAATTGTTATTATTAATTGTATTAGTAATATATTTAAATGTATTTTTTGGAGATAAACTTGCTTCTGTCTTTAAAAAGGGAAGTCTCCTTAATAAGATTTCAAAAAAATATTTGTTTTATGAAACTTGAGATGTTGCTGAACACAGATATGGTATTATTTTTGTGAGATGAAAAGTTTTCAAGGAATTAATTTACAAAGATTGATATATTTCTTGCAATTTTAAAACAGGAAAATTGATAATGACATCACAATCCGCTATATTGCCATAACAACAAAGAAATCACCATGGTAACACATTGTTGGAGACTTGGAAATGACATCACAATCCTGATTCTCGTTGCCTGCCGTTTTTCCCGCCAAAATATCCAACGATATTTAAATTTGATTTTTAAGAATGAAAATTTAAAATTTTGTTGGTGATAAGTGTGTTTTGTCATTGCTTTTTGTGTTGATATTTACAAATCAACTAGAATAAAATTTCAAGAGACTTCCCTTGTGTATTTTGTTTCTGTCTTATATTTTTATCCCGACTCCATGTCCCTTCAGTTTCCCCGCCCATATGAGATGTACCAGGACGAGGTTGATCCATCACTCACCTATCTAAGCTGTCATCTCTGCAGGGCAGAAGCTGGTCTTTGTACGGCACGCGCGCTTTCATGCACGTTGTCAGCAGATAGAGGCACGCCAGTTGCAGCAGCATTATCCCTGGAGGATCAAACATTCGTTCAACACACAGTCTGGAGACGTCTTTCAAGGCGATCGGGAAGGTATTTTATACATCGTGTGAAACAAAGGCTAACAATCTTCTGGGAAATGTGTGTCAATGTACCGATAAACAGTAGGGGAAGATCGTTAAGTGCATTTTAAATTTCTGATTTTTTTGATATATTTAAACAAAATTTATATCTATGAAAAAAGTGTTACCAAGAAATTTCAGACATTACTAATGAATGACTCTCTTGCACTTATCTACATTTAGTATTTATTTACCAAAAAAATCAGTGAATAATAGCCAGTCAGTGACTGGCTAGAATTCTCTCTATAGTGCTAGTCGATCCTTGGAGTTGTGGAAACTTTAAATTGAATTGAATAGTTGTTTGAATGCAATTAAACACTTCTGTCTGACTATTAGGTCGGTTACTGTCGATTATAACGACACATTTCTATCTTAATTTTTACTAAAGAGGAAATAGAGTATGGGTATGTGAGAAAGTCTTGCAAAAACTTGTTGTGATTAATAAAACTGTATTTCAAATCTTGATAAAGAGTATTAAATATTTTTGTGATTATTCAATTCAATTCAATTCAATTATCTTTATTTGCATGATATACAAAATGGCAAACATTCAACAGGAAAATACACTATTGTGTCTGTTGATCTTCCATGTAACCAACTAGTATCTAAATCTTAACTAAATCTAAATATTATAACGGATAGATAGAAAATTACTAATACATAATAAAAGCATAATATTTAAAGTCGTAGGTGAACTTGTATTTCTTCTGTGGTGTGGCTATTTTGATGTTATTAATTATCTTGAAGTAGAAAATTCTTTAGGTTGTGTTTAAACGATGGCAAATTAAGTTCTTGGAATTTTTCTGATATTTTATTGTATGTTGAAGCGGCAGAGTAAGTAAAAGATGATTTAAATTTCTGACTGTGATGAGCGTGGATGTTGAGCTGATTCAAATTTCTTATTGTCCGTGTATGGCAGTCCTTCCGTTGGATGAGTTTCTTCCTGAGGTATTCTGGCTGTCCAGTGGAGAGAATTTTGTGCGTAAGGCAACTTAAATGCAATAATCGTCGGGATTTCATATCAAGCCTGTTTAGCTTTCTCAGAAATGGGGTAATACGTTGTCTCAACTGTACATTTAAAGCAAATCTGACACAGGCATTCTGCCCTTTTTGCACTTTATTACTATCTTGATTGGATATACAAGAACCATATATAACATCCCCATAGTTCAGCTGAGATAGGACGAGTGCATCTGCCAATCTGGATTTAGTCCCACTCGGCAAAATCTGCTTTACTCTCTGGAGTGTTTTCAATTTGCCATAAGCTTTCCCACACATTCTGTTCACATGGTCAGAAAAGTTCAAGTGGCTGTCTAATGTGAGTCCAAGGTTTTTTGCTGAGTTCGACATTGGTATAATACAACCATTGATGGTCAATTGAAATGTACTATTGATAACTTTTGTTCTCTGTTGATTGGTACCTAAAATCATTGCAACCGACTTATGAGGATTAAGCATCAAGCCTCTACTATTGCACCACGATGCAATGCTATTTAGATCCTCATTAATTTTTTCCTGTGCATCGTCGAAGTCCTTAGGGTCAAAGGTGTACAAAAGCTGAGTATCGTCAGCATAACTATGTATTCTGCAATTTTTAATGCAGTCTCCGATGTCCGCAGTATAAATGATGAAGAGTATCGGTGCAATGCTTGAGCCTTGGGGTACACCGGTTTGTATTTGAAGTGGACAAGAAATATTTTCTGCGGATAACTTGACTCGTTGTTGGCGACCGATTAGGTAACTTCCAAACCATTTTAATGAGTTTTCACTAATTCCGAGATAAGATAGCTGAGCCAAAAGAAGTTCATGATTGACTGTGTCGAAAGCCTTAGAGAAATCCAACAGGACTAAACTAGTCACCTGTTTATTGTCAATTCCTCTGATAGCATCATCTGTGATGTCAAGTAAAGCTGATTCAGTGCCTCTATTCTTCCTGAATCCGGATTGCGTTTGAGGAAGTAAATGTAATTGTTCTATGTAAGTGGTCAGTTGTTTGCAGACTACTTTTTCAAGCACTTTAGACAACACAGGGAGAATTGTAATGGGCCGAAGATCTTTGAACTCTGTAGGTGACACACATTTAGCTATTGGAGTTATTAAACCTTCTTTCCATATCAGTGGAAATATGCCAGTAGATAGAGACTGGTTGAAGATTTTTAGTATCACGCTACCACATTGTGGTGAAGAACTGAGCATGATAGTGTTTACACTTATTGCATCATTACCCATCGCTTTTGTTTTAATTCTTCTCAAATTGTCTATTAATATGTTTTCATCTATTGGTGTTAACTGAAACATATTATCTTCTGCTACAGCTGGATGAGTGTTGTTCATATAGTATTCAATTATAGAATTGTCAATTGGAAGGTTAGCAACTGAGTTTATATAATACTCGTTCAGCTGGTTGGCATGTGCTAACTCTTCTGGTAATTGGGATTTAAGCATTTTCGGATTATAAGTAATTCCCCATTTATGAAGATTTGACCAGAACACCTTAGGATTACCTTCAATTGCTTTCAATTCTTTTTCCATAAAATCCCTTTTTTCCCTTTTAACTAGCAATGTTATATGGTTTCTGAGTTGACAATAGTATTGCCACTTTTCTGCAGAGGGTGACTTCTTAAAACTGTTGTGAGCTTTTAACTTCAGTTTAGACATACCCTTTAATCTCTCTGAAAACCATGGACATGGAGATTTTGTCGTTTTAAGATGCCTTAAAGGTGCAAATTTGTTTTCAATGTGGAGAAGTTGATCGTTCAATTTCTTAATCATAACGTTTATGTCATCTTCCTCAGCAACATCTTCCCAAGTAAAGAGATCAATTTCTTCTTTTACTTTCTCAAGGTCAATATCAGAATATTTCCTAAAATATCTCTTCTGCAGCTCTCGTTTTGGAGTTTTATAGACAAGAGTGCAGGATGTTAGACAATGATCTGTGATTGCTATGCCCCGATCATCTTTAATCTTGGAGACATCTATAACTCTTGTATTGACTACACAATCAATGCATTTTATGTAAATGTGATCAATCAGCGTTGATGAAGATGAACGATCAGCCGAACCAACAGCAATTCTTGTAGGAGATTTGATCAGTTGACTGAATTTGTGTTTATGCATGAATTTAGAGATAAATTTACAATCAGGATCAGTTGGTTTCATCAAATCAATATTGAAGTCACCAACTAATAAAACATTGTCTGACACAGCGCCGATACTTATGATTGAGTTTTCAAGTTCCATTATATTTGTATCTAGTGGAGCGGTCGCTCCACCCAGCCAAGTCGTACTATACACTCACAGTCACTCAACATACCGTAAATGCCTAATAAACTGAGGAGCAGACCAAACACTTTTACTGTAAGCAACAACATGGCATTTTCGGCCTACTGGATCTCAAAATTGGTAAATCTCACATTGTTGCGAAATATCTTAATTTCGAGCTATGGCCCACCCCACTACATATACCAAATTTGGGAACAATATGTTATGCCGTTTGCGAGCTAGAGGGCCGAGAAAACAGTGAAATTACACCACTTTCTGATTCTGATGATGATATCACGAAACGTCGCTATCACCGCCACAGCCTAAACGGCTAAACCGATCGACCTAAAATTTTTACCACATGTGCACTTTTGGCGTCTGAGGTGCCTTTTTATAAAACCAACCGGAAGCCGCCATTTTGAAACCGGAAGTGACGTCATAACTCAAAAACGTCTGGACCGATTAGAACGAAATTAGCGCCATTCGATTTAGATGGTCATCTATATGAAGTATCAATAAAAAAAATATTATTTTCTTATTTTCTAAACCGGAAGTGACGTCATAAATACGCAATATTTAACTTATTTCAACAAATTATACTTAAAATGCGTACATAATTAACTTACATTGTAACATAGACAATACAATTTATATATTCAAGGTAGCAGTGTTCTCGGCCGCCATTCCTGAAACCGGAAGTGACGTCATATATCTAAAACGCCTGTACCGATTGCAACTGAACTAGCTCCTGCGTATTCATTCTGCTATTTATTTGAAAAATCAATTGTGAAAAATGAATAAATAAATTAATGGTACCGGAAATGGCGGCAGGAACCACTAAATGAAACCGGAAGTGACGTCATATATTACAAACGGCATGACCGATTTTACGGAAATATAGGGATTAGGAATTCAGATGGTCGTTCATGAAGGTATCAACTAGATAAAACTAGATTGTTTTCTTATTACCTATACCGGAATTCGGCCGCTATTTCAAAACCGGAAGTGACGTCATGTATCGAAAACGGCTGGATCGATTATAACGAAACTTAAGCTATTCTTCTTGGATAATCATTTTCATCTTATACCAAATGCAACTTTTCATAGTAACCAAATCGGTTGAGGCGTATTTTTTTAAAGAAATTAGTCCCTGCTCGGACATGTGCTACAAGCTGTATGTATAAACTAACAAAAGAAGTGATATCCCAGAAAAAACACTCCGTGTAAAAATACCAGCCAAGTCTCTTTAACTATAAAAAAAAATAGAAGAAATCTAAAAATTCAGCACTGAAAAGGAGTGATATCAAAAAAGGAGCCAAGTCAACGAATTTTCCAAATTTTAATCGTACCATTGAAATAAAAATATCAACCCCCGAGAAATACTTAAAAAAAAGGACTTGGCGCATCGTTTTTTTAAAGACATTTTTCTATTCTTAAGCTTATGCCACTCACATACTACGTAGTTCAGAAATGCCTAGAAAAATTGGGACAAAACTTTCAAATTAAATATTGAACATTCTGTAAAATATTTTAAATTTAAATATAAGTACGCAAAGAAACATAGCATTGTCTTACAAGCAATAAATACAGAACAGTTGTGTTTGTGATTGGTAGGTACCTATAGTTTTGTGGGTACATCAACATACCTACTACAGCATTATACTTTGAACCTTCTCGCCGTGTAATTAATTGCTATTAATTAACATTTTATACCAAAAAAATTCATAAATTACATAACGTATTACTTTAGATAAAAATCTAGTCAGTAATTATTTGAGCAGCATGGCTCAGTGCACTAGTCACTTATACAAATCTCATTGACGGCCTTCTTGTAATGAGCGCTTTCGCTATTTCCCTCAGTCACGATATTGAGAAGTATGATTGATTAATATGACCCTAGAAATAGTGGCAATAACGAATAGACTAGGCCGCTTCCGTTTATTCGTTATTCGTTTATCCGTTTATTTCCTCTGAATATTGACAAAATACCAAAACTGCCAGTAGGTAAGAGTACTAGTTATATTAAAACGTAGTATGATTCGTCGATAATGAATGTGATATACTCAGGAAAATATACTTGTAGAGTTCTTCCTATACTTTTAAAGTGTCTTTAAAAAAACGATGCGCCAAGTCCTTTTTTTTAAGTATTTCTCGGGGGTTGATATTTTTATTTCAATGGTACGATTAAAATTTGGAAAATTCGTTGACTTGGCTCCTTTTTTGATATCACTCCTTTTCAGTGCTGAATTTTTAGATTTCTTCTATTTTTTTTTATAGTTAAAGAGACTTGGCTGGTATTTTTACACGGAGTGTTTTTTCTGGGTAACAGTTACTGGGAGGTCTGTATATGACGCCAATAGCAATCTTTTTTCGTTTTAAATGCAGAGAAACCCAAAATTCTTCAATTTTATTATTATTGTTAAGTTTTTCAAGGAGTTGTTGATCATTTGAAGTGTGGTCTGTATATGTAACAGACGACTACGTAATCATGCGATGACGGTAAATTTAGAATAACTTTTTAGGCATTCAAAACTCATCTTATTATACGAAAATAAACAAATACAGTGCGAGTTCCTTTAAAAATGTTGCGAGCTTTTTAAAAGAACACAAACCAATTTTTTTTTCATACGGTAAATTTAGTGTTGATTATTATTAAAAATAGACCTTACATAAAGTTTCAAAAACAGGTGTACTACATTGATTGTTATACGTCAAAACACTTCTGCAGTGCGATTGTATAACTTCTTAGCCGAGATAATGGATCGTTATCGATACCAATTGATGAAAGTAATTTAGCCTATCAGAAGGTAAAGCAATTCAAAGTGCTTAAAGTCGACTTCCTGAGATAAAATAATGTGATTATATTTCATATTCTCGTAGCTTTTGCACAATTCAAATGATTAACAATGATATCAATAGTTTACTTTCATCGATTGGTATAGATAACGATCCATTATCTCGGCTAAGAAAGTTATACAATCGCCCTGCTGTACCTCATAGTGTGCTACAAAATGTTCTAAAGCGTGGGAAAAGCACTGGATATATCAGATAGCTACCTGCTGCCGTACACAGCCAGAGCCTGTGAGGCCTGACGAACAAGATGATGGAGAAGGCAGCGTAGAGGATGGTCTTCTTCCAATCATCCAGCCACAGCACCACGTCCCAATACCGATACACTGGACTGTAGTCACTCCTGCAACATCAGTGCTTGCGTTAGAGCTCTGCATGCTGTGATATGTCAATGCCATGCCTGTGAGCAAGATGATGGAGAAGGCAGCGTAGAGGATGGTCTTCTTCCAATCATCCAGCCACAGCACCACGTCCCAATACCGATACACTGGACTGTAGTCACTCCTGCAACATCAGTGCTTGCGTTAGAGATCTGCATGCTGTGATATGTCAATGCCATGCCTGTGAGCAAGATGATAGAGAAGGCAGCGTAGAGGATGGTCTTCTTCCAATCATCCAGCCACAGCACCACGTCCCAATACCGATACACTGGACTGTAGTCACTCCTGCAACATCAGTGCTTGCGTTAGAGATCTGCATGCTGTGATATGTCAATGCCATGCCTGTGAGCAAGATGATGGAGAAGGCAGCGTAGAGGATGGTCTTCTTCCAATCATCCAGCCACAGCACCACGTCCCAATACCGATACACTGGACTGTAGTCACTCCTGCAACATCAGTGCTTGCGTTAGAGATCTGCATGCTGTGATATGTCAATGCCATGCCTGTGAGCAAGATGATAGAGAAGGCAGCGTAGAGGATGGTCTTCTTCCAATCATCCAGCCACAGCACCACGTCCCAATACCGATACACTGGACTGTAGTCACTCCTGCAACATCAGTGCTTGCGTTAGAGATCTGCATGCTGTGATATGTCAATGCCATGCCTGTGAGCAAGATGATGGAGAAGGCAGCGTAGAGGATGGTCTTCTTCCAATCATCCAGCCACAGCACCACGTCCCAATACCGATACACTGGACTGTAGTCACTCCTGCAACATCAGTGCTTGCGTTAGAGATCTGCATGTTGTGATATGTCAATGCCATGCCTGTGAGCAAGATGATGGAGAAGGCAGCGTAGAGGATGGTCTTCTTCCAATCATCCAGCCACAGCACCACGTCCCAATACCGATACACTGGACTGTAGTCACTCCTGCAACATCAGTGCTTGCGTTAGAGCTCTGCATGCTGTGATATGTCAATGCCATGCCTGTGAGCAAGATGATAGAGAAGGCAGCGTAGAGGATGGTCTTCTTCCAATCATCCAGCCACAGCACCACGTCCCAATACCGATACACTGGACTGTAGTCACTCCTGCAACATCAGTGCTTGCGTTAGAGATCTGCATGTTGTGATATGTCAATGCCATGCCTGTGAGCAAGATGATGGAGAAGGCAGCGTAGAGGATGGTCTTCTTCCAGTCATCCAGCCACAGCACCACGTCCCAATACCGATACACTGGACTGTTGTCACTCCTGCAACATCAGTGCTTGCGTTAGAGATCTGCATGCTGTGATATGTCAATGCCATGCCTGTGAGCAAGATGATAGAGAAGGCAGCGTAGAGGATGGTCTTCTTCCAATCATCCAGCCACAGCACCACGTCCCAATACCGATACACTGGACTGTAGTCACTCCTGCAACATCAGTGCTTGCGTTAGAGATCTGCATGTTGTGATATGTCAATGCCATGCCTGTGAGCAAGATGATGGAGAAGGCAGCGTAGAGGATGGTCTTCTTCCAGTCATCCAGCCACAGCACCACGTCCCAATACCGATACACTGGACTGTTGTCACTCCTGCAACATCAGTGCTTGCGTTAGAGATCTGCATGCTGTGATATGTCAATGCCATGCCTGTGAGCAAGATGATGGAGAAGGCAGCGTAGAGGATGGTCTTCTTCCAATCATCCAGCCACAGCACCACGTCCCAATACCGATACACTGGACTGTAGTCACTCCTGCAACATCAGTGCTTGCGTTAGAGATCTGCATGCTGTGATATGTCAATGCCATGCCTGTGAGCAAGATGATAGAGAAGGCAGCGTAGAGGATGGTCTTCTTCCAATCATCCAGCCACAGCACCACGTCCCAATACCGATACACTGGACTGTAGTCACTCCTGCAACATCAGTGCTTGCGTTAGAGATCTGCATGCTGTGATATGTCAATGCCATGCCTGTGAGCAAGATGATGGAGAAGGCAGCGTAGAGGATGGTCTTCTTCCAATCATCCAGCCACAGCACCACGTCCCAATACCGATACACTGGACTGTAGTCACTCCTGCAACATCAGTGCTTGCGTTAGAGATCTGCATGTTGTGATATGTCAATGCCATGCCTGTGAGCAAGATGATGGAGAAGGCAGCGTAGAGGATGGTCTTCTTCCAATCATCCAGCCACAGCACCACGTCCCAATACCGATACACTGGACTGTAGTCACTCCTGCAACATCAGTGCTTGCGTTAGAGCTCTGCATGCTGTGATATGTCAATGCCATGCCTGTGAGCAAGATGATAGAGAAGGCAGCGTAGAGGATGGTCTTCTTCCAATCATCCAGCCACAGCACCACGTCCCAATACCGATACACTGGACTGTAGTCACTCCTGCAACATCAGTGCTTGCGTTAGAGATCTGCATGTTGTGATATGTCAATGCCATGCCTGTGAGCAAGATGATGGAGAAGGCAGCGTAGAGGATGGTCTTCTTCCAGTCATCCAGCCAAGGCACCACGTCCCAATACCGATACACTGGACTGTTGTCACTCCTGCAACATCAGTGCTTGCGTTAGAGATCTGCATGCTGTGATATGTCAATGCCATGCCTGTGAGCAAGATGATAGAGAAGGCAGCGTAGAGGATGGTCTTCTTCCAATCATCCAGCCACAGCACCACGTCCCAATACCGATACACTGGACTGTAGTCACTCCTGCAACATCAGTGCTTGCGTTAGAGATCTGCATGTTGTGATATGTCAATGCCATGCCTGTGAGCAAGATGATGGAGAAGGCAGCGTAGAGGATGGTCTTCTTCCAGTCATCCAGCCACAGCACCACGTCCCAATACCGATACACTGGACTGTTGTCACTCCTGCAACATCAGTGCTTGCGTTAGAGATCTGCATGCTGTGATATGTCAATGCCATGCCTGTGAGCAAGATGATGGAGAAGGCAGCGTAGAGGATGGTCTTCTTCCAATCATCCAGCCACAGCACCACGTCCCAATACCGATACACTGGACTGTAGTCACTCCTGCAACATCAGTGCTTGCGTTAGAGATCTGCATGCTGTGATATGTCAATGCCATGCCTGTGAGCAAGATGATGGAGAAGGCAGCGTAGAGGATGGTCTTCTTCCAATCATCCAGCCACAGCACCACGTCCCAATACCGATACACTGGACTGTAGTCACTCCTGCAACATCAGTGCTTGCGTTAGAGATCTGCATGCTGTGGTATGTCAATGCCATCATGGGCGTCCACAGGGGGGCGCTTGCCCCTTCCGGGATGTCAGGAAAACATAATTTTTTGGTGGTGATTTAAGGCCGGGTAGGACCAACTTTGGATTAGCTAACTATCGATAGTTAGTGAGCAGTTAACCAATGAATCCAGTTGGCGCGAATTCCACAGCCAATGGGATTCACTAACTTCCACTAACTATCGATAGTTAACTTAATCCAATTTTGGTCCTACCCGGCCTAAGTGTAGTATCATTTTGAAAACAAAAAAAATAAAAATAAATAATTTCAAAGTGTCAAAAAGCCAAAAAGTGCCCTGCGGGGTAAGGCATTTTCATGCCCTCTACCATACAAAAGTGTACAATTTAAAAAATATTGATTATTTCAATAATAAAAATAGTAGTTTCATAACGTCTCAAAATTGATTTCAAGGTGTCCAAAAACCAAAAAGATCCTTGCGGGTCAGGGTAGGGGGGAGGGCGTCCCCACACCACCCTTACACCGCGAAAAATTGTTTTCACATGCTTGCCCCCCCCCCCCCCCCCCCCCTCCGCCGGGCAGAAATCCTGGGCCGCCCATGAATGTCATTTGTCATTATTGCAAGCTACAGAAAAATCTGAAAACATAACATGAATGCGAGGTTGTGATATGCAATATCATACAAATATCAATTCACATAGTTCAAAGGAAAACGGGAAAAACAACATAGTATAATTTATAACATCCTCGTTCAACAAATACAGATATAGAATACTAATAGCCGGCGGAATTAGTCTCCATGTTTTGAAACGAAAGAATAATTTTTCTTGTGCTTAACAATAGAGTATGGAGGATGAATAAAAACATTATATAAATAATACGTATCGAACTCGAAAATGATTTTTGTAGATAGCAGGATTTGCATCTTTACGAGTGAGTAAATCTCGATCTTGATGTTGTTTGCTCATTAAAACTATAGAGAGTAGTTTTTTATTAAATCAATATCGCAGTACACTATTTTCGTTTATTTTAAGTCTTGAGACCTGTGGTATTCTTTTCTTTCATGTGTACCTAACATGTATTTTTTTTAAATAAAATTTCATGCAGATCATATACAAATTGTATTAGAAATTAAGGAGTCAGATACAGTGCTGTATTCGAGTTGAGATACAAATAAAGTTGGAAAACAAAGGTGAAGACTTATACCATGGAACCAATACCAACTTACGAGATCTGGTAGAACGTTGTGACAATTGAATCAACTAACAAATGGAGAAAAACATTGAACAAACTTTGTAACAAACAACTTCTTTTGTAACCGCAAGGTATAAGAAAATAGTGGTTCGCTTCATGAAACTTGCATAACAGAAAGAAAATGTTAATCAATTCTGACAGAATATTGCGACAATTGAACCATGATTGAACCAACGGTGGAAAACATTGCATACAATTCTTCGCCACAAACAATCTTTGATAGAAATGTATAACAGCAGTTTCATAACAAAGCTACCTTTCAACAGAATTGAAACGGTAAAAACATAAAACAGGACAACTTCATTCTCACATCCAGAAGAAATGATTGCAGGGAAAACTCAGGAAAAGGGACAACACGTAGCATAATTGAGCCCTTTTCGTCGCGGCGTAATGCCCCGACACAAACCCATTCATTTTTATTAGTTTTCATGAAATGAAAAGACGGTAGGAAAAACTTGGCGCGTCTTTTACGACTTTTCTCTCTCTCTGGAAATATTCCGCCAGTGAGTTTTTATCTTTGTGAATATTAGAGGCCGTGCCGGGAGTTGTTTCCGCTCTTTGATGTTTGGTCTCAGGAAGCGGAGTGATCATTTACACATTTTAACTACATTATTTTAGTCTCGTAAAAATGAAATTTGTCTCTAATAATACTCAGCCTTTAGGGTATTCCGACCTTTTACTCACAGTTGGAAAGGTTGAATACATAATTTTCTAACAAGACTGTGTACATTTTCTTCAAGAGAATTTTTGCCTCAGCAAAAATACGAGTAACTAAAAACTAAAATTATAAATTGGACTTTGTTTTACCTCCTAAGTGAATACGAGTAACTAAAAACTAAAATTATAAATTGGACTTTGTTTTACCTCCTAAGTGAATACGAGTAACTAAAAACTAAAATTATAAATTGGACTTTGTTTTACCTCCTAAGTGGGATCATATGAAACTAGTGAACAATAAAATAAGTGAAATATATAATTTTCGAATGGTTCAGAATTAGATTCAGACAAGTTTTGATGGAACAAAATAAGTTCTGCTCGTGCGCAGTGTCACTTTGACGATAATATTGACGGGTAAATTTTCACGGCTAAAGTTTTTCAGTGAAACTGACACTTTATTGACCTGTCAAAATTCTAAAAAGAAAGGTGATATGAGAAAACAAGACGTTGTCAACTATTAATTATTCAGCTTCGTAATGTTTCAGAACACATCATTATAAGTTAAAATAAACAGTGCGGTATAAGTTCTAATTGTATTTATTAATTTTATTAATAATTTTTATTTTTTAATTAATTTAAATTATTAATTGTATTCGTTTTCCGTTCTTAAGCTTGGCTTTTCATAAATAACCATTAAATTGTATATTGTACATTTCACAGACTTTATTATTTTATTGAATCTCTCAATATTTCGCCTGCCTTCTACAGGCTTCTTCAGGAGTTTGACATAAAAGTTATTTTTAACATAAAATAAAGTTATAATAAACATAAAGTTTGACATAGTTATTTTTAAAAAAAATTATTTAAAGTTAATAACTTTTATGTCAAACTCCTGAAGAAGCCTGTAGAAGGCAGGCGAAATATTGAGAGATTCAATAAAAAATACACTTTGTGAAACGTTTCAAACACAATTTAATGTTAATTTAAGATGTTTTCACTTCAAATACTTCATTTCCATCGTCCATCTCACGTTTAATGAAAAACATTCACGTAATGAAAGTGTCAAAAACGTACTTCGACTGCATTACCATCAAAACATTAAGCTCCAACCGTATCGTTAGTAGCGCCACATGTTCCAACACCCCCCCCCCCCCCCGACGGCTGTCACCTTATCGCGGTGGTGGGGTTTGTGTTGACCAATGATCCATTGCAGCTACGCCGGCGAGCATATGCTCATGTGTAAGGGTTACCCATGCCGGACAGATAAGTGGTGAGGCCCAGACAAAGAGCAGCCAGGGTCGGCCAAACCATGCCCTCCCTTGAATTTGCGGTCCCCTCGGGCCGGCCTCCCCCCTCGAGATGGTGATCCCCGTGAAATCGGGTTCAGCCGGCCCGAATCCTCACACCCCCCGGTCCGTCCCCATTCCGGCCTGGCCTTCCCACCAGTGCTGGACTCCCCCGGATCGGGCCCGTTAGGTCGACCCCCTCCCCTTGCCCTCCAATTATGTTCAACAAAGTTAAATGTAACAATTAATGTGCGCAATATAACCTCGTCGTTGACGCGCCATTAAACCAAACTAATCTAATCTAATCTAATCTGTTCCAACACTAGTACATAGACCCAAGAGAGTAACACAAACCTTAAACAGACGTGTAGGAATAGCGTCACCAGCCATGTCAGTTCCAGCAGAAACACGACGACAGACGTCACACTGTAACAGATACAAGACACATCAGTACGTCTCTCTTGCTCTCTAGTTCATAACATAGGTCTGTCCTTGTCTATCACACTGTAACAGATACAAGACACATCAGTACGTCTCTCTTGCTCTCTAGTCCTAGACATAGGTCTGTCCTTGTCTATCACACTGAAACAGATACAAGACACATCAGTACGTCTCTCTTGCTCTCTAGTCCTAGACATAGGTCTGTCCTTGTCTATCACACTGTAACAGATACAAGACACATCAGTACGTCTCTCTTGCTCTCTAGTCCTAGACATAGGTCTGTCCTTGTCTATCACACTGTAACAGACACAAGACACATCAGTACGTCTCTCTTGCTCTCTAGTCCTAGACATAGGTCTGTCCTTGTCTATCACACTGTAACAGATACAAGACACATCAGTACGTCTCTCTTGCTCTCTAGTCCTAGACATAGGTCTGTCCTTGTCTATCACACTGTAACAGATACAAGACACATCAGTACGTCTCTCTTGCTCTCTAGTCCTAGACATAGGTCTGTCCTTGTCTATCACACTGTAACAGACACAAGACACATCAGTACGTCTCTCTTGCTCTCTAGTCCTAGACATAGGTCTGTCCTTGTCTATCACACTGTAACAGATACAAGACACATCAGTACGTCTCTCTTGCTCTCTAGTCCTAGACATAGGTCTGTCCTTGTCTATCACACTGTAACAGATACAAGACACATCAGTACGTCTCTCTTGCTCTCTAGTCCTAGACATAGGTCTGTCCTTGTCTATCACACTGTAACAGAGACAAGACAAGTCAGTACGTCTCTCTTGCTCTCTAGTCCTAGACATAGGTCTGTCCTTGTCTATCACACTGTAACAGATACAAGACACGTCAGTACGTCTCTCTTGCTCTCTAGTTCATAACATAGGTCTGTCCTTGTCTATCACACTGTAACAGATACAAGACACATCAGTACGTCTCTCTTGCTCTCTAGTCCTAGACATAGGTATGTCCTTGTCTATCACACTGTAACAGAGACAAGACACATCAGTACGTCTCTCTTGCTCTCTAGTCCTAGACATAGGTCTGTCCTTGTCTATCACACTGTAACAGATACAAGACACATCAGTAGGTCTCTCTCGCCCTCTAGTCCTAGACATAGGTCTGTCCTTGTCTATCACACTGTAACAGATACAAGACACATCAGTACGTTTCTCTTGCTCTCTAGTCCTAGACATAGGTCTGTCCTTGTCTATCACACTGTAACAGATACAAGACACGTCAGTACGTCTCTCTTGCTCTCTAGTCCTAGACATAGGTCTGTCCTTGTCTATCACACTGTAACAGATACAAGACACGTCAGTACGTCTCTCTTGCTCTCTAGTCCTAGACATAGGTCTGTCCTTGTCTATCACACTGTAACAGATACAAGACACATCAGTACGTCTCTCTTGCTCTCTAGTCCTAGACATAGGTCTGTCCTTGTCTATCACACTGTAACAGATACAAGACACATCAGTACGTCTCTCTTGCTCTCTAGTCCTAGACATAGGTATGTCCTTGTCTGTCACACTGTAACAGATACAAGACACGTCAGTACGTCTCTCTTGCTCTCTAGTCCTAGACATAGGTCTGTCCTTGTCTATCACACTGTAACAGAGACAAGACACATCAGTACGTCTCTCTTGCTCTCTAGTCCTAGACATAGGTCTGTCCTTGTCTATCACACTGTAACAGATACAAGACACATCAGTACGTCTCTCTTGCTCTCTAGTCCTAGACATAGGTCTGTCCTTGTCTGTCACACTGTAACAGAGACAAGACACATCAGTACGTCTCTCTTGCTCTCTAGTCCTAGACATAGGTCTGTCCTTGTCTATCACACTGTAACAGATACAAGACACACTAGTACGTCTCTCTTGCTCTCTAGTCCTAGACATGGGTCTGTCCTTGTCTATCACACTGTAACAGATACAAGACACATCAGTACGTCTCTCTTGCTCTCTAGTCCTAGACATGGGTCTGTCCTTGTCTATCACACTGTAACAGATACAAGACACACTAGTACGTCTCTCTTGCTCTCTAGTCCTAGACATAGGTCTGTCCTTGTCTATCACACTGTAACAGATACAAGACACATCAGTACGTCTCTCTTGCTCTCTAGTCCTAGACATGGGTCTGTCCTTGTCCAAGCATCTGTTCACACCACACCATGCTCGACCATCTGTCAGACTCGCAACATCGTAGCTTTCAATCAGCAAGATCGATTATTGACTCTTATGGCACTTTCACTGCTCGTGTTTGCTTGTGTTTTTGTACGCAATGCCCAGTTAACACCGTTCAACCAATTGATCTGAAATATTTTGCACACACTAATGTGATGCTTCTGTAGTTTTAGAAAGAAATCCTGAGATTTATTGAAAATTAAAAAATGGAACCGTTTGACAGATAGTACAAATTTAAATTTTGCATGGTGATTGGAAACAACATTTTAGATGAAATATGATTTTTACTGAATCCCTCAGTTAGGTGAATGTTAATAAATACCAACTGCAATGTGAAAAGATTTTCCTCGAGTGGGAGTCGAACCCACGAGGAAGGTCGTGGGTTCGAGTCCCACTCGAGGAAAATCTTTTCACATTGCAGTTGGTATTTATTAACATTTTAGATGTGTATCATTTTTCTGACAAATTGGTTAAGAAAATCATGAGTATTTGGCATTTTACTGATATCTTATATTTGTTTTGCACTATTTGTCAGCTTTATGCAAAGAAATTTAAAAAATATCACTCAATCTTTGACGCATTTGATAACCTATTTTGTTCTATACATCATCTAGAGCAGCAACTTTAATAAACATACGAAAAAAATCGCATGTCATACGAAGGCTCGCTCATCAACGCTTTAGAAAGAGCGTTTTCCTAGTTCAACGCGGGTAACTGCCGTCACCAGGCGCTTCCTATCTGTTTTTGCTTTTGCCTACCTTCACATGCACTTCTATAAAGTGATACCTTGCATAATGATATAGTAAATTTCATCAACTTTGTATTTGTATTTATAGATTTTATTTAGCTTACTAAGCCAGTAACATTACAGATACACTTGTTACCAACAGCACATATATTACACTTAGAATACATCATCAACTGATTGTCGCTTTATCCACACAATACAATGAGCTTTAAATGAACATACATGTTTTTCATTTCTAATGTCTACAGGTAACCTGTCATAAATTTTGCTTCCAGTGTTAAAAATTGATGCATACCATTTCTTACTATAACAGTGTTTCTTAAACCACATTCCACTGCTGGCTGCTCTAGTACTAATATTATAAATTGTTTTAACATTATCTAATTTATCTAAGATGTATTGTGGCATAAGGCCAATACTCTTCAGTAACGCTATGAAAATCGCGAGATTGTGGTGCATTCTCCAGTCAACGTTAGTGCCACAATTTCCTCTGCTTTTCTTGGTTCTTTCATTAATTCGGCTTGCTTTGTACATGTCAAACCGCTTTGTATTTGAATGAAAGAAAAATACAATCATAGAAACACCACTACATGGTAAGGGTTCAATATACTTGCTTTTTCGATATTCATAATCGCTTGACACATACATTCATTTTCTTTATTTCCCTCTAAAATTGCTCCGAACCACCGATGCTGACAAGTCGCATGTGTGAAATCAGGTACTAATTTAATGCTTGAAAATATGATTTCGGGAAAAAAATACACGTTTTTTGAACTGGATCAATTCCCCAATAGCCCTGGCTTGACACGTAGAGACTTCAACCCTTTTACCCATTTTGAAAACGTTCCTTTGCGGGCATCGTTTTGATAACGATGATGGTTTCGATTCGTGACCATTATTATAAAGCCGACGACCAGACGATATTGTGAAGTTTGTGAAAGCTTCTCAAATTGACTAGGCAGGGGTTTAAATGTTATAGGAGTTGGCGAATTTTGCTGACTAGAGCAAAATAGTTGGCAGAGAATCGACAATTTATGATTAACGACACAGCTAATTCAATGTTCGGGAAAATTGAGACAGTGACTTCTTGTAAAAATCCGCAAGATAATATCTGCACCTCAGAGGTAGAAGGCCCGATGTATATTTTCTCGGTTCTCTCTTCAATTGCAATATGACAGATGACAATGAATACATTTTGAAGTATTCTCTTACACAACGACTCTGTCACCATTACAAATTGGATCAGTGACTGTTTTTTGAGCTCTACGCAAGAATAATTGAAATTTATATTGGTCCTGTTTTACCTCTGAGGTATCAGTACAGCATACCTCAAAACTTTCACAAAATACGGACAATATCCAAAGCTAATTATTTACTCCACGGTATCAAACTTTAGGAGGTAATTTTATACCCATTTTTTGGGAATCCTATTAATGATATTTAGAAAATATTTGAAATACAACTTTTTTCCTTTAAATACCCCTACACGCAACCCGCAATACAGCCATGTGTTGTGGGTGTCATCAGGTAAACGGCACCTCCACCAAGTTAAATATTTCTTAAATTTTCTCAATAGGATACCCAGAAAAAGTGTATCAAAACTTCCTTCAAAAGTTGCATATTAGTGGTGTAAACTAGGAAAACGCTCAGTGTAACGCGTTGATGAGCGAGCACGGGTACGTGCAAATTCTGGAACCGGAAATGCGTACACAACGCACAGAAAACATATACAACCATATTGAATTGATTATGATCAGTGCTCGAAGTAGGAATTAAATAGTGGCGGTATGGTAACATAAGAATACCACGTGAGGGGGGGGGGGGGGTGGGGGGTACGATATTAGATGAGGGTCCAGATTCCAGAATTACACTGACAACCATTGTCATGTCATTAGTTAGATTAGTCTTTTACCTTGATGAAACAACTAAATTAAATAATGCATTTTACTTTATCTTGTAGTGGATGTTCATAGTTCATAGTTATGCTTGAAATATGCAGTCAAAAGATAACCATGAAATACGAGTAAATTAGAATATAAAATTACGTTAATGTCCAAGAATATCTGATTTTAAGTATTCCGTTTTTCTGAGAAGTAACAATATGAAATCAAATGTGTAAAGAAGAACCGGTATACCATACCGTCCCATACCGGCCCACTTCGAGCACTGATTATGATATCAACTTAAAAGTAGGTATATGCTTTTCATCGAAACTTTAAAATAGCATCTAAGCACCTGGTTCATAAAGCAAATCAGAATCAATTCAATTGGCACTGGAAAACATTCATTTCGATACTTCATTACTGACAGATATTAAAAATGTCAATAAGTTCAAACGTTCTTAACTGATTGAGATGAAATTTTGTAAAATAAGAGACAATATTGGTCTTAATGATCATGCAAAATATGAGTTTGATCAGAATTATCGAAGACCGTTTTCATTTTTCAGCCTATCAGGAGATATTTATTTAATTTTTAACCAATGAATGGATTTCAAAAAAAAATATGGTGTGCAAACAGAGAAGGTTGGTTTTACATGTGTGCAAAATTTCAGCTCGATCAAAGAAAAACTCTGAGCTGTATAGCCAAAATATGATTTTGATCAGATTTATCGAAGACCAGTTTCATTTTTCAACCTACCATCAGGAGATGTTTATTTAAATTTTAGCCAATTGATAAATTTCAAAAAAATTTGGGGTCTGCAAACAGAAAAGTTTGTCTCTACATGTGTGCAAAATTTCAGCTCGATCGAGGAAAAACTCTAGACATGTACAGCCAAAATATGAGTTTGATCAGATTTGTCGAAGACCATTTTCACTTTTCAACCTATCAGGAGATGTTTATTTAAATTTTAACCAATCAGTAGATTTCAAAAAAATTAGGGTCTGCAACGCCCAGAGAATGTCCAAACACGTGTGCAAAATTTCAGCTCGATCGAAGAAAAACTCTGACCTGTATATCGTCAGTAACAGAAAAAAACAAAAACAAAAAAACAAAAAAAAAAAAAAAAAAAAAAAAAAAAAAAAACAGAGGTCCGTGCCAAATAAGCCAAAAGGAGACGCTCGCTTCGCTCGCTCAATCATGAGCCTGGGTTAATTTATATCCGCTTTTTGTAAAAATTGCAGCCGTCAGTTTCTACAGCTGTAAGAGTTGCCCAAGTATGATGAACATGTCTTTGAGAAGAGATATACACGTACATCTTATCTTCCTTTGCTCCTGTGTGTTGGATCTAGACGAGTGAGACTGGCTCTCAGGTGCCGACTATGATTAACACGGGATAAACGCGTTATCTCCCGTTGCTTTGTCATGCTAACTAGACTCCGTTCCCTGAAGCTCACACCAGACGCGGCCAATCACATTACACAGATGACATTAGCTGACGAGCGAAGTTTTATAATCAAGTGAAATCCGTTCCTCTCTTACAGTGAGCTCTTAATTGGAGTGAGATGTGAAGCTAGTGTATAAAATCAAACAAGACGTGATTAATATTCAATATCTATTCTCTAACATTTAAAATTCTCCGCAAAGCCATATGTAAGCGATGCAAATTCTAATTGAAACCAAACATAATTAACAAATTTCTTTTGGAAGAAATTCGTGAAAAACGATCAATTGATGAAGTAATTCAATCCTTGATTAAATAAAATAAGTAAGGACTTTTTTTAAAGGCGCGTTGTTTATTTAACGATAGAAATTGCATAATAGGTGACAAACTTATTCCATTTAAGTCCATGATCGTACTTACTTCTCAGCAGATAATATTAAGTTTTTAATTTTCAATTGATCTAGAAAATACATGCACCTGATGCATCAAAACGGCTACATTTGAAAGGATTTATTTCGATGCATTCTAGAATATTTTTGCAAAATATCTTCTCTATCGTAATCTCTGTACCTCAGAGGTAGAAGGGTGGAAGTCAATTTCAATGATTATTGAGATTACCTACTCAGAGGTTAAAACCCATAATTTCTCCCTTTTACCAATCAAACCAATATTTTAATGGTGACATGAGTCATGTGTACAAGAAAGTCTCCACATAACTGTATTTCTTGACATCAGTCAAAATGGCAATTGAGAGCGTGATCATCCAAAAAGTGTGCAAAAGTACTTCCGCCCTTCTGCCTCTGAGATGCTCTGAGGTGCCTGAAGACGCATGTTTGGGAACGCAGCATCTCACTGCACGTGCTCTGACGTCATACTCACATGATGGCGACGCCCGTGGTGAAATGATGGAACGTGAAGTCCACGCCGACTCCGCACAGCACTGCAACAGAGAGAGAGAGAAGATGGTCAGTCACGTGGGAGAGAGGGAGATGGAGATAGTCTCACTCTTGCTGAGGAGGAATCATTCAGAGGCGTTGAAGTTTTAGGAGGATATTTCAAAACATTGCAAGGTTTTGAAATTGATATTTGTGTAGGCTCAAGAAATGTTGTGCAACAAACAGCATAAACTAGGATAAAACTAAATGTCTTATTATGATCTAAATAATGAAATATTATGATCTTTTATTACATAAACACAAATGGTCAATAAGTATGAAAATGGTCGAAAAATAGAGTATGAAAATGGTCGAAAAATAGATAGATGAGATGTGTTACAAAATCATGAAAATATGTGAATTTTACAATGGTGGCAGAAGTGGGACATTACTAATTATATTAGGAAGTTGACATTCATTGAACTTTCAAAGCTGAATTACTTCCAAAACTTATGTCACACATTTTATAAACATTTGTTTATTTTAATTTGAGTTACATCACGATGTAACTAAAATTAAAATAAACAAAAGACATTTAGTCTTAAGAAAAAAATAAAGTTACATCGTGAAGTAACTCAAATTAAAATAAACAAATGTTTATAAAATGTGTGACATAAGTTTTAGAAGTAATTCGGCTTTGAAAGTCAATGAATGTCAGCTTCCTAATATAATTAACAATGTCCCACTTCTGTCACCATTGTAAAATTCACATATTTTCATGATATTATTTTAACAAATCTCTTCTGTCTATATTTCGACAATATTTTTAAACTTATTGACCATTTGTGTTTATGTAATAAAATATGAGTAGTACAGAATAAAGTTTTTTTTGCAGTTCTTTACCACCGTATTTACATTTGATAATATATAGTGCAGTAGTATATAAACCATTGATAGAGTATATTAAGCAATATCCCTGACCTAAAGGAAGTCAGACGATAAAGAAGAATGCGATATTCTTGCATTAAAACAGACTTCATCCGAACAAAACGGTATTCAGGAGCATAAAGGCGCAGTCATAATCATAAAGTCCCCCGTTAAAAAGACAAGGGAAAAGAAGGGGGCGCATCCACGTGGAAAACCAGCGCGACTCCATAAGTCCCCAACTTAAACGTCGTTCCCATTACGTTCCCCGCACACATCGGGGACGCGCCGGGATCGGGAGTGGGAAGGTAAAATTGCTGTTAAACTTCCACGCAACTCGATGGGCTCGAACTGGGATTTCTATCGTTCCCACAAGAAAAAAACGGGAATGGTATAGAAAATCGTACACGCAATTTAGACCACAGTAAATTACAGTCTGTAATAGGAAAAGAAAGAACTGGTTTTGGTGGGGGAAAAAACCGAGGTACTAAGAAAGATAATAAATTTTACATTTGGAGTGGTCCGTCGAATACGATTTCCGTGGGTCTTAAATTGGGAAGGGATGCAAAAAGGGTTTAGAAAGGGTTTGCGAACGGCAGTTTCTGTAAGACCGTATTACACTATCATGTAAGTACACTGTAATGATTGTTTTTAATCGAAATGCAAGGAAATAAAACACTGTTTTATAATACGTGTGTGTATTATCACCTTTCAGATTATCCATCAGTAAGGTGGAGTGCTATTAGTAATTTTTATCCAGTGAAACAAGAAATTGTTCTTCCTACAAATAATATGAAACGAATAGATTAGAACTGAATATTCGTGGAGAACTGGTCTGATTTGTTATTTGCTGTAATCTACAACCTCTGGAGTGAAAACGAACCCCAATTATTTGCAGATGATCAAGGTGCAATTATTGATAGATAATTCTTGCCAACTATTTCAACATAAAACGTTCTAAAACGTTCAAGTTCTTGAACGATTTCGCTAAAAGTTGGGTAAAATATGATAAATATGCTGTTTTTAATGGCCGTGCAAAATTTCATCAAAATTACTATTTTTTATCAGAATTTAATTTGTGCTGCTCGTTAGACTTCGGATAAAAACCGACGAAACTTTACATGCAAATCCAGTTCGAAGCTAATGAAAAAGCTGACCTAATTATAAAACAAAGCGAAGTTAAGAAATAGTTTGACGTTTAAGAGACTCTAAACTAGCTGGATATCTACCTCATAAAAAGTATATACTGCATAATTGGATTTTTTGTATTTATTTGTTTTAGTGGTAAATTTTTTTATATAAATAAAATTTTTGTGTATAATTAGATTTTAATTTTTATTTACTTTTTAGCCATAACAAACAACTACCTATGGCAAGTATTTATATTTATACAAATGTGCCCCCTTCATCCGCCATTACCTAGAGTGCAGTCATGCTGCTTGTTTACTCGAATACGCTCATGAATCTTTCCTGAAATAAAAGTCTGTATTTTCGTCACTTGGCTGCGCGACTGCAACTATATTCGAACTATAAAATGTTTTTGTTTCTGTGAATCACAAGATCGAGACCGACTTCATTATGTAATCACCAAGTGTAAGTCGGTCTTCATGGGTCGAAACCACAGCAAAGTTGAATGGGTCTTGATATTTACTGCCTGATTATACAGAAGTCGGTAGGCGGCCATTGTTATACGCCACAGCAGTAGTGGGATATAGCAGTGATTATTAATAATAGTTATTACAATCACCAGAAGACGCAATGGTCACTTTGCATAATCAAGTCGTGTTTGTATTCGAGAGTCTTGACTTCTTGTTGGAAGTCTTGTTGGAAAGAAGGTTCAATGTTTGCAGACATTCGATCTTCGTTCTTCTCTTGTTGATTTGACAAATAAATAATCTTTATGAAAGGATACGTGGAGCGAGGGCTAGTAATAATGAAACCAAACATAAAACTAGCGTATAATAATCCCCTTAGAGTATATTACAAATTCTTGGGAAAATTCTACATTCTTTTGAAAACAAACTCTACTCTTCTCTATATTCTGCTTGACGCATCATTTTCAAGTAATTATAAGAATATTAATAGGTATAGGTAGAAATATTTAATTTCTGACCTATATCTACTTCCAAGCTATTTATACACGATACGCTACATTTTTTTTCATTTTTAAATAAGGTGTTTGACTTTGTAAATTTTTTAATTTCACTACTTTTCAATGAATAGTTTTTAGATTTCCTCTGTTTTTTCTCCTTTGTTTTTTTAGTTAAATAGACTTGACTGTTTTTTTCAGATACACGGAGTGTTTTTTCAAAGGGGCCATTAGGTATATTAAAATAATTAAATCAATAGGTACATTGCTGTTATTCTTTCAAAACAGAGACAAGAAAATGATTAAATAAAATACTAAAACACTCCAATTTCAAGTGTGAAATAAAACCAACCCCTATTGTCAAATCTACAATACGAAACCGTATCGAACCCCAACGTCCACGAATATTGAATGATATTAAATGTTTTCAACGGGGACATTTGGCAACAATGGCTCTGCTAAAAGCGTTCAACAAACACCCTCAGGGCTTTGTGTGTCAGATGTGCGACTAACAAAAAGAGAAAACCTTTTTTATAAAACTTTCCTTCGACTTGGCTTGAGTCCGAGTAAGCTCGGGAAAGCGGTGCGGTATGAGAAAAGGGAAAGTTGCTACGGAGAAAGCGGTTGCTGAAGAAAGAGAGGAGATTTCCCGTCTTCTTCCTGGGGATTAAACGCTCCCACGGGAGTTTGCTCATGCATGGTGAACATTCCCACTGTTCCCACATTCCCGGACATGGGAGAGATGGGATCGGGGGAACTAAACGCGGGCAATCCCAATCTTAGCCGCTCAATGGCAGGGAATTCGAGGATATTATTGCGGGCTGCTTGGGAAAGCCGGCATAGTTGACGGAATTGTTGTAGAATTCAAAATGTCTTTAGTTAAACGAATTTGGACGCGCCGCATTCAACGCATTTGCTTTCACCTCTATGTTTTTGTACTGCGAGCGCAGCAAGGGTCATTGTCATTGCGCCTATGACACTTTCACTGTTTCTTATTTTCTTTTCTTCATTGCCTTCAGGTCAAACCGATATGAATCAATCAATCTGAATGTTTGCACACATACTTATGTAATCCATATGGTCTCGTGATAAGCTTTTGAAAAGGATTCTGTGATTTCTTTTGAAATTATGAACTGGAATCGTTTGTTCGATCAAGTTCAAATTTTGCAGGTTCATCAGGACCCATGTTTTAGGTGTTTTTTGCCACTTTTCAGACCAATCTCTCGTCAACTTAAAAAGTTATTGACATTTTACGGACATTTTATGCGTGTTTGGAAATATTTTTCAATTTTCTTGAAGGAAAAACCAGATATAATTACACATTTGTAATAGGGAAGTCTCGTGAAGATTAGAATTCAGAATAATATTTATTTTATGAAAGTTGAGATGTTGCTGAACACAGATGTGGTATTATTTTTGTTTTTGGACGAATAGTTCTCCTGTAATTAATTTACAAAGTTTGATAGATCTCCTCTCATTTAAAAACAGGAAAATTGGCAATGACATCACAGTTTGCTATATTGCCATGGCAACAAGGGAATCCCCATGTCAACACAATGTTCAAGACTTGGAAATGACATCACAGTTCTGATTCTTGTTAAAGGCCGTTTTTACCGCCAAAAATCATATGATATTTGAACTCGATTTTTATTAATGAAAATTTAAGATTTCACAGGTAATAAGTGTATTTGTCATTATTATTTGTGTTTATTTATAGAAATTTACTAGAATAAAATTTCATGAGACTTCCCTATTATGACACATTCGTTTCGGCTCTTTCCAAGGTCTGTAGAACACAAACTTGCTAACGCATATAAATTCAGAGTCACTTATCACCGCGTTACACTAGTTGTATTTATGACATGAATCTACGAGAGCTTGTCAAGGAGCCTGTGTTTGTGAAATCTGAACCGTGTTTTGTGTTGTTTTAATAATGTCATTAGGAAAAGTACTTGTCTTTACATTTCAAGTGTTTATAAGAAGACGGCTGTGTCGTTTCGCATTAATTAGTGCTAATGAGAATGATTAGGAGATGATAAAGAAGAAGATGATGAGACAGGAGAGGCGGTGATGTTTTGTCAGGGATCACTTCTCCGAGTCTCGACTGATGGAAACTTCGATAAAACATCAGTCAAGGGTCTCTCCAATACGTTCTTTACTTTGTTATAACCAAATACGATAAAATATTTTAGCTTTGAAATACAGGAAATACATAGTGTTTTGTTAAAAAGTTTTATCCATGTAACGAAAGTATTTGCTGCCAGCGAAGTATGATGGAAATCGAATTATTTTAAATTCACAATATCAAGATTATGACTTCAAAATATGAAACAAACACACTACATAGTGAAAAGTCATTTAAAAGAATACTACGACTTTTAAAGATTCCGGACTGTCTTTCTTTTTTTTTAACAAAACCTCGTATTCGATCACGTTTTTGAGATGTGAAATACAGGAAAATCATAGAATAGAAGGGACTGATCAATACAAATTGATATTGGACATGTCATAATTAATAAAACAGTTTAAACATTCTCTTCCTCACAACCTTTAGAATATTTTCCAAATAAGTGGACAACATTTCAAAGTGTAATTAGTTTATTGATTGAAACGTATCGATTTATTTATATTCAGCGAGACCAGAGATGGAGTATTATCAGTACCGATCCAGTATTCAAAATTAACTGAAATGAACAGATGTAGAGTGGTTTCAAATATTTCACAAGGGAGATGTTTGAAAATACTTAAGTTGGAATTGTAGTAAAATAATTCTGAAATATTTAAGAGAGGAGAGGTTGATAAATCTTTTCAATTAAAACTTGTAACTTCGATCGTCAGTTTAGAGTAAGCTTTTAAAATTCGTCAATTACCAAGTTTGTCGTCTCGAAGAACTTTTTACTCAAAACATTTAATAGAAGCTCGAGCCTCTTGTCCCGACTTGTTTTCATTTGAGTTTGTTTACTCAACTGCTGTCATTTCAAAAGAAGCCGAAATACACCATTTACCTTTTACATACCTAATGGCCGCTCCGAAATAAAATGAAAGAAAATATAACTTTTTACATTAGGTCTGTTCGCATATCTCTACTTTTCACCACTGTTTGCTACCCCAAATTTGGTAATTACTTTTGACGTCTGATATACTAAAAAGACAATCAATTCCTTCTGAATGACTAATGTTGTTCTTGTTCAACTACAATCACAAATAAAAGACGCTGTAATTTAAATAGATTTAGATCTTCACAACAAATTGACTATAATTATTTTTGTTCAAATCCCGCAAAATGCACTGAATTCAAGTGGCCCAGATCGTATAATGGAATCTCGAGGTTATTTACATTGCAGTTGTATTTAATGCTCTGAAATAGGAAAAGTATTAGTACATATTTTAGATTTAAAAGTTCATCTTGAAAGTTTGTATAAAATTAAATTAAATCAAATGGGTTGCCCCAAATATACCCTTAAAGGGGCCTGAAATCTGAATTTAAGTTCCTGGCAACCTCTTCCAGCTTCAACTTCATCTTCATATCGAATCACTTGGTACGTGTTGACAAAATCCTCGGGAAGTGAATAAAACTGAGCGTCTTCTTCATTAATAACCTGGCGTCGATGTCGTGACGTCATAGGCCAGTCGCTTCTGATTCAAATAGACCTCGGGTGTTTAACTTACAAGCACTTTCAGCCCTGGAGATGTGAAATGTTTACATTTTATTTGCATCAAGACGAAGATGTGTAACGATGGGGAAGAGACGTGAAATAATTATAATTAAAAGCGTTGATAAACGAACCTTCGTATTGCATGAGAACAATTTTCTATTGTACAATTGAATTTGTTGAATAAAAATTGTCTAAAACAACCAAAATGTTGGTACCAATGACCATGCAAACTTTTAAGTTGATCGGCCAAATATTCAAATATTTTGAAAAAGTCTGCAATCCATGAAATTGTATATTTTATGACCAGTTCTTCATTACTCTTCTAATCCACTATTAAAGTTTAAACGGTCATTCAAGGAATCTCATTGGTTGTTTTTCTAATTAACAACAGTCCTAATATAGTCCTAATTTACATGTTTAAAATTGAGCAGAGTATCGAGAAACTAACTCTAAATGTGTAATATTTTGAGTGTTTCAAATAAGGTTCTAAAATTTCCGAACCAAAAATCTTGAGGAAAAAAAGTTTTTTCGGGTGTTTTCCGTAAAAACGGGATTTTTGGGTCAAATTTATTTAAGTACATATTTCGCATATTTTTGGTTTGTTACACATGACCAATTATATTTTTCGGTACTGCGCAAAAGAAAGTTTATCCCCCAAATTTTCCCGCTCTTTCCCGCTCACCCGCTCTTTGCAAAGCAGTGGGATTGTCCTCCTCTTACAGGTTCTTTCTTCCACTTACAGAATCTGCAGCCATATTCATGTTATCATTTATAAATTTAAAACATGATGTCATTCATATTAATCAATATTTTATTTCGAGAATCTCAATGAATAAAATCATTAACAATGTAATTGAGCATTCATTGCCTTATTGCATGTATATTACATTCTATTTTCTCCACTCCTCGAAGTCATATATGCCAAAATATTGTAAAAATCCTCCAAAATACAATTTGAATATAAAAAGCTATTAAGGTGGCTGGATCGATCGATTTTTTGAAGTATTAGAGAGCTTTCACTAATTTAGTAAGTGTAAAAAATCACGTTTATAAATTCTTTTAGCACATAATTTACTTGTATAATATACTGGGTAGTTGAAATAGACAACATTTAAATGGTATTTATACGTTATCTTATTATTTAGAGCAGTATTACTGCCCCAAGGAAGTTAGTTTTGATTTGGATATTGAAGAATTATCTAAAATTTTAACAATACGGTACAATATGGCAACATCGTACTTTGAAAATTTTGATTTGTGTGGAGTCATGATGGCTGAGCTTGCTGAGCTTACACCTAGAGTTTACTTTCATGAAAAGTCAAGGTATCTTTAGTAGGCATTTAGTGCCTTCTAACTACCTTGAGCACTCCCATGTTGCCAAAAGTATTTTGACTTGAATCGCAATTTGAATTGAATCGCCTATAACTTTTTATTTAGCACACGATGATATTGGTTTATATTTTTTTAATGAAAGTAAATAGAACAAAGATTATTTCTTATATAGGTTTTTTGAAAATCTATCGAGCCAATTAATTAGAATCTTCATTTGTAGCAAATTTTTGAAACCTGCCATAAGATAACATGGGGAAAATACTGCTTTCTTATTCGCCTATCTCGAAAACTAGACACGGGAAGTATTTTATTTTTTGAAGTGTTGTTTAGGGGATACCCATGAGTGAGTACAGCAAAATTAAACACTATCTGAAAAAATGGTCGATCGACCCAGCCACCTTAACAAACAATATAATAATAATTTTCAATTTTTCCCCACAATTTTTTTTCTCACCTCCATGAAAGCAACAAAAAAAGTTTTTCCGCTCTTAAAATCCCTATTTTCAAACACTAATGCTTTAGAGCATGAGCCTTCTAGCCAAGTCGGATCTCCTCTACGCAATGCTACGCGCTGTGATTAAATTATCCCCATGAGAAGTGACGGACAAAGCACAGCACGGCACGGCACGGCACGGCACGGCACGGCACGGCAGGTCTACTTTCATCGCGTATTGAAAGCCTTGATGAGCTCGCACAAGTCTCAAAGACTCTCTCTAAGACCCACTTGGATGTTGCGAAGCAAAGATAATCCACTTCATCCCACGGAAAGCTGACAACATACGAGATCTAGTTAAGAAGGAAGGCGATTTCTGCAGAAGAAGAACAGAAGAGATCTTATGTTCAGGAGAAACACTCGGCGTTAAATACCAGCCGAGTCGATATAAACTACCTATGCAGGCGCGTAGGAAGGTGGTGATGGGGGGGGGGGATATCCCCCCACTCGAGCAGGGTGACCCCCCATTCACCATACAAAATTAAGTTAAGTGTCCAAAAATCATTTAAAAATCGTTTAAATTCCAAAAAAATGCCATGCGGGTAAAAATAGGGAGTTACCTATTTATTGTAATTGGATCCCCGAATCGATTTTAAAATGTTTATATTCGAAAAAAATACCTTTCGGGGCAACAATCGGAGTTTTTTTTGTTTGTTTCAGTTTGCGCATTGTAAAGCCCCAAAACACTTTTAACTGGTTTAAATTCCAAAAAATTCCTTGCGGGGCTAAAACTGGGCGCTACGCCCCCCAGACCCCTCTTCCGGATGTCGCAATCCCCCCCCCCCCCCCCCCCCCCCCCGAATGATAAAAGTAGTTCCTACGCGCCTGTACCTATGAATATCGAATAAGTGTCAAGGTAAGCGAGCCTTCGTATTGCATGCGAATTAATATTTGGGTGAAAGTTGCTGCTCTATGATGTGTCAGACAATGTTTTTGAAATGGTTTTGAATGGATACAATTATTTCAAAACATGCATAAAATTACTTCTTGACACATTTGTCTGAAAATGTATAAAAGCTCTTAAAATGAGACTTCCTATTTCAACCAATCACAGGATCTCGTTAAAAAAATAGACCTGTAAATTGTCTTTATGACAGTTTGTGTGCAAAATGTTCTATCGATTGTTGAACGGTTTGCCCAAGGCATTGACTACTAAAAAAAGAGAAAGTGGGCATAAAGTAAGAGTCTATTAATCTGTCTGATATCCTCATAACATAGTTTTATGTTCACTTATACACTTTTTATTCTTATAGTTCCTTATAGTTTCCGGACAACTTAGTCGGTTGTAAAGTTCATGAATGATGGCATAAGAAAAAGCTCTAATGGAAACGTTCTCCTTCTCTACAACCGGTCTTTGCTATTAATCCAGATCTCCAAATATATCGTACAATTTCTTTGAATCCCAGCTCCATGTTTCTCAATTCCGTTGTAAAATACATCACAGTAATGCAATCATTCTCATCTCTTGCACTCTAGCAGCGACAAAATGGAAGAGCTTTCTATAGGCATTCTGGGAGCCGTGTGTATTTTATGTATCCGGTTTCCGTTGGCTTTACGATGTCATCGAAATGCTATCTCCAGTGATAAAATGTCGCAGAGAAAGGACGCTGGAATACAAGAAGCTCGGAACTGGGAGAGGAATTCAGGGAAAGAATCTGGGTTTGAAGTCGTCCACTTTTAATTAGTTTAGTAGATTGGATATGTTATGGCAAAGCGATTTGAGAATCTCTTTGTAATGAGTACTTTCCTCTAACACCCGATCGTAATAGAAAGAGGTTGCATCAACAAGGCCGTGGACGAAATGATCTGAGGTGCCCTATTCTAGATCGTTTTCCCAATTCCATTCTGATGGAAACCGGTCACGGCCATAAGGTTTAACATTGTATGGAATCGAATTCCATCAGAATTGGGAATTTAAAAGTTGTAGAATAGGGGGCCCCTGATGGGCGGAATCCAATACTTAAAAACTTGCGTCCATAAATCTAGAAAATATTTGAACATGATGGAAAATAAAAATGTATTTAATATAATAATATGTAAATTAAAACAAATACATTTTCTAGTTTTAAAATTAAAATTTGCTAGGTAAATAAGTTTGTTGAATGTTTGATTGTTGAATAAAAATGCTGTTGCATTGTTTTACTGGATGGGGTGCGAAGTGCAAAGATATGCGGCTGAACCGTGGATTCTGCCAACTGATGGTTTCTTTATAACCATTCACTTGTATCTACAGTTCCAGTTTAACACCTTATGATGGTAGTTTTGGTTTCATATAGTTATAGTTAGAGGAGACTGTTTATAAGTTCAAGTTAGCTATCAAGCTGTACTAGTAGGTGTTAAAATATTTACGCCTGGTTTTACAATATCCTTCGCTGCTAATTGCCTGTCCCATGGTAACTATAACTACTACTTTATCTCACAGATAACTTTATCAGGATAATTGAAAACAAAAGTTATAGCTGTTTGAATCGATAGAAAATTATTCATTTTATATTGGAATGTAGGTCAATTTGAAGTCTGCCATTTCAATTATTCCAATAAGTTCTTTGCCCGGAGTTCAAACTCATTAAATGTAATGGAAAAGAATATCTTGACATCGGCTTATAAGTCATTAGGTTTTGAAAATTTTAATTAAACCTATTGATTTAATATACGGAAAATTCAATAAGGAAATCCTTACTCCTTATCCTCAGTAATATCTTTAATTAATTTTCAAACTTTTCTTTATTCTGTCTGTGACCTTGGGCTACATAGACATTTTCAGATATCGAAATTTAATTTGACTTGTTCTTGTAGCGTGCTCTTTTTTTGGCTTTAGATGTTTTCAAACTTTTACTCAACAAACTTTTAAATTATTTCAACAATATGCTTGAATCGAATTTCAATTAATGTGGCAGAGTTTTATATTTATTCGTCAAAGAAGAATAAAAATATTCTACTAAATCGAGTGGAAAAACATTATAGAAGAAGTTATCTTATTTTCATTGAATGAAATCAGAAATCGCTGGTACGAAAGAATTTAAGTATCACAGATGGTTTGAGGCTTCATAGAAAGAACTTTCAAAGAATCAGATCATCTCACCAAACCCAGACCAGATAAGACCAGCTTACACAGATTTCATTCAATATTCCTCTATGCATTCTCTAAAACTTACACTTGGTGAGTTTCTGTTAGACTAGACACTATAGACAGAACAAACATTTTCAGATAGGTAAGTTGGTGTGAATAAATTCTATAAACCATGGCTATACAGATAATGACTATTTTTTGTTGATTGCTTAATGGGCTTTTACTAATTTTACTTATGTAAAAGACTTTTGTGGCCAAAATGTTAATTAATTGATCAAATTATAATCAAAATCTTGATCAAAATCTTTTGTAGCCAAAATGGTGAATTAGTTGATCAAATTAATCAAAATCTTTTACACGAGTAAAATGATAAAAAAGCATAAAGCAATCAACAAAAAATATTCTTTATGGTAATCTTCTTGCATATGAAGAAGTCAGCTGAGGTTTGACATACAACGGTCTTCTTTCCTTTTCTAATTATGAATTTTATTTTATTATCGTGAAATACAAATTTGCTCGTCTTACTCAATGCCCGAGCTGTTTATTTTCCAAGCTTCTTTGAATGTTGATCGTTAATTTTTAAATTAGAGCTCGAAATTGTCATAAATAAACCCTACTTCTAAAAGGGCTGAAAGTTTTAGTGTAATGTTTGGCTTCAACTTTACTACTCAATGCCGCAACCGAACAAACTGTCAAGTTAAACATTGGGTTTCCGCAGTGAGTTAATGTCTGGAATGAATGTTGATCCAACGTCAACATGTTCATGATCTGATTCAGACCTTTCTCGAGCTTTCGGGAATTCCCAACGCCGCTTGTGATTGCGTGAGATTGACTTTCAAGCACTTAGAAGGCGGTGAAAGAGACTTGGAACTTGCTGGAGTTGCACGAGCGAAGCGAGCGTTATGACACATTACACTGTGAAGATAGACACAGATTTTCATGCAATTTTCTACGGAAATTTAAAATATTTTACGATCAACCAATCAACTAATCGATCTGAAATTGTGCACATACACTAATCATAAAAGCGTCCAAGTACGAGTTGAAAATACTTTGATTGGTTGATATTTAAAAATTAACCCTTTGTCCGATCGAGTTCAAATTGTGTTCAGCCATTGAAGTAAGCATTTTATGAGATGTGACTAATTTTCAGACAAATTGGTGGAGAACATCAAGGCTCCATTGATTGATATTCTGAGCTCATTTTGAAATTTAGTTAAATTTGATTTAACGAAAAAGTATTGTGCACCGCACAGCTTTATCACTCCATCACTCATCGTGTTTTGGTGTTACGATCCATGGTGTTACTATTTTACTATTTTAATATTTTGTCAATTCGAACAAAATAATTTAAAAAACACAAAACATCAATTTTTTTAGTAGTAAGAACTTTATTAGCAAGTTTGTGCTATTTAAACATAGGTAAACATATAGGTAATGCAATCATTAAATCTAATAATAATTATCCGTCCCCTTTGTCCCAGAAAGTTGATCTTTCACCTGGTTTGGGGGACAGTTGGTTACCTCTAACAAATTTTGAACAATATCGCCTAAAAATCTTTTCATTATCTAAAAATCTATCTAAAAATCTTACTCAAATGTAAGCATGATGTTTTTAAATGATAAAAAATACACCAAATATAGAGTTTCGCTCGCAAAAATTTCACAATATTTGAAATTCACTTATTCACGTAAAAATACAACAACAAATGCTGCACTACCGTCAATAATGCCTTCTTGATCGTGGGTCTCTCGCACAGATCCACTAGTGTAACCCGCACTTGGAATGCGACTAATGGATAATGGAGGAGAAAAAGAAACGAGAAAACTTCGACCAAGTTCCGGAACGTTTAATTTCATTTATAAAGTTGGTAGTCGCGATCACTTGGGACCTTGGTTTTGATTTGTTTGTTTGCCAGCATTGTCTGTCGCTTGGCGAGACTTAAGTCTGCTCACTAACTTCTTATTCTTGAGAACTACGTCTTCTTAATGTCACATTACTTCTTTATAGAGCATTAGAAGCAGATGCAATGTACTTGGGTTGAGAGAGCCAAATCTTGATGGCGGGAAATATATGAATGATTTGAATATTTAGAGATTGTATCACGAATTTTAATGTCCGAAGAGAATTAGCTAGCATTAATAATGAAAACATATTTAAGACTGCCAATCAGTGGCGTGCCGACCTATCTAAATTTGGTGCTCGAGCACAGTCATTTTTTGGGGGTGGGTGGTCCCCGCCAGGGGACCTACCCACCTTGCGACACATTTTATAATGTAACAGTGATACATTCTCCACTAATACAACTTAATGTATTCCCACAAACATGGTGATGAGGGTGTATACGTCGTATTGCTGCACAGCAAACAGTAACATTGTAAATATCAATAATGGAAAGGGAACAAAAGATTTTTTATCAATAAATGTATGCATGTATACATGATTAGTGCTTATGCAATTGATACATTTTAGGGGTTGAGTAGGTCTAGGTGGGTGGATGGTTGCAAAAACTGCAGGTTGATGGTTCGGTGGGTGGATGGATGATAAAATATTTATGAAATAATATTGAATTGACCCATTTACAGTACTTATTGAAAGGATTTGATGAATCATAAAAACAGCATAACGGTTAGAGAATCATCTTCTGTAGGTATTTTCTTTCATGCTCCTGCATGCTGGATCGAAAATAGTATTTATTATCAGAAAAGAAGCATAGAAAATTTAAATATCGCTGTGATACAGTTTGTCTGTGTATAATTTATGATGGATGTAAATTAACGAACATGAATCCATTGAATCCATTGAATTAATTGCACCAAAATCATTTTAAACCCGTCCTTGGGTAGCCTCAAGGGCGTATTCAGGGGTGGGCCGAGGGGGCCATGCCCCCCCCCCCCCCCCGAAATCAGGATTTCATCTAAGAAAATAAGCACATTTAAAATAATATGTGGAAAAAAACTTAAAGATAGATCATGTCAAAAACGTTCCAAATTGTTTAGAATTGAGTTTAAATTCACACACATTTCTTTAACCTCTTAGTCTAATTTTTTGATATTTTGTAATTTATAATTTCCCAAAATAGCTATACATTGCGATTCAAAATTGCACCAAAATGAATGACCTTGATCCAAAATTTTCTCGGGGGCTGCGCCCCCGAACCCCCTGTTTTCCACTGTCATTTTTCAAAATATTAGTAATGTCGGCCCCCCCACCCTCCCGAAATTTCATCCTGGATACGCCCTTGGGTAGCCTAATACAAAAAATAATCATTCACAATTATTGTACCTACCTGAAAAACCATTTTAAACGTGTGCTAATGTACAGTTGAAAACCAAAAAATAGCTGCGCCGCATTTTTTTGTTTTAATGACTTTTTTGTTTTCTATCAAAAATACAGTATACCTTGTAAAATTATTTAAAACCCGTTTTAATGTAGCCAAAACCAAAAAGTTTCACTGCGCGGCTATTTTATTTATAATTTTATTACTTACCTGCGCGGCTTTTTTATGTGTGATTTTTATACATTAATGAATTTTCTGTTTTCTTTCAAAATCGTCGTACCTGTAAAATCATTTAAAACTCGTTCTAATGTAGTCAAAATCCCAAAATTTCGCTGAGCGGCATTTTTAGTTTGATTTTATTTCGAATATAAATTATACTGACTGTTCTGTTTTCCTTCAAAAATATCGTACCTGCCTGTAAACTTATTGTAAACCCGTCTATAATCAAAAGAGAAAAAATCGATGCGCGGCATTTGTGCGGGTGCAAACCGTTTAATAATTAAATTAATTACTTCCCAGAGCTAAAACTAAAATAATTCACTTCACTTTATTTGTTTCTCTGTAGTTTTAAGAGGTGCTTCATCAAACATTAACAATGATACATTATTTTCAAGTCTAAAATGCACCAAAAACCTTCAAAGTTGGTATTGAAATTGATTTTTTTCCGAGGCTATGCTCGCACCCCGGACCTGCATGTACCTACTGGGGGGTCCTCTCCCCAGACCCCATTGCGATCGCTGCCAATTTTATGTTCTTGACCATTGGGGGTGGGTGGGTATACCCATCAATGAATAAGCACCGGTCCTCAAGATAGGTTCGGCACGCCACTGCTGCCAATCTCAGGTTAATTCAAAATTCGAGTTAGTAAAAGCCAATGTGATGACGGAAATAATCCTACTTATGACGGCCGAGGATTGGGCTTACCCTAACACGATTTTAATATCTTTTTATCAATATCATTACCAGTGTAATTCTTTATTAACTAGGAAGAAATACAGTGTAACGCGTTGATGAGCGAGTACAGATACGTGCAACATCTCAAGCCAAACACGATACGATTATCTTTTGCAACTTTCCAGTGTCTTTACACTTTGGTTCTGGAAAAACTGAGTAACAGATCCATCGTGACTTGGGTACTTTTCTAAAAAATCTATTTTGACAACTCTTTCTGAAATAGCAACAAGTCTGTAAATACGTTACCGATAGGGTTGAAATGGGTGAAATAAGAGTTAATGTAGATCTTGATCACCATGCCAAATTTAAACTTAATCGGATCATTTTGATATTCAACCAATCGGAATTATTTTTAAATTTTAACCAATTGGAGGATTTAGCTGAAACTTCGATGGATTTAATAAAATATTGGTTACAATGACCCTTCAAAATTTCAAATTGATCAAACCTATACCAATCGGAAGATATGTTTTTGTAAAAATTTTAACCAATTAACCGATTTCAACATTACACTTATCTACAACAATTACATTTGTGACAGATATTGTTACAAATCGGATAAAAAAAGTCTCCAAGGACAAACTCACTCCCAGTCGTATTATGAAGAAATTTTAATAAATTATTACTCCATCGTCCAAAAATGCATGCTTTCAATATCGAACATTTTCATTGAGCATTTAGAGTACATTATCAAGGCACGTTTCCAGTCAAATATTTGAAAGCGAAGATCATAAAAAGTACGCGCAACACCTGTTACCTACATGATGAAAATGTCAAGTGCACCTGTCGTTCGCGTTTGAGGATAAGCTGAAAATAAGTCGAGAATGCCTCTGAAATAGAGCTAAAGTACACTCTCTTGGGGACATCGATTGAAATTAAAATTGTTAAATTTGGCACCACTCATTTAGTATTAAAAATGTATCATGCTGGAGTTAAAATTTAAAAAACGTATTTTCAAAACGCATAGGAATGGTTCAAATCTACTTGTATAAATATGAAGATTTGGAGTGCGCTTTGGACAAAACTATCTTGGAAAGGAGAAACGAAATTATTTGCGTTTTCATTGTTTAAGAAACAATTTAGTGCTTATCGCAATAGTTGTCAACTGTTTCAAGTTTTATACAATGCAAACTTAAAACGGTTTCAAAATGCGAATCTCAAGAATTGGCCTCCAGAAAATTCCTGCATCCACTTTTTGTGTCTGAGATTTCAATTCGCAGTTTCAATCAGTTGAGAATTAAAAGTTAAGAATTAGTTCCCTACTAAGGCCACGATCGCCTCCTTCCCATCGCCATCGCCATCGCCATCGCCATCGCCATCGCCATCGTCATCGTCATCGTCATCGTCATCGCCATCGCCATCGTCATCGTCATCGCCATCGCCATCGCCATCGTCATCGTCATCGTCATCGTCATCGTCATCGTCATCGTCATCGTCATCGTCATCGTCATCGTCATCGTCATCGTCATCATCATCATCCTCATCATCATTCATGAAGACTTGTAAACAACATTATCACATGAATAACGGATGGAAAGATGTCAGAGAAAGTTCTCAGCACTTTTCATTTCCACGCCGAGTTGTTTCAAGGAAGCCGTGAAATAATTCATCAGCGTCCGTACGAGATCGGAATCGTCCGGGGAGTGAAACATGACAGGAAACATGACGGAATGACATAACATGCCGCTGTTGGAACACATATGACGGGAAATCGTCCGGGGAGTGAAACATGACAGGAAACATGACGGAATGACATAACTTGCCGCTGTTGGAACACATATGACGGCGGACTCCTGGGAAATGTCGCTTGTTTGTTTGTGTTCCACGCGTCCGGATGGTGTTTCATCCATGTGTCGATATGCAATAAGGGTCAAGTTGCTATGTTAGGGTATTAGAAAGTCGACCTTAGAGAGGATGACGATAAGGGTGAAGAATCTTTCTGGACAGATTGAATGGAAGTTCAAGTATTCATTGACAACGTAACTGGTATTGGCAGGATAAATACCAGAACATGCTGGGCTCGATTTGTGGAATTTTTTAAATATTTTGCTTCGTTAATTAGTAATAATTAGTTGAATTTTGGTGATTTTTTTTATATTTTCTTGTCTCAATGGGTGCCGTATGATTTTTTTTAATGTGCCAAGTGATAACCCTAAGTTTGACTTTTATCTAATCATGATTAAAATTTGAGATCAATAGACCACATTTTAAATTATCTAGATAGCTCTGCTTTTCAAAAAATTCCATATGCAGTACCGTGATCCTCATATCTATTAGTGTTTTTCAACAATAGTTCATAACATGAATAGATATTAGGATCACGGTACTGCAAATGAAATTTTTTGAAAAGCAGAGCTAACTAGATATTTTAAAATGTGGTCTATTGGTTCACTGGCTTGGTCTCCAATCGTATCGGAAATTTCATAGTTTTGCGCGGTTTTGTTGAATAACCGGCGCCTAATCAACAATGCATGAATCCAAAATGAAAAAGTGCTACTAATATACAATCAGACTGATCATGTGAACGTCCTTTCAAAGTTCCACCCACTTTTGAAACAATTTGTCTCTCTCAATGGGGTTGTTCACTGGCATTTGCTCTCACTCGCAGCGCTAGCGGCATTGGAGGTGTCTCTCTCTGATTGGTTGTCTCTGAATCCAAGATATCTAAATCAAACTCCCGCTCTGATTTAAAAATGTTCCATTCCACTCTGCATTTTGATTGGCTCTCTCTCGGCATTTCGATTGGCTCTTATTACGTTTAGGGCAGCAACGCCATCTACAATAGTTTTGCGTGAACAACCCCATTGTCTAAAACGGCCGAGCGCGTGCACCACCTTGAGTTGCTATGGCAACATGATCTCATGTCGGAATCCAATACGCTCGCTTGATGTTCAAGCCAACGTGTAGAGAACAGCTTACTTCATACTACTAAATTTAAGGTGACGGCAGCAGGGCTTCAAACGTGAAATCTGCTGCAATATTAAACTCAGACCAGGTCTATAGAATGAAATGTCAAGGTCAAGTCAAGGTCTATGGATCGTACAGGACGGATACTAGCTCAGCGTTTTGATAGAAGTACAAACTAGATTTGTTTTGAATCTTACCTCGGTAGGTACAAACCCATGGTCAAACAAGGATTCACTTTTAAATCAACTCCTTCAATAATAAATAAAACGTCCTTAATGAAATTCCCCGTTCTCGAGTGTTTTCATTCTCTTATTAAATGAATTAACTGCCCAATAACCTAAGATAACATGCATCTGACATTTAGATCAAAGATTTAATTTAACTTGACTATAAATTAATGAAGAGAGATGATGTACTGGATCAAGTGATAAAACAGTTCCGGTAACTGCCAAATCGTACACTGGCGCTAGTATCAGTTCTGTATTCTCGTCCGGGGGTACATTCCATAGCATTTCCTTCTGCGAGTTCCGCCCGTAATTCGTATTCAAGTGTTTCCATGGTAAAGCAGTCATCTGCCGTCACCTTAAATTTAGTAGTGTGAAGTAAGCTGTTCTCTACACGGTGTTCAAGCTTTACGGTTCCTGGAAATCACTCGCCTCGATCAGAGCTATTGCGAACAGTTTCCACAGTTGTAAAGAATCTGTTGGGTGAAACCGACGCCTTGTCCGTGGCCGCTGCGACGCGAATACGCAACGACGCCTGGGCAAGTGGCCAGCACGCTGTCAGGGGGGGGGGGGGGCGTCGGTACAGTCAGCCGCACGCGTAATGCAGCTTAACTTCGATATTGCAGTGTTGCATGTTGCAGTGTTGCATGTTGCAGTGTTGCAGTGTTGCAGTGTTGCAGTGTTGCAGTGTTGCATGTTGCAGTGTTGCATGTTGCAGTGTTGTATGTTGCATGTTGCAGTGTTGCATGTTGCAGTGTTGCATGTTGCAGTGTTGCATGTTGCAGTGTTGCATGTTGCATGTTGCAGTGTTGCATGTTGCAGTGTTGCATGTTGCAGTGTTGCATGTTGCAGTGTTGCATGTTGCAGTGTTGCATGTTGCAGTGTTGCATGTTGCAGTGTTGCATGTTGCAGTGTTGCATGTTGCAGTGTTGCATGTTGCAGTGTTGAATGTTGCAGTGTTGCATGTTGCAGTGTTGCATGTTGCAGTGTTGTATGTTGCAGTGTTGTATGTTGCAGTGTTGTATGTTGCAGTGTTGCATGTTGCAGTGTTGCAGAGTTGCAGTGTTGCAGTGTTGCATGTTGCAGTGTTGCAGTGTTGCAGTGTTGCAGGGTTGCAGTGTTGCAGTGTTGCATGTTGCGGTGTTGCAGTGTTGCAGTGTTGCATGTTGCAGTGTTGCATGTTGCAGTGTTGCATGTTGCAGTGTTGTATGTTGCAGTGTTGCAGTGTTGCATGTTGCAGTGTTGCATGTTGCAGGGGGCCCAGGGCTGGGGGAGGGGGGCAGCAAAAGTATCGGTAATCGATCTTAATGAAAATAATAGAAATTTGAGGAAAATAGATGATTAAATCGATCAAAATTTGTTAAACATTTGGGTAATCGACCCAAATTTGTTTGGGTAATCTATTTGGGTCGATTTAAGAGTCCTGGGGACCGCTATGGAAACTGACGGATTGTGTCGAATTTTCCCAAAATACCTAAGTCTCCCCAAGACTAATTATTTACACCACTGTAATGAAACTTTGGGAGGTAGTTTTGATAGCCTTTTTCTCGTATACTATTAAGAAATTTTAAGAAATACTTGAAACAAAAAAAAACTAAAATTTCATATTTTTTCATGAAATGTGTGTAAAATAAAACTTTTCTTTAAATATTTCTTAAATTTTTTCAATAGCATTACGAGAAAATGGGTATCAAAACTACCACCCAAAGTTGCATAACAGTGGAGTAAATAAAGAGCCTTGGGGAGACTTCGGTATTTTGGGAAAATTTGACACAATCCGTCAGTTTCCATAGCGGTCCCCAGGACTCTCTACTTTCTTAATTTATTTTCATTATTTTCGCGTTAAAATGCACTATTTCTTGTAAAATTCAATCATTTTCAGGGCCAGCGCGGCCCGGACCCGCGTGTTCCTATGGGGCCATACCACAGACCAAACCGGACCAGAGGTTAGAATACTTTATCATACTATTACCGACCTAATACTACAAACATCAACGGCTCATAAAAACAATATTTTGTGGCTCGCTTATCAACGCGTTACACAGAACAGAGTCGTAGTTATTGGTAGTGAACCTTCCCATCATTTGCCTCGCCGTGGAAAACCACGCAAGAACCTGAGAGCAAAGACAAGCAGGGGATCGAGCCCTGGACCTCCAGACTGCACCAGAGCTTTTCCGCCTGAGACAACTTCGGGACCTCCGGACTGCACCAGAGCTTTTCCGCCTGAGACAACTTCGGGACCTCCGGACTGCACCAGAGCTTTTCCGCCTGAGACAACTTACTCTATGAGATTGAGGTTGCTTTCAGGAGCTATATTGAAGTTTTCCAGTCGGTTTAGCGGAAGTCTGAAGAAGTTTGGAAAACACTGCGACGTCTGGAGTTTTATTGTCCTCGTTTCGTATTGTGTTATTTCTGGATGTCTGAGACATTGACGGTTTATTGAGTGGAGTCAGCCATGCATACAGATTGACTCACTTGCTGGTAGTGTTTGTGTCTTTTGTTAGATGCTTGTCGAAGAACATTATTATAAGATTCAGTTGATTTTAAGTCACTTTTATAAGGCGTTGCAGGACTTTAAGTCTTTCTGACGCCTAACAGCTTTACTCCTTTGACGATGCACCATAATAAAAATAATATTAAACTATAATGTAGTAATATTTAATAATAATAATAATAATAATAATAATAATTTAATAATATCGTTTTATTTCCATAACAAATACAATAAGACATTGAAATACAATGAATACAATTATTGCATAGGTTATTAGACTCTAGTAAAGAGTGTTTGGAAAATACTGGAAAATACAAAGTTAGGTACTACATATAAATTACAATTAAAAAAAAAAATGTGCACATGAAAGCATAATTGTCAACTAAAAAGTGTGGGGAAGAAAAAGAAATCCAAATCTGTAAAAAGATACCCACAATGTAGATAAATGTCTTCAATATTGACTACTTACCAGCACATAACAAATCATTTTCTCTTGATTGCATGGTGGCCAAAATACAAACGGTGTTCGAAATAAAATGATTGGCTGAAAAGATTTGATGGCATCATCCGATGAAGTCTATGCTAACTCGTCAGTAAGGTAAGCTCTGATTTCATTGATAATCACGGATAGGTTATCAAGGAACCTGACCACTAGACAATCCGTTAAGATCAAATACCGCTTTTAATTTGGCCAAGTATACATTGAAACTTGCAATACGTAATTGAGCGAGGGTCCCCTTTCAAATTCATGGCTGAAATCTCAGATTCATTTTTTTTTCTCATAATAGTCGTATCGGGTCAATATTTAAACACAATATGCATTCACCTACTTCGTTTCCATATTGATTTCTGGCATAGTTCCCTGGTTTAATCGGATAATGGATTTAACTACACAGCTTGTTAATTGAAAATATGTTTTGGTGACTATTAATTAAATCAAAACAACGAAAGCCTCTTTACAATGTTCATGAAAATATGGAAGATCCGTGTTTATGTAATTTCAAGAGCTCTGATGATCAAAAATGAAATTCATTTCAAGCTCGCTTATCAACGCGTTCACTAAGCGTTTTCCGGTAGTTAAATTGAAAATTATACGTTGCTTTCTTTTATAGAAAACTTCCGGTGGAATCTTCCTCGTCTAACGATTTTGTTTATAGAATGTATAGGGATATATAATCCCTATATTTTAAATTACCTTGGTTCCGATCCGATTAAATTATCGGCTTAACATCGGTTGTTAGTTGTTACCATAGCAACAACCAATCACAATACAGGTTCACATGATCAATCTGATTGTATGTTAGTAGCACTTTTTAATGTTTGCTTTGTGCCTTGTTAATTAGGCGCCGGTTATTCAACAAAACAGCTCAAAACTAAGAAATTTCCGATACGATTGGAAACCATACCCGTGAACCAATTGATCTCAAATTTTAATCATGATTAGATAAAAGACAACCTTGGGTTATCACTTGGTACACTCGGCCAAACATAAATTGATCGTCGATCAAATTTGATTGACTGATACATGTTTGATTGCACCATCCGAAGTCAGTCCAAGCGATCTCCTTGTCCCACTCTAGTAGGTGACCCCACATTTCAACGATAATAACAAGATTTGATTGGTTATGGGACATGACCAGCAGTCATTCAAATTTGATCAACGATCAATTTTTGTTTGGCCGAGTGTACATTTTCGAAATTCAATTTTATACGGCACCCATGGAGAGACAAGAAAATAGCTAATTTTTCACCAAAAATCCACTAATTATTACTATTAAAAAATTATTATTATTAAAAATGTACCAAGTGATAACCGTAAGTTTGTTAAGTTTCTAATCATGATTCAAATTTCAAATCATTTCGTCAACCCATTTTGTCTCCAATCGTATCCAAAAAAGTGTCTACAAAAAGTAGCAAAATCGCTTGCGCTTGCAGAACCATAAGAAATTCAATAACACAAAAATGTTAGGATCAGTCGATTCACATTCTAAAATGTAAACTTGACTTGATTTTGGAGGTCGAATAGGTCCTCTTATTTGGAATGTACCTGTCAAAAGTCGATACATTTCCTCTCCTTGCTTCAATTGTTGATTCGACTCTACAGCAATTGCTTTGTGTTGAAATGAAATACGCTGATTTAATCACTCCGATATCTAATTCAATTCCAACCGTCGACACGTTGGCAATTAGCGAAATGGCGCCAGTGAATTACAGCGTTGCCATATCCATTTACTGCCAGCTCTACAGCGTTGTGTTTTTATACGTGGATGATAAACATGGCATCGTGGCTTGTTTTTGCTCCATCTGATGGGATTTGTATATGAGTTATCTACCGATGGCAATTCGTACTGTGTAATTATTGACAATGTAACATGACTTTGTTGATAACTTGGACAAGAAATCTGTTGGTTTTTTGTTCGCTTTCACATTGATTTCAAGTAGAAACACCGAACAATATGGCATTTTTTTAAATAACCATTTACAAAACTTTTTTCAATATTATACTATCGTAAAAACTTATACCTATACGAACTTATATAATGTCCAGTAGCTAGAATAAACAGAACTCTAACACAGGAGGTATAGGAAAAAATTTCGAATGTAGTTTCTGACTTTAAAAATAGGAACGTACCTACGACTTCAAGATAAAAGTAATTTTGATTAAATTTCAAAATAATAAGCCGAACTATTATACAGTTTTATTTGGCTGCCGATGCCATAAGATAGCAAAGGGGAAGCAACTCAATTTATCTGAGTAAATAGACACGAGAGGTATTCACTTTTTCGAGATCGTTCATCAATATTCATCAATGACAATCATTATTATTAAGTTCTCATGAACATTGCCCCTCTCTTCACTTTCATGCTTTCATGCGATGTTTCTAAGAGTTTGTTATTCGAGCAAATAACAAGAAAATATCTGTTATGGCTGCACCTGAAGCCATAATAATATGTTTTTATTGCCTCTGTTTGTGCACCTTCTATTATTTCAAAGTTAATTTGAAATCCGAAGTTGAAAACAAATGTTTACTCAATATCAACCGTATTTTACATGAATGTGATTTTGAATCTTTCATGAAGGTTTGGAAGCTCATGCATTGTTTTCCTTAAGAAATCGAGCAAATAGTGACGTATAATGTGATAGCTGCAGGCTGTTTTTACTTCTGCGCCCATAAATATATTGATATTTCAATATCAATATTTATTTACAATATTATTATTAATAAATTTTAACAACGGGTGCGTATATTTTTTATTTATCATATTCAAAATTATTGGTTGTATAATGAAATCTGTTTCTTTCTAAATCACAACCTTATAGATCTGCCTGAAATAATAATTTCTGTGCCTCAGAATTAGAAGGCTCTAAATCAATTTTTATGATTCTTGAGGTGAACTAATAAACCTGTAATTCTTTTATCCAACCAAATTGTTTTGCAACACAAGTATTTTTGTCAAAGAATACTTGCCTATAACGGAGTTTTCTTACTTCTTAATTAAATTTACAATTGATAGAGCTTGATTACATAATTATTCCAAAAGTGTGTAACGCAGAATCGAGTAATTGACATTGGCTGACATCTGAGGTACAGAATTATTACCATTGATATAAAATGTATTTACAACCTGTATTAAATGCTGTTAGACCATGGTTAGACAATGTTCGCAAAAAGATCCCAATAAACGACAAACTTGCTAAAGCAAACAAAAAGTAATTGGCCACTCACTTTAAATATAAACAATTAAATTTAAAAGCTTTTCTCAACTTTCAACGTCGATTATCCAGCGAATAAAAACTGAGCGTTAAAAACTTAAAACTTAATCTGAGAAACTTTGTCAAATGAACGTATGTCGGCCACAGCATCACTTATAAAACTAAGAACATCTCTCCGTCTTTATAACCGCAACCATTTTCTTTTCGCGTCGGGAAAACTAAAAACTTGCTTTCAAAGCTCGACACTTCATGAAACTCTCAAAGTTCTCGCCTTATCCAACTTCTCTGGGCTTAGCGTCGGCTCGGCGTCGCGACGCCTGATGCTCGGCCTGTGATTGGTCGACGCCTGTCATGTGACAGTGATGTACTGCGGGCTGCATCGTCGGGCATACATTACATGTCACGGGGGGGGGGGGGGGGGGGGGGGGGGGGGGGTTGATGTTTCGGTCACAACTTCGGCTCGAGAAGTTCAAATCAGACGCAGGAATTAGTTTTCAGAAGTAATATCATTGGGATATATAGTTATGTAAAATATTTGATTGAAATTATTTTGTCAAGAGTTGCAATGCCTATATTGAAATCATCTTCTGGATAACTATTTCTCTTGAGGTTTTAGGAGCATAATGTCTTAAGAGTCGATTGCACTCGTAGGTTAACATTGGAGATAATATTTCCTAAATATCGCATTCGTACAATTCAATTTCCGATAAATCTGAAAAATAATTATCATAGCTAATTTGTAAGTTGCCTTTAAACACCATCTTATTAAATCTATATTTTATTACCCAAACTCTTTGAAATTCTGAAATGTCCCTATTTTTTCAGATTCATAAGTTTGTTCATAATATTTCATAATTATTATATTTCTAACGTCTCAACAATTAGCTATGCAAATTAGTTTTCATTTCATAACCTGAATGGTTCAAAAGATATAACGATATGTAGGAAATATTATCTCCATTAGGACCGATTTCATGTCTCCCTGTGTTATCTAATGGGGTAAAAGTTTAACTTCAATTTCATACATTTATCACACGGTAAAGGGAATTAATATTTGTTGTTAGATGTGTGGCATAGCTTATTTTATCGACGAAACCAAGGAACCTAAGCCTGATCCGAATCACCCTGCACACACTAAGTGGTTTATTTGTTGTCAAACTATAATAACAAGTTATTTGAATTATGTTTCTTCTTCAGTTCACGTTCCATCTCCTCATTCTGCTGACGCTCTGATATACAACGGCAAAGCATTCTCAAAGCCCGAGATAAGAAACCCTTGAAGGGAAAAAGATATTTCATCCCAGGATTACTCTGCGTGCTCGGGAAACAGTGTTGCGCGCTTAAAGTCGAGTTCCAAAGAAATTCATCACAAAGTTGGCTGAGGAGATGTAGTTTTTAATGCGCTATAATGTATCTCGGGAGAGTGGGGGATGGAGGGGGGAGGGTTTAATATCACGGCTGTAAAACTATGCTAATCTTTATCCGGGTTCTTTATAGAAATCCTCGAGCAGTTGAGTCTAGTGGATAGTGTCGATAGTCTAGTACAGTTTAAAAAAAAAGGAAGAATGTAATATGCTAAGATTTCTATAAATCTGTAATTCCATGAAAACTATTCATTTAGGTACAAGGTAACATATTATGCCCGGTATTACCAAATTATGCCTGATTAACTATTAATATTGGATTAATTTGACGGCCAATAAGATATTTCATATTGATTGAAACAGTTAAATTGAATCCAAAAGTTTGTTAATCAGACATTTTAACTTTGGTAATACCAGGCATTACAAATGTAATGTCATTTTAAATTGTTGAAAATGTCTAAAATCAATTTTGAAATCCATAAATAACGCCCGCTGAAAGGATAGTTTAGTGGTGTTTAACGTCCAGTGGAACGTAACCAGTGGAACGTACTGTTCCACTGGTTAAAAGCGACTGATTAATGAGTAAGATAATGACAGGGAGCTGATGTTGGAGAAGAGGTAAGGATGGTGGGGGGAAGGAGGCGGTCGCGGTCAATTAGTAGAGGACCTTCTCAGAATCTACCCCACCACTCAGAGAGGCCAATCTCAGGCAAAATACTTCCTAACTGGAAGAAAACACTTATTGTTTAAATTCAAGTTTTAACATTTCTAGAGTGAAATATGTAGCTGATAAAACTAGATTTAGTTTTCAAATATCGGAGTCGTGAATTGGAGTCGTGTAAAGAGTAAAAATTATCGATTATTTAATTCGAAACGGAGCATAAATTTACTCTTCATGTACCTGAAGCAATAGCTGTCAAAACACAACATTTATCTCACACATCTATAGCAGAGTTAAAAAGTTAGAAGAGTTTTTGTCACCGTCAATTTTTCTCCCCCTTAAAAAGTCTTTGGCAGAAACATTCTCGAACCCGGGACCTCTGGAGTTGAAGTCCAGCGCGCTTCTGCCTGAGCCAACTTGATTATTGAGCGAGCGAAGCGAGCGTCTCCTTTTGGCTCTTTTGGCACGGACCTCTGTTTTTTTTTTTTTTTTTTTTGTGTGTTTTTTTTTTCTGTTACTGACGATATACAGGTTAGAGTTTTTCTTCGATCGAGCTGAAATTTTGCACACATGTACGTAACATTCCTGATTGTTGCAGACCCTAATTTTTTTGAAATCCATTGATTGGTTCAAATTTAAAAAAAATTAACTTTCGATTGGTTGTTTTGATCAAATTGAAATTTTGACAAGTCATTACCCCCAACATTGTACCCAATCAAACAAAGTTTCAGCCAAATCCTCCCATTGGTTAAAATTTAAAACCATCTTTCCTGTGTTTTTAGAAATTTAAACTATAACCGATTGAACGATCAACTTATAACTTCGCATGATGGTTGGGACCAACATTATCTGCATTTTTGACAATTTTCATACTAATCTGTGTTTAAATCCAAACGTTATTGACATTTTACGGACTATTTGCGTGTTGGCTGTCAAATTCACGGCGACTTCGACTATTCAGTTCAAGGCAAGGTAGTTAGAGCAGAAACTTTCAAACGCAAATGAAACTGATAATGACCGTTCAACAGTCGATCTGATATTGTGTAGACACACTTATATCATATGAGTGGTCTCAGGTATATTTTTTGAAGGAGATCCTGTGATTTTTGAAAATTAACACGGAACAGTTCAATCATAAAGGTTCAATCGATCAACTTAAAGCTTTGCATGGTTATTTGGACCAATATTTTAGGAATGTAAAATGAGATTTCTATACAAATCTGTGGCGAAATTTTAGAATTATTGGATTTTAATGACATTTTCGATAGACAGAATTTCGGTTCGAGGTGTTGCGCGTATCCGTGCTCGCTCATCAACGCGTTACTCAGATTCATTGGTTAAAATTTAAATAAATATCTCCTTATAGGCTGAAAAATGAAAACGGTCTTCGATAATTCTGATCAAACTCATATTTTGCATGATCATTAAGACATATTGTCTCTTATTTTACAAAATTTCATCCCAATCAGTTAAGAACGTATGAAGTTATTTACATTTTTAATATCTGTCAGTAATGAAGTATCGAAATGAATGTTTTCCAGTGCCAATTGAAAATTGATTCTGATTTGCTTTATGAACCAGGTGCTTAGATGCTATTTTAAAGTTTCGATGAAAAGCATACACTTTTAAGTTGATATCATAATCAATTCAATATGGATGTATATGTTTTCTGTGCGTTGTGTACGCATTTCCGGTTCGAGAATTTGCACGTACCCGTGCTCGCTCAACAACGCGTTACACTGAGCGTTTTCCTAGTTACAGTATCTCTGATGGCGTATATAATTATGTTTACAAGTGTAAAGTATCATAATCGGTAAATTTAATGGACGCTGATTCATAATCGTGTTTCATGTTGACAGTTGGTGTTAAAATCTCACTACATGGTGGCAGTTGTTGGACTGGCACATGTATTTTATATTTTGGTCACTATGAGTGTACTAAAAGGTATGTTATTTTAAAACTTCATCGCTGTACAAAATAAAAACAAAATGAACAACTTTACAAAGTTGGATGAAATCACCCAAAGGAAAAACTGTTAAAAAGAGATGTAGAATGCCATAATGTTCCGTCTCCCTAGTGGAATATTATGTTTTATGACGTCATAATCCGGGATACATAATTTGATTGTAATGGATTTTATGATCCTCGTAAATATTGCATAAAGTTTATATGATGTTCTAAGCCCTCACTACAAATGGTGGCATGAGTGGGACATTTACATAGTGTTTCTTAAACACGGAGGTAATAAAGTGTCCAAATATTAAAACGAATTGTTCATAAAATATTAATAAATCGAATATAATACATAATATCAATGTTTTAGTATATTGAAGAGACTATATCCAGTGCTAGCATGGATTCTGTTTCATTAGATTGTTATTTTGGTGACAACACCATTTTCCTTTCGTTAAGATTATTCAACCTTTCTTATTCTTTATGAAAATATAGGTGCCTTTCATGCCGTCCAATCCAATCCATACATTATAAGGGAATTTAGTACAAAACCTAGCACTAGAAAATACACACAGCAATAGTCAGCCAAGTCCATTTGAATAGAAAAATAAATAAAAATGGAGCAAAAGTGAGTGATCTATTAATAATCTTTATGCATTGTTACGATATGATATTCTAACTTGACTTTATAATACTTCATAACCATAAATTAAAGCATTTACTGAAAATCTCTCAAATCGTACACAATTTCGTGTCAGGAACAACGACAAAGAAACAAAAGAACAGTGACATTTTATCACAAACATGATAACAAATTGCAGACAAAACCTTACAGAGGAAACAAACTTGATTAATTCCCAAGTCTTATTATCCCTGTTCTTTTACCACAGTATTTTATGTTCACCTGTGATGAATGCTGCTTTTTATTTCAATGTGTGACGACTATTGACAAGCGCTCTTTTTTCGGGATTTGATACTCTGTTGATAATGGCAAAGCACGCCGTCTCGTCTTAAGGTGATACAAGCGCTCGGCCGTTTTAGAAAATTGAGAGAGAAAAATTGTTTAAAAAGTGGGCGTAACTTTTATAGGATGTTCACATGATCAGTCTGATTGTATATTAGTAGCACTTTTTAATTTTTAATTGGTGCCTTGTTAATTAGGCGCCGGTTATTCAACAAAACCGCGCAAAACGTTGAAATTTCCGATACGATTGGAGACCAAACTCGTTAACCAATTGATCTCAAATTTTAATCATGATTAGTAGATAAAGGACAAACTTATAGGGTTATAACTTGGCACATTTTTAAAATTTTATTTTATGCGGCACCCAGCGAGACAAGAAAATATACCATTTTTCATCAAAAGTCCACTTATTATTACTAATTAACGAAACAAAAAAATAAAAATGTACCAAGGGATAACACTAAGTTTGTGTTTTATTAATCAAGATTAAAATTTCAAATCATTTCGTCAACTCATTTTGTCTCCAATCGTATCCAAAACAATGTCTACAAATGCAGCAAAATCGCTCGCGCTTGTGGCACCTTAACGTAACTTATCAAGGTCTATGTTTCCGCTGCAATACTTAGATAAGATTGTCTTACATTTCACCAGATTGCATGTAAACCTGACGCAGTACAACAATATACCTCTATACGGTCGTATTTTACATAATACATGATCCGATCGTAAACAGAATACATAATATGTCTGTTTGAAGCCAGAATATGGTACAAAAGTGCGGCCTACATCGGCTATAAAAGTCGACGAAACATTCAGCGCTGCCGTTGAAGCAGAATTCCAACATAGAGCGGAAGTCTATGGTTTAAAACAAAATGCATTTTGTCTTATGTTGATTGGTATAGGGCTAGGCCTATGAAATGTCCAAAAAGGCAGGCAAATAGTACCTTATTTTTTATTAAAAATGGACCATAAAATCCCTGAAAAGGACAATTATTCGTTGTATTTTTTTATGAGTTGAATTTAGAGTAAGATGTTTAAATGAACTTAAATTATTGTATGAATGTGTCAATGTGTCAAGTATCGTAGTTGGTCATCCAAGTGGAGGATGGACATTTTGTGAAGACAACAATGTTGTAGGACTTGAAACAAATATGTGATATTTTTTTCCCCACTAATTTAATAAAAAGGACAGACCTTAAAATAGCAAGAAAAGGACTTATTCATAAAAAAAAATTAGAAAAAGGTATTTACAGGCAAAAAATAAAAAAATGGTTTTTGAAACCAGGAACACATAAAACATAATATGGATGTGTAATTTTTAGACGTGTCTGAACAAAAATTTAAAAAAGGATATGTCTTAAACATCCTAGCCCTATTGATAGGTTACGTACCTATTTATTTGTTATGTTTAATCATTTATTTATATACGAAGCTCATACAGGTCACTGGTGCTCACTTTTGTTCGATTCCCATTAAAAAGAATGCACTGAATTATTGTTTAATTTAAAATAAATAATAGCAAGAAATAATAAAACAATGCGACATGTTAAAGAGACGAACAGAGGGTGGGGGGGTCCTTCTTTATTCAAAACATGATATATTATTCACAAGTTAACGACGTATTCCTAACTCCTGCATTGTCTCGCCTGACTCTCTAACACACGACGTCTCTCTCAGACCAACACGTCTCAGCAGATCTCCATCTCTCTCCCTCTCATCACCTCTATAATGACATCACCCGCGTCATCATCAATCACCCGACGCCAGGCGCCGCGGCGCCAGATCGATGCGTCACAAGTGCATGGGAACTTTTCACGGCGCCAGAGTGAGAGCTTTGGGAGCTTTAGCCACGGAGAATGACGCGCCAAACTACGCGCATGTGCAGTGGCTGATACTCGACGCGTTGGTAAATGAGTCTGTGTGACAGTGTTAGTTCTCCATATCGCTCTACAAACCTTGATTGATCAAGCTGCGATTTATATTCTCGATTTTTTTTGTAAACTATCGCTGCCCAAGGGGCTGTTCATAAAGTATGTCACACCTCAGGGGAGGGGGCTGCTACACTGTGACAATCTGTGACGGAGGGGTGGGGGGAGGGGGGATGACCGTGATGTCACACTTTATGTATCAATTCTGTGTTAATTTTTACGTTTCACCATAAAGAAATATCACATATATTATTCTCAGCTGAGATTTGAATTTTCCCTCTCTTTAGGATTTGACCATTCTTCAGGAATTTATCGTAAAATTTTCTCATTCTTTCAATATATTTTTGCAATAAATCAAGAACTAGTGAATATATGCATTTTTGTGTTTTTTGTAAGGACTAGGGGGGAGGGAGGTCTGCAGGTGTGACATACTTTTTTGTGGGGGGGGGGGCATTCTGTGACATCTAAAAAATATATATCATTGGATTGGAATTACATGCTCTATTCATTTTTGTTTTACAAAAATATCCTCAAGTTTAATTTATGTCTAAAAACGTGGTAACATGTTGTAACATTGAGAAAAATAATGTATAATATTCCATTTGGGTTGACTGAGTGTCTGAGAGCTATCGAAATACACCAAAGCAATATTCGATTTGTCTCAAAACTATGGTATTTTGCAGATGTCACCTCGACCAACGATATGCTATAATGTCAATAACATGGCAGAATGTTGTTAGAATATGATAAAATGTTATTGGTCTTCTTGCCCTTGCAAAGTTTCAACTTATTCCTAAAGCTCCAACACACCATAGATCATGAACGTCGATCTCATTTGACAAGCCAGGCTGGACGCAAGTTTGATTATGTGGGGTTTTAATTGAAGGCTGGAGACGTTAAAACACGGTCATAAATCCTTCAAGCTTCGTGTCAAGATCACGTGACTTGTCAAGCATGATTGACATGCAAGATTGATGCTGTGTGGCAGACGCAATATGTTTACGCTTCAACCAGTTTGGAGGATTTGAAATTGCAATTTCAACTACAATTAAAGCATTTTCTGTAGGAACTGCACTGCAAACCAGAGTAGTATACACTTAGCACAACTAAAAATAATCGCTCACTCAATAAATCAGATTGACTTATGAGTCCTGGGGTCCGTCTCCTCAAGGCTAATTATTCACTCCACTGTTATGCAACTTTGGGAGGTATAGTTTTGATACTCATTTTCTCGTAATACTACTGAAAAAGTTTAAGAAATATTTAAAGAAAAAAAAGTTTTATTCTTCACATATTTCATGAAAAATACGAAAAAATACTTTTTTGTTTCAAGTATTTCTTAAAATTTCTTAATAGTATAGCGAGAAAATGGGTATCAAAACTACCTCTCAAAGTTGCATAACAGTGGAGTAAATAATGAGCCTTGGGGAGACTTAGGTATTTTGGGAAAATTTGACACAATCCGTCAGTTTCCATAGCGGTCCCCAGGGTACCTATTCTATATATCTTTTGATCTCGTCGCGGCCGCCTTTGTTTCGGCGTAATGCTATCTTAATGGCAGTGAAACGAAGGCGGTTACGACGAGATCAAAAAGAGATATAGAATAGGTCCCCAGGAATGTTAGATCGCAACATCAGGAGGCCAAGTCTTGAAACTTACGCTTTCAGGACGCAAACGCTTTCGGACGTCATAAAGTCCCATTTACTGTAAGAATGACGACCTTGAAATCTACCTTTAACTGTTTAGCTTAATTTTGAATAAGGTTTTATGACTGTATAATATCTGTAATAATTATTATAATGTTAATAAATTGTTTCCAATAGATTGCTGGATGACAATCAAATAAGTGGCTTGACTTAATATTTCAATGTCGATCACTCTTACAGTAAATGGGACTTTATGACGTCCGAAAGCGTTTGCGTCCTGAAAGCGTAAGTTTCAAGACTTGGCCTCCAGGAGTGAGTCCAAGCGATCTCCTTGTCTCTCTCTAGTAGGTGACCTCTCATTCAATGATAATAACAAGCATTGATTGTTACAAAACATGACCAGCAGTCATTTATACCCATAAAAAACACTCCGTGTAAAAATACCAGCCAAGTCTCTTCAACTTAAAAAAAATAATGAAATCTAAAAATTCTGCACTGAAAAGTAGTGATATCAAAAAATTAGCCAAGTCAAAACTTTATTTGAAAATCAAAAAATACTTGGCGCATCGTGTACATAAATAGCTTGGAAGTATAAGCCAATTATAAATTATACATGAAATATACATATACATAGTATAACTATAATGCCCTAAAAAAACGATGCGCCAAGTATTTTTTGATTTTCAAATAAAGTTTTGACTTGGCTAATTTTTTGATATCACTACTTTTCAGTGCAGAATTTTTAGATTTCATTATTTTTTTTAAGTTGAAGAGACTTGGCTGGTATTTTTACACGGAGTGTTTTTTATGGGGATATCACTACTTTTTTTAGTTTATTCTTACAACTTACGTGTGACACATATCACATGAACAATTACTAAATCCTTTAAAAAAAATTACCCTTTACAATTTGGTTATTCTCATGAAAAAAACAAAGGTTTCATTCCAATCGGTCAACCCAGTTCCGAGATATGGCAACACGTCGGTTTTCAAAATGGCCGCTGAACTTTCTGCACTGCCACATAGAATTTATAACTATAAATGATGTGTATCATTTTTAGCTTTCTGAATATGTATTTATTGTATAGGAGGGGATTATAATGATTTATAAATTTGAATGACGTCATTTCCGGCCTTATAAATAGGAAAATTCTAGTTTGACTGTTCCTATTCCATAGAGATGTCCTTCCGAATCGTTTGGCACTAGTTTCATACCGATCTGTCAACCAGTTTTCGAGATATTACGTCGTTTCTTCCGATTTCAAAATGGCTGCTGAAATCACTGACCTCTTGAATTATAATTTAAACATGATTTCATTTTATTATAAGCAGTCTCAAATAGTATATTTATTGCATCAAAATGTAAATTTGTGCGATTTTTAAAATGTGTGACGTCATTTCCGGTTTCAGTATGGGAAACTGCAAATATTATTGATGATAATACATAAAGTTGACCGTCTAAATTGCTTAGCGTTGGTTTCGTTTAAATCTATTAAGACGTTATTAAGATATGATGTCATTTCTGGTTTCAAAATGGCGGCTTCCGGTTGGTTTTATATCAAGTCAAATAATATCACAAAAGAACATACGTTACATAAATATCAAAATAATTGGATCAAATTTGTTGCCGAAATGCCAATCGATGAATTAAATTTCATGACGTCATTACCGGTTTCGTTAACATAAATTTTAGTCTGTTGCTATTGATTATCCATATAGATGACCGTCCGAATCGTTTGGCGCTATTTTCGTTCCAATCGGTCTAGCCGTTGTTGAGATATGACGTCACTTCCGGTTTCAAAATGGCGGCACAAAAAATTCATGGGGTGAAGGTTAAATCAGACGCCAAAAGTGCACACGTGGTAAAAATGTGAGATCAATCGGTTCAGCCGTTTTGGCTGTGGCCATGTTACCGGATTTGAATTCCAGGAGACTACTACTACTGAGATTATTATTATGAAAACCGCCCTAAAACACTGTTTTCACGGCCCTCTAGCGTGCAAAGGGCGTAACCTATTGTTCCCAAATTTGGTATATGTTGTAGGGTGGGCCATAGCTCGAAATTAAGATATATCGCAACAATGTGAGATTTCCCAATTTTAAGATCCAGTAGGCCGAAAATGCCACTTTGATGCTTACAGTAAAAGTGGGTTTGCTCCAGCCTTTATTTGAGAGTGTGCGCGCCGTACGACTTGGCTGGCGTGGAGCGACCGCTCCACTAGATTTGATCACCGATAATTTTCTATTTTGCTAAGTGTTCATTTTTCAAAACTTTCAGCATGATTGGAGCAACGGTGCCACATGCGAAAATCTAACATCCTAAAAATATTCATAACAGACCGAAGTTACAATAACTAACTTGAATTAGGTAGGGATGAATGATTATGATGATGAATAGGTGGGAAGGAGGCGGCGTGGCCTATTAGTGTGAAACTTTCCCTGCTTTTGCGTTACGACTGAGGGAACCGCGATAATTACCAGATAGGAAGTTACAGCCCGGGAATGAACCCGAGCCTCCGGAGTGAGAGTTAAAGCCGAACCAGAACGTGAAATTATAAACTATGTGGTGATATATTCCAAGTTACATTGAAGCGAAACGATGCCATTATGAAATTAAATTCAAAGGAAATGCGGAGGTTTGGACTGGATTATTGCGGTTCAAAACGTGTCCATATAATTTTGAAAACATTAGCTCATTTTTCATTATAAGTATTGCAGACATTATAATTTCATCATCGTGTATTTTGTGCGAAACTTTAGGGAAAACTGGATGGTAAGATATGATGTTTGAAAAATAACACTTAAAATCGGGGCACCGAAAACCAATTACCCGAAAACCATATTCATAAAACTTAGTCATTTTTATATTGTTTCTTATTTTCATTCAATTCATTTCACCTCCTTATTTTTAATAAAACATTACTAAAGCTGTACAAGGAGCAACTTCTTGTTCAACTTCTGTGCCACATTTCTTGATAGAAATTAGAACATGTTCTAAATGATATTAAAGTTGAGCTCAAGTTCTGTGACAAGAAGTTGCATAGTGTAAATACAAAATTGTATAAAAAATAGGAATGTGACACAGAAGTTTTTCAAGAAATTGTACCGTGTAAATCTGGCTTAATATGCACAAATAAAATGCACTATTGATACCCTCCAAAAACGTCACAATTCAGGGATTCTTTGAAAGTATAAAATATTATGAATAATCGCAGAATTATACTTTGAAATAGTAAAAAAAATTACGTATAATACTATTAAGAACGTTGAAACAAGAGAGCTACTCGATCTACACGAAAATCAACGCGCAAAGAACAAGTAGTTGAAAGTTCTGAAAAGTTCTGTGATAAATCCTGCTTGTGATCCTTGAAGACGCTGCTAGTCTGCTAGAAGATGATGGACGACTACTGTCTTGATCGCCCAAGCGTCTTTCATATCGAGACAATCTCAACTGATCGATACGTGTCCATGTCGGTCAGAGTAACAGATTACAGCTGGTGTATCGGAGAGTAAACATTGCCGCTCGCGGGAGAAGCTGAAAGAGATTGTGAGTTTCGATAACAAAACAATTTATCTACCGAACTGATTCTTTTGTAAGTGAGCGTGGACGTGGATGGTTTTTAATTGATTTTTGTCTATCAATGATTTTTTACAAATGTAATTATTAGGCATAGGCGCAAAGTTGAAAGTAAATTTGAATCAAAAACATCAAAAAACATTTCGAGTCTCGAAAATCACAATTCTGTCTCATATTTGCAACTGATACATCTTGTTCACATGTTTTAAAGTGTGTAACGTTCAATTGGGAAAATGGATTTCAGACCTTCTGCCTCTAGGATACTGTATTGTTTATGAAATAAGTCTATGAACGCGTATTAAGAATTGTTAAATCAATGTCTTCCCAAATTAGAATGTTCTTTTATATTTTTCTCATTATTCTACAAATGTTTCGAAAAGTTCACGCAACCAAAACGATGCAAGACGTACTTATAACAGGTATAAATTAGGTATTTAATATATAATTAAGATATTTGTATCAACAGAATGAGCTCTTGTGACATGGGTGAGAGAATAATCCAGAACCTTGTATGGAAATTAAAGTTCTCCAAGTCTAAAACATCATGAAATTAAATTATATGTATACGTATAGTGATGTGTTAATGTTTAATTAATTAAGTAGCAAAAAATACATACAAACGTCAGCAGGCTTGAGAGTATACGAGAAATAAACAAGGGTTTAATTTGTTTAAACATATTTTTTTTAAACACAGCTAAAATGTAAATATTATCATGTCCTATATTGGTTGAGTTTAATATTGGATTATACACTTTAAAAGATATTTGGAAATATTATATACGAAGTTTCCGGAAATTGCCACGTGTATGAGAAAAACTGTTTTCTCCAGTGCAAAACTTGGAAAACTGTTTTCAAAGAAAATCTACCGTAGTACTTACCTACAAAACAAAATAACAAACAACTCCTTATAACACTCTTTATTCACTTTTATAACAAAAGTGAATACGAAAATATACAAAGATTTCGATATTTCCCTAAACACCATTGACCTCAATATTTAAAGTCACTGCCCCCCCCCCCCTCTCCCCCCGTGGTCCATTGCTTAGCGCATCGGGGTTTTACACCATAGGCCATGGGTTCAAGACTCGCCCGGGTCATAATAATTATTGAGTATGAATCATAGGTACATGTACATATCTCTTACATTCAGTTTACTTAATTTAAATTTCAACATAATAAGTTATCAATAAATCTTTTAATTTTTGTGTTAGCGAGGATTTAAACTAATTCCGAATTTTTCAAATTCTTGAGATATTTTATCCGTGTCTACATTGTATTGGAAAAACTTATAATTAACTATAGATATTTTACTAGCGCAAATAATACAAATATTCCACTCAATGTAATATACCAGATATTCCGCTTACCCGGATATCCGTAGCGGTTTCCGAATTATATCTGATGGACGGAATCCAGTAGACTCATGGGCACTTGTCGATATATCTAGAATTATTTCGAGCATGAGGCCGTTAGGAAAAAATGCAAGGAAAAATGTTCAACAGAGTACATTTTATCGGCTCAATATTTCAATTGCATACCAAAAGATAAATTCTCCCATCGAATTTTTTACTCAGTTTAACACATTTTTTTAATATCCAGGAATTTAATCATCGAATTCGCCCACATCCACACAAAGTGTCTAAAACATTACCGCAGGCGTGACCCGTGTTTGAAATAAAACCCTCATAAAGAGAACCCGTCACGTAATTAAAAATACAAACTGCCTCGTGGACATTTGCAGTACGCAGATCGACGTTCAACTTATAATTCATATTCACGCTGCGAACTGGCCACTTGATATCAGTATTTATAACACGTCTATGTACAATCATGGCCCACTCATGTCTCTGGAGCACTTTACAGAAGTACCGAAATTATTCTTTTACATTTTTATCACTCGGGGCGACGGTGGGATTTTTTATGGCTCGAGCTTTCTTTTTTTCGGCTTTGAAGTTTGGCATTCGAATTCAAGAATGATATCCACGCAGGCCTTCGCAAGTAGAAACCAATTCCGATTCTATTTATAGACGATGTTTTTTTTCAGATCAAAGATTTTGTTTTGAAACTATTTGAATTTGGTCGCTACGCTAAAGAAAAGAGAAAGGATTGGTTGTATGAGAAATATATGCCAATTCACAAAGTGTCTAAAAACATTCACAATTTAATTTGTTGTCCAACAACGACAATGTAATAAAGTATATTTTCGACATTCTGGAGTTATGTCAATCAATTCAGTTTTACTATCAGTTAATAGAAGATATTTTGACTATGTGGCTTTTGAACATATTGACAGCAGTTCTGATGTCACACGAAACTATGATGAATCATGGCTGTGCAGCCAAAAAATATTCAGCAAATGTTAAAATAAGTACTGATATCATAACAAACAATTTCACTCAAGTTGAACGAACTCAATTCTTTATACAGTTCTCGGTTTTCCTCAGTCGAGAGGTAAATGATGGGAAGGTTCCCTATTAAAAAAAATTGTCTTCTTCATCCTTACCAATTCGTCAAAATCAACTCCAAATAAACTTCGTCCATTCGCGGATATAATCAAGATAATCAGTCGTAATCAAAATCAAAAATGTTCCAAAACCTCAACGAACTTCTCAATAACCACCACGCTGCAGCCGATCATGTCTGGGGACCGCTATGGAAACTGACGGATTGTGTCAAATTTTCCCAAAATACCTCAGTCTCCCCAAGGTTCATTATTTACTCCACTGTTATGCAACTTTGGGAGGTAGTTTTGATACCCATTTGCTCGTAATGCTATTGAGAAATTTTAAGAAATATTAAAAAAAATAAAAATCACATACCTATTTCATGAAAAAACAGGGAAATAAAAACTTTTTTGTTTCAAGTGTTTATGAAAATTTCCCCATAGTATTCCGAGATAATGTGTATCAAAACTACCTCCCAAAGTTGCAAAACAGTGGAGTAAATAATGAGCCTTGGGGAGACTGAGGTATTTTGGGAAAATTTGACACAATCCGTCAGTTTCCATAGCGGTCCCCAGGACTGTTAAACAGAATGTTTTAAGTAATTAAGTTTCCTAAAGAATCGACAGGTTGTAAAACCCGATACTCTTTTCTTCTCAAATTGAAAGAATGTTATTTATGCGAAACAATTTGCCCTCGTCTAGGTCTCTTATTGGCCCCCAGATAATTGCCAGGATCCCATCCGTCTTCTAACCAATCAGAGTCGAGGACATACATCTTACGACCAATCAGCGTGAGCCGTCGTTTATCTTTCAATGCTACGTGGAACGGTTTTACGACGGGAGGAAAACATTCGAAAGTGTTTGAAAATGTTCGGTGAGACGCAAGAAACCGTCAGAAGCGAATCAGATCTTTTCATAGAAGTGAAATGTGGTACTCCTTGGCATTTGTTTCTTTGTCAATAAACTAGGAAAACGCTCTGTGTAATGCGTTGATAAGCGAGCCTTCGTATTAAATGCGAATTGATATTAGTTTGCAAGTTTCTGCTCTACAGACCTTGGTAAGAGCCGAAACGAAACGGTGTCAAAGAAGAATGATAAAATATCTAACTTTTCCTTCAAGAAACTTGACAAATATTTCCAAACACGTATAAAATGTCCGTAAAAAAATACCAATAACTTTTGAAGTAAAGGTCGTATGAAAATTAATAGAAACACCTAAAATGTTAGTCCTGATGACCGTGCAAAATTTCATGTTGATAAGTGAAACGGTTCAAGTTAAAATGTCAAAAATCCTGATCCTGTTCAAAAACTACGAGAGCGCTTTATAGATTATAGATACATTTGAATGTTTTCAAAATTACAGATCGATCGGTTGATCGGTGTGATCTGGGGCCCTATTCTCTAACTTTAAAGTTTCCGATTCTGCTGGACTCCGATTCGCGATCAGAATTGGGAATTTCCAAGTTTATAGAATAAGGTTCCAGGGTAGCGAAATAAAACCTAACAAACAAACAAAAAAGAGCATTTTAACTCTTCCACGCTCTATTAATTACGCTATTGTAAAGTCAATAGTCGACGTTCGAACCCCGGCTGCTGTAAATTAAACTTCTGCACGATATTGAAGGAACGTGAGCAGATTACAATAACATACAAGCTTTGTTTTATTTCAATCACATTCATCAATTTAAAATCGATTATTTAGAGTTTTTAGTGGAAATTCAATTAGAATTTGCTTTCAATTAGTTGAGCTCGAGTTTTCAATAGAGAGCTTTCAGAGCTTTCACACACTGAATGAGCTTTTAAATTACATTAGAAACATTTTTATTTCGCTTCGTTCGTTTGATTCTTCATCGCCTCCCCCCCCCCCCCCCCCTCACACCCTCCCACAATCCAGACCCCACTCTGTTTGTCAGTTGGAGAGAAATACACGAAACAATTGGAGGATTTAGCATCAGTAATCAGGGCAAGGATTTACTCTCGGACAAAGAAGAGTGCAAGATTTGTTGAAGGTGACTTTGGGACACCGAACGCATTTTACAACTGTTGACAGTTTAAAAGGTGGCCAAAATATGGTCAAAACGACCATTGTTCCAAAAGATTAGAAAATACGGTTCTCAGGAACTGACGTCGTTTAGTTTTTTCATATTAATTCAAAAATAATAATACACAACGAAACATATTTTAGAACTCATTAAAATATTAGTCAAATTTGATTTCTCAATAAAATGCAAGTTATTTCCACTCTTGGCACAACAAAAATTGAGCCATGAACAAATTTGAATGACTGCTGGTCATGTTCCATAACAATCAAACCTTGATATTATCATTGAAATGAGAGGTCACCTACTAGAGTGAGACAATGAGATCGCTTACTGACTTCTGATGGTGCGATCTTACATTTGTCAATCAGATTTGTTGAGCGATCAGTTTTAGTTGTGCCAAGTGTACCTAACTCTCCCATATCGTATTCTGATAAAAGCGCATCACAAACCGATTTCTTAAAAATTTGCCACCTCCAAAAATCGTTCTTAACGACTAAAGTCCACAGATAAAGTTGTCAAGAATGAAACAGTTCAGAAATGCACGGACTAAACAGGAAAGTGGCAACTCCTCGGTGAAACTTTCATCATAACCCGTAACTTTCCTAATCGAAGTCCCACGTGACTGCCCCAGCACTCTAAACCATCGTCTAGATCATCGTTGTCAGTACTTATCTCATCACGGTCGTCTGGAGTTGAAAGCTCAGATCAATAATTCATTGAGACGAAAAACAAAAGCCCCGTTGATGCGAAAACAACAATCCAAGAGCTTGGAGAGTCGAACTTTAAGAGCCGTGAAGCGAGAGCTTTTTAGTCCTGTGTGTTTTTTTTTTGGTTTTACTGGAGTGATATATTGACGTGCAGCGGAACAGGAAATATAAAATGACTCGAGAACAGCGGATTCGAGTGGCTGTTGCGGCAAGGATGCAGAACAGCGTTGCGGAATCTCAGATTTAGTCCAGTTGTTTGTTAAAGCGAATACCTCTTGCAGCTCATTCCATTCAAACAACATCCATGTTCATTAAACGAAATGCCAACATTGTATTGCCTATGAGAAAAAATATATTGGCAATTTTTAATAATTTCTGTCTATGAGACTATATTCTGTCTTAGGTCTTCTCTACCTGAGATATAATCTTAGATCATTATATTTTATTATCTGTTTGTACAGCACATACACATTGCAAAATTGAAAAAAAAAACAGAATACCATAGAACAAGACAATGTAATTGTTTAAGATTATACATTGAAAAGATAAAATTAAGAAATTATCCTACCCCAGTGAAAATAATAACGATGAAGAGAGTAGGTATGTTCTGTATACGCAAAAGTCTAGTTCGAACGATAAGGGCGAAGAGTTCCTTCCTAGAATTCCAGATCTATCTCGTTAAAAGTTATGACAATTATTAACTCTTATTGTAAGTCTACAAGCACAGAAAAAATTAGAGACAAAAATAAATGCAATATGAATCAGAATAGCTATGGAGATAAACTAACGGTTTCACAAGAAAAGATTAGTGATTTGGCACAAAAGACAGATCAATTCTGCATCTCTTGTAACCATTTCATGGTTTGCGTGATATTCTTCCCTAGATAACTTTCACTTCAAAATGAATTTGATGTGTGTTTTTAAAACCCACACTGGGTGATATTGCGTGAGCTAGATCAGAGCAGATGCTGAGTAGAGAGAGAGACGCTTTCAAATATAACGTAGGAATGAGATTGAATCGTTGATTATGTAGCTGCTCGCTATTCATATTGGATGCTGTGAAGAATGCTTTGTAGAAGGAATGCCAAGAAAACAAACAATAGCGCGTTTTCTCGGATGAAATTCTTAGGATTGATGACTGTTACAAGAAAAACAAAAGCGTGTATGAATAAATCTCTCTTTTGCTTCCCCCCGGTCCGTCCCCATTCCGGCCTGGCCTCCCCACCAGTGTTGGACTCCCCCGGATCGGGCCCGTTAGGACGACCCCTCCCCATGTCCACCACTTATATCAACAAAGTTAAATGCAAAAATGCAAAAATTAATGTGCGCAATATAACCTCGTCGTTGACGCGCCGTTAAGCCACAATAATCTAATCAATCTAATCTATCGATCTTTTGTTTTAAAATGTTTTAGCAATAAGAGTGTGGACGGCTGAACAGTGAGAGTGACATTGATGAGTTTTTCATAGATTTTTATCAATATCTTTTACCAATGCAATGTTAATGAAATAAAGCAACGTTCAATGACTGTTCAATGAAAATGATTTCATACTTTGGTATGGGTTTATAGTTTCATCATGTCCTACAGACGTTTACTGCCATATTTGTTCAAATTTTCAGGCACTAAACGTAAGTATGGGACGAAATAAAACTAATAACGCATTCGAAACTATAAAATTATTTTCATTGAACAGTTCTGAATACTCGTACGTTAAGATATTGATTAAAATCGATGAAGAAACTCTTCAAGGTCACTCTCTCTCTTAGTGGAAAATATTATTAGGTAATTGTCGTGACAGTACTACAATTATGTAGATGAATTTTAAATATGTAAACATGATCTCAGAATCTAAAGAGATCTCTCAGAGCACTTTCCTTCGAGATTGTCGAAAACATTCCGCGCTGCCTTTACATTTAGCAGTGGGCCATCATCCCAGAACGAATGTCAATTTCCAGAACGTTGCTGTCGAGATTATTGAAAGAACACTTTTAAAAGGTTCGACCTCAAACTGTGAAAACTCGAAGTGCTTCACATTGCTCGCGTCATAAAGCTGTGATGTTTGTGCCAAATCTGCGGGTGGCTCGACGGCGAGGGGGGTCTTACATTTTACATTTCCCTCATAGAAAATGTTTGTTTTTAATTAGCATTTGTAATGTTCAAAATTAAAAGTATACAAACATTTTCGTCTGCTCTGAAACGATTTCTACTTTACAAAACTGTTGATCTTGCATTTATTTTACGGCACTGTGTGATTTGGGTAAATTTTGGGTCTAAAAGTTATTTTTCATTTACGTTATTCATAAAGTTTTACATTTTTATTAGATTTTATTACAAAATAGAACAGTAGTGAAATAAAACTTGTGCCTATGCCAGATTCAGGTACCAAGTTCAGTGATGCTCTGGGCAACAGTATAATTGGGCGAAATGATTTCACGAATTAAGTGCAGCAATCAGTGTATTCACAAGATTTTGTTTTTGTGAAGTTGGTTATCATAAAAATAACACAAAATGGAAACGGTGCCCACAACTTTATCGTCATAGGTACCTAAGAATGATACCAACAATTTCCAAGTACTACATTACCCCATTAAAAAACACTCCGTGTAAAAATACCAGCCAAGTCTCTTCAACTTAAAAAAAAAATAATGAAATCTAAAAATTCTGCACTGAAAAGTAGTGATATCAAAAAAGTAGCCAAGTCAAAACTTTATTTGAAAATCAAAAAATACTTGGCGCATCGTGTATATTAATAGCTTGGAAGTATAGGCCAGATTTAAAATATACATCAAATATACATATACATAGTATACCTATAATGCCATAAAAAAAACGATGCGCCAAGTATTTTTTGATTTTCAAATAAAGTTTTGACTTGGCTAATTTTTTGATATCACTACTTTTCAGTGCAGAATTTTTAGATTTCATTATTTTTTTTTTAAGTTGAAGAGACTTGGCTGGTATTTTTACACGGAGTGTTTTTTAATGGGGATATCACTACTTTTTTTAGTTTATTCTTACAACTTACGTGTGACACATCACATGAACAATTACTAAATCCTTTAAAAAAAAATTACCCTTTACAATTTGGTTATTCTCATGAAAAAAACAAAGGTTTCATTCCAATCGGTCAACCCAGTTCCGAGATATGGCAACACGTCGGTTTTCAAAATGGCCGCTGAACTTTCTGCACTGCCACATAGAATTTATAACTATAAATGATGTGTATCATTTTTAGCTTTCTGAATATGTATTTATTGTATAGGAGGGGATTCTAATGATTTATAAATTTGAATGACGTCATTTCCGGCCTCATAAATAGGAAAATTCTAGTTTGACTGTTCCTATTCCATAGAGATGGCCTTACGAATCGTTTGGCACTAGTTTCATACCGATCTGTCAACCAGTTTTCGAGATATTACGTTTCTTCCGATTTCAAAATGGCTGCTGAAATCACTGACCTCTTGAATTATAATTTAAACATGATTACATTTTATTATAAGCAGTCTCAAATAGTATATTTATTGCATCAAAATGTAAATTTGTGCGATTTTTAAAATGTGTGACGTCATTTCCGGTTTCAGTATGGGAAACTGCAAATATTATTGATGATAATACATAAAGTTGACCGTCTAAATTGTTTAGCGTTGGTTTCGTTTAAATCTATTAAGACGTTATTAAGATATGATGTCATTTCTGGTTTCAAAATGGCGGCTTCCGGTTGGTTTTATATCAAGTCAAATAAAATCACAAAAGAACATACGTTACATAAATATCAAAATAATTGGATCAAATTTGTTGCCGAAATGCCAATCGATGAATTAAATTTCATGACGTCATTTCCGGTTTCGTTAACATAAATTTTAGTCTGTTGCTATTGATAATCCATATAGATGACCGTCCGAATCGTTTGGCGCTATTTTCGTTCCAATCGGTCCAGCCGTTGTTGAGATATGACGTCACTTCCGGTTTCAAAATGGCGGCACAAAAAATTCATGGGGTGAAGGTTAAATCAGACGCCAAAAGTGCACACGTGGTAAAAATGTGAGATCAATCGGTTCAGCCGTTTAGGCTGTGGCCTGTTTACCGGATTTGAATTCCAGGAGGATACTAAGATTATTATTATTATTATGAAAACCGCCCTAAAACACTGTTTTCACCGCCATCTAGCAAGCAAAGGGCATAACCTATTGTTCCCAAATTTGGTAAATGTTGTAGGGTGGGCCATAGCTCGAAATTAAGATATATCGCAACAATGTGAGATTTCCCAATTTTAAGATCCAGTAGGCCGAAAATGCCACTTTGATGCTTACAGTAAAAGTGGGTTTGCTCCAGCCTTTATATGAGAGTGTGCGCGCCGTACGACTTGGCTGGCGTGGAGCGACCGCTCCACTAGATATCATATTTTGAACTTAACAAGATAAAATAAATATTTCTATTACTTGATCTAAATGTAGGTACAAAGAGTATATGAGTCGATGAACCTGTGAAAGACCGGTAGAGAAGCTATGCCTTCTAAAGTGTGTCCGTGGCGGTCTGTGATATCATAGCCGTGATCCCCCCCTCCCCCCACGTGGTTCACCCCGCCCCATCGATCCAGTATCATCCTCTGTAACCACAGCTCCCGACTCCCACAGAGCAATTATACATCTCATTGCCAGCCGGCACGCATGTTTATACATGTCCGAGCACGCATCGTAACATGTTCAAACATGTATTGCACGCACCGTAACATGTCAAAACATGTCCGAGTGCGCACCATAACATGTTCAAACATGTATTGCACGCACCGTAACATGTCAAAACATGTCCGAGCACGCCGCGTAACATGTTCAAACATGTATTGCACGCATAACATGTTTATGTACAAGGACGCACTGTAACATGTCAAAACATGTCCGAGCACGCATAGCATGCTCAAACATGTATTGCACGCACCGTAACATGTTCCTATAGCACGCATCGGCAACGCATTACATGTTCAAACATGTCCTAGAAAATGGCATATCATGCACAGACATAACATGCTAGACAAATACCTCGCAATAGCTAATAGCGATGAATGATTATAAAGCTGGGTCCACATAGACCGTTTTTCCGTTTTGCGTTTTCCGTTTTTACTAATTAAATATCGACGTTTTTTGTATGACTGTCCACATAGAACGTTTTGCGTTTTGCGTCTTCTACAAAAACGTTTGTAAGCACCTTGATCCCCGTCTTCTTTAAACTTTACATTCGAGATGTCAAGAGGCCGTGGAAATAAAAAAATTTCATTCAACGTTATTTATATCTGTCTGTGACAGTTTGTGAGTAATTAGATGGGCTAATATTCTTCCCAGGTATGTAATTTTAAAATAATGTATCTAGTGTCAGATCGGCCATGTTATTTGACCATGTGACGTAGTCGTACGTGATTGGTTATTAAAGGTTTTACGTCACTTCCGCCGTGCGTCTTTTTTAAAATCCTCGTTGAAGTTTATGCGGCGCGGCGAGGATAAAATCCGCGTGCGGCGGGCTTGTGATTGGTCAAGAGAAAAAAACGGAAAACGCAAAACGGAAAAACGGCCTATGTGGACCCAGCTTAATGAATAATAGGTAACGAATAGGTAGATGGACAGTGGAAGGAGGCGGTCGTGGCCTATTTAGTGATTCAACGTATTTGTTGAACATACTGTAATAGATAGGTGATTATTTAAAATATTCCCAAAGGTTCAGCCCTTGAGTGTGGATCTCTTTAATCATCCCCCAATCATCATCATAAACATTCGTCCGTCGCATTTAGTTCAATAGTTACAGAACAGTGCGGCAGAAAACATTAGATATATTCAAGAGTTTCGCTAATGAATGGTTTGTTTAATTCATCGAACTCCTGAATACATGCCAGCGACATCTCGACTGCAATCCATTACTTTATTAGCATATAAACTCCATCCACCAAGGTGTTAAACCAACCAATTGAAACAATGATACACGACCCTGTATCTCTCAATGTATTGGATTTATATCCCTTATCGAACAAGCAGCAATATTTGTCATCGACAAACTGGGCTATAACTCCAGCGATGTGTTTTTATCTGTTGGTGACATGTGACTAACTACAGCGATGTGTCAGAAGGTTTATACGTACTTGTCGTGCATTTATATTGTTATGTATGTGTACTTGTACATACAGGTGATGTCATGATTGATAGCGGTGCAGATGAATATGGCTGGACAGCTCAATGACATGGCTCCGTAATTTGTGTGAAGTGTTTTAGATTCATATGTTGGTACGCCGATGTCACGTTTCAATAGCGTGAATTAAATAAATATGAAATTATACATTCCATGGGGGGCGTCCATTAATAACGTCACAGCTTTTACGTTTTTTGCGCCCCAGCTACGTCCAGAGATGGGCACTATCAAAGATACAAGTATCTTTGTCTTGATATTTTTCTTGGAGTCAGTATCAAATATCAATTAATATTCAAAATAGTATCAAGTATCTTTTTACCGAAAAGATACTTTTGATACTTTGGAATTTTGGACTAAAATGTTACAGTTTAGAACCTCAGGCATTTTTTCCAGGAATCCCTTCCGCCCATACATACCCTTTTTTCACCCCTAAGAACACTTTTGTCAATGATCTTCCCCTCCCTCACCTTGACCAAATTCTTCCTCAGCAGCGGTAACAAAGTAATAAGTATCTCTGATAAAATATCTTTGATAACATTTTTGACACTTGATACTTTGATACTATCAAAGTATCTTTTGATACTTTAATACTAATATCAATTGATACTCAAATTTAATAAAGTATCAAGTATCTTTTTGAAAATTCTAAGAGTATCAGTATCTTGTATCTTGATACTTTTTCCAAGTATCTTTGCCCATCTCTGGCTACGTCACAGACTGTCACGAAATATATGACCATATTCCCATCTTCTTTTCAAAATAAATGTCTTCATGCATTTTGAATTGGGAATTTGTGAACTTTAAGATCACTATCAATCCGATCATGCAGCAGACAACATCTCTATTTCTACTGTGGTCTGACGTCACATAATCTTATGTTCGTAGCGACACCAATCATTTACAAAGAGAATAAAATTAGTATACTTAGTATATTAGTATACTTACTTTATTAGTATACTTATCCCAACTGCTGGTGTGTTGGATACCTCGGTTCTCGTTAGATCACCGAGGTTAAGCAACATTGAGCGTGGTCAGAGGTTGGATGGGTGACCATTCAACTCTGCCTTGCCAGGTTGCTGCCGTTGGGCCAGAGAGACTGGGGTGTTTGGGGGTCAGTGTGACGACCTCCCTCCACCTGTTATCAGTCTCTCGACGGCGCGGGTTGTGGAGGCTCGTGCTGTGAATGTTACACCGTCCTTCGGAAGGGACGTTAAGCCGTTGGTCCCCTTGGTATCTTTCGTCAGGAGTAGGCTACATGCCGGTACCGGGTTTCCTCTCCTCCCTTCTCTATATTACATTCTCACTAGTGGAGCCTGGCTCTGTTGAGAATATAGACATAATAATAATAATAATAATAATAATAATAATAATAATAATAATAATAATAATAATAATAATAATAATAATAATAATATACTTAGTAGGTTGTGCACTTCAGTCAATTTATAATTGATAGAGCTTGATTACACATTTCCACAATTGTATATCCACACTTTAAAATCGATACAATTGTCTTCCGCCCTTCTTCTTCTAAGGTATATTTGGTTCTTTCAAAAATGTAATGTGAAGAAATGTGAGTTATGGGAAATGTTACGTCCCTCTCCCACCCTTATCACTTTGTCACAATCACAAATATCCATACCACCTTCCATTACCATGATGTACAAGCGTGGAAATAGTTGTTTGTTCTCTATCTCTCTCTGCTCCATATAAAAACATGTTTATGATATGAGTCTGAGAGAGGCAGAGTGCGGCGATCTTGTTACCACGATGTACGTAATTATTTTTCTCCTATACATAAATCATCACATGATTGCCGAATAGACCATGAATAATGAACTACGAGTCCACCAACGATGGAGTATGTAATACATTTTAATAATGTCACCATTTATGAAGTCGGAAATCATTGTGAGGTAAAGTTGCATGGATTCTATTTGGATTCTCTGCTACGAATTCGCTTTTCTTTCCTACAGCTTCAAGAGAACCTTGCATTATGCGGGTCTCCTTTTATTATCCACTCTATTGTTACCTTTAATAAAATATTGCTTGTATAATTCACTACTAAGTGAAACGCCAACACGTTCAATATGACAATAACATTTTCTTGAAAATGCATGATATTTATTGTGTCCGAATTGTTGGTGCAGTACAGGTAAGACTGTTCCTCTGATCAAGATACATTTTGAGCAACATTCAATCACAGATAAAACCAATAGGCGTATGATTTGAAACCTGTCTTTAGAGGTTTAAAACTTGTACTTTTACAATTTTGTCATGGGAGCAAGTTGCAAGTCAAGAATCAAATTGATACCAACATTACAAACTTACAGCCAGTTATGTTACATTTACATTTGAAGCATTTATTCATTTCATTTCATTTCATTTCATTTATTTATTTAATTGTCATTTACAAAAATACTTTGTTTTAACAATACAGTTAGTGAATGATTCTTAATTGTCTCTTACTTTATCAAAACTACAAATTATTCAATCAAATAAAAAAAAAATTCAAGATGGGAAAAAAAAATTCAAGATGGCGGCAGTATAGTGTTCACGTTCAGGTTGGTCAAGGGAAATTAGTTAAACATCATCTATAACGTAAACCAGGGCTCAGATACATTGGTATAAATCTAGTATATTCACTTTATAACACAATTGTTGTATAAACTTTCTCGTGAGTGCATCACATTCCATCTAATATAATAAGTTATTCCATTCTCTTAACACCTGTGCGCTTATACCGTGTGAGTTTAGCAACGCAGATTCCCCTTCCGCCCGTCATCAAGATCTGCGGCAGTCAGCGGTCGAGTTCGGACGTGTATTTGTTGTGCTGTCGTGCTCTCAAGTTACAGCGTTCTATCTGTAATTTGATCCCAATTGAAGATGGATAGTGCTATATTGACGGAACATTTGTTAAATAAGTATAACAAATTAAATGTGATCCAGCTTAAAGAAAAACTAGAAAAACATGGACTGAACAAAATTGGTAAGAAGGAAGATCTCATCGAGAGGCTAATGGCCGTTAAAAACAACAAAAGTGAACCTGACCCCGCGAGCAGCAATATGAGTGACGATAACGAAATTAAAGTTAGCAAATCAGTGCGATGTGTTATGGACTATAAAGACGCACTGTTATCTGAAAAAGACAAACGTATCGCTAATCTAGAAGAATTAAATATCCTCTTGCGAGAAAAAGTGAAGAACTTACTCGAGATGTTACGCAAAACCCCCACAGTGGACGAGATGGAAGAAATGGACTTCGCTTCTACGCGGCAAACAGTTAACGACAGTGTCATACACATTCCGACCCCAAAAGAAAAACGTGAAAAACGTGAAGAAATGTACAGAAGAATCGTGGCAACGAAAACAGATAAATTAGTCATAAATAATAAAGAAAAGAAACAAGTGCTAGTCCTGGGTGACTCAATGTTGAGATGTGCTAAAGAATGGTGTGAGGACGAGGGATGCGATGTAAAAGTGTTTCCTGGCATCAGGGTGAAGGAACTCTCGAAGCAGATGATGGCTACAGGTGATCTTCAGGAACCAAAGGTCATCGTCGTCCACGTTGGAACAAACAACGTCTCTAAATCGAGGACGGGAGAGCACCTAATGCTGGAAATTAGGGATCTCGTCCAGGAAGGATCTACTAAATTCCCAAACTCAAAATGGGTTATTGGAGGTATTGTGTACCGGGATGATATATTCAGTAGTACGATTGATAAGTTAAATGACAGTATTCAGTGGATGTGCTCAGAAATGGGGGCTGAATATTACGATCCAAATTCTAGAATCTCGAAATACCAGGCAGCAAGTGATGGTGTGCATCTAAATTTTGCTGGAGGTCGAGCGCTGGGACAATTAATTATGGAGAAGGTTGATAATCTGTTATCAAAAAACTAAAATTAATATCTTCAGGGGGAACAAATATTAAGGTTGGGACTATCCCGGCCCAATATAATAATAAGAACATTTTAAAATCAAATCCAATTGAAAAGTCCACCGAGAAGCTGTTCAGTCATGATAAATTAGTAAACAGAGATACGGACACACAAAACATGTATTTAAAGATTAGTCATCAGAATGTACGAAGCCTGAGAGCTAAAATTAATCAGCTTGCAATCTTATTTGAAGATGATGACGATCAAACTAGCGATTATGACATTATTACCTTCACAGAGCACTGGCTAAGTGAAGATGAGGCTAATATGATACAATTGCATAATTACAGTATCATTGACTCTTATTCTAGAACTTGTCATATGGGAGGGGGGACGATTATATATGTTCGAAATAACCATAAAGCGCTGAAAAGAGGGGAATTCCAGCATTTGTATTCTGAAAAGCATTTTGAGTGCTCAATTGTGGAACTAAACGAATTAAATAATGTAGGCTGTGAACATATTATCATTATAACGTTGTACAGAGCCCCGACAGGAGTATTTGACATTTTTCTTGATGGATTATCGAAAATACTGGATGTTATTAGCAATGAAAAAAAGCATATTATTATCACCGGGGACTTTAATATAGATTTTGTTAAAGAGTCAAAAGAACTGAATGACCTTGCCACTGTAATTAATTCATATAACATTGAAGCACTGATAACCGCCCCAACCCGAGTGACGAATACTACGGCATCGGTCATTGATAACATTCTGACAACTATAGACAAGCGTATAATAACAACTCACGTGACTGAAAATGGTATTTCGGACCATACTCAACAGATTGCGAAGATTGAAATCCTTACATTTCTCAAATCCTTCAAACAAAAAAGAGTCGCCTCACCAATAGTATGGTATAGACCAATAAACAAAAGCAATATTGATTTATTTAGAAGTAGGCTACAAATGGAATTGTGGGAAAATATCAATGAAGAAAATAGTGTAAATCAAAACTTTCAGCTTTTCATGAATATTTACCTTGAACACTATAACATAGCATTCCCTGTAGTAAAAAAGAAGCAACAAATAAATCAACGACTACATAACAATGGTTGGGTAACAGAAAATATTCGAGCAGAAAGTCGCCTCCTAAAGCTTATGTTTAATGAAGCAAGAGATTATAAATGTAAACTAAAAATGGATAAATATAAAGCAATGAAACGACTGCACCGCAAAAACATTAAAGACGCTAAGATACTGTATAATAAAAAGACCGTAGAACATGCAGCTAATAAACCAAAGATGATTTGGGACATTGTTAAACGAGAAGCTGGCACTAAAAACCAGGAACTAAAAAAAGAAAATCTAGAGATTATTATCAATAAGAATCTGATACAAAACCCAGTGACGATTGCTAATATTTTCAATAATTTTTATTTAAATGTCGCTAAAGAAATAAACATGAATAACAATGTAAATGAATTGGAGCAATCAGAACTTATTGAGAATATAGAATTCATACCAGATTGCATAGAACTCTCACCTACAACGAGTAAAGAAGTGATAGACATTACAATGAAACTTAAGAATTCAAATGCTGTAGGGATAGATGGAATTACAGTGCGAGTAATTAAGCAAACTATTCATGTGATAGCTCACGTACTGACAGCACTGATTAATCAATGTTTTAAAGATGGTATTTTCCCAAATTATCTCAAGACAGCTATAGTAAAACCAATATTTAAAAACAAGGGCGATAGGACTGACGTGGCCAATCACCGACCTATTTCTTTGCTAACTATATTTTCCAAGATCTATGAAAATCTGATTAAAGACAGACTCATAACATTTATAGATTCAAATAACATTTTAGCCAATAACCAATTCGGATTTAGGCCCCACATGTCAACAACGGATGCGATTAATGACAGTATTTCTTACATATTGCAGTCCATGGACAAAAGTAAGTGCACACTTGGGCTGTATTGTGATCTTCAGAAAGCTTTTGATTGCCTTGACCACCATCTGCTTGCAAAAAAGCTAGATCGAATGGGAATAAGAAACACTGCATTTAAGTTAATTATGTCTTACCTAGAGAATAGAAACCAGATAGTTGAAATTACACATGCATCAGAAGATGGCACAAGGCGTAAGTTCCAGTCCAATAAGGGTACAATAACATCAGGAATTCCACAAGGTTCGGTCCTGGGACCATTAATTTTCAATCTTTATATTAACGATTTAGGGAGTGAACACTCAAACGTCAAAATAACTAAGTTCGCGGATGACACTACAATAGTAGCTGTGGGAAATGATATTCTGGAAGCAGAACTAAATTTGAATATGACTCTAAGAAATGTAAATAAATGGTTTGAAATAAATAAGTTAGCTCTGAATAACTCAAAAACTCAACTAATATCGTTTCGGAATGCACACAACACGAGAATAAATGCGGATGTTCCAAAAATTTCAAATGGCTCTGTAGATATTAATGTTATAAATTCAACTCGATTCCTAGGCGTTCAAATAGACAAGAATCTAAATTGGCATGACCATATCAACAACCTGAAGCCGAAACTGACGAGAGCATGTTATGCATTAAGAATATTAAGAAGCAATTTTGATATACACATGATGAAAACTATATATCTTGGATTTTTTGAACCTCTAATCAGGTACGGTATTTCATTCTGGGGGGGAGTATACTATGCTAATAAAGTGTTTGCGGTCCAAAAATCAGCAATACGCATTATTCATAAAAAGTGGAGGCGATTTTCATGCCGAGAACTATTTAAAGATTTTAAAATACTAACAATGCCAAGCTTATATATCTATGAAATTTTGATCCAAACCAGGAAACACGTCCACCTGTTTGATACGCCGGTGGACGTACATCGTTATAATGTAAGAAACCAAAACAAACTTCGCAGCCTTCAACATAAAACAACCCTGTATGAGCAGGATCTATCATATAAAGGAGTCAATCTATATAATCACTTACCAAACTGTATCAAAAATTTAGAAAGTGAGTTAATGTTCAAATCAAAATTAAAATTATTTCTTGTTAGCGGAGGTTTTTATTCTAGTGACGAATATTTAAATGCATGTAAAACCCATGTGTGTGACCAGCAGCCAGACGTTGAAAAATGATTTTATTGTGTACTTGTATTATTTAAATGCAGACATCTTTGTTTATATCATATTATTAAATTATTTTTATTTTGAATTTGTAGAATGTATGACGGGTATTTCTGTATAATACTTACTACCTACCTATTTTATGTAAACATTGACTTGACATATACATTGTTTCTAGTACATTTATGTAATTTTACAATGTCCTTTGTCGAAATAAATAAAAAAAAAAAAAAAAAAAATCTGTGTAGGCGTGCGTGACACACACTGACAACAACAGCTGTTCAGTAGCAAGTGGATTCCTGGTGCATAGCTCCTGTGAAAATAACCGACAACAGTAGAGTAGCCGCACCATGGACGCAGATTCCCTGCAATCTAGGGTAGAGAACTTTGAAATCAAAGTTCTTCAATCCCTGGAAGATTTTCGAAAGATAGCAATAGCAGAAAATCCTGACCATCAACCCGTCCCTGCCGATAACATCAATCTACAGGAGAAATTTAAGGAACTTGAGAGGCGGGTAATTTCTAGCTTCGAAGAAATCAAGCAAGAAATTACAGTGGCCAAAACGCAAATTGAACAAAATGCAACTAGGATGGATGCTCTCGAGCAGTACTCGAGACGAAACTGCATTCTGATACACGGTATCAGCGAAACTGAAAAGGAAGACACCTATGAACAGGTGTGTGGCTTCCTCAACAATCGGCTGAAGATGGAAGTGTCGCACATGGACATTGACAGATGCCACCGTCTTGGTTCTCGGAGCGCCAAAAACAAGTACATAAGACCAATAATTGTTAAGTTTATTGCATATTGGTGCAAGGAGACATGCTGGCGCCGTAAGAAATCCCTAAAGGAATCGGGATTTGTTATCACTGAATCACTCACGCGCACCAGACAGGAACTGCTGACTAACGTTCAAAAAATAGTGGGATTTACGAAATGCTGGACCCAGGATGGCGCCATCATCGCGATCCAGGACGAGAAGAGAATCCGAATAACGAGTGCTGACGATCTGCGCTTACTAGCACCAAAAGCATCCGGCGAAAGTGACTCCTCTACGAGAGTACCATAGTGTGTGATGTACTAAGGACCAACAACAATAAATACAAACTGACCCAGCAATACTCGCCTGACCAACCGTATGCTTATATAATTTATAATTTATAATTTATATTACCTATTAATTTTATTTAGTTTATTGTAGTATATTATATCTACATCGAAATATAGTTAGGCTATATTTTTTATACGTACCTTACCTAATGATAAATATAGATGTAAATGGATATGACTTAAGTAATAGTAACTACATACTTGACTCTCTCTTTGACTCTGTAAGCACAAACACATCAATTTGCCAACACCCTCAAGACCTCACTCATTTATACAAAACGTGCCACGGACTAAAGATTTTTCATTTAAATATTCGCGGAATCAATTCTCACTTTGACGATGCGGCAATTCTCTTACAAGATACCAACGTAAAGTTTGATATAATAGTTCTCACCGAAACTCATCTAAAACATGACACCAGCCAATTTACTATTGAGAACTACACTACATACAACTTTACAAACAAGACGACCTCTCATGATGGCGTAACTGTACTTGTCAAAGACGACGCATTTGATACGCTGAATGTCCAGAGCCATAAATATTTTTCCCAGGCCCACGTTGTTCAAATCGACGTAGTACGGAACTTTATATCTTTTTCAATTTTTGCAGTATACAGATCCCCGTCCGGAGATATCCAAACATTCATCTCCGAACTCAGTAGTAACAGTAAAATGATGAATAGCGATCACAATGTTATTGTAGGTGATATTAACATTAATATATTTGACAGTTCAGTACTCCCGACAGATTATCTCAACATATTGAATGCAAATGGATTTTCATCATGTATCAACGAACCAACACGTGTAACATCTGCTCTGCTCTGTGGCAGAGCAGCCTCTGCAGTATACGAAAGCATTCTGCATGCTGAACATCGCCATTTTCGTATTTGTTACAACCTGTACACTTACTGAAATAAAGTCTTTTTATTATTATTATTATTATCAAGCACATGTATAGACCATATATTTATCAAGTCCAAAAAAAGTAGCACGCCTTACAAAAGCTACATACTCCACACCAGCATCACAGATCATTACTCTATTGGAATTGGTTGGTTCGAAGTAAATGAGCGTAGTAGAGAAAATTCTAATAATAAACTTAGAGAAGTAAAGCTAATTAATTATGAACAGCTTAAACTCAGTCTAGAAAACCACGAATGGGATATTATATTAAGGGAAACCAACCCAAACACAGCCACGGAGTTATTCGTGAACACTCTGGTTAACTTAACTGAAAACTCCACAACTGTTAAGTCTGTCAAGATAAAAACAAAAAAACTCAAACCTTGGATAACCTTAGATGTAATTAAAGAAATTAGATATAGAGATAAACTCTATAAAAAAAACTCGCAAATATCCCGAACTTACAGTGCTTAAGGATTACTACAAAAATTATCGGAACCAAGTAAATTTGTCAATAAAAAGGGCTAAGAATGAATACTATAGAGAGAAAATACTAGAAGCTCAAGGTGACAAAAGAAAAATATGGAACATCGTAAACGAATTTACGAGCAGAAATACTAAAAAGGTGGAAATTAAACAAATATCCACTTGTAATGGTATTGTCACTACAAAGGAGAACCCTAAAATCATAGCAGATGCCTTTGTTGACTACTTCAGCGACGTAGGGGAAAAGATGGCTGAGAACATAGCTAGGTCAGACTTATGCAACCAAAATACCGACACATATTACGAAAATATTAATTCTAAATCAATGTAATGACGCCAGTTACTCACAAAGAAATAATTAATTACATCAATGAAATGAAAAATAATACGGCTTCTGGTACTGACACAATAAGCACTCTCACTTTAAAATCAATAAAGAAACAGGTGGTCTTACCACTCCACCACATTATCAACACTATCCTTGAGTCAGGTATTTATCCAGACATGTTTAAAAACGCATTAATCAAGCCTATCTATAAGAAGGGAGAAAAAACTCTTACTAGTAATTACAGGCCAATTTCCCTACTCTCGAACCTCTCTAAGTTAACTGAAAAATGCATAAAACATAGAATATACAACTTCCTAGAAGATAACAAGCTAATATCACCTAATCAATTTGGTTTTCGCTCGGGGATGGGAACAGAGGATGCTATTGCCAAACTTACAACTCAAATAAGCACACGTATTGATAATAATGAAAAATGTTTAGCTATTTTCCTAGATCTAGCGAAAGCTTTCGATACTGTCTCCCACCAACTTCCGTTTAAAAAACTTCATAATATGGGTATAAGAGGACTTGTACTGCAACTAATTGAAAGCTATCTGCATAATCGAGAGCAGTTCGTTGGTATAAACGAAACTGTAAGTAAACCAAGAATAATCAAATACGGAGTGCCTCAAGGTACTGTTCTAGGACCCCTTCTCTTCCTTATATTTATTAATGACCTGTGCTCCTTGTTGCAAAACAACGACACTACAGTATTCGCTGACGATACAGTTTTGCTCTTCTCCTCACGGAGTTGGGACGCAGTACACGATTTAGCTGATGTAGGTCTAAATAAAGTAAAAAATTGGCTTAACCAAAATATGCTTACATTAAACAATGAAAAAACCATGTACATCACCTTCTCTCCACGTGTTAACTGCCAGCCAAAGAATTCTATATTGAAAATCCATAATAGTAGATGTAAGGACCACTACCGTGACTGTCTATGCCACACACTAACCAAAACCAAATCTCTACGATATCTTGGCATCACTATCGACCAACATCTTAAGTGGGACGAACATATACTATCAATAATAAAAAAGTTACGTTTTCTTATGGTGAACTTTTATCATTTAAGAGATATTCTTTCTTTTGATAGTTTAAAACTTGTCTACTACGCTCTGGCTCAGTCAATTATACAGTATGGAATCGTAGGCTGGGGAGGGACATACGACACGCACATGTGCAAATTGAACTCTGCCCAAAATATTATCCTTAAAATCCTACTTAAAACTGATTTCCGCTATTCAACAAAAATGCTTTACGAAAGAACTGGAGTTCTCCAGGTGAGGAAACTTTATGCTGTATCTCTATTCAAACAAATACACTATAAACATTCTTTTCTACCAACTAACCCCGGAATATCTCATATACAAACTCGTTCAAAATCTTCTAATAAAATTTTCCAACCTAGGGTTAACAAAGGTATTACGCAAAGACATGCAGCTTTTCTTGGTCCCAAGCTTTACAATCTTTTACCGGATAATATTCGTAAAACTAAATCACAAAATATATTTAACTATGATATAAAGAAGTGGCTAAAAACGTATCCGATCAAATCGCTAACGGACAATATAAACTGTAGAATAATGAAGTGAAGTGAAGCAGTGAAGCAGAGAGTCTAGAATGTATACACAGATTTAAATTTCAGCCTGTTCTTATTACTTATTTCCTTTGCTCTTCACAAAGGTATCGTTTCAATTTAAGGTTTTTATCTAAAATGAATTATACCATTGTCATATCTAAATTAGGTAGGTACGCCTTCGAAATTCTCGAAGCTTCAAATTGTACTCCTCACCATTACAACTTCTCATTCTTGTATTTGTTATAGATTAAGTCAAATTAGATTGATTATTATAATTAGTTTTATAAGTTACTTATGGTGCCAAAATATCTTATTCTTATTTTCGCAATTCTAATCAGATCTAGGGAGGGACTTTCATTTTACTCTAAATTCAGATCCATATTTAGTTTAGCTTCTTAATTTAGTTTGTTTAGTGTATAATTAGCATATCACAAATTATTCAAGAAATGTAAACTACTTATAAGTATCTTTTTTAGCTACCTCTAAATTATCTGATGGTATTATATTATAAGTAGAATAGTTATGCCCTAACACAAGATATTGTTATCTTAAAAGGGTATAATAAACATAGACCAATGTAACCATTATTGTAATGCTTTGGAAAAATAAAAATAAACTTGAAACTTGAAACTTATCTTAAACAACAGGAACATACTTATTATTTACCACTTTATCAAACAAATCCCAACTTAATTTTACATGTTATATTTTGAAGACATATAGTAATAATAGAATAATGTATATTATTTAAAGAACAATATTTTTCTAACCAATAATTATGCTCAATTAGACAACAGGGAATAAAATAATTACTAATATCCTCTGCTAGGCTTTATTAATCTATTCAACCATGTATTCATGTACTGTATATATTGACCTGTTAATTAGGTAATCTTTGAGGATGTTATAAAATATACTCGAATCCTTCATTTCTTTGATGCTTTTTGGCAGTCTATTAAAAAGTTTTATAGCAGCCGCACTTGGAGCTTTACTTGAAGTTTGTAATCTACCTGCTTCTACATGGACATCATTTCTGTTTCTTGTTTCATAATTATGTACAGATTCATTTGTTTTTATCAAGGACCCATTTTTAACTGCCAGCATTATTGTTGTGTGGATATAAATACCTGGGACGGTCATTATTCCTAATTCCTTAAATTTTGTTTTACACGACTCCATACTTTTGAGTTCTAAAATTATCCTTACTGCCCTTTTTTGTAATATCAATATTCTATCTAATTTTTTCTTTGAACTGCCCCCCCATACACAAATGCCATACCTTACGAGACATTACGAGACACTTAGACATTTGAAGCAGTTTTGCGAGTATTTATCTTTCGACGAAGTAAATGCACATAATGTAAAAAGTAACCAAACAAAACAGCTCCAATGCTTCAACAGCTTCAAAAACATCGAAACAGCTCCAATGTATTTTAGATCGCCTTTTAGGATCTGTTTCAGGCACAATGTAATCCAAGATACACTTTAGTAGCCTGTTTGTGTCTTATACACCATGCTAACACATCGTTTCGGCTTCTAGTTTTAAAAAATGCTTCAATACCTATTTTTTTCCGTCCAGAGATAAATATAATTTACACCATTTTATTGTTCCGCTTTGTACAAAAAGGATTGCCTATCAACCCATTATTTTAATAATTTTACACGTTTAAAATGTACCTACGTTTTAATTATAATATAGTATAGAAGAGTCTAAAACATAACCCGTTCATTTTAAAACCAGCAAGCGTACCTAATAACTTTTAATTATGACAACGCCAAGAAACACGTGTACTTGTAAATAATCCCCGCGCACCTATAATACTCCCGTGTTGTTTACTGCGTCATGTATCATGCCATTAGCGATGTACACGCAGCAAGAGTGCACATAAACACCGCGGGCGTGGGGGGAGGGGGTGGGGAGGAGTAAACAGCTAATTGTTTGCACCGTAAGCTGATCCATTATGCAAACACACCCTCGCCAGAGTTGAAACACTTGTCTGTAGTTATACGGTCTATCAAGCGCTAACTTAGCTCTTATCGTAAACTTTGTGTTGATATGAGGGACTTTGTCGTGCGTGCGGAGTGTATGCTGTGTGAGAGGTGCTGATGTGTAGAGTTGTTACAACTTAAGATCAAGATAATTTGTGAGCTAGATAGGTATACACTCGAACAAATAATAAACGGTGCTCGAAAGAAAAGGATTGGCTAACGCATCATAACTCTAGTAGGTGAGCTCCACTGATCTCCAAGTACTTCCACTTCGTTGCGTGGATTGCGCATTGAACCCCTTTAGCATTAGTCCCAGTGAAGTCGAAAATACATTAGAAAAATTTTCCTCAAATGTTCCTTTTCAAGGTCATCAATTTGTAGCAGCCTTTTACACGATCTAAATCATATCTAAAATCACTTTGAATCAACTAAATCATTACATTAGTCATTAGTTTACTATTTAATGAACACGTTTTAGTTACATTAGTTATAATTTGTTACAAATCCACAAAGTTATTACAGCGGCGATATAGAAAATGTTGACTTCACTCGCATAGCATTGATAAGCAATCCACGTGTTATATATCAGCGGTGAGCTCTGATTTCATTGACAATAACATGATTGATTGTCAAGGAACCTGACCAGCAGCCAATCCGTTTTGTTCAAATACCGTTTTTCGTTTGCTCCAAGTGCAAATATTTCGAAAAAAAATTGTTTGCAGGAGATAAAAATACTTAAGTTTTAATATCTTTATAATTCTTCTAATTTGGAAGAATTGAAGTTAAAAGTTTGTTAATTTTGACATCAAAAAAGCTTTTGTCTCCAGAGATTGTACACTTCCGTGCATCAGAAGTATAAAAGGGCGGAAGTCACATTTTAATGACTCTTGAGTTGAGCTAATAAACCAGTATTTCTGGTCCTCGATTGTATTAATGTGTAATGGTGACATGAGTCATTGTGTAAGAGAATACTTCAATATAACTGTATTTGTTGACCCCTCATTTCAATTGATTGATCATAGACATTTATACTCACTATGGATTGATCTTGATTACGTAATTCCAAAAGTATGCAACACACAATCGAGAAAATGGACTTCCGACATTCTACCTCTGAGGTACAGATTCTAATAATAGCTCAATTGTCATTGAGTTTTAAAATGTTCGATAGATTTTGCTCAAAGTCTAAGACCCTCTCTAGATAATTTTACATTTTAAACCAATGAGAGGATTTTGCTCAAAAACTACAGTAACATTAGCATGTTCTCAAAATTTCAGATCAACTTTTGATCGATGAAAAAAAATATATAAAAAAGCAGAGCATAATTAATTATTTCCTACTAACGTAAAGTATTTTGTAAAGCAATCCCATGTACGTGCTAAATGCCCTATGGTGCTGTTATAACCTCATCTAGCAGAACAAGTCGCATTGCTTCCTCTCATTGCATTGTGTCGACAGCCGTAGCGCCTGGGGGTTATGCAGCACGCAGCACGTCGCAGCACTTGTGGAAGTAGCATCACAAGGCGCCAGGAACAAGAGAAAACACAGTTGAGAAGAATAACAGCTTCAAGCGACTCAAGTGAAGACTTCATTTCATATCGTCTGATAGAAGAAAACACATTGAAATATATTGGTGCCTTAGAGGTAGAAGGCTGGAAGTCCATTTTCTCGATTTTGCGTTAAGACGGCTGGGTATAGTGAGTTTGACCTTGAAGAGTTTTTTAATCGATTTTTAACAATATCTTTTACCAATGTAATTGTTAACAAAATAAGGCTTTGTACGAGTATTCAGAACAGTTCAATGAAAATAATTCCATAGTTTGTAATGGTTTATTAGATTTACTTTGTCCAACAGATGTTTAGTGCCATAATTTTACTAATTTTCGGGCACTAAACGTCTGTAGGACAAAGTAAATCTAATAAATCATTCCAAGCTTTGAAATTATTTTCATTGAACTGTTCTGAATACTCGTACAAAGCCTTATTTTCTTAACAATTACATTGGTAAAAGATATTGATAAAATTCGATTAAAAAACCCTTCAAGGTCACGCTCACTACTCAGCTCTCTTAAACACTTTGGAATGAAGTAATCAAGCTCTATCAGTTGCCATCTGACTGATGTCAACAAATACAGCTATATTGAAGTTTTCTCTTACACAATAACTCATAATTGGAACTGGTTATTGAGCTCATCTCAAGAATTATTGAAATGGACTTCTAGCTTTTTACCTCTGAGGTAGAGATATTTGAATCTACATATTTTATTGGTGTTTAACGTCGCACTGTTCTGCAACCAGGCCAATGGCGCCGGATAAATGATGTAGGTATAAGGAATGCCGGTGGGAGGGAGGCGGTCGTGTCCTATTATTACGGAACCTTCAGGTTTGATTCCTGGTGCCGCAACTAATATTATTTCGATGCTTATTGAGATGCAAATGCTGGGAAGGTTCCCTACTTATAGGCCACTACCCCTCCTTCCCACCATCCATTCATCAGTCGCCATTAGCATAGCTGCAGAACAGTGCGACGTTAATCACGAATAAAAAGGTGCATAATCAATGTGGCATTGACACAATGGCATTGACTTGTTCCAGCATTCGTGGGTTTCAAAGATCAAGAGAAGTTATTGATTCAGGGTCGGAGCACAAATCCTTTTTCAGATAGAAAAATCTAAATCGAAACCTACTTGTAATCCGAATGACACTGACAATCTAAATTGCCGAGCTTCCATTGCGAGCCAATTGCATTTGCATGCAGAATGCAGAATCGCCGGCGAATAGCTGTTTGGCGGCTGTTGTCGTAGTAATTAATTTATCTGGCCGATAACTATACTGTAGTTTAAGAGTCGGCTGCTCTCGAAGATAAACATTATGGAGGATAATATTTCCTAAATATCGTTACCTATAACTTTTTAGCTATTCGAATGATAAAAATGTAAAAATTGCGTGTAGCTAATTTTTAGGCACGTTTTTTGGATACGATTGGAGACAAAATGGGTAGACGAAATGATTTGAAATTTTAATCATGATTAGATAAAAGACAAACTAAGGATTATCACTTAGGGCCAGTCTTTCAATACTCTGCTAACTTTTAATTAAGACTGTATTGTCATGGCAACAATCAATTGAAAGACAGAGTTTGGTACTAACTAGCTGTTAAACAGCTAATTGAGACTTTAGCAGAGTATTGAAAGACCGGCCCTTAGTACATTATTCATTTTTTGCTTTGTAAATTAGTAATAATTGAGCGAGCGAAGCGAGCGACTCCATTTGGCTCTTTTAGCACGGACCTCTGTTTTTTTTTTTTTTTTTTTTTGTTTTTGTTTTTGTATGCTAAAGGAAGCAATAGAAGTCGCACCGTTTCACCGATCGACCTGAAATTTTGCACACATGTAAAGACAACCTTCTCTGTTTGCAGACCAAATTTTTTTTGAAATCCATCCATTGGTTCATTGTTAAAATAAGTATCTCCTGATAGCCTAAAAAATGAAAATGGTCTTCGAGAAATGTGATCAAACTCATATTTAGCATGGTCAGTAAGACCAACAATGTCACTTATTTTAAAAATTTTCAGCCGAATCTGTCAAGAAAGTATGCACTTATTGACATTTTTAATAGCTGTCAGAAATGAAACATTGAAAATGAATGTCTTTCCAATGCAACTGAATCTGATTTGCTTTAGGTACAAGAGTGTTTTGATGGTATGTACAGTTTTTTAGTGAAAAGCAGATATTTTTATGTTTATTGAGTTGATCAAATTTGAATAATTCAATTTGGATCATAGTTTCCAACAAATCATTTCGAGTTTTTAAGGACCTTGATTGTCTTTTCGTCAATTCGTAGTTCTAATGGCCGTGCCTCCCGTGTTTCTACTTGGCTGATTTTGCATCCAGGAGGGATTAGAAACATAAGCTCACATTTCAATAATATCATTGAGTGGCGTTTGTTCTCTTCTAGCGTTCACACGTCATTCCAAATCTCTCCTGCATTTTGCTTCTTTTCGTTGATAATTTTGGCAATTTGGTGTACTTTGTGAAGGTATTAGTAAAATTGAATCGCTTTTAAAGCATAGATATTAGGTATCTACAGTTTTTGTCCAGGGGATTGATTATTTCAAATTATTTTCTTCTTGGAAACGTTGGATTTATTCCGTTTCTGAGCTTCTGTCTAGCCTAACATTTCCTTGAAGGTTGCTATTTTTTTTTGAAAGTTTTGATTCATTCAGTTCAAAACATTACGTTGTCTTATTTTAATTGTGGAACGTTGGATTCATTCCGTTTCTAAACTAGGTAGTTACTATTTTACCTGATCCGTTTTTTTGTGTGGAACTTTGATTCCTTTCGCTTATTAGTTGAAAGGTGTTTACTTTATTTTCATATTTGCGAAGTTTTGTTCAAGATTAATTTCGTAACATTACGACATTGAATACATTACGTCTTTGAGCACACATTTCGTGCATTTCAAACATTGATCACACAAATATTATTGTACTTTAATTAGGTAGGTACTCTACTTCTTACTTTTTCATTACCTATCTTATCCCTATTTAAACATGCCGAAAAATGGAAAGACTTCTGCTAGAATGAAAGCCATAAAGGCGAAAAAGCGTCTGCGTGAAATTGAAGATCAAGAAACTGACGAAGCTAAATCTAAAAGGTTGAAACAAAATGTCGTTAATAATAAAGCATCAAGGAGCAAAGAGACCCCCGACCAGACTGCTGCAAGGAGATACTCAAACAATCAACGCAATACCCGCTCTCGTGCAGCGGGTATTGCCGATTGACCGACCAACTAAAAACTTCGCATGGTAATTGGTAGCAACATTTAAGGTATTTTTGCCAATTTTCAGTCTAATTTGTAGTTATTTTCAAAAGTTTTTGTAATTTTAGGGACATTTTGTGTGTTGGCTGTCAAATTCACGGCGACATCGAATCTTTAGTTCAATGCAAGGTAGTTAGAGCAGAAAGTTTCAAACGAAATGAAACTAATAAAGACCGTTTAACAGATTGATCTGATATTGTGTCCACAGTAATATCATATCATATGAGTGGTCCCAGGTATATTGTTTAAAAGATATCCTGTGATTTTTGAAACTTAACAAGGAACCGTTCAATCAAAGGTTTAATCGATCAACTTAAAACTTAGCAAGGTTATTGGGACCAATATTTTTGGAAATTTTGGAGATATTTATACAAGTCTGTGACGAAATTCAAGAATTATTGGCTTTTAATGACATTTTCGATAGACATAATTTCGGTTCGAGGTGTTGCGTGTATCCGTGCTCGCTCATCAACGCGTTACTCAGAGCGTTTTCCTAGTTAGTTAATTATTGGTGAAAAATTGTAAATTTTCTTGTCTTGCTTGGTGCCATATGAAATTTAATTTGACAAATTGGCCAAATGTGCCAAGTTCGTATTTTATCTAATCATGATTAAAATTTGGTATCAATTCGTTCCTGGTATGGTCTCCAATGGTATCGGAAATTTCATAGTTTTGAGCGGTTATGTTGAATAACCGGCGCCTAATTAACAAAGCACGAAGCAAAAATGAAAAAGTGCTACTAATAAACAATCAGACTAATCATGTGAACATCCTGTAAAAGTTACACCCTCTTATAAAACAAATTTTCTAAACAGTAGCTTGAACTATCCCTGCAATGACCGCTGACATGCAACTGCACAGTGGTATTATCTGGAGAATGGCAATCCAGGATCTAGATTCCTTGTCCTGATATTGCAAACTGTTGTATTTGATTTCGGGTCCACATGCATTAGCATTTCACCACAAGGGCTTGACAGTATTCAACTCGAACGCTCCGATTGCTTTTTCTTCTCCTCGCTCGCATTATTGTGTTTGCATATTCTGTGCTCGACAACCGCTTGGAAACCAGACGGGGAGATGTATGCAAAGAGAATTTCTCTCTTGAAAGAGAGCTGAATATTTGCTGCATAAACATGCATTCGGTTTATTTCTTGTGGTTGTATCGGTGTTGAAATTGTACATTTATATGTGTTTATGGGAATGAAGGACTGACGAGTTAAGTTTTGAATTAGAAATGTGATGGAATATGTAAAGCAATGTCTATGGGATGAAATTGTTGAATTCAGTAATATGTCTGCAAACAAAATTTCGAAGAGCGATTTTTCCCTTTGAAGGTAGCAAATTGAGAATGATAAAAACATTCATAAGTTGCTATGAAAGCATGTTTACATATACTCAGTCTGATTGAATATTTAGTGATTTTTCTTGTTTCGTGCATTGTTAAATATACGCCGATTTTGCAACAAAACAGTACAACATCAATCACAATCGGTAATGATTGGAGACCAAACTCGCGAACCATGACACAAAATATTAACTAGAAGCGTGTTTTTCATGGAAGTTCCAAGTGCTCTTACTTGTTAATTCAGTTTATACTGAAGGATACCAAAGGCCAGATTTTAGAAATCATTTACAATGAAACATTGAACTTTAACAAAAAAAAATTGCAATTATACGACGGTAACAACCAATGACAAATATGAAGTGCCTTTCATTCACACACTCAATCAATACTAATTATACTAACAACCAATTGAAATACAGGTCCTCAGGCTAACGAAGGTAATAAAAGCGCGTTCCAATTGTTTGAATACCCGGCGATTGCGTATCATTTGTTTTCTCTGACATCATCTGAGACTCCAAGTTGAAAATACACTGCGGTTTTGGTGCTCTTCCAATAAGCATCATTAACACTGCTATGCTGAACACTGTCGCCAACATCGCGGCAACAAAACCGACGTTCAAAACACAAACGTTCGATTCCTTCACCCCAAGGTCAATGTCGCCGCCATTAGCGTCATTACACAACATGTGGAACATTCTAATTGACAGTCATTTGCATCTTTTTGACATCGGATGTAAACACGATGACTTGACATCTTCTGGAGTAGTAGAGGTGAGGTTTCTACGTGTTACGAGACATGTTCTGTACCTCGGAGGTAGAAGGCCCGATGTTCAACTTCGCGACTTTGAGTTGCACACTTTTGGAATATTTGCCATTTGACTGTTGTCAACAAATACACTTACACAATGACTCATGGCGCCATTACAAATATGATTGGATGAAGACAATTACTGGTTTTTTAACTGACTTCAAGAATCATTGAAATACCTCGGGCCTTTTACCTCTGAGGTGCCGAATTTCTTCAAGAGGCAAAAGTTGGCAAGATACCTTCATAATAATCCACGGCCTTCTGCTTCCCACCGTCCATCTTTAGTAATTCTTCACCATCATCTCCCTATCATCATCATAATCATTCATCCGTCGCTATTAACCAAGCTGCAGAAAAGTGCGACGTTAAATACTTACAGTTGACTTACAGTTGATACAGCTGATACAGTTGATTAGGAATATATTTTGCCAAGCAACAACCATTAGCATACCTTATATCACTACTAAGTTACTGTTCAATTTAGTAATTCACTAATGAAGTAGTTATCATTGAAAAACTAGCCCTTAATCATCAGTTGCAATAATTGCAAGTTAGATGGAAATTCTCCAAAAATAAATTTCAATTTGTATAAATATAAGAACTATAATAATAGAAATTGGCACTGAATTGGAATCTGGAATGATGTAAAACATTTCACAATTCACATTCAGCAAAGAATCAAACGAACGATGTTTTCTTACTCCGTCATTTGTCTTTTTGCCGACTTCCAACTGCTTGCCAGTAGCAAGGTAAAGTGGGTGTTTTACGAGGAAGTGACGATCAAGAGTGATCTTGCCTCCAGAGGAGATCGATGACGATCACTCGATCACCTCGACACAGTTGCAGGCTCAGTGCATCCACGATCGTGCCAAGTCGGTGGGATCTGGATCTCTGGATTGTAACGGTTTGAATTCGGCGCTGGCGCCAACGTCAAGTCGTTACCATTAGCCGGCATTTGTACCCATATTTGGAGGGTCGCCTAGAGCAGAAAAGATGTCATGCGCAATGGTCAATGATAGTCGAGTTCGCGGATCGGCGACCTGAGCTCATTCTCTTTCTCTGGCTGACCGTCGTCGACTTCACATCGCCGCGTGAGTAGTGTTTAAATGTAGATTGTAACCACGCTAAGTTGTAGCGGATATAACGTAGTGCGACTGGTCGTCCAGCCCCTACTTGCAGGTTCAATCTTGAGCTTTGTTAACAGAATCATTATTGTGCCCCTGTGGCCTACTTGAAATAGAGTAGTTAATGTATTTTGTCGTTGCGTAGTTTTTGTATTGCAATCAAGTGTGGCCACACTTGGATTGTCTCCGCGGAGAGTCAGGCAGTCAGGGAAAGGGCACCCTTTTCGGATCATCAAACCTATCTAAATTCAACATTGTATTAAGTAAGTCCAGTAATCTTAGAACGTCGTCTGTACGAGTTCTATTTAAGTAAATGTCCAAAGTAATTCGGCGAGCATCTTATCACGGAGGAGTGTAAGTAAAGAGTTTATTATATTTATCATTGTATTGTATCAGTCTTATTTGCTATTCATTCAATTGCATGTGTTGTGTTGCCTCCAGGCACACAGCTGATGAGGTTACGACCTGTGTTGTACACAGAGTCCATTTACGCGAGGAGGTCAAACCCCCGGTAGTCTGTTATCTCATTCTGATCATTTGTATGTTGTGTTTATTTGACTGTTCATTTATTCCTCACTTGAGGTTATGTAATAAAACCATAATTAATGTCAACTGGACATCACAGCCTTATGTCTTGATAGTCTAGCACCTAGTTCTGATCCTATTGCTCTCGCTCATGTCGTGTCTCTCTCTTTGTCAACTACCACGAGATCACCCGCCCACACCCATCTCCAGCTGTTGCTAGCCCGGCACTGGTTATTTCTGCCCGAGGCGACGACGCCGGCGTGGCATTTTGGCGCACACAACGTGGGGCCTGGTGATCAAGACGCGACGTGTGGAGCCCGAACGTTGGCATTTTGGTGCTCAAATCCAAAATCGACGTGGGACAACAACGACCTTCAGACGCTTGTGCTTGCTGCGATTACCTCGAGATACGTTTGACCTTCGAGTTACGTGAACACGCCGTGCATACTGGTGAGCTGTATCGTTCAGTCATTATTTATCCCTGTTACGTAATCTTTTCATCATGGACGAAGCCGAGTCGTTAGAAGAAATTCATGCTTTAAGCGAGCGCCTGCAAACAGCAGTGACCTGTATCTAAAACTTTGATGGTGACGGACACATTTTTGGAAATACAGCCTACTATTTCCTGTGAGATCCGCGAAGTCGAAACTCGTGGCGCAGAAGATAGAAGACGAGGTATTCTTAGTGTACGACACTGCAGAGATCTTAGTTTGTGACCATGGTCCTGAGTTCATAGGAGCTCCTTGGAAGAAGATGGCTCAAGAGTCCAGACTACCATAGTACTCTTCACTACAACGACAAACGTCATCCACAAGCGAACCCGACGGAACGCGCTAATTGTACTGTTCTAGGTATGCTGAGATCATACATCACCGACAATCATAAGCTATGGGACAAGAATGTGCCGAAAATAGGTTGTGCCCTACGTACAGCAGTGAATGAAGTAACTGGCTATACACCGGCATCCGTTAACTTTGGTCGTGAATTAATTTTGTGTGGTATAGACCACCGACGCTATCGATATGGCGATTATTATTGTCGCGGACCGTGTTGACAAGATGCAAGGACTAAAATCTATTTTTACAGATATTCGCGCTCGTTTGAAACGCGCCCATCAGCAAAACGCCGTGAGATACAACCTCCGACGACGCCCGCTGGAATTCCATGTTGGCGACCGAGTCTTGAAGAGAGACTTCCACTTGTCCAACGCTGCCGACAACTATGCAGCCAAGCTAGCGCCTCGATACGAAGGACCGTTCGAGATCAGCAAGAAAACGTCACCGCTGATCTACCGTCTCAAGGACCTCGATGGACGCGACATCGGAACCTGGCACATCAAGGATTTGCGTAGTTATTATGATAGTTAGCTTGTAAGCAGAACTCGAAGAAAAAGAAAATTGTATTTTCTTTTTGTTGGGGTTAACGGGGAATTGTAACGGTTTGAATTCGGCGCTGGCGCCAACGTCAAGTCGTTACCATTAGCCGGCATTTGTACCCATATTTGGAGGGTCGCCTAGAGCAGAAAAGATGTCATGCGCAATGGTCAATGATAGTCGAGTTCGCGGATCGGCGACCTGAGCTCATTCTCTTTCTCTGGCTGACCGTCGTCGACTTCACATCGCCGCGTGAGTAGTGTTTAAATGTAGATTGTAACCACGCTAAGTTGTAGCGGATATAACGTAGTGCGACTGGTCGTCCAGCCCCTACTTGCAGGTTCAATCTTGAGCTTTGTTAACAGAATCATTATTGTGCCCCTGTGGCCTACTTGAAATAGAGTAGTTAATGTATTTTGTCGTTGCGTAGTTTTTGTATTGCAATCAAGTGTGGCCACACTTGGATTGTCTCCGCGGAGAGTCAGGCAGTCAGGGAAAGGGCACCCTTTTCGGATCATCAAACCTATCTAAATTCAACATTGTATTAAGTAAGTCCAGTAATCTTAGAACGTCGTCTGTACGAGTTCTATTTAAGTAAATGTCCAAAGTAATTCGGCGAGCATCTTATCACGGAGGAGTGTAAGTAAAGAGTTTATTATATTTATCATTGTATTGTATCAGTCTTATTTGCTATTCATTCAATTGCATGTGTTGTGTTGCCTCCAGGCACACAGCTGATGAGGTTACGACCTGTGTTGTACACAGAGTCCATTTACGCGAGGAGGTCAAACCCCCGGTAGTCTGTTATCTCATTCTGATCATTTGTATGTTGTGTTTATTTGACTGTTCATTTATTCCTCACTTGAGGTTATGTAATAAAACCATAATTAATGTCAACTGGACATCACAGCCTTATGTCTTGATAGTCTAGCACCTAGTTCTGATCCTATTGCTCTCGCTCATGTCGTGTCTCTCTCTTTGTCAACTACCACGAGATCACCCGCCCACACCCATCTCCAGCTGTTGCTAGCCCGGCACTGGTTATTTCTGCCCGAGGCGACGACGCCGGCGTGGCAGGATCTTTCAAGATCTTATAAGCTAGCGATTATATTCTTCAGAAGCTGGGTGACTCTATATTTTAAAATAAATTAAATTGCAAGAACTTGTCAAAATTACCAATCTTGCCCATTTACAAGATCTTGAAAAGAGTAATATTTTGCCAATTTTAGCAAGATCTTATACAATGGGGAATAGGTGAATGTTGAGATTATATTTTATTTATAATATACAGAATAGCCTCAAAGATCAATGGGAAATTTTATTACATTTTTTTAATTAATATATTTCCCATAATTAATTTATTAGTTTTCGACATTTCACTCCTCTGCAAAAACAAGCTGTACGTCACACGCCGTGTTCCCTGTGTTACGGGATGCATAGAACTGGCTCTGGCTAACATTATCTATACGGCCCGACTCGGCGTGTGACGTCAAATTGTGTTTCATGGACAGCTACAATCTACCAAACTTTGTAAATTCGTTCCTTGAAAACTATTCATCACACAACAAAAATAATACCACATCTGTCTTTAACAACATCTCAACTTTCATAAAATATTAATTATTCTAAAATCTTAACTTCGCACTTCACTTCCCTATTATTGCTTACATTCTTTTGGAACTAGACAATAATTGTCAAGATTTGACAAGAATAGAAATGGATGTGAAAACTATCCGACCGAACCAGGGATCGAGCTCTCGTCCGGCAAGTGAGAGGTCCCGGGTTCGAGCCCCGGTTCGGTTATGCTTTATGTAATTATTTTAATTTTTTGTACTTTGTAATATCTTGTGCCAATACACTTCCTCGACATATTTTATCCTCATTCCCAAGGTATTTACGACTCCCACACCATAACTTTTTATATCTTTATAGTATAACATAGTAATCTGTAACTTTTTATAAGCATTAACTTTGCGCAAGTCATTGGTATAGTAATAATGCATCGTGTCAGATATTCAATATGAATCATGAACCACTGCCATACATGGAGAAAACGTGTTTCTTTCTTATAAATAAATACGTCCCCTTAACATGCGCTGCTGGATAATTACAAATACATTTAAAAAACAAATTAATTTACTCATTCTTAACCTAAACATTGATCTTACAGTTTGCGCGTAGATATTTGACTCTTGCTCTTAAATCGGCCATAACTCATTTTATTCATGACTGATTTGGCTGAAAACTTGTAAAATTTGATAAGATAGCAATGATTAGCAAATTTGATAGCAATGACCGTGTAAAATTTTAGCTTATAATGTGATACTAGCGCTCGGCCGTTTTAGAAAATTGAGAGAGAAAAATTGTTTCATCAGTGAGTGTAACTTTTACAGGATGTTCACATGATCAGTCTGATTATATTAGTAGCACTTTTTCATTTTTGCTTATTGCATAGTTAATTAGGCGCCGGTTATTCAACAAAACCGCGCAAAACTATGAAATTTGTGATACGATTGGAGACCAAACCCGTTAACCAATTGATCTCAAATGTTAACCATGATTATATGAAAGAAAAACTTAGGGTTATCACTTGACACATTTTTGAAATTTAATTTTATACGGCACCCAGGGAGACAAGAAAATAGCTAATCTTTCACCAAAATCCACTAATTATTACTAATTAACGAAACAAAAAATTAAAAATGTACCAAGGGATAACCCTAAGTTTGTCTTTTATCTAATTACGATTCAAATTTCAAATAATTTGGTCTACCCATTTCGTCTCCAATCGTATCGCAAAAAGTGTCTACAAAAAGCAGCAAAATCGCTCGCGCTTGCAGCACCTTAATTAGACCAAGAGTTCGTTTATTTTTTAAATTTCAACCAATCATAGGAATTCGCTCAGAATCTATGCAAGTGACCGGCAATATTCCAAATTAAACAACAGAGAAGGTACCATAAGAACAGTACAATCTCTACTCGCGCGTAACTAAAAAACAATAAAATGGTAAAAAGCGCTAACACAAACTTGATACTGCACTGGCATTGAAACTGCGCTAAATTGATGTCAATAATTATTGTACTTTGTGTTGTTCCTGGGATTAATGATGATTGTGTGTGTTTACGATGCAAGGCTTTACTTTCAATCATCTCCTGCTGTTCATTTATCACATACATTATGTACTTGCTTTTACACTTTCTTATAATATTTTCTTTGTTTGTATGTATATTAACAATATTATTGGTTAAAATAAAATGCGGAAGGTAATAGAAGTAATTTATAATGTTTTTCTAATCAGATATTTTATATTGAATTTATTTTTTATATTGTTTTTATTTTTTTATCATAATTTTTGCAATTGATTTCGTTTTCCCCAGTCTGGATTTAGGCACATTATCAGTTTGAAAATGATGATGATTGTACTGTTTTAAAATAATCTTCAAGAACAGTTTGAATAAAAGTGCATGTCTGTTTTCCTCTCTGAAAAGATAGATCTAAAATGCAAAGAGACGTATAGAATTGCATCTTGAGAAACGGAAAAGTAATCGTCCAATCTTTTGTACGATTTCCAGCTTCCATTGCGGTATCACCATCCTAACAGACACTAGCTGGTTCAAATAATTCCTTCCTAGCTGACGGTTCAACGCGATTTCCCTCAGTCGAGAGGCAAATGCTGGGAAGGTTCCGTACTAATAGGCCACGACATCCTCCTCCCCACCGTCCATACCCCATCAACACATCCCAATCATCATCGTCATCATTATTCATCCGTCGCAATTAGCATTGTTTGTTTATTTATTGAGTCGTCGAATCGTCTTGCAAAATGTTTTACACAGAAGACATTATATTTAAAAAATCTAGTGGAGCAGTCGCTCCACCCAGCCAAGTCGTACTGTACACTCACACTCATCTAGTGGAGCGGTCGCTCCACCCAGCCAAGTCGTACTATACACTCACAGTCACTCAACATACCGTAAATGCCTAATAAACTGAGGAGCAGACCAAACACTTTTACTGTAAGCAACAACATGGCATTTTCGGCCTACTGGATCTCAAAATTGGTAAATCTCACATTGTTGCGAAATATCTTAATTTCGAGCTATGGCCCACCCCACTACATATACCAAATTTGGGAACAATAGGTTATGCCATTTGCGCGCTAGAGGACCGAGAAAACAGTGAAATTACACCACTTTCTGATTCTGAAGATGATGATGATTCTGATGATATCACGAAACGTCGCTATCACCGCCACAGCCTAAACGGCTGAACCGATCGACCTTAAATTTTTACCACATGTGCACTTTTGGCGTCTGAGGTGCCTTTTTATAAAACCAACCGGAAGCCGCCATTTTGAAACCGGAAGTGACGTCATAACTCAAAAACGTCTGGACCGATTAGAACGAAATTAGCGCCATTCGATTTAGATGGTCATCTATATGAAGTATCAATAAAAAAATATTATTTTCTTATTTTCTAAACCGGAAGTGACGTCATAAATACGCAATATTTAACTTATTTCAACAAATTATACTTAAAATACGTACATAATTAACTTACATTGTAACATAGACAATACAATTTATATATTCAAGGTAGCAGTGTTCTCGGCCGCCATTCCTGAAACCGGAAGTGACGTCATATATCTAAAACGCCTGTACGGATTGCAACTGAACTAGCTCCTGCGTATTCATTCTGCTATTTATTTGAAAAATCAATTGTGAAAAATGAATAAATAAATTAATGGTACCGGAAATGGCGGCAGGAACCACTAAATGAAACCGGAAGTGACGTCATATATTACAAACGGCATGACCGATTTTACGGAAATATAGGGATTAGGAATTCAGATGGTCGTTCATGAAGGTATCAACTAGATAAAACTAGATTGTTTTCTTATTACCTATACCGGAATTCGGCCGCTATTTCAAAACCGGAAGTGACGTCATGTATCGAAAACGGCTGGATCGATTATAACGAAACTTAAGCTATTCTTCTTGGATAATCATTTTCATCTTATACCAAACGCAACTTTTCATAGTAACCAAATCGGTTGAGGCGTATTTTTTTAAAGAAATTAGTCCCTGCTCGGACATGTGCTACAAGCTGTATGAATAAACTAACAAAAGAAGTGATATCCCAGAAAAAACACTCCGTGTAAAAATACCAGCCAAGTCTCTTTAACTATAAAAAAAAATAGAAGAAATCTAAAAATTCAGCACTGAAAAGGAGTGATATCAAAAAAGGAGCCAAGTCAACGAATTTTCCAAATTTTAATCGTACCATTGAAATAAAAATATCAACCCCCGAGAAATACTTAAAAAAAGGACTTGGCGCATCGTTTTTTTAAAGACATTTTTCTATTCTTAAGCTTATGCCACTCACATACTACGTAGTTCAGAAATGCCTAGAAAAATTGGGACAAAACTTTCAAATTAAATATTGAACATTCTGTAAAATATTTTAAATTTAAATATAAGTACGCAAAGAAACATAGCATTGTCTTACAAGCAATAAATACAGAACAGTTGTGTTTGTGATTGGTAGGTACCTATAGTTTTGTGGGTACATCAACATACCTACTACAGCATTATACTTTGAACCTTCTCGCCGTGTAATTAATTGCTATTAATTAACATTTTATACCAAAAAAATTCATAAATTACATAACGTATTACTTTAGATAAAAATCTAGTCAGTAATTATTTGAGCAGCATGGCTCAGTGCACTAGTCACTTATACAAATCTCATTGACGGCCTTCTTGTAATGAGCGCTTTCGCTATTTCCCTCAGTCACGATATTGAGAAGTATGATTGATTAATATGACCCTAGAAATAGTGGCAATAACGAATAGACTAGGCCGCTTCCGTTTATTCGTTATTCGTTTATCCGTTTATTTCCTCTGAATATTGACAAAATACCAAAACTGCCAGTAGGTAAGAGTACTAGTTATATTAAAACGTAGTATGATTCGTCGATAATGAATGTGATATACTCAGGAAAATATACTTGTAGAGTTCTTCCTATACTTTTAGGATAGAAAAGTGTCTTTAAAAAAACGATGCGCCAAGTCCTTTTTTTAAGTATTTCTCGGGGGTTGATATTTTTATTTCAATGGTACGATTAAAATTTGGAAAATTCGTTGACTTGGCTCCTTTTTTGATATCACTCCTTTTCAGTGCTGAATTTTTAGATTTCTTCTATTTTTTTTATAGTTAAAGAGACTTGGCTGGTATTTTTACACGGAGTGTTTTTTCTGGGTACAATAATACTTCAGTCTTCAAATAATTATAAAAACATTGTCTTCTAGTAATTCAAAGATAAAATACAAACAAATGCAAATGCATGAAATATGGTTTTTACTGATTTCCTCAGTTAGGTGACTGTTAATAAATACCAACTGCAATATGAAAAGTCGGTAGCTCAGCTGGTAGAGCATCTGACTGGATATCGGAAGATCGTGGGTTCGAGTCCCACTCGAGGAAAATCTTTTCATATTGCAGTTGGTATGCAAATGCAATTTACAAAAAATAATATCTATAATCTCTGCCGCACTCTTCTACAAATCTTCTTTACTCTCTCATACATCTACTCTCCTTTCTCCAATCTCTATCCAATCCATTCTTATCAAGTCACTTTCATTCTGAACACTTTACTGTTCAAATCTTCATTCAAAATGAATTCCAGTCTCGGACGAATGCTGAACAAAATGCAACGCTCTTGTCGACGGATCAAGAGATCGCAAGGAAACGGCAATTGATCTTCAGCTATAAAAATGTCTTGACCTCCCACAGTCCTTCCTCCTTGCTTCCGGCATTGGCTGACACTTACAGTGACCTTGACACGGAAACGCTCAGAATGCACCGGCTACACGTAACATTATGCAACAGAGTAGTCGGCCTTCGCAGGGTCATTGGAACTTGCATTGAAAACCGACTCGGTTTACTCGCAATACTTTGTGGTGTTGTTCGAATACATTATGCTTGCAATAAAGTCGGGATGAACCCCATGGGCAGTTGGAATCATGCAATTTTAAATACGAGTACAGCCGATGTAGCTGCATTTTTAATGAAACTCTGAAATCCAATTAGATTTTGGTTGAAATGTTGAAATTGGATCCGTACGGTGTAAAATGTATTTTTTGTTACAGTTGCAGATGTGATATCATGTATACCTCAGGGGTAAGCCGGAAGCCCATTTCAATTGAGCTTTTTCAGTTTTATTTCCAATTATCAGTACAAACAATAAATACATGATGACCCTTGGGGACATTTGTCCTCATTTGTTAGGGAATTATGGGAAATGTGAGCTCATTCCTATATTCCTTCAAACAATCCCCTCATAAAGATTATTGACTTGGCAGAACTAAAGCTAATTTACAATAATCACAAATGTAACTTTAACCTGTACAGTCGCCTCGTCATGTCTTGAAAAAGTCAGCGATAAAACCAGTCTTGTAAATCACCCTTCGGTATACAAATATCAATATTAGGCAACTTATAATACCTATGTGTACGACTGGTAGTCGCGATAGGGGGTAAGTTTTATCGGGACATAGAGATAAAATCAGGAATTAATTTTCTGCATAGGCTTATAATCTGATGCAAATATGTATCTATAGGCACATTTTTAAGTATCTTTGCCCATCACTTTATGGTTAGAAAGACGACAAACCCCACAAACCGATTATCACACATTAAACGGCAAGGTCCTATACCTATGACTATCCCTATCATTACACTTCTACGTAATGACAACTTCAAATAGCCTTACTTCACCCTGTGAAGTAAATTCTAAATGAAAATAGATTTTCGGTGTTGCAAATTCCTTGTAGAACGTACTGTAGAGTTCATGGAATATTTCCTCGCCTCGGAATCTTTGCTCAGGCTCCAAAATATCCAATATCCAGTGGCAACATGAGGGCTGGGAGTTAACAATAACAGAAGAGTGGAGGCAAAACAACGATTCTGATTCTCGGTTATCAGTTTATGTAAAATTTAATCGGATTGTCGGATTTAGAACAAACTCGCTCTGAACGAAAAATCTATTTTATAAATAAAATGGAAGGTCAATCACGAATGCAGCGGATTAATCCAAGCTGGCTCAGGGGTTATTCCAAATTCCTTGACACTTTTAGACGGCGCCAATATCACGTGATGTGGTCTCCCTCAGTACAGACGCAAATGCTGGGAAGGTTCCCTACTGATAGGACACGATCGCCTCCTTCTCACATATTCTTCATCATCATTATTCATCCGTCGCAATATGCATAGTTGCAGACCGGTGAGGCGGTGAACACTATAAAATAAAGTTAAAACAAGTAATTGAGCGAGCGAAACCTTTTGGCTTCTTTTGGCACGTACTTCTGTTTGTTATATTTTTGTTTCTGTTACTAACCGATACACAAGTTACACCGTTTCACCGATCGATCTGAAATTTTGCACACATGTAAAGACAACCTTTTCTGTTCGCAGACCATAATTCTTTTAAAATCCATTCATTGGTTCATTGGTAAAATAAATATCTCCTGATTGGTTGAAAAATGAAAATAGTCTTCGAGAAATCTGATGAAACTCATATTTTGCATGGTCATCCATTGTCTCTTATTTTACAATTTTTCAGCTTAGCCAGTCAAGAATGTATGAATTTATTGACATTTTTAATTGTTGTCAGAAAAGAAAGTATTGATAAATGAATGTTTTCCAGTGCCAATTGAATTGCATCTGATTTGCTTTATGTACCAGGATGATTAGATGCTATTTTCGATTTCGATGAAAAGCATACTTTTATGTTGATTGAGTGGATCATATTTAAATTCACAATGGATGTTTATGTTTTCTGTGCGTTGTGTACGCATTTCCGGTTCGAGAATTAGCACGTACCCGTGCTCGCTCATCAACGCGTTACACTGAGCATATTCCTAGTAGGTGATGCATTCTGAAGACATGTTTGTCTAAGCCTCAATGTGTAGCGACTAGCGGCACAACTTGGCTGCGTGTATCTAACGCCCTCACCAGATCTTTCAAACGCTGAAGATATTATAATTGAATCTCTTAATTAATCTCTTACGCACAGATAATTCGCCGAGCTATTAATTAGTAAAGTGCTTCTTTCTTCTTTTATAACCAATTAGAGCTTCATTTCATGGAAACATATTTCAACTTGAGTTACCTAACAAGAGGTACGTATGAATTTCTGAAATTGAGCATTGCCATTAAGTTCAAACTTAAGCTTCTAACATTTAACTTCTAACGTAATAATATTGCAAGCATATAACTACGCTGAATTAGAGTAAATAATAGTAGAAGTTTCAACTTTCAAGTATGAAAAAGTGATTTTATTTATGAAAGTCTTCTGGCTGGACCCTTATAACGAAAACGGAATAATTTTGCTATGTAATAATTTCAGTAACATGTTATCCAATATAGGCATTAATTGATGTCGTTTTTGTTCGAGAATTCCTGAAAACAAGGAACACGACTGCACTCTGGTGGCTATTGTGGCACTAGGTAAATGTCGGCTATTTGGGGCACATTTGTATAAACAATATAAATATTTACTCAGTTGTTTGTTATAGCTAAAAGAAAATAACTTGTAAATAAATTTTAATTTCAATTGTTTCTCCATTTTCACTGCACTATAGAAACACGAACTGTAAAATCAAATAAGTTAATCGGTAAACTGTAAATAGCCATCTAGCCAGAAGTGGCTCCATCACGTATCTCTTTGGCGCGAATAGGGGATCTAGAATCCCGCCTATATTCTAGAACACGTGTAAAGAAAAGAGTGAGTGAATCTGATGATTATTATGCGTTGAACTCGCTTCGACCGAATTCATTTCGGCGTCATGGCAGCGAAATGAATTCGGCCGAAACGAGATTCAAAGAAATTATTCAAAGAAATTATTTGATTGGGGTCAATAATAGTAGTATTTCTGCAAGAATAAGGCCCATTTTTTCAATTCTCTGCTAAATTAAATGGCAAATCAAGGCATGTCATTGGTTGTTGCCATGGCAATAGTATATCAATATATCAACTGTTTAAAATTTAGCAAAGTATTAAAAAAAATACTGGCCCTAAGTACCTAGGTATAAACAAAAGTAAAAATGTATGTTTAACATTCTATTATTTCGTATTTTGAATTCACTTTTCACAAATAATAATTGAGTATTGAAAAATGAAAGTGAATTTGGATTCCTCTCCGCCACTCTCTCGCCATCATGTCCGATGTATTGTGACTTAAGACTCACCGACTGCCGTGACGAGGCCCCAGAACCTGGTGAACGGCACGAGAAGGTCCCAGCAACACGCACCCTTGGTCTCCCTGTATGACGACATCCCACTCACATGTCCAGCACACGAGCAAGTAGACAACACGCGTCAGCACGGCACAACGTCGCGTAGAGGACTGACTGACGCGCCGTCGCCCGCCCTTAAGTCTTGCCCGGGGACGACGCGCGCGACATCTAGCGGCCGAACTGCTTTATCGACATGGGGGAGGTAGCGTCGCGGCAGCCCCAATGAAGATATCAGCCTTAGGAAACTTATAGAGGTAGGATATAAACAAATCTGACAGCGGCAATCCAAATCTCATATTTAGAGTGATAACTTACAGGAGCGTAGGGCGGGGGACGAGGGGGGAGGGAAGGGGGGAAGGGGATTATCACCCCCCTCACGCTCGAGCAGGTGACCCCTCATTCACCACACAAAATTATGTTTAGTGTCCGAGAATCATTTAAAAACTGTTTAATTTGTTTAATTATTGTGGATTGTGGATTGTGGATGTGGATTGTTTGTTGTAAGGGGGCAACAAATGGAGGGACTTGCAGTTCGTTCATTTTAGAGCTCCATAGAATCACTTGTAAATGGTTTAAACTCTAAAAAAAAAAAAAAAAAAAAAAAAAAAAAAATCGCACCCCCCCCCCCCCCCCCACCCCCCTCCCCCCAAAGACCCCACTATTCGGGTGTCGCGAAAGAAGTTTCTTCGCGCCTGATTACTATGACAGAAAGTTATTTAAAATATTCATCTGATAAATGTTGGTTACCTCTTATTTTATAGCTTTGACACATTTCCCTTCCTCCTTACAGCCTCCATTTTTCTCCTCTTTGTGACGTCAAGTGAATACTTTTTTCAATTGTGTGAGCAGATCAAGCGGAAATTTAATTTGACAACTAGATATGAGAAGTGGCAGGTCAGGTCGGACATGGAGGCAAGAGGGTTGGAAGATGATGATTGTGCGGATAGGAGGTGGCATCTGGAATGTGGGAAACGGCCATTTTGCTGTAGAAAACCCACCTAATAATAATAAAAAATAAAGCAATGTGACAACAAAAAGGTAACAAAAATCGCAAAACAAGAGCCATGACTTTCTGTACTCCATGTTTGTGCCGTTTCTTCATGTTTAGATTCAGTTTCACACATCGATAGATTCTTGTCAGAATACTTCCTAAAAGTCGTCAAAACTTTGAGCACCGCCTTCTTGATGTCACTAATAGCGTTTTCCACTGGCCGCACTGGGGTTGCCCTGAAATGACGTCACCATACAAAACTCAATGTTAATTTCAAACAGAGTACAGAAATAGTGCGGCCCAGTCATGCGGCCAGTGAAAAACGCCATAAGTTCCTGTTATTTGTATTTTGAATAAAAGTGTAATTCTTTTTCGGCTCCAATCGTTCCAAAAAAAGTTCCCGCAACAAGCAGCAAAACCGCTCTCGATTGCTACTGATATAATATTGTACCAACACTGCCCCGAGATAATATTGAACACTGAATGTGTGAATGAATGCGCAAAACACAAGAACAAGAGAAACATTCCAAGAGGCGTGTTGAAAACGAAAACAGAACCGAGCAATAAAACCTGCTCGGGATTCGAACTGATGACGAACTCCGTAGCTTGTTCCATGAGTAGGATTCTGAAGGCTAGAGGAGAGTTGAGAGGCGATCTGTGATGAAGCTGCAGATCCTGTTGGTCATCTGTGTCACCAGCGTCCATCTTATAGCCATCGACAGACGAGGTGAGTGTCCTGCAAACCTTCTTAGTGTCCTGCGCACTTTTCCCCCCCTTTTTCTGGGGCTTAACGTCGCACTGTTCTGCAGCGAGGCTAATGGCGACGGATGAATGATTATGATGATGATTGGGAGATGATGGTGAAGAGTAGGTAAGGATGGAAGTGGGAAGGAGGCGGTCGTGGCCCATTAGTAGGGTACCTTCCCAGCATTTGCCTTTCGACTGAGGGAAAACCACGAAAAAACCCCAGTCAGGAAGGACGGCCACGGGAAACGAACCCGGGCCTCCGGAATACAAGTTCAGAGCGTTACTAAGAAAACGTCTACAAAAATGAGTTGACTTCTGCCGATACAAATAATGTGTTAATTTTGCAAGAATCAACACAAATTTTGTGTGTCGTCAAACCAACAAATTTGTGTGTTTAAATCATAACTTTTTTGTGTTTTGATCAAAACAAAAATTGTGTCGTCAGAAACTAACACATTTTTGTAGACGATTTCTTCGAATGTTGTGTCCTTTGCGCCTTCTTATACCAGTCATTGTCATGCTTCTCAAGTAAAATACTGAGATCAGGGAAAATGAGATTTTCGTTTTTTGGGTCATTTTATCGAGAATATTTTTCTGGTCCTTTCACACAACAAAAAACACAGTTTTATCTTCAAAATTGCCAAAGATACATTTTTTTAAATAATTTAATATGGTAAATAATAATTATGAGGTAACAGAAATAAGCAATCATGATTTTCCTCATTATGACATTGAATAAAAAATTATTTACTATAGCTTCGTGTATAAGAAAGTTAAAGGGAAACAAAACTGATAGGCTATCCAAACGATCATTCAATCTAATGTATTATTATCATTAATGTTATTATGTAGAGTGATTACTTATGAAAGAAAGATAGGTAATAAAATAATAAGCAATATAATATAAACATTTTCCAGTTAAATCATTTTCCAGTTTTTAATTGTATTTATGACTTTTTGCTCAAGATGGCAGTGGGGCACATGTTGCTACGGGGCTTCGCTCTACTCCCACTGCCAGTAAATGCATGTATAATATGTATCTAATGTATGTGTTATATATGTGTTTTAAAATAAATAATAATAATAATAATAATAATATTCATCTAAGAAAATTGATTGTCTACTCACAGCAACACATCCACCACTCCAGCCATTTTAATGACGTCATGAGCAAGAAGCTACTATTTCCCGCTAATGAAATGATCACAAACTGTGACGTCATTATAAATGTTGTCGGCTCATGAGCTTTTTGTTGCAGGTTACAGTAAGTGCTTCGGAGGATCGCAGGTCGAGCAGCCAGTAAGTCAAAACCAAACACGATAAAAGACTGCCTCAACCACAAACCTAGACTAGGAGGGACAAGCTACAGTCATTTTGGTACAACAATTTCGCACAGTTACTGACGCAAAGCTCTAAAGTGGTTCTCCTGGCCAAGCCTACTCCTCGTTGATAAAACTTATAAAACTAACTAATGTTCAGTCAGTCTTAATTTTGAATGAAATGTATTCAAATTACATTTGGACCATCAAAATTAGGGCGCGCCAAAGATAGGACGATAATTTTGTCCGCCGTAAGCGCCACGATCGTTTTGAGGGCAAGTGTTTCATCTTTACTGAAATTCTTTGGTTTCAGTATCTTTGGAATTTCACAACAGCTGATTTTGTTGACAGCTTGACAGCTGACAGTACAGACCTGTGTAGTTAAAAATAGTCGTTCAAAAGTAATTCCACATCTAGTAAATAATCATTTATAGTTCCATTGTTACCCTAAAGTCATTGGAAATCATCAGTGTAAGTAGAAAACTATTATTAACAAGGAATGTGTGGTTATTAGACTGAAGCCGCCATTTTTAAAATGAAAGTCACCGCCACCGATAGTTGACTGACAAACAGCCCGCTAATCTTACGAAATTGCTTTTGCCCTCAAAATGCATGTGCTGCCATCTGCTGGTTGTTTCGCTTTGCACATGCCCTCGCCTGAAGTAAAATAGTTAATTGAGCGAGCGAAGCGAGCGTCTCTTTTTGGCTCTTTTGGCCCGGAACTCAGATTTTTTTCTGCTATTAACCGATACACAGATTGCACAGTTTCACCGATCGATCTGAAATTTTGCACACATGTAAAGACAACTTTCTCTGTTTGCAGACCCAAATTATTTTGAAATCCATTCATTGGTTAAAATTTAAATAAATATCTCCTGATATGCTGAAAAATGAAAATGGTCTTCGATAAATGTGATCAAACTCATATTTTGCATGATCATAGACCAACATTGTCTCTTATTTAACAAATTTTCATCCCAATCAGTTAAGAAAGTATGAAATTATTGACATTTTTAATAGCTGTCAGCAATGAAGTATCGAAATGAATGTTTTCCAGTGCCAATTGAATTGAATTTGATTTGCTATGTACCCAGGTTGCTTAGATGCTATTTTTAAGTTTCTATGAAAAGCATTATACTTTATGTTTATTGAGTGATCATATTTCAATTCAATATGGATGTATATGTTTTTTATGCGTTACGAACGCATTTCCGGTTCGAGAATTTGCACGTACCCGTGCTCGCTCATCAACTCGTTACACTGAGCGTTGTCCTAGTTATTAAAAGTAATCCCTAAGGTTGCAAACACACATTTGTTCAAGCTTAGACGCGCGGTTTTTCGCCGTGGGAGTTTTACGCGCGCGGCTTTTGTGCGTTTCGTGTATTTGACTCAATGCAACTTTCGGCGTCTCGCGGCGTCCAAAACTCCACGTCGCGTCAGTGCATGTGTGTTCGCGAACTAGAACATAAAATACTTAGTGCATTTAATTAAAACTTCGTTTTCGTTATAGTCAAATTCAAGTAAAACAAGAAATAATTATTAAAAACACTTTCTCTTCCAGAAACGGGCTGATGAAGATGACGGCGATGATGATGATGATGATGATGATGAAGAGGATGAAATAACAGAAGATCCATGCATTCTACACCCGAAGATAGATGCAACTACTACAACAACTACAACAACAACTACAGTAAAACCATCAACAACTGCAACAAAAACAAATCCTTCGACAACAACTACAACAACCGCGAAACCTTCAACAATTACAAGTACCAAAGCAGAACGTTCAACAATCACATCAACTACAGTAAAACCATCAACAACTACAACAACTACAGTAAAACCATCAACAACTACAACAACCAAAGCAAATCCTTCAACAACTCCAACAACAGCCAAACCTACATCAACTACAACAACTACAGTGAAACCAACAACAACTACAACAACCAAAGCAAATCCTTCAACAACTCGAACAACAACAACAGCCAAACCTACATCAACTACAACAACTACAGTGAAACCAACAACAACTACAACAACAAAAGCAAATCCTTCAACAACTCGAACAACAACAACAGCCAAACCTACATCAACTACAACAACTACAGTAAAACCAACAACAACGACTTCAATCCCATCAACAGCCGCAAGAATACCATCAATATGGACGCGCATTCCTTCACAAGCCACCCAACTACCACAAACAACAACAATTATTCCCACCACTACTACCACTTCTTCACCAACGGCGCCAATCGTACAGACGACCACAATACTTTCCACCACAACCAAAAGATTCACTACAAATCCTAGTACCACAACTACCACCACTATTAATTACCCTACTACAACTACAACTCCCACAACTACTCCTACCACAACCACCCGTACTACCACCATCCCTTCAACCACCACCCCTACCACCACCACCCCTACAACTACCCATACAACCACCACTATTACTTACCCTACTACAACGACAACTCCCACGACAACTCCAACAACAACTCCCACGACAACTCCCACGACAACTCCAACGACAACTCCCACGACAACTCCCACGACAACTCCCACGACAACTCCAACGACAACTCCCACGACAACTCCCACGACAACTCCCACGACAACTCCAACAACAACTCCAACTACAACTCCCACGACAACTCCCACGACAACTCCAACGACAACTCCCACGACAACTCCAACAACAACTCCCACGACAACTCCTGCGACAACTCCCACGACAACTCCCACGACAACTCCCACGACAACTCCAACGACAACTCCCACGACAACTCCCACGACAACTCCTACGACAACTCCCACGACAACTCCCACGACAACTCCAACGACAACTCCCACGACAACTCCCACGACAACTCCCACGACAACTCCAACGACAACTCCCACGACAACTCCCACGACAACTCCAACGACAACTCCCACGACAACTCCCACGACAACTCCAACGACAACTCCAACTACAACTCCCACGACAACTCCAACGACAACTCCAACGACAACTCCAACTACAACTCCCACGACAACTCCCACGACAACTCCAACGACAACTCCAACTACAACTCCCACGACAACTCCCACGACAACTCCAACGACAACTCCCACGACAACTCCCACGACAACTCCTACGACAACTCCCACGACAACTCCCACGACAACTCCAACGACAACTCCCACGACAACTCCAACTACAACTCCCACGACAACTCCAACGACAACTCCCACGACAACACGTCCCAGGAAAACTCACACACCTCATATCGTGCATGTAAAACATCCACCTAAACCTCGACCTAAGAAACTCCCACCTGCTAAACCTCCACCTAAGAAGAAGAAACATCACCCCAAAAGGCCTCCACATCATGGTGGAGCTGTCATGTAGCGAACAATAATAATGAATTGGAATAAATATATTCAAACTTATTATATAAATAAATATATATTCAATTAAGTTATCCAACAGGACTATGACTATCCTTACCAACAAAACCTGTCATCTCCAAAAAAAATCATTTTGTTTTAGATTTATATGTAACTAGCATATAGATAGTCTTTGCCGGCATTGCTCGGGAGGTCTATTCTAGAACGATTTCCCAATTCCATTCTAATGGAATACGGTCACGGCCATAAGGATTTACATGGCATGGGATCGAATTCCATCAGAATTGGAAATGTAAAAGTTCTAGAATAGGGCCCCGGGTGACGTGAATTTTCTGAGAAGCGAATCGTCGTCGCTCGGTGGCTCAACAGACTGTCAATGGACGTTGGATCTTTTCCAATCTACTGCAATACGGGAGCCATGCTGTTCTATACTCCATGTTTGTGACGTCTTACATTGTTCAGCTCTGCACTAATGTTGATCTCAACTTGTTTGTTATATGTTATGTAGTATCATTGAAACATAAAGCACAAACACGGGGGGGGGGGGGGGGCGGCGCTTTCCCCCCGCCCATTTCCTGGGTTTCAGAAAACATAAATTTGTGTGGTGTTTTACATAGTTTAATTTTGAAATCCCCAAAAAATAGTTTCAGTGTGTCAAAAAAACAAAAAATGCCTTGCAGTGCCAGATAACCGCATGCCCTCCACCACCCCAAAGTCATAAATTAAAAAAAATAATGTAATATTTCAACAAAGTACACCTCATAGGTACGTCTCAAAATTGATTTCAAAATGTCCGAAAAACAAAAAACTCCCTGCGGGGCAGGGTATAACAAATATTAGTTCCACTTTTAACAAAATACTTAATTCAGACAGAGATTATGATAATTTTTGGTGAAAGATTCTCTCATTTCTCTTAACTTTTTAAGTAGGAAACCTCTGGCATTGATTTTCACAATTACTTGTTTGTTAGTATTTTAAGGTAGGTACCTACATTTGTGGAGCCAATAAGCAACTTCAATAAATGAAACAACGATCAATCAACACATAAACTTTATTAATAAATAACATCAAAAGTTGAACAATAAACAGCAATGAGTCAAGGCAACGTTGCACATACGGTGTATCAGGTACAGTGTATACCGTGTATAAGTGTATACAAGTATCAGGTACGTATCTAGGACGGAGTTGAGTTGGTGAAACACGATGCGTGGTCGCAGGTGTATTCGTGTCCGATCATTTATTAGAGTGATTCTTCTGCCCCTTTTTGGAGCCTCCGGAATTGGAACCTGGAAACAAGAAGAAAATTCCGTTCAAACTTGAAATTGGTTTACTCCAAAACTACTGACTAAACTCACAACAGATAGTGCCACTTTGTAGTCCTGGGCGGTTATTCTAAATTTCCTTGTCGTCTCGTATTAATTGACACGGCGTCACTACCATGTTAAATAGATAGTCCGTATCACGTGAAACGAGACGACACAGGAAGTTAGAATAACCCCGCAGAGGTAAACTGTTGGCAATCTTAAGGTTGCAGAAGATTGTAGTCCAGACCGCATAAAAATGTCCCAAATGCACTTTCGAAATTCAAAAATTTCCTGGGCATGTGCGGCCCGGACCCGCGAGGTACTGAGGGGCCTCCTCCCAGACCAATCAGATGAAATTGATATCATAATAATCAATGGTATTCTGTCTTCTCGAATAACAAGTTTTCCCAAAAATACCATTTTGTGAGACCTTTTATACCTCTATGTTTAAGAGCTGCTATGTTTAGAATTCGATTCTTGTAAAGTTGGTATCCCTAGTTAGGATGCCACTTAAATTATAAACAATGGATCGATTTAATGGATTTGAAATATATGGCAGAGTATGCATTGTCTAACTCAACAAAAGTCAACTCACTTTTACCCTGCATCTTCTTGGATGTCTTCTCGGTGACCTTCAACTTCGCAAGATCGCTGCGAGGACATTTGGTGCCCTGGACCTCCATCGTCTTGCTCGCGGCTCGCCCAAGCTCCTCGGACTGGCTCTTGTTGCTTTGACCAAGCTCCTTGGACTGGCTCTTGCTTTGACCAAGCTCCTTGGACTGGCTCTTGCCTCGCCCAAGCTCCTCGGACTGGCTCTTGTTGCTTTGACCAAGCTCCTTGGACTGGCTCTTGCCTCGCCCAAGCTCCTTGGACTGGCTCTTGACTCGCGGCAACGGAGGCAGCGTCACGGGCACCACATTCCCTCGAGGTTTCATTCCGTTCACGGGTTTCACCTTCGTACAGAGAAGGAACATTTAAAAGTCTGCCAAGCGAGCGTGTTCAGCAAATGCTGTGAAAGATTCAACAGTGGGGCTTAGCTTTTAATCGTGAGTGTTTTGACGCGTGTCCGGTGTAAATATCTCTCAACCACTGCAGGTGTCCGGGAAAGGGTTGTTTTGCTGTGGTTTGCTGACTCATACAATTCTAACAAAGTTGTCTGAAATGGCAACAATGTAGCTGACCCCGGCAGGTCATAAAACGGGTTGTATCTTGTCAGAGCTTAACTGTAGAACAATACCTGAATGACCTTGTACATCTCATGAAAGAAAAAGCTACATGCTGGCTTATAATGTATGACATTACATTGATAAACTGCCATCTCACAAAAATAAAAAGTGGGATAAGAGAGCTGAGCCTGTGCATGACATTTGTAATGAAAAAAGTAGTATTGTACTGTGTAGAAATTAAGTTTGTCGTTATAATTACCTTTGCGGATGTCTGGACTGCCATTTTCTCGCGCTCCTCTCGAAGATTTCGCAGTATCTCGTCTTGCCTGGACGGCCCCTCGTATCCGGAGCTGAAGCTGCTCAATCTCCGTCCCGAGGACTTTCCCGACGTCTCTCGGTTCGCCGCGCTGTGTTGCTCTCGACTCTCGGTGGATGCCAGCTCCAGCGAGTCTTGCGCGATGGCGTTCGCAATCAGCTCCTGAGGCGGCGGATACATCGTCGAGTTGCTGCCCATCTTTCTGCTTGACGCTCTACGCAATCTTCCTGATGTCTCTCCGTTCATCGTACTGTGCAATGCTTGCGTCTCGGTTGACTCAGAATCTTCGGCGATGGCATTAGCGATCATTTCCCGAGAAGGTGGTCTCATCATCGAGAGGCTTCCCATCAATCTGCCTGACGCTCTACGGAATATTCCAGATGTCTCTCCATTCATTGTACTATGCAATGCTTGCGTCTCGGTTGACTCAGAATCTTCAGCGATGGCATTAGCGATCATTTCCCGAGAAGGTGGTCTCATCATTGAGATGCTGCCCATCATTCTGCCTGACGCTCTCCGCACTCTTAACGACGTCTCTCCGTTCATCGTACTGTGCAATGCTTTCGTCTCGGTTGACTCAGAATCTTCGGTGATGGCATTAGCGATCATTTCCCGAGAAGGTGGTCTCATCATCGAGAGGCTTCCCATCAATCTGCCCGACGCCCTACGGAATTTTACCGACGTCTCTCCGTTCATCGTACTATGCAATGCTTGAGTCTCGGTTGACTCAGAATCTTCGGCGATGGCATTAGCGATCATTTCCCGAGAAGGTGGTCTCATCATCGAGAGGCTTCCCATCTTTCTGTTCGACGCTCTACGGACTCTTGCGGGTGTCTCGGGATTCGGCTCCTCGGCGGCGGAATTCTCAATCTGATCCTGAGAAGGCGCTTGCATCGACGTGATGCTGCCCGTCTTTCTATGAGAGATGCTTCCGGCCTTCCGCTGAGGCCTCTCGGAGAGTTCAAACAATGTCGGCGACATGTTTAGCTCCTCCTCAATATTATCATCTGCTGGACGGTTCAAACCTAGCCCCGTTCTCCTTCGAATCCTTTGCTGAGAAGTACTTCGATGTCTTTGTGGAGTTTGAGTAGCTTCAGTAATTTCCTTAACTTTCGGATAAATGTAATCGAAAAGTCCGTTGTATACAAATTTCTTAACATTTTCTTGTAAAGTACTTTGATTGGTTACCCGCTTTGAGCCCATTTCGATGTCGTCGTATTCGAATCGGTTGGTTTCTTCGTTCAGCGCGACGTACGACGTCGATTCCCGTGGCTCGTTATCGGCGATGATCGTCTCGTCAGAGTCGGTGTCGGTGTCATAAGCGACCTCCTCGTCGTCTGACAGGTCGAAGGAGGTCAAAAGGGAGGGTTTTATCCCCACGCCGACGACTCGCAAGTACTTGAACTTGGACTTCCAGTGCAGACATTCCTCGATGAGATCAGGTCGTAGGTTGTGAGGCGGTCCTTCGTCGTAAAGGAACCTCTCCACTTCGTCGTACATTTCCTGTACCTTCTTCGTTGTCTCCACCTCCACTTCCTGGAAGAATGTGTGCATTATGTAGTGAGCTTTTTAAAACAAACCTTTAAGAAGTTAACTTGAATCATCTAGAGAAAGAAACTCTTTAAAACGTTAAGCTCTTTGCTGCAGAAATGATCAAAGTTCATACTAGGTACACAAAAACATAAAATTAATGCAAAGTTCATTTATTTTGCAAACTTTTAAAATTAAGAAAATTTTATAAGCAGGTAGGCTAGGTAGGAATTTAAAATACATGGTAGGGAGCCAAAACCCGGTATCATACGGACTTAAATCATTGAAGTAACTCCCATCCTTATAATATCCTTATAATACCAAGTCTTGAATCATATACTTTCAGGATGCAAACGCTCTCGGACGTCAACTGTAAGAATGACGACCTTTAAATCTACAGTCAACTGTTTAGCTTAATTTTTAATAAGGTTTTAATGACTGTATCTGAATATATGTAATGATAATTTTAATGTTAGTAAATTGTTTCCAACAGATTGCTGGATGACAATCAAATAAGGGGCTTGACTATATGTTGCAATGTTGATCATTCTTACATTGAACAGTACTTATTGACGTCCGAGAGTGGTTGCGTCCTGAAAGCGTAAGTTTCAAGGCCTCCTGATATACTTTGTTTGGTACCTATAAAGTTCCCAAAAACTTTTAAATATCCATATTCCTTACAAACAATATTGGATTGTAGGTAGGTACTACAGTGCATAATCAATAAGTAAAAACAGTGAAAAGGAAACAATAATTGTTGTTTTGTTTGTTTTGAATTGAAAAGAATCACTGCTCTGCTCATCACTAATTTACCTTGTTCACACTATGACTTTCAACTGCAGTTGAAATCGCTTTGGCCAACTGCAGTTGAAATCTCAACTGCCTTTCCAGAACTAAATTAAGATTTCAACTGCAGTCATGGTGTGAACAAGGCATAAGGTTAATTATGCAGTTGAAATTTCAACTGAGATCTAAATTGAGATTTGAACTGCAGTTGAAAGTCACCTTGTCAACAAGGTATAATGCATTATTCTCAAAACGTTCTTCCCCATCTCTGCCAGAACAAATGGATCCGTGAATGACACTTACGTCCGTCCACGACATGAAGCTGGCGGCGCTCTGACTGAGATCCGAACCTTCCGAGTCGTCTTGGTCCCAATAGTCGTCCCACGTGTCCGACACGTCGTCCCAGTCATAGCTCGGTCTGTGGGACGAGAACATGGTTGATTTGTTGCGAGAACATTGACACGTTGCGAGAACATGGTTGACACGGTGCGAGAACATTGACACGTTGCGAGAACATGGTTGACACGGTGCGAGAACATTGACACGTTGCGAGAACATGGTTGACACGGTGCGAGAACATTGACACGTTGCGAGAACATGGTTGACACGGTGCGAGAACATTGACACGTTGCGAGAACATGGTTGACACGGTGCGAGAACATGGTTGACACTTGACACGTTGCGAGAACATTGACACGTTGCGAGAACATGGTTGACACGGTGCGAGAACATGGTTGACACGGTGCGAGAACATGGTTGACACTTGACACGTTGCGAGAACATTGACACGTTGCGAGAACATGTTTGACACGGTGCGAGAACATGGTTGACACTTGACACGTTGCGAGAACATTGACACGTTGCGAGAACATGGTTGACACGGTGCGAGAACATTGACACGTTGCGAGAACATTGACACGTTGCGAGAACATGGTTGACACGGTGCGAGAACATTGACACGTTGCGAGAACATGGTTGACACTTGACACGTTGCGAGAACATTGACACGTTGCGAGAACATGGTTGACACGGTGCGAGAACATGGTTAACACTTGACACGTTGCGAGAACATTGACACGTTGCGAGAACATGGTTGACACATTGCGAGCTCAGGAATACAAGATCTTGCAATCCAACCAAAACAATTCAATCATCATTGTGCATAGGGATAAAACCAGGTAAAATTTACCAATTATTAATTTACCAGTAAAAAAAATTGTAATTTTTATTTTTTTTTACATTTTTTTTACTTTTTAAAAATTGTAATTTTTTTTATCCTTTCAAATGTAAGAATGGATTGGAGATATATATCACAATTTGAGTAATAACTAGTATAAGTAAACTTCAGTGTGACAACATTAGCAGTTAGGCATATTTTAAGTTGATTTTTGGTTTTCCTCAATCATTCTGAATGTGCCAAAATGTGGCAGGTTTTGGCAGAGGAAACGAACAGACATTTGATTGAATTGATTTGTGCAAAATTTCAGATCGATTGGTTGAACGATTTGACCATGGCCAGTGAACACAAAAAAACACACAGAGAAAGTGCAGACACTCGCTCAATTAAATTGCACCTTTTTTGGCTAACTCAAGAAATAAGAAGACGGATTTTGGATGATTGGCTATCTCAAATATGAGATGAATTTCTATAACACCTGTCACTGAACAAAGTGTTAGGCAACACTTTTGATGAAATTAAATATTTAGAATTGAAAATAATACACCTGGTTTGTACTGTAATAACTTAATAAAAGATTTGAGAACAAAACAAACAAACGGTTAAGTGGTAAAAAAATTTTAACATTAATATTGAGTGATTTTATTTGGCTCTTCAATTTTCATATACTTAGCATCTTTTTGGCTACCTACTAGAGCACCCACTTTTGGAACCGGGACAAACCATCTATTTGGCGACCCTGGGGATAGCTGAGATACATGCAGGAAATAACAAACCTATTATTGAATTAGGTCAAGGACTCACTCGATGCTGGACGTTCGGGAAAGACATTCTCTCGGAACGCTGCTGAATCTACTGTAGACAGGCGAACAACTTGGAAGTGCAGATGAAAGCTCTGCTAGTGATAATGCGTCCGCTTCTGCCTCCAGCGTTTTGATCCTTGTGTTTCCTTGAGCACTTGCATTGAACAGTGGAGGTAATTGAACGATCTCGGCTTCCGGGGGTTCGGGAAGTTTTTGTTCGGCGTGTAGTTTTATTTTCCTACTTAAAGGCCTGTAAAACAAGTTAAGACAATAGAATATACATAAGTTATGTAAAATAATATTAGTTAATAATTAAAATAACAAGACTGTGTTAAAAGATTTGAGGTTATATTAAAGAACTAAAACTTACACACGTCTCGTTGCCTTCAGAGACATTGTCTGCCTCCAAGTCCAAATTGTTTCAAGGTAAAATGTTCAACATAATTTAACAGTCTACCTATAAATGGAGGTAATAAAATATTTATTACATTTTAGGTCACTCACTGGACAACAATATTTCAAAATCAATACAGTTTGACAGTGACAGCTGCGTACGATGAGCTTGGCGGTAAATATCAATTTTTTAAATTTGGATTTCGAATTCCAGGATAACAATTATACATTATACGGATGTGAACTCATTGTTAGTTTTTTTAAGGCTGTGTTGTATTTGTTTGGAGAATTAATGTTGAATACAATATTTAATTGAAGTTTTACCTTGAAAAAATAAAAGATTTATTTTGACTCAACCGGATATGCTTCGTCATCTGCCAACTGTTTTGGGAAGTGACGTACTTTTCACTTTCAGTCAGCGAGCGACTGACGTACATACGTCTGTTACATCGGTGGAAGGTCGTTTTCTCAGTAATTCCTTTAGCACCACGTTATACTTAGTATTTTTAGTTACTTATTAATCAAGAAAACTACACAAATGTAAGTTCACAATAAGCATCTATTTTTCATCTCACCGAGGTCGGGCTAGCCTCTTCTCATTTAGCAACTTTCTTGGCTCACACAAGCTCGGCAATGACCTAGCACCTTCCTGGTTGGATATTACTTGTGAAACAAATTAGTACTGATTAGGTAATTGCAATTATCTTTGTTTGCTGTGAATAATCACGTAGGTACGTCTATAGAACGCATGCCAATCATAGCTTCTCATTCTGTAGGTTTACCCACAAACAAGCAGGGTGTTACAAATCTGAATGTCATTTCTCATTTTTTCATACCTGCCTAGGCCACTCTTCAATTCCTCTAAATAGGCAGTGATTCTTATTAAACACATGTGAAACCTGCTTATATTGTACAGGAAGTATTCTGATTATGTGTTGTAGGCTCTAGTTTATTGCACTTTAAATAGGGCAGCACTTTTAGAGCTGCTCTTAAGGCTGACAAAACAGTCGATTATTAATAATTGCAAGGAAAGTCCAATAAAATGTGCATTTTTGTCCTCAGATTTCACAATGTTTATTTGGGATTGGTTCACTGGAGTTCTAGGATATTTAGGTAAGTATCTACCTAGTAATAGTTACAAGGTGTGAGCAGACTGGACAGTTGTCATTTTCTCGTTATCTTCTTATTTTGAAGATTCTGGCATTACTCCTTTGATTATTAGCCCATATCTACTTCAACAATGTGTGCATTGTTTTTGTTTTTGTAGCAAGGTTAAAGATAGGTACATAATTCATTGAGATGGTTCACATTAGGTAAACTAATAAGTATTACCTACCTACCATACTATTTGCAGTTTTGTTGATAGTTTCAATAATCAAAACCATGACTCCTATGTAAAGATGTAAAATTACCGGTAATTTAAAAAATAGTAATATTACTGGTAATATTACCAAAATTTGGTAATATTGGAAAAAAATTTGAGTTTCGGATACAAAACGATCGTGGTTCATTTACGAGCTACTTCTCTGCCTATTATGAGTGTACATACGACTAATACGAAATTCCATGGTCTTTCATAAGATAATTTGACTAAGTCTCTTCTGTATTGGAAAAGATTCAATGATGATGGATGACCAGTAACCACCAATATTTGATGTGTTAACTTTATAAGATCCAGTTTAAAAATCAAAATGTACCTAGGTACTCCAGCAAAAAAAGAAAGAAACGGTAATATTACCAAGCAATTTTACGGTAATATTACGGTAATATTGATTACGGTAATATTACCGCGGTAATATTACCGATTTACATCTCTACTCCTATGAAAGCTATGTATCAATATTAATAAAAATATCTCTCGCCCGTTTCCAACACAATGTCGGGTCGGGGGGGTGGAATTCCACCGTCAATCTTGGGCCTTCAGTTCAGTGATGTCCGGTGGCCGGCCCACTCTTCTTCTTCCTCTACGTCTTCTGTCTCCACCTCTCTCTGTCCTCCCATAATCTTCCTGCAGTCACTACTCCACTCCTCACCTCTTTCCTCCGCAATCATGCACTACAAAAATTTTACTTTCCCATGGACTTCCTTTGGTTTAAAAGGCTACCCTGCTGAAAATTCTTGCCAAGATCTTGCAAGATCTTGTATTAACCAAGATCTTGCCAAGATCTTGCTAAGATCTTATCAAGATCTTGGATTTACCAAGATCTTGACAAGATCTTGGTAAGGTCTTTGCAAGATCTTGTATTAAACAAGATCTTGCTAAGATCTTACCAAGATCTTGGTAATATCTTGATAAGATCTTATCAAGATCTTGACAAGACCTAATCAAGATCTTGCTAAGATCTTACCAAGATCTTGCCAAGATCTTACCAAGATCTTGGTAATATCTTGATAAGATCTTATCAAGATCTTGACAAGACCTAATCAAGATCTTGCCAAGATCTTACCAAGATCTTGGTAAGATCTTGGTAATATCTTAATAAGATTTTATCAAGATCTTGACAAGACCTAATCAAGATCTTGCCAAGATCTTACCAAGATTTTTTCAAGATCTTGCTATGGCCCTTAGGAAAATTTCCTATAGTATATTTTGAAGTAGGTATTCCAAAGTATTATGTAATAACGTGTAGTAAACTATAGTATGTGCTATAGTACTTGAAGTAGGTACATGCAAAAACTTACTCCATAATACCATAGATTACTGAAGTAAATTCTACAGTATCGGTGGTAAACTAAAGTATAAACTACAGTATTTTTACTACCGCTGAAATAGACTGTTTTTTACTCTGGAGTAAATATACTTGACCTACTGTAGTAATTGTTGATAAATAAATAGGTAATAATAATAATTCTAAGTATGTACTATAGTGTTTTTACTACTTGCGATATATACTGCAGTTTTCTATAGTAAAGTTATAGGGAACGTACTTCACTGTAGTAATTCGAAGTATGTAGCTAGAGTACTTTGACTACAGACAGAATAAGTTTGCTATAGTAAGTTCTATAGGTAGTATATATACTTCATTGAAAATCTATAGTATCTCATCTGTAGTAAAGAAAAGTGTAATCTACAGTATGTTTACTATAGCCGATTTATATTGTAGTTTAGTAAATTCTGAAGTATCTTACATTGACTTTTTACTACAGTATTTGTAGTAGTAAGGTATATAAACTACAGAATTTTTACTTCATTGACTTAGAAAATTTGCACCACATCACCTAGTAAAATAAACTATAGTAATTATACTACAGAGCGTGAGCTGATATATTTTATGGGGAAATATCACAGATCAATTTACTTTATAAATAAATCTTAATATTTATCGTTTCTCCTATTTTATCATGTTAATAACAATATAATGATCCACTAAATAATATAAATATGTTCACTTAAATATGAAAACTCAATATGATCACTATTAGCGCAGCTAAGTCTTGTCTGCACCGGTGGCCTACTCGGTAAGACGCTCGACTACGGACCACGAGATCGCAGGTTCAAAACACGGCGGGTCCACGGGATTTTATAATTGAAATGTGTAATCAAACCTTGTCCAATACTTCAGAAGAGGTTTCCCGAATGCAAATGAGTATTCATAAATATAGAAAATTTTATTTTTTTATGAAATTTTAACGTTTTTTTGGCAGCAAAATGTACAAGATCTTGCAAGATCTTGCCAAGTTCTAGCAAGATCTTGCTAAGATCTTGCAAGATCTTGCCAAGTTCTTGCAAGATCTTGCTAAGATCTTGCCAAGTTCTTGCAAGATCTTGCTAAGATCTTGCAAGATCTTGTTTACAATATCTTGCTAAGATCTTGGCAAGATCTTAGCAAGATCTTGCTAAGATTTTTCAGCAGGGTAATCATGCCTTGTCAGTCTGATTCAATAATGATTCAACAATGCCTTACTTCCTTGTTCTAAGGTACCTAGAATGTAGAATCATATTTTACTTGCCTTTCTACTCTACCTATAACACAGACACACTGTCAAGTCAAGTTACTCTGCTTTTTCGAACATGACCGAATAGCAGGGCAAGGTCACGTGTCAGCTGTCAACCAATGAGAGAGCCACTCTTCTCTCTGCTTTTACTTGACAAGTCGATACATAAAAGGCAAAAGGGCTTAAGCGCCACTTTTCAAATTGTTCAGGAATCGAAAAAAACGTTTAATTATTTATCCTTTGGCTTGACTGCTAATATTTTTTAGGAGAATTGTTATGCATTTATTTATGATTTATTGGCTATTCTTAACTGACAAAAAACATCTGTTTATTAATATATCTGGCGCTTACGCCCTACTTTTTGCTTCTTTGGTGGAGGTTAAGCCCCTCTGCTGTGAACTATATGGCTGATACGCCTTTTTGCTCTTTCTAAAATTTGGCTATTATAGGTACTTATGGGTGATTAAAACACGAAGAATTATGGTTCAAAGTTAATATAATTTGTATTTCTTACATTTAAAGAAAATACACACGCCATATTTTATGATTTCTGCAATAACTAATACAAATTGATTTATTCTTATGGCATTAATCATTTTATCAACTTGATTTAAAAATAATGCAATTTTAAAAATAATAATTCACTTTCAAGAGTAAATTCCAGCTTATTTTTTCCCACAAGAATCATTCAGCGGAGACCATTGCTAGACATCTATACATCGTTATCATCTATTTCGTCTTCTTCGTCAGTCTCCATTAATGTTTCTGGAACATTTGCTTTCTTTGGAAGTACTCGGAATTCTTCGTGGTACTCAGCTGGTATGATATTCCTGGTGCAAAGATTATTTAAATCTTTGTACTTGGCAGCGCTGATTGGGAGCCTTCGGCGATAGCATTGCGTTGGATTAATATCTTTTTTCTTGCTTTGCATTGAAACGGTGCGGTTTTCTACTTCGTCCAAAGCATAACTGTATTTCAGTTTCATCTTCGTTGTAGTCTTGTCGAATGATGCACTTCGCATTTGCCGCATTTTTATCACCTCCTTCTCGTCTGTCTTGTTACCAAGCATTACTGCAGTTGCTACCTCCTTCCAATCAAAAAACTGTTCATGAGACAAATTTACAGTTTTGTATGGTCCAGGAATCATTCTTGAATTTCGAATCATAGTTGACCACTCTGAAGGAGCCCATATCACTTTTTTCCTAGTGAAACGTTCAATGACTGCATGGACTGAATCAACAGGCATGTAAGTATGTCCCGGTAAAAGAAAGGTTATTTTAATATGTTTAATGTTGACGGCTGTTTTCTGAAAGATGTGAATCATCGACAGCACAGCTTTATTCTTATTCTGTCCGGAACAACTATCACAATACAGACTTACTTCAGATACATTTCCCCTGTTGTCAACTTCCTTCAGGTACATATTCAAAATGGACGCAATCTCATTAGATCCACGGTTGCCTTCACTTTCACCCCACAGGTAACAAATGCCATTACGGGTTTTACTTTCGTAGAAAGTAAGGTTGTACATACTGTACTTCCTAGAGTAATATAGCATCATGTTACTTTCAGCATGAGGTGTGTTCAATACACGCTGCAAATCAAAACTGACGCACAGGAATGAAGGATCAATGCGTGCCTTACACTGCTCGAATAGGAAAGCTTGTTTCATGGCAGTATTTTCAGCTAAATGATCGTTATTCTTGTTCTGCAATTCATCAGTGACAAGTTCATTGGGTATATTTTTGAAGCGTTCACACGTTTCGCATTTGTCTTTCTTAGGAACGTGGAACCCAATATTGAATACAGTTTTAAAAATTTTTACAAACACGCTTTTTGAAACGGGAGTAAACCCCTTTTCAACGCAGTACAGCGAGCAGTAGACTCGGTATAATGCAGCTTTATTTGTATACTCAGCGGGCAGGTACTTGCGTGTTGTTCGACCCCTACAATAGTGTGAAGGCACTGCGGGTAACATCTTTATGAATGCTTCTACTTCCTTATTCTTCTCATCGGGAGTCTTATTGCCAGGAGCATGTTTTCCACGCAAATCCTTTTGAGATGAATTAGATGGTGTAGCATGCTCAATGGTGTATCTAATTAGTTTTTGCTTAATATCTAATGTGGCAAGAAAAAATTGCTGACAAACCTGATGATCAGTACCATCAACATGAAGATAATACCTAAATGTCATTACACGCCTGCTGGCACCAATGTTGCGCTTGCGTTTGACGAAGTTCTTCTTGACGCTAGAAAGAATCATGTCTTTCTGCCGTTCACGGTCACCCAAGTCCCAGAAGTCTTTAAATATTGTCGAACGATGCTCATCAGTGAAGAAATTGCAAAAGTTCTTGCAATTCTTCCCCGCACAAGGATTGGCTTGAACTGATTTGCCAATTCCCGCGTTCTTCTTCCTCTTTGCATCATTTCTCTTAGACGCTGGTTTTCTCTTTCGCCTACCTGACTCGCCGACAACATGCCTATCTTCTTGAGAGACAAGATTATCGTTTTTATTTTTATCTACTGCCTCTTCATTATCACTTTCGTTAGGAACGAAATCAACAACTTCTTCTTTGGAGGAAATTTCAGATGTATCTTCCCCATCCGGTTCATCAGGAACATAATCCACATCATTTTCATCGGCGGAATCATCGGATTCGGTGCTAAACGCGGCTGCCTCCTCCACATCCGTTCGTAGCATGCCAGCAATCATTTCCGGTAGATCAATAACAAATACCGGTGAATCTGGTTCACAAGATAAATCGCAAGATACTGGTTGTTGAATGGTAGGTGTTATTTCATCCATCTGAAAAAGTAGGGTTACTTCACTTTATGACAACAATTGGCATTTCCAATGAGAAATTATGTGTTTGCATATAACTAAAGTCATAACTGGATTTAAAAGTATTATTATTATAATAATATAATGCTTAAAATTTAATAAAATACTTACCACACGTGCCTGGGACATTTCCAATATCCTCTTTCCTCGTAGCCCAGCCATGATTGCTGACATGCACTGGAAAACAAGTCAAACCCAGGTCTTCTAACTCGGAGAAAGCACAGCCACTTGGAATTTAATGTCTGCATTTCATGTAGTTCAATATTTACTCGCGAGATGGCAGAGGCATGCCAATAATTACAACTAAACTAGATCACCCGGTAAAACAGTCCAATTTGAACTGGGCTTGTCGCTTACGCCCTTTCGCGTTACCAAAAGTGTGATGAAGATTTTGACAGCGGCGCATACGCCTTTTTGCCACTTCACAAAACAAAGAGCTGTCGCTTACGCCCATGTTTATTTGTAAATATCTTCAAAACGGTTTCTATGTTGCTTACGCCTTTTTGCCAGATTGTGCAGCTGAAGGTCTAGTTAAAGGAAATGTAAAAACATCAATTTCGCAAAAAGTGTCGCTTACGCCCTTATGCCTTTTATGTATCGAAGTGTGTGCGTTTTTTTTAATAGGTAGATGAACATGTAACATACCAATATTAAATGTCTTAAATCTATTTGAACATTCCCTGTTGTACAGGTATTGAATTTATAAAATTGCGAAAATTGATTTGTAAAGTCTTGGAATTGATATGATGTAAATGTGTCATGAGAAAGCGTTCTGTTCTGACTCGAAATGAAACTGATTGATTCCGATGTTGTAGGTTTGTGGAAGAAGTCTGGTAAACTGTTATTCCTGGGCTTGGACAACGCCGGCAAGACAACGCTACTGCACATGCTCAAAGACGACCGGTTAGCGCAGCATGTTCCAACACTGCATCCAAGTAAGTGGGCTTTACACTATCGTAATGTGCAATGTTGGGCATATTACTAGTTATTAATTATTTTCATTACATTACATTACCTACTTTACTCCTTGTATCTACTGTTCCTCAAACTTTTGGCTCAAAAAGTAGTGAGATTGGTTAACAACATTCTTATTTAATCGAGATCAAGACTGCAATGTGAAAGTGGCCAATAGGTAGTGTACTAAAATTGTCTGTAGGTATGTATTTTTTTTTTAGTTTGAAACTAAAATATAGGTACTAGAGTAAACCTTTACTAATTAGTTATCAGTTAAAACTTGATATGAAATGTTTTGGCAAGGAGCTGAATGTGTGGACATGTGTGGGGGGAGATATAGGCAACCTTGTCTTTGCCTGAACAATCTACTCAAGACTGCAAAGTCGGGTTGTTTTCGTTTGGTAGGTACCTCAGAAAGCTTAGTTCAAATCTTCAAAAGTTCAAATACTTTTTAAAAAAAAAGTAAAGTTCAAATTAATTTTAATGTTTTAAATAGGTACATCTTATTAAGTCAACGGCTGGTGTAATGGATACCTCGGTTCTCGTCAGATCACCGAGGTTAAGCAACATTGAGCGCGGTCAGCGGTTGATGGGTGACCATTCAACTCTTTCCTACTAGTTGCTGCCGTTGGGCCAGAGAGACTGGGGTGTTTGGGGGTCAGTGTGACGACCTCCCTCCACCTGTTATCAGTCACTCGACGGGCGTTGTACCTTCCTCGGGATGTTATTAAGCCAGCAACCTGAGTTGTGAATCGTGGACAAACTTGTCGATGTCTGCAATAACGTTGTTCTCGTGTTTCAGCGTCAGAGGAGCTGTCGATAGGCAACATGCGGTTCACCACATTCGACCTGGGCGGCCATCACCAAGGTGAGCGACCTTGGAACACTTGACGCTCACGTAATCCTGGCAATCACTTTACTCGCTCTTATCTGGAGGTCGCACACAGACCTTGATCATTATCCTTCCTGGTGCTTGATCTAGACTTTACTTATCTACCTTATCAGTTGATCTTCTAATCTCTAGTGATGTAGAGATTCAATTAATAATGTTTGTGTGGTGCCTATGAAAATATTTATTGAAGGACATCATTCTTATAGGGCTGTTCTTCACAATAGGAACTAATTTGATAGTCATGTATTCAATAGGTCTACATGTCGTATAATTCACAGATGCTTGCACTTGTTTCAAGGAAGATAAGTAGGTCCTCAATCTTCATCAAAATGTTGGGCAAAACTATTTTTTATAAATGCACAGAATTACCGAGGTCTAGGTATTGTTTTTAACTACAAGCATGATGCATGTACAGAGCTACTTACCTAGATGGAAACATTTGTGGGACATTCCAGGGGATCTCACTCACCTCTTGACCTCGACCGACCCAGATTTTGATGAAACTTGGTACACTTGTTTAGATTAGTGATGTAAGTAATCCAATTTTTTTTTGTTTTTTTTAACTCAATTGGTTCAAAAGATATAGAGGGTTGAAATTTGGGGCTTTTTCACCCCCGCGCGGCTGGTCGCTATCATTTTAATTAATTGTGAGGGTTGTATGAGAGCTACAGAGCTCCAAAAAAATGCATTTGAAAGGTAAGAACATGGTCTACATGAATATGTATTTTAACTTGACACTTTGTTGACTGGTATTTACCGTATTAACTCGTGTATAAGACGCACTCGTGTATAAGACGCACCCTTGTTTTGAGAAGTCTATTTTAAGAAAACACTTAGCATGCGTGTATAAGACGCAGTAAAATGATGAAAAACATTGTGTGTTTGTATACATGATATCCATCTAAATGTTGGTTTTCCAGCTAACTGAGCTATTTGAATGAAAATCACTGCCAACTTGTTGTAAACAAACAGTAATTTCCTGCTTCTGAGAAAGGGGGGAGGGGAGTCTCTTCCCAGCAGCTGTTGTTTGCTCTAACAGGCGCGCACCTGCCTTTTCTCTGCATTCCAAAACAAACTAAACTCCCCTCCTCCCCTTCCATTAAGATCGCCATTCAACAGTGTTTAGTCTATTTTATGTCTGTCAGAGTAATGTTTTTCAGACGTAAACATATATTTTGTCTCCTGATCTAAATGCAAGGGAAAACATTTTGTTGCAAAAATGTAATATGCTAATAGTGTTGTGTCTAGACTCAGTATGAGTAGTCCAGATAGAGTGAGAGGTAAAGGTAGAGATAGACAACATGTGGCAGTCTACCACAGCTCTGTTTACAAACATCCACCTTGGATTTACTGGGAAAAAAGCTTGGTATGCGTGTATAAGACGCAGGGCTGTTTTCAGAATCAAAATATTGACATATAATTGCGTCTTATACACGAGTTAATACGGTAATTATGATTTTTCCCATCTACATTTTCAAAAACGACCCTAGGGGAAAAACTTTTTTTTTTTTGGGTTGATTTTTTTTTTTAAATTACAAAACATTTGCATGACTATGTGTGCCAAATTTCAGGACTGGCCCTCCAGAACTTTTTTTTATATGTATTTTTAGTGAGAATCATCAGTTTTGAAGCATCGTTCACCTGCAATATGACAAACTTATAGGATACTTTCTTCCTGTAAAATGAATTAAAATGGTTCTAGGTGACTTCTAGTTCTTTACCTTACTGCAGCAAATGATTTCTAAGCCCTGTAGTTGCATTGCTTGTGTCTGCAGCTGACAATACGTATGTTCGGCCGGTTGCAGTAGTTGGGTCAGCCAATGATAAAACTTCATCGAGATGCACTTGTAGCTGGTCTGGTTTAGTGGGGTAGAAGTAAGAAGGTGCTGGTCCATGGGGGTGGAGGAAACTAACTTTCAGTTCACTTGTGCTAGATAGTTTTTGCAAAACACATGCAAGCCACCAGTCTCCGTCACAAAACTATGTTCATCGTCAAAGGCAAATGTGTGGGTTTGAATGTCAATCACGCAATCTTCATCACTATCCTCTCTGGCATTTACTTAATCTTCTTTCTCAGCAACATATACAGTGTTTGATTCATCAGACAGAGAAAATGGTTTCACATTCAAAGATGCTAGTGGAAGAAATGCATGGAAACCTCAAGGAGTTAAACCATTCTTTCAGTACAGCACAAGAAAATCTTTGTCAACTTATGTCATCATCAAAAAGTCTTTCAACTCTTCAGCAGAATGGCATTTCTTTGCTACGTCGCATGGAAAGTGGCCTTGTGACGGAACAATAAAATGTAATTTGGCAAGGGCAAGCTTACAGAAGCCATGTGATGATCAGATAATGACTCCGATTGACTTATACACCAGTGGGCAGCATAAAATATATGGACCGTTACATTTGCATTTATATCGGATGAAGAAATACAAGAAAATGCTGCTGTGCTGAAAGAACGGTTTAACTCCTTAAAATAACTCACTTGAACACAATGTTTCCATGCATTTCTTCCATAGTCACTGGCATCTTTGAATGTGAAACCATTTTCTCTGTCTGATGAATCAAACACTATAGGTTGCTGAGGAAGAAGATCAAGTAAATGCCAGTGAGGATAGTGATGAAGATCGCGTGATTGACATTCAAACCCACACATTTGCCTTTGACGATGTATGTAGTTTTGTGACGGAGTGGCTTGCATGTGTTTTACAAAAACTATCTAGCACAAGTGAACTGAAAGCTAGTTTCCTCCACCCCCATGTACCAGCACCTTCTTACTTCTACCCCACTAAACCAGACCAGCTACAAGTGCATCTCGATGAAGTTTTATCATTGGCTGACCCAACTACTGCTACCGGCCGAGCATACGTATTGTCAGCTGCAGACACAAGCAATGCAACTACAGGGCTTAGAAATCATTTGCTGCAGTAAGGTAAAGAACTAGAAGTCACCTAGAACCATTTTAATTCATTTTACAGGAAGAAAGTATCCTATAAGTTTGTCATATTGCAGGTGAACGATGCTTCAAAACTGATGATTCTCACTAAAAATACATATAAAAAAAAAAGTTCTGGAGGGCCAGTCCTGAAATTTGGCACACATAGTCATGCATATGTTTTGTAATTTAAAAAAAAAAATCAACCCCCCAAAAAAATAAGTTTTTCCCCTAGGGTCGTTTTTGAAAATGTAGATGGGAAAAATCATAATTAAATACCTGTCAACAAAGTGTCAAGTTAAAATACATATTCATGTAGATCATGTTTTTACCTTTCAAATGCATTTTTTTGGAGCTCTGTAGCTCTCATACAACCCTCACAATTAATTAAAATGATAGCGACCAGCCGCGCGGGGGTGAAAAAGCCCCAAATTTCAACCCTCTATAACTTTTGAACCCTTTGAGTAAAAAAAACAAAAAAAAAATGGATTTCTTACATCACTAATCTAAACAAGTGTACCAAGTTTCATCAAAATCTGGGTCGGTCGAGGTCAAAATGTATTTTATTTGAGTGAAATTCCCTGGAATGACCCTTGTACAATTTCTGACTCCCCACTCTTTTTACCAGTGATAAGCCTGTAAATTTACTTTTTTGTACGAATTACAGTTCAACACAAAAAAAATCTTTATTTTTACTAATTTACACTCCCCCAAATAATAAACGGTACTCGAAAGAAAATGAATTGGCAGATTAAGGTTTGATGGCATCATCCCATGAAGTCAGTGCTAACGCATTATCTCACTCTTTTAGGTGAGCTCTGATTTCATTGATAATAACAAGGATTGATTGTCAAGGAACCGGCCCAGCAGCCAATACGTTTTGTACCAAGTACCGTTTATTATTTGGGGGAGTGAACCTATTCTTTTACTTGTTTTGTTTGCCATAATATGTATCATAGGAAAAGCCATAGGAATACCTCAAATTTATCTCCAAAACTAGACACCAGAATTATTTTCTTTTCGATGGATTGAGGTACCTCCACAAAGCGTGATGAATATTTGAGCCATGCATGTTTGTGTCATCAGCGCGTCGCGTGTGGAAGGACTACTTCCCGGCGGTGGACTCGATCGTGTTCCTGATCGACGCGTTCGACCGCTCCCGCTTCCCCGAGAGCAAGGTGGAGCTGGACTCTCTGCTGACGGACGAGCAGCTGAGCAACTGTCCGGTGCTCGTGCTCGGCAACAAGATCGACCGGCCCGGCGCCGCCAGCGAGGACGAGCTCAGGAACTACTTCGCGCTCTACGGACAGACCACCGGCAAGGTACCGTCTCCGCGCTGTGTGCATGAGCTATGTTGGCATTTGGACCGGTCGAATGACATTCAGTCAATTTACACTTAATTTGGGTTGCACCAAGCCAAGACTTTCAGGGCAGGCCTGCCCAACCCTGCCAATTAATATTCTACGCGTATAATATTAATTTTCTACATACACGTAGAGTAACACGTAGAATATGTAGAATATGTAGAATATTATTGTAGAATATTTTTTTTAAGTGCCAGTGGATTGACAGTGGTAAAATTTGGAAAAGTTAGCATAAACCAAAATATATTATTTTACTTTATTAGTTGCCCTATTTTCAACTTATCTTTAGAGCGGTCGAGTTCAAATCTTTTCTATTTATTCTACTCATATTCTATCTTGTATGAGACGGCCACAACCTTAATTTTGGCAAATTAGAGAGCAATCCTACCTCGTAATTTTAATAAGCCCATTCATAGCACACTTCCCCTATATCTACCACGAAGATTTGAATATATTGCAGGAAAAGCCATTAGCAAGATTGTAAAAAATTGAAATTAAAAAAACATTTCAAAATAATTTCTAATTGAAGAAAACCATGTAGAATCGAATGTAATTTCTACTTGTGTGCATACTGCATATTCTTCATGTTTGGATAATTGAATCTAGATTACAGCATCCAGCATTACAGCTAGCAACTACCAAAGTCCGAATGAGATGATTGAGTATCACTTTGAGTTTTTATGTTAAGGTAGTACCTTCATTATACATATACAAAAAAATAAAAATCTTGAAATTACAAGTTCAGAAAACGTTTTCCTACATTTCAACTATATTTAAGTAAATGAATCATAAAATGTCATTTAACTTGCAACCCCTGTCGTATAGCGAGGTTTCAATTTATTGCCTTCCGAGAATGAACAAAACTGTAACACAGGAGGTATAGGGAAATCATTTAGTTTTTGGTTGATAACTTTTATAATAGCACACGTTGGTATTGTTTTCAATTTTTTTCCTTATGGAATGTCCAACTATCTATCTAGAAATCAGTTTTTTGAAAAAACGTTGAACCTCAGTAAAATTACTAGGAAAACGCTCTGTGTAACGCGTTGATGAGCGAGCACGGACACGCGCAACACCTCGAACCGAAATTATGTCTATCGAAAATATCATTAAAAGCCAATAATTCTTGAAATTCGTCAGACTTGTAGGTATAAAAATCTCCAAATATTCCTGAAGTATTAGTCCCAATAGCTATGCAAAGTTTTAAGTTGATCGATTGAACCTTTTCGATTAAAACGTTCCTTGTTAATATTCAAAAATCATAGGATCTATTTAAAAAAAATATACCTGGGACCACTCATATGATAAAAGTGTGTGTACTTACACAATATTAGACGATCTGTTGAACGGTCACATCAGTTTCATACGTTTGAAAGTTGCTCTAACTACCTTGGAACTATAAAGAGTCGAAGTAGCCGTGATCAACATTTTTGAGTTATTTGACAGCCAACACGCAAAATGTCCGTAAAATGTCAAAAACGTTTGGATTTAAACACAGATAAGTCTGAAAATTGTCAAAAATACAGATAATGTTGGTACCAATGACCACGCGAAGTTTTAAGTTGATCGCTCAATTGGTTCTAGTTTAAATGTCAAAAATCATATGAAAGATTTGTTTAAATTTTAACCAATGGGAGGATTTGGCTGAAACTTTGTATGATTGGGTACAATGTTGGTTGCAATGACTTTGCTAAATTTCAAATTGATCGAAGCAACCAATCGAAAGATAATTTTTGTAAAACTTGAACCAATCACAGGAGCCCGTCCAAAAACGATCCCAGGGACCGCATAGATTACGTTAGCATATGTGCAAAGTTTCAGATCGATTGAATGTGCTGTTTAACCTGGGCTGTGCGGACAAAAAAAAACAAAAAAACACACAGAGAAAGTGCCATAAGAGTACCGTGGTGACGCTCGCTACGCTCGCTCAAAAAACACGAAAATAGCATGAAAATCATCATGATTTTAATGGCCCCCATAAGACTACATGTTAAAAATAGGAATTTATAACTACAATATCTCAAAATCTAGACACGAGAAGTTGTTCATATTTCACAATATCGTGTAAATAGTGATTATCGATACCTCTGCCAAAAATAGGCTTATTTGGAAGATATGAGATATCAGTGCTACCTGTGCTACCTTAATATTAAATTTAGAAGAAAGAAATTGTAGTTGGTCCTCTCGTATCAACAATTTGGTAGAGTTGTTCATGTACTAGGTACTCATAGTAAAGTAAAATGCTGTTATATTGAAAACAAATCAATAGAATGATCATTATAATCCAAATCAATGTTTTTCTTAAAAATAATATTCTACGTGTAGAATATTTCATCTACATCAATATTCTACATTACATATTCTACGGTAGAATATACGCGTAGAATACCCATTTTCTACGCGGAATATTCTACTGACCTAACCCTGAATAAAGGTAATAATTTAATAAGTAGTTCATTTATTAATGCAGTATAATGCAAATATTTCCATTATTTTGTGTTTCAAGTAAAATGATAAGATTACAGAGCTCACGTAGATGAAAAGGTAACCAGTTTCGCCTCGAGTCAAACTCGCCTCGGGTTGAAACCCTGGGATGGACTAGGGTTTTAGTTTCTGCGGGCTGGACCCGGGGCGATCAGGTGTAAACACGTTTTATTTCTTGACTCGGGTCGGACTGAGGTTTCAACCCGGGGCAATAGTGTAGTGTGAAAGCAGCTTTTGTGTGTCGAGAGTGTGTGTTAATGCGTTGCGTTGTTCCCAGGGCAAGGTGTCCCGGTCCGAGCTGCCCGGCCGCCCGCTGGAACTCTTCATGTGCTCGGTGCTGAAGCGACAGGGCTACGGCGAGGGCTTCCGATGGCTGGCGCAGTACATCGACTGATAGCCCTCTCGCTCCGCCCGGCTCCGTCGTCGCAACTCAACAAGGAAGCTCACTCTCCCCACTGCTATACACTGTGTAGTCTCAATAAACTGTCCCACGTGAACTGAAACCGCTTCCGGGCGACGGAGTCGAGTTACGTCGAGAGTTGTGTGGTTTTATACGTCGCGGCGGCGGTGATTTGGAACGGTTTGCTCAAAGACGGGGAACCGGCAACTCGAGGGGATGGTTCTCCCTCTGAACCGCGTATTTCGGGATTGTGGCCACATCATCGAATATAAACAATATAATGGTGAAGCGGCAAGTTGTAGACACTCTTCAAAAGGCGAAGACTACTTCATTGAAAACATTTTATCAGGTGATTTGAATTTCAGTGAAATGTGCATCTTTTATGCAACCTGTCTAGATTAATTGTTTTAAATAGTAGGCAATCTTTTCAAATAGTTTCTACAACTTTGTCGCCACAATCTCGAAAATGGTGATCGTAGTAACTTAGAAAAGTCGATAGCAGAAACAGCACTTGCGTGAATATTCATCATAACTAAATACCATCCCCATTTGCCTACAGTTGCCGGTTTTCTAATGCTAAAATCGCAAAAAAAAAGGTTGGAAATGATCACATCTCGATTATCAGACTTCGTAGTTAGGTTCCAAATCATTGTCAATGCATTCTTTTCATCATCTGTTATGATGCGAGCGGTGACCTTAGAAGCGACATCGAGCGCGAGGCGTGGACCCAACTAATAACGGTCCGCACCAGCTACCTACCACGCCAGCTGGACTGATCTAAACACCGTTAGGAATGATCCAGATCGAAAGACCATGATTTTTTGTTACATTTCCAACTGATTTGCTCGTTGACATATTTATTTCGAATTTGGTGCCGTGTTTTTAGTAAATAATTAGTATAAACAAAATGTTGTAGTAACTTCCTTTGTAGTTGCCAATACGGGTTCTAAATGCCTAAAATATTGTATCAAATTGATATGTTCATAGGCATGACAAAAATTATTTCTTGTTCAAATTCTTTTGTGTGCAGTCTTGTTATATTTGGAAATGGAACAGATAATTATATACTTTAGATGTATGTTATTTCCAATGGTCTGTATAACGATATTTATTTGGAATTCCATTAATGAGATGGCTTGAACAATATTTTTAATTAGGTCGAAATGAACGAATTGATTGGCCAGGACAAATGGCCGCGTTCCATCGCGATGCAGATTCACCGTCACCAATTCCCCGGTCGAATTGCGTCCCGATGGCTCTGGCAGATTTGTCCGATTAATTTAACTAGGTGAAAACAATTGAATTGCAGTCGTGCCAGTAACCCGTTGTCTAAGAGATCATTTACTTTTCGCTTTCAACGTAGCTTTGTCCCATTTTTTAAATATCCCTGTTCGGAATTTTACTTGTAAAATGTCATATCGGTTACGGCTTACGCTGTATAGGAATAATTTCAGGAGGGACTAAAATTCAACAAGATTAAAATAAACTGTTTTCTTTATAAAATATGTACAGATTTTGTTACCCGTTGATTTTCCATCACCAAATAAACACCTGTCCCGACATTGCAGTTTCGAGACGACATTTTATGATGAACTTGACTACAAAATAGAATACTACGTTGTTGAGCCAGGCTTCAATGGATGACCTTGGCCTAGATTGTACCCAGCTCGAAGGAATGCACCTTGATGATTATGAAAATAAGTAACCGACAGACACCAGACAATATCCAATTTGTGATCGAAAGAAAATATCAAGTCAAATTACAGAGATTTAGGTACACTCAATTCAAACCAATAAAATTTGGTACTCAAAAAGAAAAGGATTGGCTGCTGGTAAGGTTCCTTGACAATCAATTCTTGTTATTATCAATGAAATATGAGCTCACCTACTAGAGGTAGATGATGCGTTAGGTTAGCCGTTAACACAGCCCTCATGGGATGATGCCATCAAACATTAATCAGCCAATCCTTTTCTTTTCAAGTACCAATTTTTATTGGTTTGAGTGTAGGTACATACAATTTCAAGTAAATAAGAAATTCTACACTTTGTGTTCATAAATAGCATTTGGGGAAAATGTTTGTAGAAAATCAGATTTCTATATTTTCATTGAAGCTTTCAGAAATCAGATTTAATCAGATTTCTATGTTGGATTGAAATTTCACATGCTATCACTTTTTGTTTGGTCCAAATATAAAGATCCAAAGTCTCCTTTTTAATTATGGCACTAGTCGGTACTTTTGAATTGTAAACATCAATTGAGTTGAGGAATGTGATATTTACATACTTTCTTTTAAAGTTTAAATCCTACTCTTCGTTCTAGAACTATCACGTGTTTGAATACTGTCTTTTCTTTCTTCTTGATGCGGTTGGTTCATTTTTACTCGATGTCCGTTTACAGCTTACTCCTGACTTTAAATAACTGAAACCGATAATCAATAAACAATATAAAAATCAATGCTTTATTTAGTTTCCTAATTGCTATAAAAAGTTAGTTAATATTAGTTAACAAAGTAACATTCATACATGATTAACTGCTGGGTATTGTAGCAAATATTTTGAAGCATCTTCAAATTAATTCAAATTAATCGAGATAAGTCGATGAGTCATTGAATTAATTAGAAAACTTCCTGCATGAAAGAGATGTTTCTAGACCTGTAGTTCTTCTTCTTCCGGGAGCTCTCTGAAGAAGCTGTCGACGTATTCGTCGCTGACTTCTTCCAAGGTCGCGGGCTTCCACTTGGGTTTCAAGTCTTTGTCCACCAGAAGAGCGCGCACTCCTGGAATAATAAGAGCAATGAGCTGCAAGCTCGACAGGAAGAGCAAACGGAGGACAAGGAAACAGTTGTCTGGTCTCGCTAAGAAGTATCACTTAATATAATATAAAACAAACAAATTCTGTTTTTTTGTGGCTTGTCGAACCTGAAATCTTTTAAAAATGAATGAATGAATTTTTGTCTGTTTCTCACTAGTAGTTGCAGACAAGATTACCAGTAAATGACATAGGCCCTATTCTAACTTATAGAATCACAATTCTGCTAGAATTTAAATATCTATAGCTGTACCTAAGTATATCAAATCAAATTCCATCATAAAGAATTTAAAAGTTCTAGAATATGCAAATGGTTGCATTTTACCAACACCCACAGCGATTATTAAATTTTCTTTCATTAGTTACGTTAGTTAGGTACTAACTTTACAGAAGAGATTAGGTAAGAAAAGAGAAATGTTATTTCAAAATTCTGACTTTCAATGGCAAATCTTGCATGTAAATGTTAGATTTCAAAGAAAAGATTCCTCAGCAATCAGCATGGATGAAATGAAACCAAGAATAATAATTGTTCAATACGATCATAAACCAGTTTACTATTTTTAAATAGTTGATCCTATTATTTCTAAGAGAAATATTTTAGTAAACTAAACTTAACTCCGCAGTGAAATATCTCGAAGACAATTTATTTTGAGTTTTGTCTTCCCACAAATAGAACTTTTCAAAATCAATGAATAACAACGATTTTTATCATTTATATCACATTAACAATTTGAGGTCACATCAGAGGTCGTAACCTCATCCCGAACTCCAGCTTATATGCTTGAATTGTGCATTATTCAATGATTATTTGCAGAATATCAAACGCAGAAATTGGGCCATAAGAATTGTAACCTATTTGATGTATAGGAAATTATTTATAGTTTAAAATGCATTATTTCCTCATCCTACTTGCTCTGTCTATTTAAGTCACTAAAAAGGGATTGTAAATTACCTTCATAGAAGTCGCAAGCTTGCAGTGTGTGTCGCGCTAGCCGGTATTCCATCTGCAAACATTCTTGCAGATCCTTGGTCACCCCCAACTCCAGTTCCTTCATGGAAACCTTCATCGACGTCGGCGACATCTTCTTCAACGTCTCCAGAGTCTTCCCCGCCCATTCCGTTCCGTCTTTCTCTAATCTCTGGAAGATTCCCTCGACGGTGGGCGCCGAGAAACACTGCTCGATCTGCTTCATGTACGGACACAGACTGAATTCAACGTCCGGGGCTTTGCAGAACTTGTTTAGAGTTGTTTCCGGTGGGTCATTGCACTCAATCAGCATCTTCTCCAGTTCAGCCATGTCCGAACTATTGCAGTAATGCGTCGCGATGCCCGCCTTCAAGACGTCAGCGCCTTTCAATCGATATCCCGTCAAAGCCAAGTAGAGTCCTAGTTTACCTCCCAATCTCGGTAAGAAGTAGCTCCCTCCCACGTCGGGAAACAGTCCGATCGCCGTCTCGGGCATCGCAAATAAAGTTTTCTCAGTGGCAATTCGATACTGGCCGTGCACCGAAACACCTACTCCGCCTCCCATCGTTATTCCATCCATCAGTGCGATGTAAGGAATGTGGTACGTTCCGATAAGACTATTTAACGAATATTCTTCCCTGAAAAAGACTTTTCCAAATGGATCGCCACCTGCTGTGACTGCTCTTACATCACCGCCGGCACAAAACGCTTTCTCTCCCGCTCCTTTGATGATTACGAGCGACTTCTCCTTCTCCCATTGCTGAAGAATCGTTCTGAGTTTAGTCACCATCGACATATTGAGTGCGTTCAAAGCTTTCGGCCGATTCATTGTGACAATACCCTTGTTGTTGATTGACTCGGAGAGAATGTCATCTTCGGAATTTGATGCCATGGTGCGGTTTAGAGCAAACACCATGCGTTTTGAAACACTTGCCGACTGCCGGAGAAGTGAGGTTAGATGCATTTGGCACGGGAACAACTGTGGGATAAAAATACATCATTAGAACTGTAAAAAATACACGCAGGAATATTTCAGGGGTTTCATATGACGAAAATAAAGATTTTAGATGTTGTCTTACCATTTTGACGGGGAATCTAAAGGATCTAATAAAAAATTTATAGGAATGTCACTCAGAGAAAAAACGCGTGACTTCTGCTAATCAATTACTGTCAAAAATAATAATAATTAAATTGTCTTCTTACCAATAAAATACTATCGTTTAAGTTATAATATTTCAACATACAATTTTAAACACGTATTTAATTTATCAAAATTATAACACTTAAAAACGGAATTATTAACTGAAATTGATACTGACCCTGACTCACATAGTAGTTAGTGGCACGAAAACCTGCGTTATTCAAATTCAAATATGCAAATGGGTGGAATACATTGATATTCAACAGTTGCAAAAATAATAACTAGTGTCACTTCGAATTTTGTATGTGCGAATATAATGCATGGGAAACGTTTACAAATTGAGTATGTTCAGCCTGATGCACAATTGAATTAAGGTTTATGGTTTAGTGTTTAGTGTTTAGTGTTTAGTGTTTAAGAGAAATGAAAGGTGCTGTTATAACGTTACCATGCACAACTGTCATAAGCGTTTTAAGGTTTAGTGTTTAAGGTTTAAGCTGAAAAAAGAAATCAACAAAATCCATTTCTTATTGCAAAACACTATTTCACCTTATGACGAACCAATCAGAAGAGAGCAGAGTAAATGTCAATGTCAAATTCGTACGGGAAAATGAAAAGTCGTCTGAATTAATGTCATTGGAAGCATTTTAATTTGATATGTGTGCCTAGTCTTGCTCATATATTTGTTTCCATATCATTTTTCGATTAATTATTTAATTTTATCACGTGGTGAAATAACCTCGTGAAATAAGCAATTGTGCACTGGACTCTGTTATAACATCTTAAACACTAATCACTAAACATTAAACCATAAACCTTAATTCAATTGTGCATCAGGCCATCCGCAAGCAACATTATGCTTTGAGGTTTGATGATGAAATAAGCGAAAGAAAAAAATATAAATCCAAATTTGTACTTTTATACTTATGGCGCTTGAACATTCAACAAATTATGTAATTTATCTACCAAATGAATGTATACAAAATTAATAAAGGTTGTAACCAATATTTAGTTCAATACCAGTGCAAAAATTAAATATGACCAGATTATTTTGAAGATAATATTTTAAAATGCGGCAATTTCTAAAGTGACCTATGTTTAGGTTTACCAAAACGAGATTGTCAGCTGATCTTGGCAAATTTAACATTCATTTTGAATGATAAAGACAAGAAGAAAAACATTTTTGAGCGAGCGAAGCGAGCGACTCCATTTGGCTCTTTTAGCACGGACCTCTGTTTTTTTTTTTGTTTTTTTTTTGTTTTTGTTTTTGTATGCTAAAGGAAGCAATAGAAGTCGCACCGTTTCACCGATCGACCTGAAATTTTGCACACATGTAAAGACAACCTTCTCTGTTTGCAGACCCAATTTTTTTTTGAAATCCATCCATTGGTTCATTGTTAAAATAAGTATCTCCTGATAGCCTAAAAAATGAAAATGGTCTTCGAGAAATGTGATCAAACTCATATTTAGCATGGTCAGTAAGACCAACAATGTCACTTATTTTACCAATTTTCAGCCGAATCTGTCAAGAAAGTATGCACTTATTGACATTTTTAATAGCTGTCAGAAATGAAACATTGAAAATGAATGTCTTTCCAATGCAACTGAATCTGATTTGCTTTAGGTACAAGAGTGTTTTGATGGTATGTACACTTTTTTAGTGAAAAGCAGATATTTTTATGTGTATTGAGTTGATCAAATTTGAATAATTCAATTTGGATCATAGTTTCCAACAAATCATTTCGAGTTTTTAAGGACCTTGATTGTCTTTTCGTCAATTCGTAGTTCTGATGGCCGTGCCTCCCGTGTTTCTACTTGGCTGATTTTGCATCCAGGAGGGATTAGAAACATAAGCTCACATTTCAATAATATCATTGGGTGGCGTTTGTTCTCTTCTAGCGTTCACACGTCATTCCAAATCTCTCCTACATTGTGCTTATTTTCGTTGATAATTTTGGCAATTTGGTGTACTTTGTGAAGGTATTAGTAAAATTGAATCGCTTTTAAAGCATAGATATTAGGTATCTACAGTTTTTGTCCAGGGGATTGATTATTTCAAATTATTTTCTTCTTGGAAACGTTGGATTTATTCCGTTTCTGAGCTTCTGTCTAGCCTGACATTTCCTTGAAGGTTAGGTATATCTCGGGTAATATTACACATTAATGGTGGTCATACAATGACACATTGTTTTATATTGATTCAGTGGATCGTAGTTTGCTTTCAGTTTGACTTAAAATAATGTTTTCTGTGTGTTAACGAACGCATATTCGGTTAATGTTTGCGCACGTGTCGTGCTCGCTCATTCAACGCGTTACACAGAGCGTTTTCCTAGTTAATTCAATAACAATACCATAATGTGCTTGGAAATTGTAAGAGAACATAGTATTCTATATCAATGATGAAGAATACAGTATACAGTATACAGTATATATTTATTTTATTACTTTTACTTTGTAAATTTTCATTTAACAACGTGTGGAAAATATGCTTTGAAAATGTTTCAATTAATAATTTAAAATGCTCTAATAAATTGTATTATTATTTGAAACATGTCCATCAGCTCTATAATGAGACCATTGTTCATTGAGTTACTTCGGTTACGAAATCCATTGGTCACTACTTCTATCTGTCAGTCTGTCAGTCAGCCAAATTAAAATTACTTTTCAACAGCTAACATCACCAAAAGCAATATTTCAACCCCGTGTTCAACATGGCTCCGAAGAAGAAGTCGTATGCTTTGGAGAAACCCGGCTGGCATAACGGCAAGAGTGATCTGGAGAGAATGGGCCTCTTCGTGGAGATGGAATATCTGATCGGAGACAAATACATCAGCCCTTCTGAAGGTTCGTGGAGTCTTCAGAACATTCTAGGCACCCAGTGTTCAGTCATAACTTTATACCCTTAAGTTCTAAAAGCAGAGTGAAGAGTAAAGAGCAGCTATCTCATTGGCTGACAGCTGGGATGTGACCTTACTTGCAGCTCTCTGCTATTCAGTCATGATCGACAAAGCAGAGAGTAACTTGACAATGTGTCCCATATTTTTATAAATATTTTTGGCTTGTTTATCCATTGCGTTGTGTTTGGTATGATGCTATAATTATTATAATGCTATAATAATAAATGTTTAATTAATTTAAATGTAATTGGGAATATTTTGTTACCTATTGATTTAGTATTACATGTTAAAATTTTGGAAGATCCGGGAAAATGTTGTAAATTTTTATGCAAATTGAAGCAACTTTGCACGTTTTGAATATGATTTAAAATCAATTTCGAGCCGTAGCCAGCCTTTTTGTTGTCAGCAACAAAAAGCGTTTTTATTGCTTTATTCTTCCGATTTGTGAAGTAATTTTATACTTTCGTGGGAAAATTGACAATAATAAAGCATGATTATACAAAAAGTAGCTCAACACATCAGAGCAAAGTCTAACATTCCTTGTACAAGAGCAAACAACATTTACTGAAGTAATTTGTTTATGAGGCTTCATTAAGTCCAGTTTCTGTGGAAGACAAGGGGGGATGACCCCCCGAGCAATCCCCTGTGTCTTGAAGGAAAGATATTTTATCACTGTTTCTATTACACATTTCCAAAGTCTGTACCAATAGAGCAGAAACTTGCAAACGCATATCAAATCACATGCAATACTAATTCTCGCTCATCAACGCATTACACAGGGCGTTTTTCTAGTACCTCGAAGACGCTCTTGGCCATCACTCATCAGAAAGCTGTGCATTTAGAGACATGTTATTCAAAGAGATTGGGTTTTGATCTGTGCTCCAGCTATGAAGGACCCGGGGATGACAGGGAGACAGATGTACCCGGGAGTTCCCCCGAGCAAGCCCGACGGATACTTCACCAAGTTCATCCGCGTGTTTGAGAAGGAAGCCTACACGACATGTTATTCAAAGAGATTGTGTTTTGATCTGTGCTCCAGCTATGAAGGACCCGAGGATGGAAGGGAGACAGATGTACCCGGGAGTTCCCCCGAGCAAGCCCGACGGATACTTCACCAAGTTCATCCGCGTGTTTGAGAAGGAAGCCTACACGACATGTTATTCAAAGAGATTGTGTTTTCATCTGTGCTCCAGCTATGAAGGACCCGAGGGTGGAAGGGAGACAGATGTACCCGGGAGTTCCCCCGAGCAAGCCCGACGGATACTTCACCAAGTTCATCCGCGTGTTTGAGAAGGAAGCCTACACGACATGTTATTCAAAGAGATTGTGTTTTGATCTGTGCTCCAGCTATGAAGGACCCGAGGATGGAAGGGAGACAGATGTACCCGGGAGTTCCCCCGAGCAAGCCCGACGGATACTTCACCAAGTTCATCCGCGTGTTTGAGAAGGAGGCCTACACGACATGTTATTCAAAGAGATTGTGTTTTGATCTGTGCTCCAGCTATGAAGGACCCGAGGATGCAAGGGAGACAGATGTACCCGGGAGTTCCCCCGAGCAAGCCCGACGGATACTTCACCAAGTTCATCCGCGTGTTTGAGAAGGAAGCCTACACGACATGTTATTCAAAGAGATTGGGTTTTGATCTGTGCTCCAGCTATGAAGGACCCGAGGATGGAAGGGAGACAGATGTACCCGGGAGTTCCCCCGAGCAAGCCCGACGGATACTTCACCAAGTTCATCCGCGTGTTTGAGAAGGAAGCCTACACGACATGTTATTCAAAGAGATTGTGTTTTGATCTGTGCTCCAGCTATGAAGGACCCGAGGATGCAAGGGAGACAGATGTACCCGGGAGTTCCCCCGAGCAAGCCCGACGGATACTTCACCAAGTTCATCCGCGTGTTTGAGAAGGAGGCCTACACGACATGTTATTCAAAGAGATTGGGTTTTGATCTGTGCTCCAGCTATGAAGGACCCGAGGATGCAAGGGAGACAGATGTGCCCGGGAGTTCCCCCGAGCAAGCCCGACGGATACTTCACCAAGTTCATCCGCGTGTTTGAGAAGGAAGCCTACACGACATGTTATATCAAAGAGATTGTGTTTGTGCTCCAGCTATGAAGGACCAGAGGATGATAGGGAGACAGATGCACCCGGGAGTTCCCCCGAGCAAGCCCGACGGATACTTCACCAAGTTCATCCGCGTGTTTGAGAAGGAAGCCTACACGACATGTTATATCAAAGAGATTGTGTTTGTGCTCCAGCTATGAAGGACCAGAGGATGAAAGGGAGGCAGATGTACCCGGGAGTTCCCCCGAGCAAGCCCGACGGATACTTCACCAAGTTCATCCGCGTGTTTGAGAAGGAAGCCTACACGGATATGTTGAAGAAGGAGAGACAAGACGCGTGAGTTTACATGCGTTGGGATCACATTCATGGCAGTTTATTCCAGTCAACTTGTTAATACCAACAGTAGTCGAATTGGGGGTATGCGGGGGGATGGCATCCCCCCATGGGTAATAAATTGATGGTTCCATCCCCCCATGGCTAATTTGTCCACCGACCCCCCCACGAGAGAAAAAAACAGCACTAAGTAATGTTATTTACTTCACAATATGTCGATTTCAGAGAATTTGTCTATTTAGCACCTTATTGGAGTGAAAACTATGAACAATTTTAAAAACAAAATACACGTCAGAACGTCTCAAAATTGGTTTCAAAGTGTCAAAAACCTAAAAACGCACTGCAATGAAACGTGGGGGCAACCCCCACATTTACCCTTAACGCTTAGCAAGTTTTGTTCCTTCATTTGCCCCCCATGGCAGAAATCCGGCCAGTACACCATCCCCCATGGACTGACATCCAATTCGACCACTGAATAGCAACACAAATAATTAAAAGGATCAATATTAGAGGTATTTATTTTTGTCAATTCTCGGAATAATCTGTCATAAGTCATAACTGACGTTACTGACATTTGACGGACATTTTATGCGTGTTAGAAAATATTTGCCAAATTTTTTGAAGGAAATATCAGATATTTTGATCACTGTTTCTATTACACATTTCCAAAGTCTGTACCAATAGAGCAGAAACTTGCAAACGCATATCAAATCGCATGCATACGAAGGCTCGCTTATCAAAGAGAGTTTTTCTAGTACATCCTTGAAGATTCTCTTTGACTTCAGAATGGCGGCAATGAAGCTGAACAAAAAGACGCCGTTCGTGCCGACTGGACCGACGACCCTACAAACACTGGGCGGCCCGGGCTTCTGCCCATCTAGCGCCCAAGTGGGACGTCCCGGGCGGGAACTACTAGGGCATGCCCTGGGCCTGCCCAACGGAGCCCAACCGATCCGTTTTATCTGGCTGTAAAATTTCTAGGAATGTCCCGTCTTGGTCCCGCCCGGGAATGGCTAGGGACGGCCCGCGCGGGCGCTACGACTGTTTGAATTTGAGCTGCTCTAATGACTTATTTTTTTCATATTTATAACTTCATTTCTATAATAATTACATCTACATTTCACATGGATATATTGATTTAAGAATAAATATGTTTACAATTCCAAAGCAAAGTATTCATACCATTTTAAACGTTATTAGTAAAGTTTCTTTTATGAACTCGGCAGTCGGCCATCTTCGTGAATCAACTTGTTTCCATTCTCCCTTCTTCATTTCAAACGCGGCGTTTGACGTTTGTTGATATTTTACAGAGTGTCATGAGTGTGTAGTTTACGTCCTTTTGAGTGATTTTGAATGTGATTTCAATTATTATCTGTGTCCGTGAATGCAGTGTTCACTGCTGAATAGTTTGTCTCAGTTCAAACCATTTAATGTGACACAAATCGTGAAATAATTACAGTTTTGTTGTGCCTCTTTTGCTTGGATTTTCATCACAGAGCCATACAACCCATTAAAGGTGAGTCTTCATCACAACTACCTACATAAGTATCCAGGCATTAATCGTTGTTACTTTAGTTTTGTATGCTGGGGATACTAATAAACCAATAGGTAGTGTGACCAATGTTCAGTAAACATTAACCTCACATGTAAATTTTTGAAATGTAGCAATTTATGCAAAGTAAAATTTCCAACTAGGTAGTTTAGGTATTTATAAAATAAATAAAGTAGGTAAACAGTTTGCTTGGCGTGGTAGTCTATACATATCAGTGGTAGTAGTCAGTAGGAAACCCTACCTGTAGGTACCTAGTACGTACCTCCGCCTATTTTGGGAATATTTTCACCTCTACATTAACCAATAACCATCCCACATACCTACCAAGGTACCTACTGCAGTTTTAATAATGTTACTTGTTAAAGGTGAATCTACTCTGGAAGAAAATAGGCTATTAAGATATTGAACTCCAGAAACAAAGCGCGTATTCGTCCTGCGAGCGAACCAAGCTGTATCGTCAAACCGAGCCGAAACATTAAGAACCGAACCGAGCAGAGTGGTAAATATTTTCATTATTTTTAATTATTTAACTTTATCAAGGATTTTAGATATACATCAATTATTTTTGTTTATGTAGGTACCTTACAAGGCCAATAACAAACATTTTTGCTGTGATCCGAAAGTAAAAATTATGTTGCATGGAAATTACATTCTTGTCGGAGGTAGTAGATACATACATTGAATGGTGGTCCCGCTTCATTCAAATACGTAGTAAAATTTTTGAGATTGAATGTTGTCATCCAAAAAAATAAACCGCACCTTTTGAATTTCCTCTAACGCGCCGGTGGTAAGAGAGCAGCCATTCCATGCGAATGCAGACATATTATGCCACATAATACATGATGACTGCTGAATTATTAAATGTAAATAAATCAGCATGTTTTTATATTAAATTCATGGTATTTTCTTGCTGATTCCAAATATGTAATCAGTTTTTTTTTAAGTTTGAATAGTTATTTTGTTATCAGTAAAATTGTGGGACCGCATTTAAATTTAAATTTCGTGTCGAACCATGTAAATTACATAAAAAATTTAGAAGGCTGCACAATGATCCTAGAACTATTTTTATTTTGATGAATAAGATGCCCGTACACCCGTAACACGGAATGGCTGAGAGGAAATTAATTTGAGTTGCTAACTTTCACCTTACTTTTTGTAGGTTCTACAGATTCACCGTGAACTTGCCCTGCTCTTATTCTAGAGTCGATTTAATTGCCTACCTACTTCAATTAAAAAGTAAATTTACTTCTTGGCAAATTAGCGAGAATTCTGAAGATGCACAGGACTTGGGACTTCATCGAGTTAATGGATTAAATGTTACCTACCCTACAGATGTAATGATTCAGAACTCTCTGATGGTAAGCCACATTTTAGTATTTTATATGTGTAGTATTTCCTCTAACCTTACCTATAAATCACATTTATGCAATATAGAATGTTTCAAATTTTTATTGGGGTTTTAAATAAATAGTGTACCTAATGGTAATAATTGTACCTCAAGTGATTATTGTGGCAGGTCACACAACACAAAAGTGATTTTTGTATTATTCATTGCCAAGAAGTTTATCCTATCAATTTACAAATTCTTCATTGAATCTATCTTTCTTTTTTTTAGGGATCACTCTGTGCCAAAAATTCAATTTTTAAAATTTTTGTAAAGACTGTTATTTGCAGCTATCTGCTATTGCAGTTATTTACATAAATAGTTCTTGTGTAGTAGGTAGAAACTATTTGCTAGGCAGCCTCATGCTCAAAAGAAGTTGCATCCACGTAGATTGCGGATGTCAGTCCTCGACACCACAAGACCGTGTGCTAATAATTTATGGATGGAATCCAGTATCTGGCCATTAAATCGGAAAATTCTTTTGAGCATAGCATAATAATAGTGTTAAATATTGACAAAATTAACAAGATCTTACTGATAACAAGATCTTGTAAATGTTGGACTTTCATTGGTCTGACCGAATAAAAATTTACACAAAAAATAAAAAACACTTCTAACAATACGCTGCATGATCTTGCTAAACTTTTCAAGATCTTGTATAAATCTTGTTTAGGTTAGAATCTGTACCTACAATAATAAATAATTGCAAATATCTTGCGAACATTATTAGTACAAGGTACATTACCTAAATACTTTGCAATTTTATTTTTTCAGATGAAAGAAATACGTATTCAATAGCATTCATTTTCTTGAAAAACTGAAGATGAAAAATTGTGCCAACATATCCGTGAGTGAAGTAAAATCCGAATTGTGTCTTGTCGATAAAGAGACAGCGTGCCAGACTCACTGCCAGGTAGTACCTACCTCAGAATGTTTTGATACTATGTGACGTGTGAAGGTTGAAGGACATTTAAAAATTTTAAGTGATGTGGTAGTATAATCTTTTACAATAATATACGTTTATATTATATGAAACTGTTTTTTTTTTAATTTTCGTGTGTTTTCCTGCTCTTTATTATTCCTAAAATTCAATTGCAGTGAATCTCCTATGTGTAGCATTTTATTTTTTGTAATTTATCAAAACAATATAGTACCTAAGTAAGTAGGGAAGAGTACATGAAAATTTTTTTATTGAAACGATTCAATCGTCCTGTAAGAGATTATCAAAAAATAATTGCTAATTTCAAAATCCAACAACTGATTCATAAACAAAAATTATGGATCTTTTTATCCTTCTTCATTTTTTTATGAATAAGGTAGGTAATACTTAAGTCTCTAGAAATTTTGTTCCAGTAAGTTTTTAAATATCAACGCAAATAATTACTGACATTTGTCACCCGCGAAATGTTAAAAATTAATTCATGCAAATGAAATTCAATTATAATGGGACTTTTGGCGGGAAAAACGACGTATTACAAGAATCCACTTACACTAATGTGTTACCATTGTGGATCATCTGTCAATTTTCTGTAAATTTTCCTGTTAAAAGTAATCAAACTTTGTAAATTCATTCCTTGAAAACTATTCATCCCACAGCAAAAATAAAATCACATCTGTGTTCAGCAACATAATCAACTTTCATAAAATAAGGGTCTATTATTCTGAAATCTGAATTTCACGAGACTTCCCCATTATGTGACAGTCAAGTTGAGGATTTCAAATGATCCCAAAATATTTCCTCCAAATAAAAATGCGTTAAAAATAAAAACAGTAGGAGGTACCTTAGGTAATGTGTCAGGTCAGTGGAACAGCTTTCAAACAATAGGGAAACATGGCGAGATAAAATAACTTCCAATAACCACTGATTAACTTTATAATATAGGTACCGGCTATTTTTTTTTATTAATATTTGACCATTTAAGGTGATACTAGCGCTCGGCCGTTTTAGAAAATTTAGAGAGAAATATTGTTTCATAAGCGAGTGAACTTTTACAGGATGTTCACATGACCACTCTGATTGCATATTAGTAGCACTTTTTCATTTTTGCATATTGCATCGTTAATTAGGCGCCGGTTATTCAACAAAACCGCGCAAAACTATGAAATTTGCGATACGATTGGAGACCAAACCCGAAAACCAATTGATCTCAAATTTTAATCATGATTAGATGAAAGACAAACTTAGGGTTATCACTTGGCACATTTTTGAAATTTAATTTTATACGGCGGCCAGGGAGACAAGAAAACAGCTAATTTTTCACCAAAAAGCCACTAATTATTACTAATTAACGAAACAAAAAATTAAAAATGTACCAAGGGATAACCCTAAGTTTGTCTTTTATCTAATCACGATTAAAATTTCAAATAATTTGGTCTACCCGTTTCGTCTCCAATCGTATCGCAAAAAGTGTCTACAAAAAGCAGCAAAATCGCTAGCGCTTGCAGCACCTTAAATGCATTTCTAATGTGTTTGAGTAGGAACCTACTGTTCTTCTAGTTGACATAACAAATTACAACTGTTGTGAAATATTCCGTGAACTGTGAACTAATACATTGACCCTGGAAGAAAATACCTGGATTATTTTTTTCGTATGGCAACGCCCACTCTCCGAAATTGTGAAAAAATCCCGTTTCTCGTGTCACTCACGTTTGCAATTAATTATGTCTTAATGAAACGTATTTTTTCCAGGTACATTCGCATTCAAAATTAGTGCCTATATGCACGTGTCTGGATCAGAGGCACGTTTTGTAGGTACTGCATTTTGAATGAGAGTGTACCTAGCAAGCTAGCACGTGACCGTTATGGAATGTGCGTAGGGGGAGGGGGCTACAAAGCGAGCAGCTGCTCCCGCGCGGGCCGCCCGGGCGGGGGCCAGGGCCGGCCTATGCCTCCCGCGCGGGCCGCCCGGGAGGGTCCAGGGACGGCCCATACCTCCCGCGCGGGCGTCATGGGACGGCCCAGGCCGCCGCCCGGGCTTATTCCCAGTGGCAGGCCCCGGGAGTCTCACTCCATGCTAATCACCCATAAGACGGGAGGTCCCTGGGCAGGCCCGTACGCCCATCTGGGACGGCCTAGGACGCGTCCAGGGACCTCCCAGTGTTTGTAGGGGAAGAAACACTCTTGTCCCGGAGACAACTTCGGCACATTCGGACCAATGCTGGAAGGTATCACAATATCATGCTTTTCTTACTAAAATGTCATTACCTTATGTTACAGATTGATAGTACTCTTCCCATTGTTAACAGATTATCTTATTTTGTCTGGGGCTTAACGTCGCACTGTTCTGCAGCGAGGCTAATGGCGACGGAAGAATGATTATGATGATGATTGGGAGACAACAATTTCTTAGATTATTCACATTTTCTTACTAATCTGGCCGGTGGCCCTATATTTTGGAACGGCTTTGTTATTTTTATTTATATTTACTTTTTAAATTCCCAATAGTATTAGGAGCAATTTAAGGCATTAATGCGATTATATCAATATTGCCATACCTACCTACATCGAAATATAATATTTCCATGTATCAATATATCGATATTTCTATATTTCAATATTTCAATATATCGATATTTCAATATTTCAATATATCGATATTTCTATATTTCAATATTTCAATATATCGATATATCGATCCAAGCTCGATCCATACCTACTTTGATCATCTTCAGCAGCCAATGATGAATAATCAAAGTATCATCGAAATATAGTTTTTATGTCTGTGCCCAGAGGTAAAAGGCCCGAAGTTAATTGTTTCTATGTCGCGTTGCACACTTTTAGAATGATGTAATCAAGCTCTTTACAAACAAATACAGTTGTATTTAAGTATTCTCTTACACAATGACTCATGTCACCATTACAAATACGATTGGCTGCAGACAGAATTACTGGTTTTTTGTACTAAACTCATGAATAATTGAAATAGATTTCGTGCCCTAACTCTGAGCTACAGATTTGATTTTAATAGTTTCTTTTAGTAAAATGAGGGGTAGCAAAATCTGCCATCTCTAAAAAATTATTTTTGAGTTAGAAAGACGTCACAGTTTTTAATTCTTCATCTTCAAAATACGATGTGAGATGCAAGAAACAATACTTCGTTTTAAAACTTGGATTAAAAAACAGATTTCGCCAGTGCTGCATCTGACCTTCTCAAACACTCTCTTCTGTTTCTGATAACCGTGTCTGTGCCAGCCATGAGCCCGGCGCTGGTAAAGAAGCCGCCCCACGCGAAGGAGAAGCCCAACTTCTACACCAACCCGGGCTTGATGCTGCATCTGACCTTCTCAAACACTCTCTTCTGTTTCTGATAACCGTGTCTGTGCCAGCCATGAGCCCGGCGCTGGTGAAGAAGCTGCCCCACGCGAAGGAGAAGCCCAACTTCTACACCAACCCGGGCTTGATGCTGCATCTGACCTTCTCAAACACTCTCTTCTGTTTCTGATAACCGTGTCTGTGCCAGCCATGAGCCCGGCGCTGGTGAAGAAGCTGCCCCACGCGAAGGAGAAACCCAACTTCTACACCAACCCGGGCTTGATGCTGCATCTGACCTTCTCAAACACTCTCTTCTGTTTCTGATAACCGTGTCTGTGCCAGCCATGAGCCCCGCCCTGGTGAAGAAGCCGCCCCACGCGAAGGAGAAACCCAACTTCTACACCAACCCGGGCTTGATGCTGCATCTGACCTTCTCAAACACTCTCTTCTGTTTCTGATAACCGTGTCTGTGCCAGCCATGAGCCCGGCGCTGGTGAAGAAGCTGCCCCACGCGAAGGAGAAACCCAACTTCTACACCAACCCGGGCTTGATGCTGCATCTGACCTTCTCAAACACTCTCTTCTGTTTCTGATAACCGTGTCTGTGCCAGCCATGAGCCCGGCGCTGGTGAAGAAGCTGCCCCACGCGAAGGAGAAGCCCAACTTCTACACCAACCCGGGCTTGATGCTGCATCTGACCTTCTCAAACACTCTCTTCTGTTTCTGATAACCGTGTCTGTGCCAGCCATGAGCCCGGCGCTGGTGAAGAAGCTGCCCCACGCGAAGGAGAAACCCAACTTCTACACCAACCCGGGCTTGATGCTGCATCTGACCTTCTCAAACACTCTCTTCTGTTTCTGATAACCGTGTCTGTACCAGCCATGAGCCCGGCGCTGGTGAAGAAGCTGCCCCACGCGAAGGAGAAGCCCAACTTCTACACCAACCCGGGCTTGATGCTGCATCTGACCTTCTCAAACACTCTCTTCTGTTTCTGATAACCGTGTCTGTGCCAGCCATGAGCCCGGCGCTGGTGAAGAAGCTGCCCCACGCGAAGGAGAAGCCCAACTTCTACACCAACCCGGGCTTGATGCTGCATCTGACCTTCTCAAACACTCTCTTCTGTTTCTGATAACCGTGTCTGTGCCAGCCATGAGCCCGGCGCTGGTGAAGAAGCTGCCCCACGCGAAGGAGAAGCCCAACTTCTACACCAACCCGGGCTTGATGCTGCATCTGACCTTCTCAAACACTCTCTTCTGTTTCTGATAACCGTGTCTGTGCCAGCCATGAGCCCGGCGCTGGTGAAGAAGCTGCCCCACGCGAAGGAGAAGCCCAACTTCTACACCAACCCGGGCTTGATGCTGCATCTGACCTTCTCAAACACTCTCTTCTGTTTCTGATAACCGTGTCTGTGCCAGCCATGAGCCCGGCGCTGGTGAAGAAGCTGCCCCACGCGAAGGAGAAGCCCAACTTCTACACCAACCCGGGCTTGATGCTGCATCTGACCTTCTCAAACACTCTCTTCTGTTTCTGATAACCGTGTCTGTACCAGCCATGAGCCCGGCGCTGGTGAAGAAGCTGCCCCACGCGAAGGAGAAACCCAACTTCTACACCAACCCGGGCTTGATGCTGCATCTGACCTTCTCAAACACTCTCTTCTGTTTCTGATAACCGTGTCTGTGTCCAGCCATGAGCCCGGCGCTGGTAAAGAAGCCGCCCCACGCGAAGGAGAAACCCAACTTCTACACCAACCCGGGCTTGATGCTGCATCTGACCTTCTCAAACACTCTCTTCTGTTTCTGATAACCGTGTCTGTGCCAGCCATGAGCCCGGCGCTGGTGAAGAAGCTGCCCCACGCGAAGGAGAAACCCAACTTCTACACCAACCCGGGCTTGATGCTGCATCTGACCTTCTCAAACACTCTCTTCTGTTTCTGATAACCGTGTCTGTGCCAGCCATGAGCCCGGCGCTGGTGAAGAAGCTGCCCCACGCGAAGGAGAAGCCCAACTTCTACACCAACCCGGGCTTGATGCTGCATCTGACCTTCTCAAACACTCTCTTCTGTTTCTGATAACCGTGTCTGTGCCAGCCATGAGCCCGGCGCTGGTGAAGAAGCTGCCCCACGCGAAGGAGAAACCCAACTTCTACACCAACCCGGGCTTGATGCTGCATCTGACCTTCTCAAACACTCTCTTCTGTTTCTGATAACCGTGTCTGTGCCAGCCATGAGCCCGGCGCTGGTGAAGAAGCCGCCCCACGCGAAGGAGAAGCCCAACTTCTACACCAACCCGGGCTTGATGCTGCATCTGACCTTCTCAAACACTCTCTTCTGTTTCTGATAACCGTGTCTGTGCCAGCCATGAGCCCGGCGCTGGTAAAGAAGCCGCCCCACGCGAAGGAGAAGCCCAACTTCTACACCAACCCGGGCTTGATGCTGCATCTGACCTTCTCAAACACTCTCTTCTGTTTCTGATAACCGTGTCTGTGCCAGCCATGAGCCCGGCGCTGGTGAAGAAGCTGCCCCACGCGAAGGAGAAGCCCAACTTCTACACCAACCCGGGCTTGATGCTGCATCTGACCTTCTCAAACACTCTCTTCTGTTTCTGATAACCGTGTCTGTGCCAGCCATGAGCCCGGCGCTGGTGAAGAAGCTGCCCCACGCGAAGGAGAAGCCCAACTTCTACACCAACCCGGGCTTGATGCTGCATCTGACCTTCTCAAACACTCTCTTCTGTTTCTGATAACCGTGTCTGTGCCAGCCATGAGCCCGGCGCTGGTGAAGAAGCTGCCCCACGCGAAGGAGAAGCCCAACTTCTACACCAACCCGGGCTTGATGCTGCATCTGACCTTCTCAAACACTCTCTTCTGTTTCTGATAACCGTGTCTGTGCCAGCCATGAGCCCGGCGCTGGTGAAGAAGCTGCCCCACGCGAAGGAGAAACCCAACTTCTACACCAACCCGGGCTTGATGCTGCATCTGACCTTCTCAAACACTCTCTTCTGTTTCTGATAACCGTGTCTGTGCCAGCCATGAGCCCGGCGCTGGTGAAGAAGCCGCCCCACGCGAAGGAGAAGCCCAACTTCTACACCAACCCGGGCTTGATGCTGCATCTGACCTTCTCAAACACTCTCTTCTGTTTCTGATAACCGTGTCTGTGCCAGCCATGAGCCCGGCGCTGGTAAAGAAGCCGCCCCACGCGAAGGAGAAGCCCAACTTCTACACCAACCCGGGCTTGATGCTGCATCTGACCTTCTCAAACACTCTCTTCTGTTTCTGATAACCGTGTCTGTACCAGCCATGAGCCCGGCGCTGGTGAAGAAGCTGCCCCACGCGAAGGAGAAACCCAACTTCTACACCAACCCGGGCTTGATGCTGCATCTGACCTTCTCAAACACTCTCTTCTGTTTCTGATAACCGTGTCTGTGCCAGCCATGAGCCCGGCGCTGGTGAAGAAGCTGCCCCACGCGAAGGAGAAACCCAACTTCTACACCAACCCGGTCTTGATGCTGCATCTGACCTTCTCAAACACTCTCTTCTGTTTCTGATAACCGTGTCTGTGCCAGCCATGAGCCCGGCGCTGGTGAAGAAGCTGCCCCACGCGAAGGAGAAACCCAACTTCTACACCAACCCGGGCTTGATGCTGCATCTGACCTTCTCAAACACTCTCTTCTGTTTCTGATAACCGTGTCTGTGCCAGCCATGAGCCCGGCGCTGGTGAAGAAGCTGCCCCACGCGAAGGAGAAGCCCAACTTCTACACCAACCCGGGCTTGATGCTGCATCTGACCTTCTCAAACACTCTCTTCTGTTTCTGATAACCGTGTCTGTGCCAGCCATGAGCCCGGCGCTGGTGAAGAAGCTGCCCCACGCGAAGGAGAAGCCCAACTTCTACACCAACCCGGGCTTGATGCTGCATCTGACCTTCTCAAACACTCTCTTCTGTTTCTGATAACCGTGTCTGTACCAGCCATGAGCCCGGCGCTGGTGAAGAAGCTGCCCCACGCGAAGGAGAAGCCCAACTTCTACACCAACCCGGGCTTGATGCTGCATCTGACCTTCTCAAACACTCTCTTCTGTTTCTGATAACCGTGTCTGTACCAGCCATGAGCCCGGCGCTGGTGAAGAAGCTGCCCCACGCGAAGGAGAAACCCAACTTCTACACCAACCCGGGCTTGATGCTGCATCTGACCTTCTCAAACACTCTCTTCTGTTTCTGATAACCGTGTCTGTACCAGCCATGAGCCCCGCCCTGGTGAAGAAGCTGCCCCACGCGAAGGAGAAACCCAACTTCTACACCAACCCGGGCTTGATGCTGCATCTGACCTTCTCAAACACTCTCTTCTGTTTCTGATAACCGTGTCTGTGCCAGCCATGAGCCCGGCGCTGGTGAAGAAGCTGCCCCACGCGAAGGAGAAGCCCAACTTCTACACCAACCCGGGCTTGATGCTGCATCTGACCTTCTCAAACACTCTCTTCTGTTTCTGATAACCGTGTCTGTACCAGCCATGAGCCCCGCCCTGGTGAAGAAGCTGCCCCACGCGAAGGAGAAACCCAACTTCTACACCAACCCGGGCTTGATGCTGCATCTGACCTTCTCAAACACTCTCTTCTGTTTCTGATAACCGTGTCTGTGCCAGCCATGAGCCCGGCGCTGGTGAAGAAGCTGCCCCACGCGAAGGAGAAACCCAACTTCTACACCAACCCGGGCTTGATGCTGCATCTGACCTTCTCAAACACTCTCTTCTGTTTCTGATAACCGTGTCTGTACCAGCCATGAGCCCCGCCCTGGTGAAGAAGCTGCCCCACGCGAAGGAGAAACCCAACTTCTACACCAACCCGGGCTTGATGCTGCATCTGACCTTCTCAAACACTCTCTTCTGTTTCTGATAACCGTGTCTGTGCCAGCCATGAGCCCGGCGCTGGTGAAGAAGCTGCCCCACGCGAAGGAGAAACCCAACTTCTACACCAACCCGGGCTTGATGCTGCATCTGACCTTCTCAAACACTCTCTTCTGTTTCTGATAACCGTGTCTGTACCAGCCATGAGCCCGGCGCTGGTAAAGAAGCTGCCCCACGCGAAGGAGAAGCCCAACTTCTACACCAACCCGGGCTTGATGCTGCATCTGACCTTCTCAAACACTCTCTTCTGTTTCTGATAACCGTGTCTGTGCCAGCCATGAGCCCGGCGCTGGTGAAGAAGCTGCCCCACGCGAAGGAGAAGCCCAACTTCTACACCAACCCGGGCTTGATGCTGCATCTGACCTTCTCAAACACTCTCTTCTGTTTCTGATAACCGTGTCTGTGCCAGCCATGAGCCCGGCGCTGGTGAAGAAGCTGCCCCACGCGAAGGAGAAACCCAACTTCTACACCAACCCGGGCTTGATGCTGCATCTGACCTTCTCAAACACTCTCTTCTGTTTCTGATAACCGTGTCTGTACCAGCCATGAGCCCCGCCCTGGTGAAGAAGCTGCCCCACGCGAAGGAGAAACCCAACTTCTACACCAACCCGGGCTTGATGCTGCATCTGACCTTCTCAAACACTCTCTTCTGTTTCTGATAACCGTGTCTGTACCAGCCATGAGCCCCGCCCTGGTGAAGAAGCTGCCCCACGCGAAGGAGAAACCCAACTTCTACACCAACCCGGGCTTGATGCTGCATCTGACCTTCTCAAACACTCTCTTCTGTTTCTGATAACCGTGTCTGTGCCAGCCATGAGCCCGGCGCTGGTGAAGAAGCTGCCCCACGCGAAGGAGAAACCCAACTTCTACACCAACCCGGGCTTGATGCTGCATCTGACCTTCTCAAACACTCTCTTCTGTTTCTGATAACCGTGTCTGTACCAGCCATGAGCCCCGCCCTGGTGAAGAAGCTGCCCCACGCGAAGGAGAAACCCAACTTCTACACCAACCCGGGCTTGATGCTGCATCTGACCTTCTCAAACACTCTCTTCTGTTTCTGATAACCGTGTCTGTGCCAGCCATGAGCCCGGCGCTGGTGAAGAAGCTGCCCCACGCGAAGGAGAAACCCAACTTCTACACCAACCCGGGCTTGATGCTGCATCTGACCTTCTCAAACACTCTCTTCTGTTTCTGATAACCGTGTCTGTACCAGCCATGAGCCCGGCGCTGGTGAAGAAGCTGCCCCACGCGAAGGAGAAACCCAACTTCTACACCAACCCGGGCTTGATGCTGCATCTGACCTTCTCAAACACTCTCTTCTGTTTCTGATAACCGTGTCTGTGCCAGCCATGAGCCCCGCCCTGGTGAAGAAGCTGCCCCACGCGAAGGAGAAGCCCAACTTCTACACCAACCCGGGCTTGATGCTGCATCTGACCTTCTCAAACACTCTCTTCTGTTTCTGATAACCGTGTCTGTGCCAGCCATGAGCCCGGCGCTGGTGAAGAAGCTGCCCCACGCGAAGGAGAAACCCAACTTCTACACCAACCCGGGCTTGATGCTGCATCTGACCTTCTCAAACACTCTCTTCTGTTTCTGATAACCGTGTCTGTGCCAGCCATGAGCCCGGCGCTGGTGAAGAAGCTGCCCCACGCGAAGGAGAAGCCCAACTTCTACACCAACCCGGGCTTGATGCTGCATCTGACCTTCTCAAACACTCTCTTCTGTTTCTGATAACCGTGTCTGTACCAGCCATGAGCCCGGCGCTGGTGAAGAAGCTGCCCCACGCGAAGGAGAAACCCAACTTCTACACCAACCCGGGCTTGATGCTGCATCTGACCTTCTCAAACACTCTCTTCTGTTTCTGATAACCGTGTCTGTACCAGCCATGAGCCCCGCCCTGGTGAAGAAGCTGCCCCACGCGAAGGAGAAACCCAACTTCTACACCAACCCGGGCTTGATGCTGCATCTGACCTTCTCAAACACTCTCTTCTGTTTCTGATAACCGTGTCTGTGCCAGCCATGAGCCCGGCGCTGGTGAAGAAGCTGCCCCACGCGAAGGAGAAGCCCAACTTCTACACCAACCCGGGCTTGATGCTGCATCTGACCTTCTCAAACACTCTCTTCTGTTTCTGATAACCGTGTCTGTACCAGCCATGAGCCCCGCCCTGGTGAAGAAGCTGCCCCACGCGAAGGAGAAACCCAACTTCTACACCAACCCGGGCTTGATGCTGCATCTGACCTTCTCAAACACTCTCTTCTGTTTCTGATAACCGTGTCTGTACCAGCCATGAGCCCCGCCCTGGTGAAGAAGCTGCCCCACGCGAAGGAGAAGCCCAACTTCTACACCAACCCGGGCTTGATGCTGCATCTGACCTTCTCAAACACTCTCTTCTGTTTCTGATAACCGTGTCTGTGCCAGCCATGAGCCCGGCGCTGGTGAAGAAGCTGCCCCACGCGAAGGAGAAACCCAACTTCTACACCAACCCGGGCTTGATGCTGCATCTGACCTTCTCAAACACTCTCTTCTGTTTCTGATAACCGTGTCTGTGCCAGCCATGAGCCCGGCGCTGGTAAAGAAGCCGCCCCACGCGAAGGAGAAGCCCAACTTCTACACCAACCCGGGCTTGATGCTGCATCTGACCTTCTCAAACACTCTCTTCTGTTTCTGATAACCGTGTCTGTGTCCAGCCATGAGCCCCGCCCTGGTGAAGAAGCCGCCCCACGCGAAGGAGAAACCCAACTTCTACACCAACCCGGGCTTGATGCTGCATCTGACCTTCTCAAACACTCTCTTCTGTTTCTGATAACCGTGTCTGTGCCAGCCATGAGCCCGGCGCTGGTAAAGAAGCCGCCCCACGCGAAGGAGAAGCCCAACTTCTACACCAACCCGGGCTTGATGCTGCATCTGACCTTCTCAAACACTCTCTTCTGTTTCTGATAACCGTGTCTGTGCCAGCCATGAGCCCGGCGCTGGTGAAGAAGCTGCCCCACGCGAAGGAGAAGCCCAACTTCTACACCAACCCGGGCTTGATGCTGCATCTGACCTTCTCAAACACTCTCTTCTGTTTCTGATAACCGTGTCTGTGCCAGCCATGAGCCCGGCGCTGGTGAAGAAGCTGCCCCACGCGAAGGAGAAGCCCAACTTCTACACCAACCCGGGCTTGATGCTGCATCTGACCTTCTCAAACACTCTCTTCTGTTTCTGATAACCGTGTCTGTGCCAGCCATGAGCCCGGCGCTGGTGAAGAAGCTGCCCCACGCGAAGGAGAAACCCAACTTCTACACCAACCCGGGCTTGATGCTGCATCTGACCTTCTCAAACACTCTCTTCTGTTTCTGATAACCGTGTCTGTGCCAGCCATGAGCCCGGCGCTGGTGAAGAAGCTGCCCCACGCGAAGGAGAAGCCCAACTTCTACACCAACCCGGGCTTGATGCTGCATCTGACCTTCTCAAACACTCTCTTCTGTTTCTGATAACCGTGTCTGTGCCAGCCATGAGCCCGGCGCTGGTGAAGAAGCTGCCCCACGCGAAGGAGAAACCCAACTTCTACACCAACCCGGGCTTGATGCTGCATCTGACCTTCTCAAACACTCTCTTCTGTTTCTGATAACCGTGTCTGTACCAGCCATGAGCCCGGCGCTGGTGAAGAAGCTGCCCCACGCGAAGGAGAAACCCAACTTCTACACCAACCCGGGCTTGATGCTGCATCTGACCTTCTCAAACACTCTCTTCTGTTTCTGATAACCGTGTCTGTGCCAGCCATGAGCCCGGCGCTGGTGAAGAAGCTGCCCCACGCGAAGGAGAAGCCCAACTTCTACACCAACCCGGGCTTGATGCTGCATCTGACCTTCTCAAACACTCTCTTCTGTTTCTGATAACCGTGTCTGTACCAGCCATGAGCCCGGCGCTGGTAAAGAAGCCGCCCCACGCGAAGGAGAAGCCCAACTTCTACACCAACCCGGGCAAGAAGGGCGGGCCGGGTTACATCGACATCACGCTCAGCAAGTATCCAGAGCATCTTCCAGATCCGTATGGCGAGGCGGCCAACAGGGCGCGCAAGGCCTTCCTGGAGGACAAGAAGAAGTAGGTGCACGATCAGGGATAACACAAGGCCGTCCTTCTGACAGGTTTCTTTGGTGCTAGTTGCTGCCGTTGGGCCAGAGAGAATGGGGAGTTTGGGGGCCAGTGTGATGACCTCCCTCCACCTGTTATCAGTCTCTCGACGGCGCGGGTTGTGGAGGCTCGTGCTGTGAGTGTTACACCGTCCTTCGGATGGGACGTTAAGCCGTTGGCCACCTTGGTATCTTTCGTCAGGAGTAGGCTACATGCCGGTATCGGGTTTCCTCTCCTCCCTTTTCCATATTACATTCTCACTAGTGGCATTTAATTCCGTTGACGGTATAGAATATTATTATTGTCATCATTACAAAAAAATACGAACTTACTCTAAGAAATAATCCCTTGTATCAAAAAGCGTATACCATGTCCCTCACACAATCCACAACCTACTCCTTCCTATACCTTTCTTCCTATTCCAACAAATAAGTGATACGTGATTGAGCCACTTCTGGCAGGAAACTTTTTAGATGCACTTTTTTTATTATGAAGTTCGTGTTTCCATAGGGCAGTGAAAAAAGGAGAAACAATTGTAATTTAGATTTAGTTACAAGTTTACTTTTTCAGCCATAAGAAACAACTAAAGCAAATTGAATATTATTTATTCATATAAATATCCCCGTGATATCCTCCATTATCCCCCTTATGGCTAGTACCAAAGAATCCACCAGAGGTCAGTCGTGTTCCTTATTTTCTCGAATTCTTCATCATGATCTCCTGTAAAATCATCATAATTAATTCGTTGCCATTAGCCTAGTTCAGAACATTGCAATCATAAAACTAGGGGCTGGATTCACAAAAGGTTTTAAGCCCTATACCGGCATAACTTTATGTCGGTATAGCATTATAACTACCAATATTTCTATTACCAAGTTATTCCCATGTTAAAACTTGGTATTTTACTAGACAAACGCTCTGTGTAACGCGTTGATGAGCGAGCAGGGATACGCGCAACACCTCGAACCAAAATTCTGTATATTAAAAATGTCATTAAAAGCCAATAATTATTCAATTTCGTCACAGATGTGTATGAAAATCTTCAAAAATAGGGAAGTCTCTTGAAATTTTATTCTAGAGTTAATTTTTAAATATCAACACAAATAACAATGATCACACTTATCATGAGCAAAATTAAAACTTTTCATTCGTAAAAAATAAATTCAAATATCATAGGATATTTTGGCGGGAAAACGGCAGGCAACGAGAATCAGGATTGTGATGTCATTTCCAAGACTCCAACAATGTGTTACCATGGTGATTCCTTTGTCATGCTTTGTAATGCTTTGTGCTATGACAATATAGCGGATTGTGATGTCATTGTCAATTTTCCTGTTTTAAAATTGTAAGAAATACGATATATCAATCTTTGTAAATTAATTCCTTGAAAACTATTCATCTCACAACAAAAATAATACCATATCTGTGTTCAGCAACATCTCAAGTTTCAACGAACAAATATTATTTTGAAATCTAATTTTAAGGAGACTTCCCTTGGTCCCAATAACCATGCAAAGTTTTGAGTTGATCGATTGAACCTCTATGATTGAACGGTTCCTTGTTAATTTTTAAAAATCACAGGATCTTGTTCAAAAAATATACCTGGGACCACTCATATGATATAAGTGTGTGTTCACAATATCAGATCGATCTGTTGATTATTAGTGTCATAATGATGCGTTTGAAAGTTTCTGTTCTAACTACCTTGGAACATTGGAACTAAGGCGTCAATGTTGCCGTGATCATAGCAACAAGCAAATGTCCGTAAAATGTCTATAACTTTTGGATTTAAACACAGATTTGTCTGAAAATTGTCAAAAACACAGATACTGTGGGTCCCAATGACCATGCAAAGTTTTAAGTTGATCGGTCAAACGGTTCAAGTTTAAATTTAAAAAATCACAGTAAAGATGGTTTTAAATTTTAACCAATGGGAGGATTTGGCTGAAACTTTGTATGATTGGGTAAAATGTTAGTCGTAATGACTTGTCAAAATTTCAAATTGATGAAACGAACCAATCGAAAGATATTTTTTTTTTAAATTTGAACCAATCAATGGATTTAAAAAAAATTAGGGTCTGCAACGCCCAGAAATGGTCCGTACATGTGTGCAAAATGTCAACTCGATCGAAGAAAAACTGTGACTTGTATACCGGCAGTAACAGAATTACAAAAAAAAAACAAAAAAAAACAGAGGTCCGTGCCAAAAGAGCCAAAAGGAGACGCTCGCTTCGCTCGCTCAATCATTTGAAATGGCGATCTGAATAATTATATTTATAAAGATATGCTGGTAAAACATGGTAATTACTAATATTGATATTAGTTTTTTCGGTCATAAAGTTATACTTCTTTGTGAATCCAGCCCTAGAAGAAGAAATAATATAGTTACTCATGATAACCGGCATACAACGGCTGGTCATGTTACGGAGATTGTGGTATCACATACGCACTTGTTTCACCAGGAATTTAGGCAAACCGTTCTTGACAACATCTTACCCTGGAGGCTACTTCAACAAGAACCCCTTCTTCACTGACAAACCCGGCCCAGTGTACAAGGTGCCGAAACGCGACGCTATGGGCCGAGGCAAGTGGATTCCTCCGGCGCCGACCAAGTGGGTGTGTACAGTCATGTTCTTATAGTAACTTCACCTTTATGGCTGAAGATTCAATTGACATTGGAGCGATTGGCAGATGTTTATTAATGCTATGATGGAATTATAGGGTTTACGTTTCTACCAATTTGTCTTTAAGAAATAAAAGTTCCAGCAAACGCAATTCACTTTGCATTTTGATGTTTATAGTAATATTTATTTATTTTATTTATTTATTATTTATTTTATTTATTTATAAAATGTATTTATTTATTATTTTATTTTCAGGGCAAATGCCCTCTCAAATAAAATAAAACTTTAATGAAGAGCGATACTTAATACACAAATCAAAAATAATCAATTTTTTGAAAATTTTATATATCGACCAACATCTGCTACCATTTGTAAAAACCTCAAATATGATTGGTTATTGGATATTAGCAAAACCATTGTTAAATTCAACATTCAAATCTAATTGAATAATAAAAATTATAATTTAAAGATGATAATAAAATAACACAACATCTAATAATAAAAAAAAATACCAACAATATTGAAGATTTCACAAATGGTGGCAGAAGTTGGTCGATAAATAAAAATTCCAAAAAATGGATTATTTTTAATCCGTGTATTGTATCACGAATAGCATTAAAAGGACTCGGTAAGGTAACGGGATCGTATTCATCACCAAAGATAATTAAAGCAAGCAAGGCATCACTTCGAGATCGTACTAGATATTGATTTATTCTTAGGACTTGTTTCCGCAGTGTAAAGGAAGTAGATTGTTGGTTGGTTGGTTGTGCATTTTAATAGACATTGCACGATATTAAGCAGACCATTATCAATACTAGGAAAACGCTCCGTGAAACGCGTTGATGAGCGAGCACCGGACACGTGCGCAAACATAGAACCGAAGATGCGTTAACACATAGAAAACATTAATACACGTTTTAACGTTATTAAACCTAGATTAAACGTTAAACAGTTCTACCTAGTTTAGAAACAGAATGAATCCAACGTTCCACAATTACAATAAGACAATGTAGTGTTTTAAACTGAATGAATCAAACCTTTAAAAAAAATTAGCATCCTTCAAGGAAATGTCAGGCTAGACAGAAGCTCAGAAACGGAATGAATCCAACGTTTTCACAAGTAGGTACCTATTGGTAGAAGAAGACTATTAAGAAATGAAATGTCAATGTTCTGACAAAAACTCTCGACTAGGAAAACGCTCAGTGTAACGCGTTGGTGAGCGAGCACGGGGACATGCAAATTCTCGAACCGGAAATGCGTACACAAGCACAGAAAACATATACATCCATATTGAATTGAAATATGATAACTCAATCAACACAACATATTATTATGCTTTTCATTGAAACTTGAAAATAATATCTAAGCATCTAAGAACCCTGGTTAAAATAAAACAAATCAGATTCAATCCAATTGGCACTGGAAAACATTCATTTTGATACTTCATTACTGACAGATATTAAAAATGTTAATAAGTTCATACGTTCTTAACTGATTGGGATGAAATTTTGTAAAATAAGAGACAATGTTGGTCTTAATGATCATGCAAAATATGAGTTTGATCTGAATTATCGAAGACCGTTTTCATTTTTCAGCCTATCAGGAGATATTTATTTAAATTTTAACCAATTAATGGATTTCAAAAAAATTATGGTCTGCAAACAGAGAAGGTTGGTTTTACATGTGTGCAAAATTTCAGCTAGATCAAAGTAAAACTCTGACCTGTATAGCCAAAATATGAATTTGATCAGATTTATCGAATACCATTTTCATTTTTCAACCTATCAGGAGATGTTTATTTCAATTTTAACCAATGAATGGATTTAAAAAAAATTTGGGGCCTGCAAACAGAAAAGGTTGTCTCTACATGTGTGCAAAATTTCAGATCGATCGAAGAAAAACTCTGACCTGTACAGCCTCACCCAACAGAAAAAAAAAAACAAAAAAAACAGAGGTCCGTGCCAAATGAGCCGAAAGGAGACGCTCGCTACGCTCGCTCAACTATATTGGAATTAGGGTGAACGTTTTAACTTTTAAAAAGAATCCCTTGACCGTAATTTTTAATTATCGACCCACATCTGGCACCATTTGTGAAAACCTAAAATATTGGTTGTTATTTTTTATTAGCCAAATCTTTAATAGCTTCCTAATTTAAAACTGACTGAAAAACTGTATTACGTACAGAATTATGTGAATATCATCGACAGCATGAAGAGGTATCGCTGAGGTAACGGGATCGTATTTATCACTTGGAAGTCGAATCAGTGGTCGTTCTGAACTCCAGTTTGTGGCATTATTCATTAGTGTGGGTTTAAATGTGCGGCTTCTCTTGGATTTGTTCAAATTCTGTTCGGCTGGGTGATTAAGTTCGAGACTAGGAAAACTTTAACTCGAGATGATTATGATTCATGACGATAATAAATGAATATAGTTTCACCCAAAATATCATGAAAATAACAGAAATTGAAGTGTACAGGGGAAGAACGCTATGAGTCACATTCGGATGAAACTGACATAAACGAAGTTTTATGTTGAAACTTGTATCTATCTTCCATACAAATCGATATTTCAATTGCGTTTTCAAAATTTTGTGCGGCAATATTTTCTAAATACCGAGGGTATATTCTGAAAGCTCATAAAAATCACTGCAATATTACACCTTAAGGAGGGACACCACCGAAAATCCCAACTTGTATGTTTGTAACACAAACGTCTTGATTTTTTATATTATTGTCAAACTTTACCTATAAAAAGATATAAAAAATATGAAAAAAGTGATTTTTTTTTATTTTTTTCAAAAAAAATTACGGTATCTATGGAGACACTTTTTTCTTGAAAACAGTTTGATTTAGAATGTTATAAAAAATTTCATTCTGTTTAATAAAGTGCATTTGACAAATTTATGTATCGGCGTTATTTTATGATAATAATTGTGGGATTGAAAAATTAATTAACTGAACAAATTTCTTTTTCAGCTAATTGTACATAATTTCCCATTTTTATAATTTTTGTGTGCATGATACTCTCAAGATATACTATTGGTAATACATAAATTTGTTCATTATTATGTTTATAACATACACAAAAAATATTGTGCAAATCCACCAAGTACATTAGATTTTATTTTATTCTCCATTCCGAATAATCTTGAAAAAAAATATTGCTAGGAAACGGCATTCAAACATTGCCAGTATTTAACCGCAAAATGCGAATGAAAATGTTAAATGTTAAATATTTTTTTCCAGTTCACTTTTTCACAATTTTTTTTCACTAGCCTTTAATTAGCATAATAAATAATTTAATGACATTAAAAAAATATATATCGGAAAATTAAAATAATAGCACAATTTTCGGTGGTGTCCCTCCTTAACTCATTTTTTTTAAATGACTCATAGCGTTCTTTCTCTGTGCCCTTCAACTGTCTGATACATGACTTTCATGACAATATAATGTGTCTTATGTCATCTGATGATCATTTGCTTGGGATGATGCACAGGGTCGGGTCGAAGGCTGCTTCAGCAAGTTCCCCGCCTACGAGACTGGCACGGAGAAGAAGACGAAGAAGGAGGCGAAGACAGAGGCTGCGAGGACCAAGATCTTCTACCCGGGCATGAGGATCAAGCCGATGCCGACCACCTCCATCGTCAGCCACAACGTCGACTACAGAGTGAACGCCAAGAACTGGCGCGGCTATCAGCCCACAGTCTACCCAGCTAGGATGCTCAGGACGTATTCCTAAGAGCCGACACTGCAGATCGAAACTAAATAAACATACTTTCAGATTTGAATGAAAGAAACAAGTACCTGCTGGTATTTTCGTTCAATTTAGGATGAATTGAATTTGTTTGAATGTTTAAAGCTGAATGGTAGACGGGAAGATCATACAAGGCCAATACACTCGGTACACATTTAAGCTGGGGCTGTCAATAAGCATAGGACTTATAGGGAGTAATCTATTAACCCCCCCCCGCCCCCCCACACACACACAAGAAAAAGTGGTCAACGTGAACTAATTCTTCAGATAAATCACTTCAAAGTTACAGTTTTTCTTTCAATTTCAACATTGCGATTTCAATTTTGGGGATGTCTTTAGTGGATTGTATAAGAATGTGCTTTTTGGGAATAAGGAATTTCCCTATGATGCATAGGAAATTACGCAAAATTCAATGACCATGGAAGCATTCATGCTACTTATTTATTGTAAGTATTTTCCTATTATATAATCAATGTATCCATAGCACGGATCCATAGTGTAGGTATACAAATAAAAATATAATTTAATTAAATTTATCAATTAATATACAATAAAAAGAGCAAGGATACTCTGAAATTTCAAATTTTTCCCGTTTATAATTAAAAAAATATATAATAATATAATTAAAAATATAATATAAATATAATTAAAAATATAATATAAATATAATTGAAAATATAATTAAAATATAATTAAAAATAAAATATAAATATAATTAAAAATATAAAGCAACATAAATATTGCAATAATTATTAATTAGCGATATTAGGTAAGCGTCAAGGTGACCACTCACGTTACAAAATGGCAGGTGACTACCGGCGGGTTAACAAAAAAAGTGATTATTTGTGTTTTTTGTGTTGAAAAGTGATTAATACGGATGAGTAGTGAGTTTGACCTTGAAGAGTTTTTTGATCGATTTTTATCAATATCTTTTACCAATGTAATTAATTGTAATAAAACAAGGCTTTGTACGAGTATTCAGAACAGTTCAATGAAAATAATTTCATAGCTGGAGTTGTTTATTATTTTTATTTTGTCCTACAGATGTTTAGTGCCTAAAAATTAGTAAAAATATGGCACTTAACATCTGTAAGACAAAATAAAATAACCCATTCCAAACTATCAAATTAATTTTATTAATCTGTTCTGAAAACTCGTACAAAGCCTTATTTTATTAACAATTGCATTAGTAAAAGATATTGATAAAAATCTGTTAAAATTCTCTTTAAGGCCACGCTCACTCCCCAGCCGTCTTAACTATTAGTACACTAATGGTTGTTGAGTAGATATGTGGTTGACATGGTGGACAATGAAGTCTATCGGCCGCTGTACCCCACGTCATCATACACGTTGTCGTCCGGTTGGCAGGAGGTGGTAGACGTGATGGACATGCCCAGAGTCTCCGTGAATGTTGGACGAGGAGCTGCAAGAACATGTCACATCAATATAGAAGCTCTCTACACATCAAGTATAACACGGAGCACACTATTAACTTGACACTCCGCTTTTCGATCTTGACAGAATAGCAGTCAAGTAAGATCACGTGACAGCTGTCAGCCAATACGATAGAGCATTCGTTAAGCTACTGCGCAACTCATAAGATGGTGTGCTCGTGTTTTAAGGAGGGATAAGTAATATAATCACGGTCTTCTGGAAATTTCCACAAATTTGCAAAGAATTTCGAATTTCTAGAAGACCGTTTTACCATGGCAACACAATTTTACATGTAAAACTGCTCTTTTCAGATGGAAAAACGTAAAAATAAAGCAGTATAACCATCATATCTCAGTAAAACATCCACGAAGGTACTCATTTAAAAATGTTATAATAAAATATTGCATCTGATACATGCTATAGTAGTTTTCAAAAAATTCTATACGTGGGAAAGCAGCCAAATAAGCATTTAAAAATATCAGCATGACTTTTTCCGTATGGTCGCAATGTTAAACTGAGAAAAAAGCTGTAACTTGAAGCAATATATCTCGAAAATTAGTTCACGTTGACCACTTTTTCTCGCCATATTATGATGCAGAACATAAAAATTTATTTATATGCGAAATTTGAACGATTTCTATACATAAGTGAAATTCGGAGATCCCTCCTTAAATCAGTCGGTGCATGAGATTTCATGAGTATTCGCCAGAATATTTTTATGGACAGAAAAAATATAAATCCCAGTCCACACTAGAAACTTGGTTGATCAACTTGGTTCTGCTTATGGCGGAGTTACTTTTTCGTCACCAAAGTGACTCGCGCACGAGCAGAACCAAGATGATTATCAAAAAGTTGCTAGTCTAAATCGGCCTTTAGATCGCACCATCATAAGTCAGTCCAAGCGATCTCCTTGTACATTTCTAGTAGGTGACCTTACATTTCAATGATAATAACAAGCTTTTGATTGCCACGGAGCATGACCAGGGGTGACATAAAATAAGAACTACCTTGTCACGGTGACAAGCTTCTCATTTCAATGTTATTCGCGGCCTTTTAGGGTCTTGTCACCGTGATAAGTAAGTTATCATTTTATGTAATCCCACCCCTGCAGTCATTCAGATTTGTTCACCTGTAATTTCTTAACATTGAAACGGAGAGGATCTTTTGAATAAGAATCCCTTCCGAATTTTAACTAATTCTTTGGAAAGCTAGTTTACTTCTAACGTGAAATGTTTAATTGCGTGAGCTCTTATGTATACAAACCTCTGTGACAGCAACCTCCATATAGGCGTATGATGAAGTACAGGATCCCAGATAGAACAATCACAAACCACGCTATGTTAGAGCCAACCAGCCATGGGATGTAATCGACAGTTGACAGTTCTGCAGATGAACTGTTGCGAGCATCTGTCAAACAAGAGGTTTAATTGAGGGGTCGCATGTCACGTTGCCCACATCGTTTGGCCGTCGTATCAAATATGGCCGATATTATTTTAAATGGGCGCCAAGGATTAGCGGTGAGCAAATCAAGAATTATGATGTTATATTCGAGTTCCCCATGATTGACTTAGTAGGAAAGAATATGTTTTTGCATGCCATATTTACGTCGTATTTAGCACAATACATAAAATATTCGCAATTTTATAAAATGGCTGCCACGGGTGACATGGGCAATATCTGAGGTGCCTCCCGGTCTTTTAATGAATGGTTGGGTATCTAGCATGTGTGGTAAAAATTTGGTGCTTTTATACCAAAGTGCACAATCATTTCACATCCCGCCGGGTCTATAACTGAGACATTTGATAAAAAAACTCTCCTATTACAATGCAACGAAGTGGGACAACTAGGCATTTAATTCGGTTTAGAATCATTATGGAAGGAATAACAAAGGCTTCTTGCCAGGACTTGAAGTAAACACACCACAAAACGCATGAATTGCTATGCGCGCATAAACTAGCTAACTACCACACGTTGGTTTATCGACGCGGCCCTCAATTAAAACCTGTTGCTTCCACACCTGCATGCACGAGAAATGATTCTCTATTTTGTAACTGCTGGAAGTGAGTGCACAGAAAATTCAGTATTTATCAACATTTCGTTAACACAAACAGCATCGAGCCCAGTACACAAGACGCATCCATTTCAAACATTGGATGTGGCATTGAATTTTAGAATATTAACATCGCACGTATCCTTTGCGTCGATGGGAACTTGCCATTAGCAATTGGAATACATGTTCGAAATATCAGTAATAGGTACAGTTAGTTTTTAAGCATCCCGTATAGATAGCCACGTTTTTACACACTTTATTTGTTAAGCAAATTAAACTTTACCTCCTATCATTGATGCTATTGTTGTTCTTGTCGATTCTATCGTCGTTGTTGTTGCTATTGTTGTTGTTGTTGATTTTGTCGTCGGCCGGGCTGAGGAAGATGTAGTTCTTCTAAGGTATATCGTCGCCCAGCTTCGTAAAGGGGTTTTCAATCCAATATGCGAGGCTTCACAAGTCAACGTCTTCCCGTCATCCTCAGCTCTAACTTGCCGTCTCAATGTCTGCGACCTTCCAGTGGAATCCCAGCTCCAGATCCAGCGACCATCCTGGACCTCTCTTACGTCATCACCTCGTAGCAAATCATCTCCAAGATACCAAGTTATATTCGCTTGAGGCCGGGATTCCGAGACACTGCAAGTTGCTTCCAGTATTTCACCCACTCTATAGAAACTCCCTGATAAAGCCAATCTTGGTTGTGACGTTGGCGCTTCTGAAACAATCATGGAAGTGTTATGACTGAGGTATGTTTCAGTTTATTTTCAACTACATGTGTAGATGCATTTGTTCTGCAAACCAGGATGCTCTCTCTCATGTATGCTCTCATCATTATATCCATTAGGGAAGATATTTTTAGAGATCATACTTTATGTCGTTTCTAAATGTAAGTCCCGCCTATTTTAATAACCTCCGTACTCTGAGCTACAGGTGCCTCCTTCACATACACATGCGTTTATTATGTTTTCATTGTACAAATGGAATTTAAGATAGATGTAAGTTGTATTAATTATTTCATGTGTATCATTTCCGTTTTCTTACTTATCGCTATTACAGTCGTCCCCTTGTAGTCCTTCCCATCTTTGCACCATGTCATCCCTCTGTGTCTCTCCGTTACTTGGACGGATATCCTGCAGTTACTTCGTGTGTCGTTTCACTTAATGACCGTCCCCACCGAGTTGAAGAAGTTGCAGGCATTAGATAACGGAGTCGAACAAGTTACGCTGACGTATGTATGGGGCGAAGCCAACACAAATTCCTCGGGTTGGATGAGGAGGTCTGTAGTAGGAACTGACATCGAGAAAACAAATTAATAAACAATAAATGGCTCTGAAACTAATGTTAACAAATATTATTTCACAACTCCATGATTTTATGTTAAGGGTTGCTATAATGGCACTGGATAAATGAGTATGATTATGATTGGGAGATTATAATGAAGAATAGGTAAGGATGGACGGTGGGAAAGAGGTGGTCGAGAGATACTGGGGTGTTTGGGGTTAGTGTGACGACCTCCCTCCACCTGTTATCAGTCTCTCGACGGCACGGGTAGTGGAGGCCCGTTCTGTTAATGTCAGTCCTTCGGATGACACTTTAAGGCCGATGCACAATTGACGCAGACGGACGACGAGGACGGACAACGGAGACGAATACGATGTTGAGGTATGACATCTGCGTCGTCCGTCCGACCCAAATTGTGAACAGCAGAGTGAATATGTCATACCTAAACATCGTATCCGTCTCCTTCGTCCGTCCGCGTCGTCCGTCTGCGTCAATTGTGCATCGGGCTTAAGCCGTCGGCCCCTTGGTATCTTTCGTCAGGAGTAGGCTAAATGCCGGTACAGCTCCTCCCTCCTTTACATTACATACTTACTCACTAGTGGAGCCTCGGCTCTGTTGAAAATATAGAATTAATACAGAAGTAGGTGCAACAGTCAGACTCGTACCTGTTGCATTCTGTCCAACGTATAGAGTCATGAAGCGATATGTCCACTCTTGCGCGACAGCACGGACTCTACAGACGACGGAATAGAGTTCGTCGTAAAGCCTTCCCTGCACTGACATTCCACATCTTCCTTGGGAGAGATCCGTGTTGAAGTTCCTCACACTTACGCGGTCCGTATTACCAATCATCCACGTCATACTCAAGTTGCTGCGGTCAGTTATGATCTCCAATATGTTGTTGTAAAGATTCCACACCAAGAATTGACATTTTTCGATAGCTGCGTCCGTGTTGCAGTAAAAGTCGGCTACCGATGCGTTATTTTGTTTCACAAACTGATGTTTTGAACTTTCAATGATATTAACAGATTGGAGATCTGAAAAGAGTATTAGAATTACTAGGAAAACGCTCAGTGTGACGCGTTGATGAGCGAGCACGGGTACGTGCAAATACTCGAACCGGAAATGCGTACACAACGCAAAGAAAACATATACATCCATATTTAATTGAAATATGATCACTCAATCAATAAAAAAGTATATTATGCTTTTCATCGATACTTGAAAATAGCATCTAAGCACCCTGGTAGATATAGCAAATCAGATTCAATTCAAGTGGCACTGGAAAACATTACTTTCGATACTTCATTACTGACAGATATTAAAAATGTCAATAAGTTCATACGTTCTTAACTGATTGGGATGAAATTTTGTAAAATAAGAGACAATGTTGGTCTTAATGATCATGCAAAATATGAGTTTGATCTGAATTATCGAAGACCGTTTTCATGTTTCAGCCTATCAGGAGATATTTATTAACATTTTAACCAATTAATGGATTTCAAATATAATTAGGACCTGCAAACAGATAAGGTTGGGTTTACATGTGTGCAAAATTCCAGCTCGATCGAAGAAAAACTCTGACCTGTATAGCCAAAATATGAGTTTGATCAGAATTATCGAAGACCGTTTTAATTTTTCAGCCTATCAGGAGATATTTATTTAAATTTTAACCAATGAATGGATTTAAAAAAAATTAGGGTCTGCAAACAGAGAAGGTTGGTTTTACATGTGTGCAAAATTTCAGATCGATCGCTGAAACAGTGCAACCTGTGTATCGGCTATTAACAGAAAAAAAAACAGGTCCGTGCCAAAAGAGCCAGAAGGAGATGTTCGCTTCGCTCGCTCAACCACCTCATCCTTTCCATGAAAGGTAGAGTTAGGTATACTAAGATAAGATACTTTATCCAACTACTATTAACTATAGTAATATACATTTGGCAGAGAGGAGGGGCGGGGGTGGAGGGCAGTTTATCTTGTTGTACTTTGCGTTTCGTACCTTGATTTCGGTGTAATAAGAAACCCCATAAAAACACTCCATGTAAAAATATCAGCCAAGTCTTTTCAACTATAAAAAATAGAAGAAATCTAAAAATTCAGCACTGAAAAGTGTTGACTAGTGATATCAAAAAATGGGCCAAGTCAAAACTTAATTTTAAAAACCAAAATATACTTAGCGCATCGTGCATTTACCTAGAGAGTTAGACGTATAGGCCAGATGTGACATGTACATACTATAGGAAAACGCTCTGAGTAACGCGTTGATGAGCGAGCACGGATACGCGCAACACCTCGAACCGAAATTATGTTTATCGAAAATGTCCTTAAAAGCCAATAATTCTTGAATTTCGTCACAGACTTGTATGAAAATCTCCAACAATTCCTAAAATATTCGTCCCAATAACCACGCAAAGTTTTAAGTTGATCGATTGAACCTTTATGATTGAACGATTCCTTGTTAATTTCCAAAAATCACAGGATATCGTTCAAAAAATATTGAAACGGTCATATCAGTTTCATAATACGTTTGAAAGTTTCTGCTCTAACAACCTTGAAGTGAAGATTCGAAGATTCCGTGAAATATGAAATTCGAGAAATATGATAGCCAACACGCAAAATATCCGTTATGTGTCGATAACTTTTGAATTTAAACACAGTTTAGTCTGAAAATTGTCAAAAATACAGATAATGTTGGACCCGATGACCATACAAAATTTTAAGTTGATCGGTCAAACGGTTCTGGATTAAATTTCAAAAAGCACATGAAATATTTTTTAAAATTTTAACCAATGGGAGGATTTGGCTGAAAATTTGTTAAATAAGAGACAATGTTGGTCCTAATGACCATGCAAAATATAAGGTCGATCACATTTGTCGAAGTCCATTTTCATTTTTCAGCCTATCAGGAGATGTTTATTTAAATTTCAACCAATGAATGGATTTCAAAAAAATTAGGGTCTGCAAACAGAGAAGGTTGGTTTTACATGTGTGCAAAATTTCAGATCGATCGGTGAAACGGTGCGACCTGTGTATCGGCTATTAGCAGCCAAAAACAAAAACAAAAACAAAAAAAAAAAAAACAGAGGTCCGTGCCAAAAGAGCCAAAAGGAGACGCTCGCTTCGCTCGCTCAAAAATCTACCATACATATTCCATTATTCGTTATTCGTTGAATATGACATGATATGATATGATATGGCACGATGTGTTTCGGAAATTCTTTGATTCTTTACATCTTTTATTAGGTATTTTAAATATTTAATTGGAAACTCTTCCTTAAAATATAGGTTTATGCTTTTTTTGATAAAACTATTTTTGATGAAATTATTAATTAACCAGAATACTATAGTTTCTGTTGAATACCTAGAGCTGTATCTACAAAAAGTATTACCTGCTAAAACTCCGCGGGACATAGTTTAAATCCCATACATTTACAAAAACATTTGACCAAAATTTTACTTAATATCCTAAATTGTATAAGAAATCATAATGAAATCTTACCTTGGATACCACCAAGAGTGATGCAGAGGAATAAAACCAATGTCTGTGGAGTCATTTCCCTCCACTTCTCCAGCCAGGAGAGCGTCGGCGAAGAATTGCCACACACTTGTTGCTCATGCACTCCCTCTCGACTGTCTTGTATTTCACAACTTGCTGCAGTCGCTGTCCAAGAAGTCGAGAGGAAGTGAAGTAACTCGCCTCAGCCGCAGTGTCCTGTGACACATCGACAGGCTGAGTCTATCCTCAGACAGGCTGAGTCTATCCTCAGACAGGATGAGTATTCGCGACGTCGCAGGATTCCTGTCAGGGGACATAGTTCCTGAGGGATCTGGGGAGCGCATAGCCCCGGGAAAATGTTGGTACATTTTAACTCAATTCCAAGTCATTTCGTGCTTTTTTGAATATTCTTCAACTTATTTTAAAAAAATCAAGAACATGAGCATGGTCAGAAATAAGCCAAAAAAATACGCGAGGCAGAGTATTGACTTTGCTCGAAAAGGAAAAACAAAACATATATTTATTGTTTTGCGTATGTTTATTTTCATTTTTACAAATCTCAGAGAATATAATTTCATGATTGAGCACGTCCGAAAGTTGTACAAAGGCAGGGACATTTGTTAAGAGAGCGAGGAAAATGTAGGGAGGAAAGAGAGGAAGATAATGAGGAGGATTATGAGGAGGAGGGGGAGAGGGAGGAGGAAGCAACTGCATTATAACACTAGACATAGAAAATGACAGTAATTTTATTTTATTAATCTTTTTAACTTGTTTATGTGAACAAATGTTGTTGTTTTTTGTACAAAAAAACTGAATTTAATTTATTTAAATAATAATATAATCCAAACATGATATTATATTTGTAGAGTAAATACTTAGAGGAAAGCAAAATATCGTCATTCATTAGGCAAATAATTGGGCGAGCGAAACGTGCGTATTTTTTTCGCACTTTCGTCTCATACTTCCGCTTTTTTGTTTGTTTGTTTGTTTGTTTGTTTGTTTGTTTGTCTGTCTGTCGCTCACACAGTATACAGGTAACCAAGGTAACCATTTCACCAATCGATCTGATATTTTGCACACATGTAAGGACAACGGTCAGCAGACCCAATTTGTGTGAAAGCCGTTCATTGGTTAAAATTAAAATAAAAATCTCCTAATTGGCTGAAAAAGTAAAAATGGTCAGATTAAGTTCAACATTTTCATCGCCATTAAGACTACCATTTTCTCTTATTATATACATTTTCAGCACATTTAGTAGGTAAATCTTATTCACTCACTGACATTTTTTTGAAATATAAGAAATAATATAAAAATAAAAATATTATAAAAACCGATTATGTCTGGACAAAGAACGTCAAGTTGAAGATGAGTCACAGCTGATATCAGCCTTCTCTCCTCTCTGCGCCAACCGCATGCTTCCTGTCACGTGGCCTAACAATCTCCCTCCTTGTCAATCTCATCACACTCGCTATCTACTAACTTAGCTTCCATCTTCATGCCGATATCTTCGTCGCTCTTGGCTGAAACATACAAGGTTCTGTCTGAGAAACGTACGAGTCTTCAGAACAGTTCAATGAAAATAATTTCAAAGTTTGGAATAAGTTACCTATTAGTTTTATATTGTCCAACAGATGTTTAGTGCCATAATTTTACTAATTTGCGGGCACTTAACGTCTGTATGACAAAGTAAATCCAATAAACCATTACAAGCTATGGAATTAATTTCATTGAACTGTTTTGAATACTCGTACAAAGCCTTATTTTGTTAACAATAATATTGGTAAAAGATATTGATACAAATCAATTAAAAAACTCTTTAAGGTCAAACTCACTACCCAGCCGTCTTAATTCTTGAGCGTACACGTTTTGAGGTAACGTAATCCTTTGTATTATCTTTCATTTAACATGGTGATTTTGGTATTTAATCAAAAGATAACGACGTATTATGAGATTCTTTTGAATCCAGCCCCCAGGGCCTATACACGGAGCGTTAATCAAAATCTTCTCATATATTTTTATATGAGTAGTCGGTTATAATCACTTACCTCCGATGAACCGCGCATATTTGCTTCTGAAGTAATAAACAACTCCAGCTGTTATCAATGCGATCAAAACAACGATAAGAGCCGTCTGTGTGACGATTATCTTCTTTAAGAACTGAATGGCCTCTTCGGCAGTCTTTCTGTCGGAATCACCTGTTATCAGCAAAACCAATCATTGTTAACTATTTTATCTGATTTTAATTGTTATTTGGATATGATTTTCAATTGATTTGTATTCGATTTGCAAATAATTAATAGACAACATCATAAATTATCTAGTTAGCTCTGCTTTTCAAAAATTTTCATATGCAGTACCGTGATCCAAGCACCGCGTAGAGAACATCTATCTTCACACCATTAAGCTTACGGTGTGAACACTTCAATGATCTACCATTGGCTCCCGTGAATACGGACTACGGGTGGAATACGCAGAAAAAAATGCTATAAAATCGACCCTTGGTCAGTCTGCACCCTAGCCGATCGCAGCGCTAAGTTCGCTGGTGGCGATCCCGGAACTAATCTAGGCAATCATTTTATTTCTTGAGTGATAGTCAATGGCGCGAGCTGTCAAATGTAATCTTTTAGGTTATTTGCTGTTTGGTGAATAATAAGTAAGTGAAAATGCTTGTATTACATGTTATTATTACAATCAATAAACTAAACACATTTTTACACTGATATCAACCCTTTTAATTTCATCTGATCGTTATCCAAGTTGTTTAAGTTCTAATTTATACATTTGATTTTGAATTAACCCGCTAAAATTCAGGTTAGTTCGATTTTCTAACACCAACCATGGTGCTTAGAGAGCGCTGCGAACGGCTGGTAGCCGCAGCCAATCCACTCTATAGGCCTGGCCATATTTAGCATTGGAGCCTGTTTCACGTCTCAAGCCCATCTGATCTCACCTTAAATTTAATAGTGTGAAGATAGCTGTTCTCTACGCGGTGATCCAAGTATCTATTATGGTTATGATCCATTGTTGAAAAACCATAATAGATACTTGGATCACGGTACTGCATATGAAATTTTTTGAAAAGCAGAGCTAACTAGATAATTTATGATGTTGTCTATTAAAGCAAAAGTAAATATTCAGAAAGTAAACGGAAGTTATTGAAACAATTTGGTTCGAGTTCTAATCAATAATCTTACTCGCTGAAGAAACTATCCTCTCACCTGATGTCGAGATGATGGCAATCGATACAGTATTTTCAGCAGAAGCATTCTCTAGCTCAGAAGATGTAGTGAAGGAGTTTGTTCTATCAGCTGTTGACTCCAATGTTGAAGGTTCTGTTGCAGTTGCTACTGTAGTTGGTGTAGTCGTTGTAGTCGGTGTAGTCGTTGAAGTTGGCGTAGTCGTTGTAGTTGGGGTAGTCGTTGTAGTTGGTGTTGAAGTAGTTGTGGAAGCGGAAGTTGATTCAGTTTCTTCAACGGTTGTCGCGGCAAGGTGAACGACCACGGAACGTCTCTCCGGGTTTCTCAATCCAATATGCGAGGCTGCACAAGTCAGCGTCTTCCCGTCATCCTCAGCTCTAACTCGCCGTCTCAATGTCTGCGTCCTTCCAGTGGAATCCCAGCTCCAGATCCAGCGATCATCCTGGATCTCTCTGACGTCATCACCTCGTAGCAAATCATCTCCGAGATACCAAGTTACATTCGCTTGAGGCCGGGATTCCGAGACACTGCAAGTTGCTACCAGAATATCTGCAAGTCCGTTCATCTGCACCGACAGCTGCAGAGATACGGTAGCTGGAGGCTCTGAAATTGTCACAAAACATCACTGTCAATAACTGAAAATATACTGAGAATGGATAATTAAATAATTTCAAATTTTTTAAATTATCTTGAACCATTCATTTACTTACTGATAGCTACTACGCTTGTGCCCAACCGATGGGGGTAGTCGCCGCACCATACCATTACACTGCTGTTTTCTTCTGTAACCGTCCTGTGGTTACGGCAGTAATATCGATAAGTGTCCGCCCACGCCTCTACACTTCCCAATAAGTCTTCAGTTACATACGTGAAGTTGCAACCGCCACGGAATGTTGTGGAACATGTAACACTGGCTTTGGATCCGAGTGGAGCAAACATTACTTCCTCAGGTTGGATTTGAAGGTCATCAGCTTTGTCTTAAAAAAAGTACAGAGGGTTGGGATCACTTCTACAACTCACATTGGATGTTGTACGTTATTTGTCAACCATGTTACAATTTGATCATGTGCATAGATACTATAGCATTGACCTTCGGTGTATTTTGGGATTAGATATTGTTACATGTTTAAATTTTGCGCGCCGTTTGCGCTGCTTCTGAATGCCAATGTTCTAAATAACCTTCACTTGGGGGTAGCGCTGGGTTCGAGACCTATTAGGTTACGCTGGGGTGGAGAGTTTACCTCCCTGCGTTAGAATATTGTCTCTGTAGGTGCGTTTGATAAGTATTTTCAGCTTGCGCTCTGTGTCGCTCTGTGACCGTGAGTGAGCCAATTAAATCCATGTTTTATGAAGCATAAAAAGGCGGCCCCTACTTTTTTCTAGACGGCTTTACCGATTGTCTTCAAAATTTCACTGATTATAGATAAATAATAGATCTGTGCCTCTAGTGCACGCCAAAAGTGTAATTTTCTGTTAATTATTTTCATGGAAGAGGTACTAAAAGGACCCATATATTGCTCATATTGGCACCTCCTCAACAGTAAAAACATTTTTTTTTAATTTTTGGAGCACTAGAGGCTCAAATTTACTCTTTATATCTATGCTGTAAAATTTTGAAAACAATCGGTCAAGCCTTGAAGAAAAAAGTCTAAATGTGACGTTCTTAATGCTACTTCTTATTTTTTGAGGATATCTTTGACCGTACCTGGAGCACCTTGAACATACAGAGATATGTATCTGTACATCCATTCCCTCTGAGCAGCACGAATTCGACACCCGACTAAGAATCTTTCAAAGTTTTTAGTCCAGACCTTCACGGATATGGCACATCGTCCTTGGGATACATCCGTATTGTAACTTCTAACTGCCAACGAATAACCTTGGCCAGTGGAGTTCGTCCACTGCTGGTTAGAGTTGCTGACGTCGATCAGAGGATGTTCTCTCTTGTAATCATAGTCGAAGATCTTGAACTGGCATCGCTCAATAGCAGAATCTGCGTTGCAAAAGAAGTTAGCGACGCTTACGTTGGCTTGAAGATACTGCTGCTTTGGGCTATCGTTGAATTTCAGCGAATGAACTTCTGAAGAAAGAAAACAATATTTTAATAAAAGTTTAGTTGATTTTTCCGCTGTCATTATAGGGTGGACGTCACAGCTGTGGGTCACGTGATCGGAATCTGGCTGCAGGGCGTCTGATGCGGCTTCTGTAATAATATATTCCAATGTTTTGTACCCTTGTATTTGTTCGTACCCTTGTAGGATGTGTAAATTGTGAACTATTGCAAGACAGTATCATTAATTAGCCCCATTTACACGGTGCAATTTCTTGTACAGCTTCTGAACCACACTTCTGTGTCACACTTCTTGAATGGAAATTAGAACATGTTTTAAGTTCTTGTGACAGAAAGTTGCGTCGTGTAAATACAAAATTGTATGAAAAATGGGAATGTGACACAGAAGTTGATCAAGAAATTGCACCGTGTAAATGGGGCTTTAGAGATAGAGACAAATTAAAAGAAAAATGAACGAAATGCGAAGGCAATAAGTGTCTTGCCTAAACACTAGGAAAAGTAGGTTAACACTGAAAAAACAACAATTGTAGCAAGTGTCATTGAAAATATCGAAAAAGTGTATTTTCAACTAATTTTCAATGACTTTATTAGTTACCTATTATGTTTTTCTATCTCAATTAAATAATTGGAAGAACTAAACTTCAATAAAATACTTATCATGCATGGCCTTCAGCAACATTTCAAGGCGGCGTATTTGTTTACTAGGTACAGTACACCCAGCGAGCGTAGAGAAAGTTCACCAAACGCTGTGCAAAATTCAACAATGGGCTTAGCTTGTAATCCGGAGTGTTTTGACGCGTGCCCGGTTGTAAATATCTCTCAACCACTGCGGGTAATCGGGAAAGGGTTGTTTTGTTGTGGTGCCAAATATCTTTCAATGCAGTTGGCTTTTAAAATTCCAGGAAAGTTGTTTAAAATGGCAACAGTGTAGGTGGAAGGGGTGGCAGGTCATAAAAAGAGTTGTATCTTGTCAGAGCTGAACTGTCGAACAAGGGTCGAACAATACTGCTCATCTTATGAAAGGAGTTTCTCCACGCTCGCTGGCCGTACTATAGCATAGCAACGCATAGCAACCCAGGGTGATGCAACTTGCAACCTCCCAATTGTCTTAGTTTAATTTGACATTGAAGATACATGGGGAAGCCGCCATGGTTCGACATAGTGTATATTAAGTTTTGTTTTCACGGTAAAATGTTTTAAAACTTGGCATCATGCGCAATTAGACCAAAACGGACATTATTTGTTATTTACCTACCCAGCAAACACTGGGACATGGCGGGGACGTCCCCGCCACGTCCCAAAGAGGTCCCAAAGAGGTCCCAGGGAGGTCCCCGTTACATATCAGGGACATGGCGGCCAGGTCCAATAACCCCCCCAAACTGCTCCCAGGGAGGTCCCCGCCATGTCCCAGAGAGGTCCCAGGGAGGTCCCCGCCATGTCCCATGGAGGTCCCAGAGAGGTCCCCGCCATGTCCCAAAGAAATCGTGTTACTGGTGCCCTCTGTTAGAGAACTAAGTAACTAAATAACAGCCTTTGGCAGTTACATGCCTTGGACAACAAAATAAAATTGTAATAAATAATTGATTTCTCAGTCAGTTTTGATCGGATTTCAATTCTGTGAACGAAAGTACAGAGACAATTACAATTATGATTAGTACACTAATACAAATTATTGTACCCCAACATTGTGATTAGAAGGCTGCAGGCTAACCACGGGACCACGGCGCGAAGTGAGAAAGAGGTCGCTTTAGACATGCTTTGAGTAGATTTTTGAAACATTGAAACGGAAAAAAGAAATCTGTTTAAATGTACCTATTGAGATTTCTGGCATAGTTTATGATACTAATCAACATCTTAATTACTGTTACCTTATTTAATAATTACCTAAAGTAAATTGATTTTGGATACAAAAAGCTATAGTACCTTGGTGTCGTTATCGAAAAGAGATGATAATTCTACAAAAACGGAAATATTTACATGTTCATTTTAAAGACATTTGATTCAATTACTTTATTCAAATCGGCTTGCTGCAAACGGAATCTAAAACTTGATAAGTCACAAGTTCAACACATTTTCTGAAGCATAAAAAGAGCTCCCAAAAGGGACCTCCCTGGGACATGGCGGGGACGTCCCAAAAGGGATATCCCAAATGGGACCTCCCAGGGACATGGCGGGGAGGTCCCAAAAGGGAGAACTTTCAAAAAAAAGATCTCCCAAATGGGACCTCCCTGGGACATGGCGGGGACGTCCCAAAAGGGATATCCCAAATGGGACCTCCCTGGGACATAGCAGGGAGGTTCCAAAAGGGATATCCCTTTTGGGATTTTGGGGACATGGCAGGGACGTCCCTGCCATGTCCCGTGTTTGCTGGGTACTTTGATCAGGTGATAATAAAGTGGAGTTGAAGATACTTAACTTATTTTATCCGTTAAAGTGATAGTGCGAATGCGATTAGAAGCAAGCTATGAATGATTATCCGGATAAAACAACTTTTATAATTTCACAATAACAATAAAATATGTAAATTTGAAACATTTTGTTCCTTCCAAATGTGCATGTAACCTACAACTACGTACCTTGTTGGGCCACTGCCAACAGCCAAGCGAGACAGATCAGCATCGTCCTTAGGCTCAGTAAACTCCCTTGAAGTTGGGAAACGACGTGATGTCACTATGCACCTCCCCACACTGCTCGATCTAGTGCGATGAAAGAAGCTGCATCGCACAGCATCCTTATCTCAGCAGTGTGAGTCATCAGGATGAGTGCAACTTCCTCAAGCAATATCAGAGTTGTATAATCAAGGTCATTAGATTGGGTTTCCATTCGAAGTAATCGTTCAGTTCTGGCTTGAACAAATGTGTTACAAATACCTATTCTATCAATTATTTTTCGAACACATCACTTTCAGTCTAAGTAATAACTACGATCAGAAGGTAAAGTTACTGCAGTCAGTGACAAGATTTTGGAAACGTCATTGAATGGGGTTGTTCACGCAAAACTATTGTATATGGCGCTGCTGTTCTAATCGTCCGGGAGAGAGCCAATCAAAATGCATCTAGCGGAATGGAAGGTTTTTAAACTTTGGCGGGAGTTTGATTCAGAGATCTCGTATTCAGAAACCAACCAATCAGAGAGAGGCACCTCCAATGCCGCTAGCGCTGCGAGTGAGAGCATATGGCAGTGAACAACCCCATTATAGGATGTGTCTGAAGGATATTACTGTGTAACGCGTTGATAAGCGAGCACGGATACGTGCAAAACCTCGAACCATAATTCCTTAAAAGCCGGCAATAATATACCTAAAACAACTGAAATCAAGAAGCACGATCCACTAAATTATATAAAAAATAGCTGAATTTGCTTCTCATTGCAAGTTATTGCAACAGTTATTGCAAGTCATTGCAACATGATACACACTCATGTGTATTTATTTCAGTATTTAGGTACGTAGGTATTATGGAATTATTATAAATAAAAAATACAGAGATTCAAACCACAAAATAGGCCATTATCTATAAGTGCTTATATGAGCAAACATAATTTAAGAAACATTATCCAAACAGTTACTTGCCGTTCCGTAAAAAAGAGCTTATTTCTTCTAGCACATTGCTTACCTAACACAAACCTAACACATTGTATCTGATACAAATAAAATAAATATTTCATAAACATAATTTCAATTATCAACCAACCAATCTATTTCTACAATCAAGCAGACATTTCATCGGTCTACAAATAATTTGCCCAGCCTTTGAAAAGATTGGAAGTAAGACTGCATGTTAAAACTCTCATAAACAATAAATACCTATACCTATTAACTACATCTTCAAAAATAATAAAATAAACCCTAAGTATAACCTCGCATGTATTGCTTTAACTATTATCTAACCGCAAAGAAATAATTGATACGTATTCAAACAATAAAAGATAGACAGCTGCTTGCTTCCGAGTTGTTTTGAATGGAGCGCATCGGGCGGCCGCAACGGACTCCTCGAACCTACAATGCTAATTATATGGAAAAACGCGATTTTTTTTATTTGTGAACGGATCTTTCTCAAAAACTATACAGGTCTAAGTTAGTATGAGATGAAGGTGTGTGCAAAATTTCAGATCGATACGTTGACCGGTGCGGCCTGGGTTGAACCAGCAAAAAAACAAACAAACAAACAAACAAACAAACACACACACACACAGAGAAAGTGCCGCAAGAGTCAAGTGGAGACGCTCGCTCCGCTCGCTTAATTACCCAGGTCAAATAGACTTACGCACTTACACTACATTTACACCCTCATTCTTATTTCGCCAACACAATCGTTGAAGAATCAAACTAGTTTACAACAAACTGTGCAATACAAACAATACTCTTTACTATAAACAATGAATTATACAATACAAACTGTATTGTATATTTTATTTCCCTTCCATGTGAGCACAAGGAAGAGGAGGAAGAGGAATGGTGTGGAGTTCTCTAGGGTGGAAGAAATGGAGAAAAATGTTTACATATATAAATTGACAATGCAATGTATTTATACGTAATTTTAATAAAATTGAGAAGCAAAACATAGGCAATTTAAGTAAAATGACAAATTTCCAATTTTTAACAAATATTGTCTCAGCTATTACTAGTTTTTTTTCGATTCATACTTATATTTTGAATTATCTTGATCATCATTTAACACATGAAACTAATAATGGTTCACACAAGGACCACGAAGGTTTTGCAAGAAACTATTTAGAGAGGGGGAAGGTGACCTTCATGCGTACACCAGGGGTCGGTCAGCGGTCCATTGCTATATAACATAGCTCAGGGCGCGGTTAACATTCGGACTACAGACACGTTTCCTTCTATTCTCTCTTGGATGCCTCGTGCTTCCTGCCACGTGGTCTAGCAATCTCCCTCCTTGTCTTTCTCATCATACTTGTTATCTGCTAACTTAGTTTTCATCACCATGCACTCTGCGTCGTCTTGGTTGCACTTGGCTGAAACCCAAAGTTCTGACTGAGAAACAAAGTCACTGCCAAGAAAGCTCTTTTGAGTAATCAAGGGTTTGTTTACATTAGCAAGGTAGCAAGATGAGAGAATACTTCACACATTTAGGCTCAGTGCAATGCAAAAAAATAATATTCACTTTCAGGCCATTTTGAGTGGGAGCCATTTCCAAAAATACAATATGTAATGGAACTAATTTAAATTTAAAAATGTCATTACATCGATTATTCATATTGTACCTACGTAACTGTGACTCCATTTTCCAATTTGATTTACCGTCATTCACACCTTAATTTTATAATTGTAAAGTAATCTACAATTATTTCTTACAATTGACTCTCCGAGCTTAACATTTCTTATCTTTAAAGCGATGACCGCATTCTCAAAATGGTTGGTTAGACGGTTTTAATCACTTACCTCTGTCATTGTAGTGATGTTTATATCTGTTTCTAGCGCAGTACACCGCTCCAGATGTCATCATAACGGCTATGGCAACGATCAACGCCGTCTGCATGTAGAATATCTTCTTCATGAGCTGTATCGAGCAGTCTTGGTCAGCCTTCACATCGAATGTACGTCCTGTTAAACATATCAATTTGACAATTAGCACGAGGTGATAGGATTTGGGAAGTGCGAGGTGTCAAGAGAAGTTTTCTATACAACTCTAATTGTGTACGAGCTTTATGAATGTGAAAATTTCTCAAACTTCTGGTATTAGTTCTTGGATTCAAATGTAAGCACTTACTCTCGGGATAAATTTTCTCCACATCTGACATCGAGATTATTGTAATCGTTTCAGTTGTTTGGGCTGAAACATTTTCCCGCATAAATGATGTCGCAGATGAGATGTTTCCTTCAACTGTTGACTCAAATGTAAGCTCAGGTGATGACGTTGATGTGATGGTCTCATCATCTGTTGACGGTTCTGTTGCAGTTGCTACTGTAGTTGATGTAGTCGTTGTAGTCGGTGTAGTCGTTGTAGTCGGTGTAGTTGTAGTTGAAGTAGTTGTGGAAGCGGAAGTCGATGTAGTTTCTTCAACGGTTGTTGCGGCAAGGTGAACACCACGGAACGTCTCTTCGGGTTTCTCCATCCAATATGCGAGGCTTCACAAGTCAGCGTCTTCCCGTCATCCTCAGCTCTAACTCGCCGACTCAATGTCTGCGACCTTCCAGTGGAATCCCAGCTCCAGATCCAGCGATCATCCTGGACCTCTCTTACGTCACCATCTCGTAGCAAATCATCTCCAAGATACCAAGTTACATTCGCTGGAGGTCGCGATTCCGAGACGCTGCAAGTTGCTTCCATTTCTTCGCCAACTTCGTAATTCCTGTCCGGAAACTGAAGAGTCACGGAAGATGGAGGTTCTGCAGAAATTCACAAAACTTAACAGTCAATTACCTGAGTGAAAAATAACAGAAGACTGGAAAAAGTGTCATTCAAATCGGATAGTCTTAAAAAAATATTTCGGAGACATTGAGTACTAATGTAAATTTATTACCAGTAGGTTTGCCTCTGTTTGATGTTGACTGACTTGCTGACTGGACTCTCGAAATCTTTAGACTTCTTGTGGTGAAGGTGGCGGGAGGTTCAAGCAAAAATATCAAAAACATTATAAAAAATGTTTAGAAGAAATGAGAGTTGTATGTTGTCAATACAAGAAGAGGATATTATTTTAATGTTGTGCATATATTACTAATGTCATGGGATTTTGATTCTCTTGCTTGAACCTCCGTTCCCCCTTACCCCCAGAAGCCTGAATATGCAGATAAACCAATCGGCGAAACATCTCTGTCAAATCCCACGACACAGAGCTTAAACTTTACAATGTGCAGCATAATCTTGAGCAATTAATTACTTACTAATAGCCACTACGTTTGTTCCCACCCTGTAGACATCAGAGCCGCACCATATCACCACTCTACTGTTAACTTCTGTGACTTGTCTAGTGTTCCGGCAGTAATGTCGGATGTCTTTCCACTTCTCCACAGTCCCACTCCGGAAAGCGCAACCGCCGGAGTATGTTGTGGAACACGTGACACTTACTTCTGACCCAAGTGGAGCGAACATCGCTTCCTCAGGCTGGATTACCAGATCATCTGTATACTCTGAAATAGAGAGGATGTCCCGAGCATAAGCAGCACTTCAGCAACTTCGATGATGTACAATGCAATATTTTTCAATATAATCCTATCTTGTGTTAGTAGGTACGACCCCATAAAAAACACTCCGTGTAAAAATACCAGCCAAGTCTCTTCAACTAAAAAAATAGAAGAAATCGAAAAATTCAGCACTGAAAAGTAGTGATATCAAAAAATTGGCCAAGTCAAAACTTTTTAAAAAATACTTTGCGCATCGTGCATATAAATAGTATAGAAGTAGGCAGGAAATGGAATGTACTCATCTATACATACATGTCCTAAAAAAACGATGCGCCAAGTATTTTTTAAAAAGTTTTGACTTGGCCAATTTTTTGATATCACTACTTTTCAGTGCTGCATTTTTCGATTTCTTCTAGTTTTTTTTAGTTGAAGAGACTTGGCTGGTATTTTTACACGGAGTGTTTTTTTATGGGGAGATCACTCCTTTTTTCAGTTTATTTTTACAGCCTGTAACATTATATTGTGGCATCAAAGACTATTATTCCTTTAAAAAATTACGCCTTTGTGATTTGGTTGCTAAGGAAAGTTGTGCTTGTTGCTATGTAAATGCTATAAATAATATGCTATGAAGTATAGCGAAAGTTTGGTTCCAATCGGTCCAGCCGTTCTCGAGTTATGGCATCACTTCCGGTTTTCAAAATGGCGGCTGGCGTCAGTGCCACCTAAATATATTGAATATATTGTTATAAAAGATGATTTTAGTCTGATTTTTCATTTTTATGACATCATTTCCGGTTTCGGTAATAGTACATTTCTATGCAGACTATTGATATTTTATATAGATGACCGTCCGAATCGTTTGGCGCTAGTTTCGTCCCGATCGGTCCATCCGTTTTTTACATATGACGTCACTTCCGGTTTCAAAATGGCGGCAAAAAAAATTGTAGAGCAAGGTATCATCAGACGCCAAAAGTGCACATGTGATAAAATTTTCAGGTCGATCGGTTTAGCCGTTTAGGCTGTGGCGGTGATAGCGACGCTTCGTGATATCATCATCATCAGATAGGTTTTAAAAGGGGTGTAATTTCACTGTTTTCACGGCTTTCTAGCTCGCAAATGGTAACATAGGTATCTGATGTTACCTAATTTGGTATATGGGGTGGGGTGGGCATAGCTCGAAATTAAGATATTTTGCAACAATGTGATATTTTCGGATTTTAAGATCCAGTAGGCCGAAAATGCTATGTTGTTGCTTACAGTAAAAGTGTTTGGTCTGCTCCTTAGTTTATTAGGCAGTAACAGTATTTTGAGTGAGTGTGAGTGTACAGTACGACTTGGCTGGGTGGAGCGACCGCTCCACTAGATATCTAGTGGAGCGGTCGCTCCACCCAGCCAAGTCGTACTATACACTCACACTCACTCAACATACCGTAAATGCCTAATAAACTGAGGAGCAGACCAAACACTTTTACTGTAAGCAACAACATGGCATTTTCGGCCTACTGGATCTCAAAATTGGGAAATCTCACATTGTTGCGAAATAACTTAATTTCGAGCTATGGCCCACCTGACAACATATACTAAATTTGGGAACAATAGGTAATGCCATTTGTGGGCTAGAGGGCCGTGAAAACAGTGAAATTACAGCCCTTTTAAAACCTATCTTCATCTGATGATGATATCACGAAACACCGCTGTCACCGCCACAGCCTAAACGGCTTAACCGATCGACTTGAAATTTTTACCACATGTGCACTTTTGGCGTCCGAGGTGCCTTTTTATAAAACCAACCGGAAGGCGCCATTTTGAAACCGGAAGTGACGTCATATCTCGAAAACGACTACACCGATCGGAATAAAACTATCGCCAAATGATTATTACCTACAATTAGGGATGGCACTTTTAGACTGGACAAGAAACTAAAAAAACATAACTTTTTGGCCCGACGTGTTAAAAGCTGCCAACAAAGGGATTATTATAGATTTTTACACGCTGAATCCGAAAAACATTGTTGGCAGTCTCCATTTTTACTATTTTACCCTTAAATCTCATTAAGGGTTGATTTCGGTAGCCCAAAAGAAATTTAATCACAGAATCCACAATATGTACTCTAGAAAGAAGTTAAAAAAATTGAAATATTCAGCAAAGGCTAATTAATGAAATGGCTACTTCAAAAATGCGACTACATTTATTACTGAGGTCGAAATCAGGGTGCAAGAATGAACAAGCGGCAGGAAAAATTATTGCATCCATTTGTGCAAGGCCGTATATCGAAAACTACTGAACGTAAAATAAATAAGAAAAATGCATGTGTAACCTCAATGCTTGTTGAATGCAATGAAGTTTTCATACAGAGAATTGTGCGAATATTTTGATCACAATAAATTCGGAAAGACAAGTGAACGGATATCGCAGCAGCGCCTAGCGGTGCCGCCTGTGAGTAACGCGCTCCGCTGATTGGTCGGCTGTCTGAAGGTCACAATCACGTGCTAGAGAGTTCAGTGGCGGGTTGGCAATTAACCACTAGAACGCTCCGCCTCCTGATACGTCACGAGTCACGTGACCCAAGTGGCGGGAACATGGTTGTGGGCCAGCTCGTCGCCGCGCGCCATTAGAACACATAGGGAAGTCAGTTCGGTTGATTCAAAAATCGTATTTCAGTGGCGAAAATGGTACCGAAATGTGTTGTGTCGGGGTGTAACATCAGCACAAAAGTTCCCTGAATAACATTTCTTAGATTTTCTAGTAACATTGCTGTGAGAAAAGAGAGAATTATAAGAATTCGATTGAACGAACGGCTGTTTGCTGTGTTGGCAAAGCGACCGTGTTTTATTTGCTTGTTTAATTCCCTATACATGTACATAATTCCCTAACTTGACTCATTTGATCATCCTGCTATATAGGTGATTACCAAGTGCAATGCCTTCATACCTTCATACCTAGACGAAAATATTTACTTACTTCTAGTTTAGACCTACAAGAGTAAAAAATACCACCAACAAACTGTTTGTAGGTAAGTGGGTGGGTATAGGTAGGTATGTAGAAATAATCAACAAACCGTCAATAAATCCGTGAATAATAAACATCCGTAATAAAAATAACGTTCACCAGTGAATTATTCCTATTTAGTATAGGTACCTATAGATTGCTTACATAAATGTAGAGAGTAAGAAATATTCAGCTTCCCGCGCTAGCAAAAGCCAGGAATCAACACATTTGTCTGAAGTCCATATCTCGGTATAATATCCACTCACCAACAAACTATAACATTCTTTGAGTAGCCAATGGCCTTCCTACTTGCCTACATACTTCATAAAATAACTTTGATTAAAACAATATAACTTTTTTAACGATTTTATCCACGTAAGTTGCTGCAGGAATCTTACGGCATCCTTGTTGGCCGGCAGAACTTGGGCCACGACAAAGCTGCCCCCTAGCGGCTGAGACGCGAACAAAAGTTAACTCCGCCCCGTTCTAGTGGTCAATTCATTTACCAGGAAACCAAGTTAATTCTTGTTTATTGGAATATTTACTTAAGGATGAACCATCGCTTTGAATGACTATATTCATATCATGAGATAAATTAATTCAGAAAACTCATGTTTAAGCTTTAAAACATAGTTTTATAATGTAATATGTTGAGAATAATACGATATGAGATGATGATAATTTTTTTAACAAAGTTTTCGTAAAATAATTTTGTTAAGAATACAGCAGGGGTTTTGACTAGTTCAGTTGTCCCATGTTAAATGCCCATATATCAAGATTTTCAAACATTTAAATGCCATTATCTCAGAATTTAAGACGGTGACAAGAGTATTTTAAGTTTTCAATGCATTCAGTATTAGTCGAAGAATATTTCATTAGTTTTCTGTTGAATTTGTTGGTGCGGATTAAAAATAATTTAGAATAATGTAGGAAATTAATTCGTTCCCCCATAAGAGCCATGTAAAAATCTCGAACTTTGAAAACGTTTTACACAAAAGTTAGGTCGGTAAGGTATACATTTTTTGATCTTATGTTGTAGATAATACTATTAGGAACAAAATAATATGGTTTTGCAAAAAATTGTTGGTAGATGACCTGGTGATGGTTCATCCTTAAAGAATGTCGGTACCTAGGTATTCTTTGGAACAATTAGTTACATTCTAGATAAATTATTAATTAAAACATATACCCACAGGTAAATCTTAATTTACAAAGGAACCATATTGATTCAATCATTACTTTTCTGCTACACACTACACACTATCATCTTCATCTTGATCTTGATCTAATACATTGGCACACGATCCGTGAAATGCAACTTTGATTTGCGGTTACTATACAATACAAATGATTGCAAAATATTACCTATAAATCTTATTCTATGTACAATAATTGAATAGGAACCATATTGTTTCAATCAATACTTTCGGTTCTACACACTACATACTAGGAAAACGCTCAGTGTAACGCGTTGGTGAGCGAGCACGTGGACGTGCAAATTCTCGAACAGGAAATGCGTACACAATCACAGAAAACATATACATCCATATTGAATTGAAATATGATCACACAATCAACACAACATATTATGCTTTTCATTGAAACTTGAAAATAACATCTAAGCATCCTGGTATAAATATAGCAAATCAGATGCAATTCAACTGGCACTGGAAAACATTCATTTTGATACTTCATTACTGACAGATATGAAAAATGTTAATAAGTTCCTACGTTCTTAACTGATTGGGATGAAATTTTGTAAAATAAGAGACAATGTTGGTCTTAATAATTATGCAAAATATGAGTTTGATCTGAAATATCGAAGACCGTTTTCATTTTTCAGCCTATCAGGAGATATTTATTTAAATTTTAACCAATGAATGGATTTCAAAAAAATTATGGTCTTCAAACAGAGAAGGTTGTCTCTACATGTGTGCAAAATTTCAGCTCGATCAAAGAAAAACTCTGACCTGTATAGCCAAAATATGAGTTTGATCAGAATTATCGAAGACCGTTTTCATTTTTCAGCCTATCGGGAGATATTTATTTAAATTTTAACCAATGAATGGATTTAAAAAAAATTTGAGCCTGCAAACAGAGAAGGTTGGTTTTACATGTGTGCAAAATTTCAGATCGATAGGTGAAACGGTGCGACCTGTGTATCGTCTATTAACAGACAAAAACAAAAACAAAAAAAAATACAAAAAAAACAAAAAACAGAGGTCCGTGCCAAAAGAGCCAATAGGAGACGCTCGCTTCGCTCGCTCAACTATCATCTTCATCTTGATCAAATACATTGGCGTAGCTCACTTACTAGCCATACCATAGCGTTATTGCTCCCATTGTTGCTGGAAACGATCAATTATTTCTCTTCACTTCTCTTCGAAAATATACCAAGCACTTTAAGTGATATTTTGCCTCAAGAGCAATAAGGTCAATTGTAGGTACCACTTAACCTTACTCCAATTGACCGGTGGTGTTTTGCGTCTTCCAAAATACTATTGCTCATAGATTTTGTTTCAACATTTATTAGTTTTTCGTTTTTCAATTCGGTTCTACAAAACATGCAGTGCTTTGCTGAAAATCTGGACTCTCCACTACTTCTACCCCTCTTGCTCCCAGAAAACGAACTAGCTGAGGTGCTGTGGTATGAATCAGAGGAGGGCATAGTAGGTGGAACAGATAATGACCTGCTTATTTTCTTACTTGTTGAGACGAGGCGATGGATGTTTGTAAGAGTAGCATCCTCTGTGCCAATGGATTGTCTCTGACAGAACATTTTTAATTTTAACAAACTGGGGAGAATATTTGATATCATGAACTGCCTCTCTAAGTTGGAGACAATCTCTAACTATCTCTCTACCCTTTTCAGAAACATTTTGCATGTCTTCTTGCATTGTTGCAGAATATGCATTGCATGGCCGTCTCGAAAGTCTGTTATGAAGAAAACAATACGACTTTTTAGTCAAACAATCCTACTTGAACCAAAATCTACTTGATAGCTTTAGAGCGGACAGTGTAATTAATTACATTGTTTTGACTATGTGTTGGGTAAGTTCCTAAAATAAAAGGAACTAGTTCCAGTTCCAGTTCTTTTGAGCAAAAAGGAACTAGGTCTAGTTCCTAGTTCCTTTCAAATAAAGGAACTGGAAAGTTACCAGTTAGATATGTAACTAAGTTCCTTTTAAGCTACTTTGCACTCAAAAAACCATCCGTTTTTTTATTATTACCGGGGTCTCTAAATTGAGTGAGCAAAGGGAACAAGTATAGGTATTTTCAAAAATCAGGTAAATGTAGGTAGCCACAAAAAATGCATCATCATTCATTATAAATTCTGTTATAATTCTGTTTAATTCTTTTTAAAAAAAACTTAAAATAAGTTCCCAAGTTCCTTTTTAGTTCCCTTTTAAGGAACTTTTTAGGGAAGTTTAAGGAAGTTCCTTTTTAAGGAACTTTTTAGTTCCACAGTTCCTATAAAATAAAAGGAGATAAATTACACTAAAAGTTCCCCAAAAAGGAACTAGTTCCCGGTAACTAGTTCCTAGGAACTATAGTTCCTCTCCAACACTGGTTTTGACTAGACCTAAAAGACACGTGTGTTAATCGGCCTTGATTCACTGTACTAAGTCTAATCATCACAATTATAATCAAATCTAAATCAATATGTTTTAGGTAGTGAATAATCAAACGTAAACATGTCAAACTCACCCTGAAATTCAGCAAATTATATTTTGTTCACATAATATCTGTAAAAACAGCAGAGACACACAGCGAACCACGCACGAGCCAGACAGGCAGATTTCCCCCACTCTCGGAACACGCCACCTCTAGAAGCTCTGTGATTGGTTACGCGGGATCAGCTAGAGCTGCACGAGAGTAGCGATGAAATGACTTAGCCGTCTTCTTTCAATTATAACTCAACAAATAAAATATGTACACTAGATCTGTCAACTGCATCATGGCTACACATTATTAATGATGTTTTGGGGAAAGTTTCAAAACTTAATCTTAAACCGTTTAGTTGCAATCACGTGGTATACGTATATGGTGCTACGCCAAAACTAAAAAAAGTGAGTTTGAAGTGGTTTGAAGGGCAATTTTTGGGTTCAATTTAATAAGGATTGACAATTATGAATTAGCCAAGTTCTTCTTTAATGTTCTCTCTACAAAACCCATTTTTTTAATTAATTTTAGAACAACTATCTTCCAACTTATGTATTTTTCTATTCAGAATGGAATAATCGTGTTTTGGGGGAGGTTTTGGGGGGTTTTGGGGGATAAAAACACAAAATTGAACGTGCCAACAATGGTTTTCGGATGAAGCATAATTTTCTGAGTAGGAATATCTTTGTTGGCAGCTTTAAACACCCTGGTGCACCACTCATGAGAAGGAGACACATTTCTTAAAAACCGATCCCAGTCTATTTTACCGGGTCTGAAAAAATCGGTAAATTTACCGGTCAGCGGTAAATTTTGAAAAATGTTAATAGATACCAATTCTTGACTATACCAAATACAAAAATGACCCTACTTTATTATATGACCCATTTACAAAGATTACCGCAGTCAGGACAATAACAATACCTACATCTATAATCAATGTTAATAATGATTAATGACAAAATCCATATTGATAAGGGATGATATAGCTCAGTGGTACTCAACCTGCGTCCCGCGGGCCGCCTAATTTTTGTGGCCCGCCAGTTGATGTTTCAAATACCTACTTATTCACAAAATGGATCCACAGAAAAAATTATATTAGAAAATAATCTCATTTCATTTGAGACAAATTTGAAAGTTGTCATGTCCACGCATCAGGCTGAAAATGCGACTTAAATGAAACTTCATAAGTTTGTTGAAACGAAATTGAAGCCATTACCAATTCCGAAAATTGTAAAAAGTATTTGGTTTGGCGTGTGGGTGTGAAACACCTATGGTTCGATTCGTTTCCTAATAAACATAAGACACTGAATGAACAGGCACGAAGGAATTGGGGGGCACCCGAGCAGATTCTTCATACAAAATTAAGGTTAGCATCACAAAATCACTTATAAATTTGTTTAAATTCTATAAAAAACGCCCTGCGGGGCAACAAATGAAGGGTAGTTACTAGTTTGCTTTAATTCGTGCATTTTAGCCCAAGAATCACTTTTAAATGGTTAAATTCTAGAAAAATCGCCCTGCGGGCCTAAATTTGAGGGGCTTCGCCCCCCCCCCCCCTTCCCCACCCATGATAAAAGTAATTCCTACGCGCCTGGAATGAACCTATCTAATCACGTGAGCATTGTACTTTTTCAAAAATGCGGCCCGCCAACAAAAGCAAATTCGTATTATTGGCCCGCAAGTCAAAAAGGTTGAGTACCACTGATGTAGCCGAATAGCATTGATTCGACCAATCAGGTGTAGGCATAGACATTGTATACCGAAGGCTAGACAATGTCTATGGTGCAGGCTATGCCATGCTGCCTGTGCTATTCTCCCAAGAGGAATTGTCTTTTATCCCTGCTCCTTTAACTAAAATTTGCTAACAAACAAATTGTCTAATAATTTTTAATAAAATCTCAAATATTAATCTCTGTAATCCTGTTAATGATATTTCAAAACAAGTATATTTAACTAGAAATATAAGTATTTCTATCTAGAAATAGAACAGAACTGATTTAACTAAATTAAATTAAATTACTGTTTATTAACTTAGTTTGTTATCTAATATAAATTAATTTATTCTATTTCTGTAATTGTATTTGTGTGAAAATGTATGTAACGTGTACAATAGCTGTAAAGCTAAATAAATGGATACTACTACTACTACTACCACCAATTTGATCAAGTTACAATCTGTGTCTGCTAAACAAGCAAACCTGAAGAGAGATTCCGACATTGGAAGTAATGGTATATGGATGGAGTTATCATTCTGAATGATTGAGGACAACCAAAAATCAACGTAAAACATGCCTAACTGCTAATGTTGTCACACTGATGTTTACTTATAGTTTTTACTTAAAATTTGATACCTCCATTCATAATTGGAGAGGATCAAAAAAACAAAATTTACAATTTTTTTTACCGGTAAATTAATAATCGGTAAATTTACCTTAATTTACCGGTAAATTTTACCGGGTGCCATCCCTACCTACAATGTCAATTTGATTGTAATGTTGTGAAATACACTTTTATGTAAGTCAAGTACCTGTAGAAAATTGCACACAATTGCACTTACACACAGACAAGTTACACAACTTACACAAGTTACAGATAGAGTAACTTGGAAGTAATAAATTTTTCTCAATTTTGTCTCAAGGGCTCCATTTCCATTTTACGTAATCATCTTTATAGTCCATATTAGCTTTTTACTTCTAATAAATTATCATCATCATCATCATCCTCATCATTTTCATCAACGTCATTGGCTTCATAATCTTTAGTAATTTCAAAGTTATTTGTAAATTGTTTTATTTTATAGGGTTGTTTCATGTTATTTTCACTTCATGTTCATAATTTTAAATGGTTATTCTTATTTGATATTATTGCTATACTGTGTCCAAGTGGCAATCATTTTATAATGTCAGTGTTTTACTATTATTAATAAAAGTTTTCTCTCTCTCTAATACATTTGGGGGCAGTTTTTCATACAATTAAATAATGGTTTTCAGTGTAAAAAACTGGCTTGTCTTTAATCTCATTCATCATTTCGATTTTGGAGAACTTTTTGAAAATCTTTAAGTTTCATCAATTTTGTAAGTTGTTGCATCTTTAAAGAATTGTTTAAAACTTTTAACTTCTTTATCAACATCACAGATTGAGATATGACGTATTTCTAGATAAATTACTAATGTTTTATTCACAAAGATAATAACAATCTGCAATGTTCCTACACCTTGGTCTTATTTTATAGAATATGCTTACTTTTCTACTGATGGACAAATTGCTGATCTCTATAGATTCTGATCAAGCTCAATAATTTGTAAGCAATCAATGCATGGGACATTTGTATTTATTTGATATACCTAACAAAATATGTATAATATTTCAATAACGAAGTCCTCAACCGATTTAGATGATATTGTGACAAAGTTGGTGAAACATAATATTTCAACTTGATTGGATAAACAGTCGTCACTTTCGACCAATGGGTGGACAACATTGAAAAATCATAAATTTGAACCGCACTTCTTTTGAGTGAGCTAATTTTCATATTGATCAGAAAAACAGTCCTATATTAACAATATGACAAACAATGTAATAGATCAATTCAAATCAAGTGGAAAAAATAAGATTTTGATTAATGAATGATATTTATGGATCAGTTTAGACAGGATAAAATAAACATAAACAAGACCACCAATATTATTATTTGACATACTTTTATTTCCATAAAAGATTCATGTGAAGAAAATCGTGAAGAATTAAATTAATAAAAATATGTTCAAGGGGACAAAAAGATGAACATTTAAAGTTCAAAAACTTGTATTATTTTAATTATATTTATATAATACGGCATAGGTATTAGCAATAAATATCATAGATGATTATTTGCAGCTATTTGGATAAGAAACCAAACAGTATTTAACTAGCCAAATAAATCGCAACGGACATTATATTTATACATATTTTTAAATCGATGACACACATTTCCTCAATGTTTTTTTTGTTATATATTATATGTTATTAATATTATATAAGCAATGAATAGAAACAGTATGATATAACAATGAAGGTTTAAATGTGTAAAACAGTAGACTACATGAACCATGATACAGACATCAAACACTCTCCCGCTTCTCCCCGCTTCGGGGAGCGGAACATAATAAAGTGAAGAGCCACAACAATAACAGGCGGGGGACATGCCATACGGACCACGGAATACATATCTTACAATTATTGGTAAAGTCAGGAAACTTTTGCAATGTTCTCGATATAATTTAGGAAATTTTTGAGATTTTTTTTTTAAATTAGTTCTACAGTTTCTTTGTGAGTGTGCATCATGACATATTGATATTGTTTCAAGCCAAATTATAGAACAAGAAAACACAATTTCCACAGCCAATAAGATTTAGTGACTGTAACTACACGTTTATTTAAATTTGTCTTGTAAAATTTCAGATTTATAACTAGTACATTTTTAAAATGTCAGCACTCTGTAGATCTAATTCATTACAAAATCATAGCCCAAGTAACAAGAAATTCATTAAACTCTTCTCGACGTATAAGTTATTCATATTTTATAAAGAGAGCATTTTCATTGAAATGAGGATGATTTCATGCTAAGAATAATCGTAATTGCTTATTATTAACGATACATTTAAAACAATGGCACATAACTAAATACTAAATTATTCCGTCAAAGTCTGTTATAGAACATATTTGCCAGAGTTCCGTATTCATGGTAGCCATTTTCCCAGTATCTAATCTAACCATGCATCTAGGTATTCAATATTCATACATAACATTGCACCAATATGTATTGCACTTAGTTTACGTCAGATAGGAATCTAGTCTGTTCAAATGGCTAACACGAATTTGAGGGAAAAAAATTAGCTAAGCCAAATATTGGCAAATATCGTTTTGATCAAGCTCAAGATGTCTCGAACGTCGAAGTTTGTTCGAAGTCAATACAATTATTGTTTTATACACGGTGACTAGCACAGAGCAAGCCACAGCTTAGTGACACAAAATTAAACGTTTCTGTCATATTATTATTATTATTATGTAAAAAACAAATTAACTATCACATTCAGTAATATAATATGATTCTCAGCTGGAGGTTTAACACAATCATCACCCTACTGTCACAGAATTCCATTTTAAGACAGAAAACTAAACATTATATTAAGTAGCTTTTATAGCTTTTTAGTTTGGTTGTTAGTCAACAGTGCCTTTAGTTAATGTAATTTTCAATGCAAGATTGAATTTTACTTTTTGAAATCATACACTCTGTATAGTTTGATGAAGTTTTAAGATACGAAAGTTTGTTCATAGATTTTGTGAAAGTATCTATGATCGATCGATAGAATTATTGCAGAACTGCATAAATATGAAGCGACGTCGAAATAGGATCTTTATAGAAACGTTTGAAAAAGTTACGAATTGAAGGTTGAGATTTTTATTGAAATAGTAAATGCGCGCAGCGATACGAGAACAAAAGTTTTTTAGTTAGTATAAATAATTAGACTAATATTCTAATTAGCAATCACACATGAATATCATCAAAGGTCCACGAAAAGGCATGATATTTCTCAATAGAAAGAAGATGATAATATGTATAAGTAATAAAATTACGCTATCACTCAGTATTTACGTAGCAGTAAACTGAGACTATTACAGTTCATCTCGTAATTAAGAAAGTCGTTATTCCAAGCGTTTATTGAATAATCCCACTCTTCTAGTTTGATAGTATCATTCAATTATTTTGCATTAAAAAAACTTACCGATGTCAGTTAATTTAAGTCTAAATTTTATCATAACATTTAAGTACATTTAGAAGATTTCACTCTAAATTTTCTAGAATATAGTTTTTTTTCCACTCGAAGTTTAAAGTATTGTAATTATTTTCAATGATTAACAAAGTTAAATACAATTTGTCTAATCAATGGAAATCTGAATCGAGTTCAAACTGCATGAACCACTTCGTTCGTAAGCTCAACCATGATCAAGAAACACGTCCAATCCGATTAGTAATCGAAACCAAACAAATTAAAATACGACATTTCTGTCCAAGAGAAATTCAAATGTTAACATGAAATATGTCAACAATTATAACCATAAAAATTTGAACTCCTCTCAGTTTTCCTTTCATTAGCACGTATTTGAAACACTCAAATTCCTCCCTCAACATACGTCACCTAGAATAGGTAGTAATCGTTTTATTATGAATTACTGCGACAATTTAGGCCAAACAAGAGTACCCAGTTCTTCACGAACTATTCTTATTATGTAGGTATTTTCTTTTATAATGTAGTATATTCAATAGTGTAACAGCTAAGACCTGGGGAACATCTAAACACTAGCCCCACTTTTGCATAGCGAGCTTTATCTCTTAATCATTTAGTTGATATTTAAGTATCTTATATCGAATTAGATTTGAATAACGGATGTTCACGGTGAATCACAATAATTATAAGCATTTTTATCAGAAGAAGATAAATTTGTAATTACTAGCAATCGAGAATGACTAAAAGTGATTTCAATCTTAACATTATCCACTGAGACATGTCGATAGGAATTACATTTAACGGTTATATCATTGTTTTGAACAGTAAGAGAATGTCCACAAATGAGGACTGTCCCGAACACTTAGGTAACAGCAGTTTGTTGTTTTTCTTGTTTGTTGATTTTGCTAAATTTATCAGAGATGCATGATTCGGAGAGTCCGGTATTCTCTTAACAGTTTCGAGAGCTGAGGTATGCGCGACGTTTTTTCCCGACAAGAGCCTTCTCGCGTATCCCAGAGAGGTGAACACTTCCGTAAGATCGAAATAGTCATTTCTCAAACGTCTGCCGAGTGCGACGAGAGTTTCGCATCGGATTGACGTTGCTCTCGGATTCGCGACCCGAAAAGTTCCGTTCCTTTCGATCAAAGAGAGCTACATTATTGACAACGTCTAGAAAACTGTCCCGACATTCGTCAATCGATTCTCATCGTTTTACATTCAAATTTACGCCGACTTGCACCAAGGGTTGTTAAAAAATTACAGTAATTACTGAGGTTAAGCATCAATCCGACATTTGTCCAAATGTCTTACGAATATAATCTCAAAACGGTATGAACGTATTTACAACTAATCTCAAGTACTCTACGCAACGAACCAAGAACTCAAATTTTCACACAAATAAATTAATAAAATGCATTTATAAAAGCATTTTAACCAAGAATTAAAACTAACGAACCAGAAAATCGGAGGAATTAAATTTCCTTCAATCCACCAATTAACACAATATAAAACATTCAATAATATATCATATTTAGAAGTAACTTAATTTAAAATTGTATAAACCTGTAATGAACAACAATAAATAAAATACTACGCGCCGCTAGAACGGTACGCTGCTTGGTGCAAGAGCGCGAGCGCGATGGGTAGAGAGATTACTTGTGCGCAAACGTGAAGGGTTGCGTTCCGGACACGGCCGATCGATGGAAGTGAACGTTCTGCCACTTGTTGTCGCGTTTGTGCCACACTCGCGTCTCTTCGGATTGGTGGGTGTGAGCCATCCCTTGTCTGCAACAAAACAACCAATCAGGACTTAGTAACATCGCAGATGTGTCAGAGAAAATAGATTATGTAATTGCCGTCCTTATAAGTTTGTGTTTTGTTTCTAATTTATTAAAATAAATAAAATTATAAAATAATGTAACATCTATACAATAAGTTTCCTCTAAAATAATTTTTCTTCAAAGAAAAGAATAAAAGAATTGTAGAAGGTACATACTTAATATATCATTCAAAACAATGTCAAAGGGCCAACCATAGAAATTGCAAAGTGGATGAAAATGTAAATGAAACGAAATACTATAGTTTAAAAAAATATCAAAACCAGGATTTTCGACATGAATTTTCTAGTTTGAGACAACTGGAAATGCAGCCAATTTTTTTTAACATTAGTTTCGTGAATATTCAACATTTGTTATGTCTGTTTATTTTGTAAAATTATTGTTATTTTGTCAGTAATGAAGTGGGGAATCTGGAAGATATCTGGGCAGTATACAATTCATGTTCAAACTGTCAAGTATTTCACAAATACTCTACAAAGAATGGGCATCGAGGAAAGCTAACATCTCCGTTAGCAGTTTCATGGTCCTCATGAAAGGTTTGGCGACTACGTGAGCGATGCACTTACTTGTCCATGAACTGGGTGAGCCGGATGTACGCGATGCAGGCTGCGTCGTCGCCGAGCAGGTGCACGTGAGGGTTCAGGATAGTGATGTTCACCGCCTTACAGTTCTTCCCGAGCACTGCAACGTCAGTCACATACATTATTCACCGCCTACTGGCATCAGTCACTCTATAGATGAAAGAGGTCGACATACTTATATATTTTACTTTATAGAATTTTTCTTAATTAGGTAGTAAATTTGCCCATAAAACTGGGGCGTTTAAGAATGTGTAAAATGCATGTTTTGTGTATGAGGAATAAGCACAATTGTTTCGTCTGAGAAAGACAAAGCTTGATGTGAATACCTATCCGTAATATTGTAGTCATACGAGTTTTACCAGTACCATACAATATACAAATTACAATTATACAATTATGAACATACAAGTTTTTACAGTTTAATATTATTGATTTGATTGAAGTTATTGAAATTTGAATGTTGTTGGAATTTTTACTAAATTTTAATAATTATACTTAGCATAGGTACAGTCAGGGAAACTAGATGGTTCATACTCTGCCTCTCTCTGACCCATAACATAAACATGTTTTTATATGGAGCAGAGAGAGATCGAGTATGAACCATCTAGTTTCCTTGACTATACATGTACCTAGGCTATTACTTATGATTGGAAAGTCGGATTGATGTTGCCAAGCTGTAAATGGCTATATTTTCATTGATGATGATAAGAAGGTAAGGTAAACTTCCAAAACAGTAAGGACAAGATATAAATAGTAATTGTTTGACATTTTTAATTTTCTTGTTCATTCCAATTCCGACCATGAATGTCTCGACCAGAAAGTGTTAAATCTCAGTGGTTCGACGCGGGTAAGAGTGAAAGTTCCTCACCGTTGTCGAAGTAGAACTTGTGGAAGTCCATTCCCTCGACCAGGTTGCCCAGCGCCTCGGGCTCGAACGCAGTCAGATGCGGGTCGCAAATCTTACTGCAACATTCCAAGGTGCAACAGTCAACATCATGGCATTCCATCTGGTTTATATCATACATCGCGGTGATGTACGTCATGATTAGGCATCAAGAAAAACAAAACAAATACTGCAGAGTTTGTTTGTTTGTTTGTTTGTTTGTTTGAACACCTCTTTTATTGACACAAATAATAATATACAATGAACACTCTTCCACTAAGTCCCTAAAGTTTTAACTGATTTGCCTTCAATGTAGCTTCCAAAAGCTACTAGATATAATTTTAAGAAAAGCTTACAAAATATCAGTGCTTTGCAAAAATATGTATATCAACAGTGATTTTATAATGGATCCAGGACCATGTATTAATGAATGGAACAGTGGAAAATAGTGGCTATTAGAAACTCTGCAACTTGCAGCCTAATGTTGTCTCACAATAGGGAAGTTTCGTATAAAATAGTTTTCAAAATTATGTTTATATTATGAAAGTTGTGATGTACACTCCTGGATAAGGAAAAAGGTCTGCAGTCAATGTTCAAGTGACACTACGGCTAGTATTTAACATTTATTATTTTTTGGCACAAAGACCGGATGGCTAGTGTGAGTTTAGGGCCGAAACATTACTTTAAATAAATAATAAATACTAGCCTAGGAGTCGAGTAAATATTGACTGCGGACCATTTTCAGTGTCCAGGAGTGTACTTGAATTTAGAGATGGTATTATTTTTATAGTGGGATGAATGTTTTCATGGAATCAATTTACAAAAATTTCACAAAACTTCCTTATTGAGTGGACTGTTTATAAAAAGCTATGGCCAAAACGTAGACGTAAAGAAACTCACGTGTAGTTCTCATACTCGCCGGCGTTGATGGCCTCGATGAGCTGCTCCGTCATGCGTATGATCTCTTGCTTGCGGGCTGCAAACACAACGGCAGATCAGAACACCGCACACGATGGACACTCACGTCACCGGATCCGAACATACATACCTCGTCCAATGCGGTTCTAAAATCATTAGTCATTACTGAATCAAGTCATGTGTTTTTCACTATCCAGTTTCAACAATGAAATTATTATGTGGGAATGTATGACGTTGTTTGCAACAAAGAAATATGTAAAATCATTGTACAAGAATTAGATCACAATGTGGACTTTGAATTTACTTCAAACTCTTTGAAAGTTTTCCAAGAATTAAATTCATAAACATTACAAATTTAAGAAAAAACAGAAATAAATCATGTAAATGTTCACTTTGGATTAAATTAAGAGGGCTTGATAGTGAGCGTGGCCTTGACGAGTTTTTTAATCGATTTTTATCAATATCTTTTTCCAGTGTAATTGTTAACAAAATAGGGCTATGGACGTGAATTCAGAACAGTTCAATGAAAATAATTTCATAGTTTGGAATAAGCTATTAGTTTTATTGTGTCCAACAGGTGTTTAGAACCCGAAAATTACTAAATTTTCGGGTTCTAAACACCTGTAGGACAAAGTAAATCAAATAAACCATTACAAGCTATGGAATTATTTTCATTGAACTGTTCTGAATTCACGTCCATAGCCCTATTTTGTTAACAATTACATTGATTAAAGATATTGATAAAAATAGATTTAAAAACTCTTCAAGGTCAAACTCACTACCCAGCCGTCTTAATAACTCCTTCAAATGTCTCAACACATCTTTGTTTTGAACGTGTTAAACACAAAGTAAAGTGAAACAATGAGACACAACACAGCACAACACTTAGTGATGGAAGAGATAGCTGCTGTTGGGAAACGTAGCCTAACTGATGACACCATATCCACGCACAGTTACGCGCTCGTTACGCATCGCTAACATGTTACAAGAGGCAGGAAGCGACCAATTCTACGATAGCTTTCAATACAATACTTTTGCAATACTAAGCTCTAGTCGAAACGTTTATAATATTCACCGAGCGTCCACCCATTTAATATTTTACAATCTAACCACTGAATATATTGTTCAATGTTACAGAATTGAATGGTGAAAACAATGAAAACAATTAGTATTTTTGTTTGTTTTATTGAAGAGATAAATATGAACTTGCATTTGTAGTAAATTAGAACTATACTGATAAATTCAATAGAAAAATCTCAAAAAATTTTGATATTAGGAGACTGTTATTGATGAAACTACCATGAAATTCCTTTTTGGATGAATATACATAGTACGTTTTCAAGTCGAAGGTATTGATTGTCATTGCATTTCATTAGCCAGTGAAAGGCTACGGAATATGAAACAATTACGAGCAGATGTGGAAACGTGATAGTTGGATGGAAGACCACGAGATGATGATGACTCGTGAATGAAACAGCGACGTGGTCGAGGCTTACCTGAGCCGAACGAGCTGGTTGACAGCTGAGAACAGGTGGTCTTGTTGGGACAGAGGATCCTGATCTCTATACGACGCCGATAAGAATCAGGAGCCAATTAGAAACAAAGTCGGAAAACTCACAGTCGTATCGTCGGAGAGAAACGCAAACAATTCATTCCGTGAAATAGCAACCGGTTTGAAATTGTATCAAGACTAATTGAAATCACTTTGCCATGAGAATGGCAATACAGTAAAGAGAACCAAGGTAAAATATGTTCACATATCTTTTATAAAACCTGGAAGTGTAACAGGTGTTCTTTTGAAGAAGTGAAACTATTCAAAAAGCAACCATAGAAAATGTATAGCTGTAAAAGGAAAGTTTATATAATATAAAAAAAAGTACCCACATGGAAGAATAGGTAATTTAGAAAATTGAGTTGATAAAATGTGGATGGAAATTTCAATTAAACGGCTTCACTTTTGGCATTTGGAATTGCTCATTGTTTGCATTTTTCCAACAATAAAACGGAAGTAAAAATGTACTCACTTTATGCAGCGAAGGGAGAAATGATTTGCTTTTAATGAATATAATGAAAATATACAAAATTATATAGCTTGGGTCAAGTGACCTTGAACCATAAGAGCAGAATTTAAAAAGCAAAGCAGTGATTCCGATTAGTAGTTGGGTCATTGAATATAGCAAAACTTGATGAATTATTACTTATTAGTATTAGGCGGTCAAAGTTTATTCAAACATGCAGGGGAATTTAAAATTTTGTATTAAAAGCAATTCAAATCTCGGTCGAAATTTTATTTATGAAGCAGACACAAAAATAGTAAATTGGCTTTTGTGAATGATTATGCTTCCAAATAGTCTACAGCAAAGTTGAAAGATCCCAATCGCATGAATAATAGCTAGATGATGAGCGGTATAAGTTTTCCAAATTGTGATATGTAGTAAAACAGATATAAAGTAGTACATACGTTTTTCGCGAGCGATCCGAGTTCTTATATTTACAAGGAAACTAGTCAGATACAAGGAATAACGATACGAGGGACATTTCGGAAAACGTGTAGAGAAATTATTTCAATAAAAACTAGAGTTCAATATAATTATGCTCGAAATTTCCCTGTATTGTCATTCCCTGTGACACCTTCTATCAAGTACAATACTACACATGCACATGTAATTACTAGTTTGACCACTTTAATACCAAGGATGAAACTCGGAACTTATTTCCATGAATGTAGTCGTATACCTGGGCCAAAAACAGAAGAAATGTTACGGAAGTGAACTAGGTAAATGTATTTGTATGTACCTATTAAGAATAAATTGATACTAAATAAAGAATTAATCAAACTTTTACTGTTTTAGAGAATATAATTAACAAGTCTCTCCATAAACAAAAAAAGACATTGCATGCTAGCCAGAAGCAATGTGATTACTAAAATAAAATTCATTTACTGTGGCGTAGTACTTTGAATACTAAATACATACATTATTAAGATCAACAACAATTGGTTATTCCATTCAATTAGAACATTATCTCTTCCTACTTTAGTGATAATAATTAGGGGTGTTCACGATTACGATTTAATCGAATCGATTAATCGATTATGACATTGAAAACGATTAATCGATGTTAGCAAAAATAATCGAATTATAAATTTGAATTTGCTGCCTTGAAAATGATTGCACTTTACACATCTAATTATGTGTGGCTGGCGTCATTCTGTCAACATTTTTCTTTGTGTGCGTAATATTTTAGTGATAAATTCATGTTTTTGTGTATTTTCCCAAGTTTCAGTGTGTATTTCTCATTCGCATTACCAAGTGATGATAGAATGATGAATAAATTCGGCACTTGACAGCGTCTTTGAAGTAAAAATGAATGACTTCCTGGACACATTTCATTGTTGAGGTTAATATTGCCTTAAAAGATGATAATATGATGACCACCCTGAACATGATGACATATAGTTATATCAAAACGATTTAATTCGATTATTTAATCGATTTAAATTACGAAAATCGAATTATTAATCGATTTAAATAAAATAATCGTTGAACACCCCTAATAATAATAATAATACAGTCCTCTATTTGAACTAGTATTTAGAACACTTACTTTTAACAGGTTAAACTTCAGGGTAAAGCCAGCAAGTATGAAGAGCAGCAATTTCAGTTCCAGAACTATTTCTTAACGAGCACGTTCTGAGCTCGGGTTTATGGAAAACTTCCAGTATGAAATTGTGAAGGATGAAGGAATGTGCTAAGTGAAAAATATCTGGTCAAATCAGGGCCCTTACCAGATGAGAGTTCTACCAACTAAGCTACCTGGACACTTGTCTAATATCCATCCAGGTAGCTCAGTTGGTAGAGCACTCCCGCAAGATGTCTTGGATTCAAGCTCTGGTTCCGACAGACTTTTCACTTCGCACTTACTTCATGTATCATTATTCAATCAATGGATCCGAAGTGTCGGCCCTTCAGTTAGGCTGTGTAGTGTCTTCACTGTACTACTCCATGACGTTGCTATGTCTAATAAGCTGGAGTTGCAAGTACGTAAACAAAATGTTGACTCACCACAGCAATCAGCCGACAGGGAACTCGTGCCCGAGCTCATCGGACGATAATACGAGAGATCGGCGTCTTCTCAAAACACAACACAGACGAGAACGACATGCAAAACAATTACAAATGATCAAACAAATTGTCAAACACAAAGAAAACTACACTTAGGCCCGGTCTTTCAATACTCTGCTAAAGTCTCAATTAGCTGTAAACAGTTAGTTAGTAGTCATTCTAGGAATTTCATTGGTTGTTGCCATGACACTACAGTCCTAATCAACAGTTTAAAAGTTAGCAGAGTATTGAAAGACCGGACCTTAGGTCCAAAACAAGTAGAAATGTATGGCTACATAATGTCTATTTCATGTCAACTTTTTAGAGGACTAAAAATATTGAATTTTAATATATTTGAAGACTTAGAATAAGGTAGGTAATCAGATGACAAAGTAAGACCTACATTTTTGTCTCGACACATTTTAAAATGCATCTCTAAATCCTTTTTATAAAGACGAATGGATAATATGATGGATAATGGTGAATAGATTAGTTAGAAATAGTTGAGTAGGTGCCTAGCTTAGCTCCCTTTTAAATACAAGTGTCAAAAAGGCATTGTGGATCATAAATATATCAAATACATTTCTATGTGTTACGGAGATCTCGACATAAACAATAACAAAACATAATTGTACTCTTGAATATTGATATAGGTTCTAGATATTCAAGGACCATGCACTGTAGAAGAAAGAGATAAAGAAAGATTACAGAGATGTAATTACTCATATACAGAGTAAGAAAGAGGATGGAAATGGAAGTGTTGGACCAAGTGACAAACCACCTACAAGCAACTCACCGATAGTGTTGGCGGGAGCGCGCTGAAAGATCGGACGGATGATGTGAGGTAGAATGATAGTTGAGACTAACAGGCAGACATGCAAGACAGAGCGGGGCACATTGGTCACGGCTAGAGAGCTCGCTTCCTACCGGGGTTCACACCGATGACTTTGTTGAAGTCACACATTTAAATCTAAGCACACTCAAGCATTTAAGAGTTATAAATTTGAAATAACTGTACTAACTCATCGCTCAGCATGACAGTCTACCTGCAACGAGACTGTTAAACTCGCAAAAATGGCGGTTTAGAGGGTTTTCCTTTCACCTATGCCTGTATCGTGGGTGTTACAAATTACACTCCTCATATGTCATGCATTTAATAATATTCTGACAGTTAAGAAGATATACCTATATAAATTCCATATTATATTACGGAGGTCATACGTAAATCCATGTAGATGAACGCAAAACGCCAGCTTATGTTTTTGCTGATACCTATTATGTAAAGTGACATAAAGTGACGGTTAATACTCAATAAATAAACCGACTGGCAAAACAAAACACAAACAGAAAGTTAGATTACTAATAAATTACTAATTGCTAAATGTTAAGTAAAAAACAATCAGCAAGTTCGAAGTAATTTAATTAGGTTAATTATCTCATACGGTTAATTTATCTCACTAAACATTGGTTGGTAGAAAACACAAAAATGATCAGAAAGATCATCGAGGGTCAGTTAGCAACTCTACGCAAAACAGTTAAAACGACGAGCGCATTGTCTTGCTCGGTTAGTCGCGACATCACACGCCGTTAGTAATCTCGGTCATGCTAGCGGGCGCTGACCTTGGGCTCCTTGCAAGAGCACCTGACTGAGCGTGAGGGTCTGAACGGCAGGCGCGGACGTGGGCGCGGACGTGGGTGCACTCGCCGACCTGTTACTCGTCAGGCTCGAGCTCGGAGACGCGGCGAACAACTTGGACGCCATCGACGCCATCGTAGTGGCGGCCGGCGAGGGGACGGAGGGCGAGGGGGGTGGCGTGGAGGCGGGGGCCAGACCTGGGTCATCCACAAGCATAGGTTCAGTGCCTAAAGAGCATGTAAAAATGGTTGGCAGGTAAGATTTATTTTAAAAATAACTTGACCTGAAACATTTGAATTTTTGGGAATCTCAAAATGATGATAACAAGTATCTTTTTGAGAGCATATCAAATCGGTCGGAAAGTTTTTTTTCTAATAAAAAAATAATGGATAACATTAGATTATAAAATATTTATATATTTGGACATTTCAAAAAGATTATTACCTATATGAATTTGAAGATAGGGAACAATGGATGTTATTAATCATTATGTGAAGTTGGAATGAAATTGATATGAAATTAGTTCATTAGTTCACAACTTAAATTGATTAGAATTGGGGCTTGAATTGGCTTAATTCCAATGCAAATTTGCATCAATGGAATTTAGCCAAATATTTTGTTGATAGCTGAATTCGAAATCATAAGATATCTTTTTTAAATTTGTAGATAATTTTGGCTCAATTCCAGTTAATTATAAAGATTCTTTAAATTTCAAACATATATTCCAAGTCTAAAATGACGATAGTTACAGTTATTTATGTTGCCCAGTTAGACGTCTTGATGTCACATCACTTATAAAAAAAATAATGAAAATGAGGAACGACAAAAGTAAATTTCCGAGAACACTACTCCATAATGTCGCGAGTTTTTGCCTGACGTAAACAGCTGATAACTCTTCTATAACGCGCACGATTTAAGTTGATAAACAAGTGTTAATTAAGAAGAACGTCGGCGCGGCGACCGTATCTACCAGACGGTCTAGGAAACTTCCCGATCTATTCCAAGCTTTGTTGGCAGACGGCCAAATGCACAGCTCCTTAATTGAGGAGTATTTTTACACGCAGCAAAGGTGGCCGAGGTTTTCACCACGTCCAACTAGATCAAGAGTGACACTCGTTTATACATCAGGAATGAGGATGCCTCATTCATAAAATGCACCAAGAAAAGGAAGCAAATATCTCTGCGAAAAATCAGAAATATGTGTTTTGATTCACCTATAAATATATATTTTTTTCTTTCTTTAGTTCCTTTTTATTCATAAGGATGATGATGTTATTTATATAATATAACTGATAGGGCAGTATTAAGGTAAATGGTGTTTTTAACAATTAACATATGTACTTGATGCTTATATTGATATCCTGATATCTTAGCTATGAAAGTACTAGCAACTAGTAATGATTTATAGTCCTACTTATATAAGTTTGCTATAAGCCAAGAAGACTTGTAGGTCGCAATCTAGCCTATCTGTATGCTTGCTTCACCGCTGGTCCGACAAATAGTTCCCAACGACATTTAATATCACATTTGAAAAAGGTTTGAAAAATAACCAAACCAAATCGGTTTTAACAAACAATCTATAATTCTATAACTTAATGAATTTCCTTAATGTGTAATTTCAATGTAATGGATAATGGTAGGCACGTAGTAAATTGCGGTTGTGATCGAAGAGTGGAGGCACTAGAATGCAGCTAACATCAATAAATATCAGGCTCAGCAGCTTACCTTGTTGCGAAAGACGACGGCTAAATCAAAACTCCGCAGTTAAAAATAAGAAAAAACAGAAACTAACAGAAGACTTGTGTGTTTGTACGAATAAAATAATAGAATTCAGTATTAAAAATATATGATTTAAAGTGTAGAATACAACAGAAAGTATGAATCGTATCAAGTGAAGTATTATTAGTGGAGTTAGAGAAGGAAAGTACACAACTGGAAAGTGAAAATGACGATGTTAATTGCCAGTTAATTGAGACGAAGTTACCGAAATGTGAACAGGGGATTGAAAATATACAATTACGTAAGAAAATCTTATTGTGAATGTGATATAATTACAGATCAACCGTATTCTTTTCCCAGAGGTGTACTTCAATTAAACTGGAATAAACTAGACAGTGCATAGTAGTAGTACAGTTTAAGTAGTACATAGTTAGAGATAGTTAGTTGGGGTACATCACAGAATCAGTTACAGATTAAACGAGGTTTCACTGAAAGTTCGAAACAAGAAATAGAAAAGGAAGAAATAAGAAGCATTGCAAGAGCAAACATAGAGGTAGGTTTAGAGAAAACGAAAGACAAAGAAGAACATTTTTACTCTTAAATATTGTATAGAGTTCAGAAAGTGTCATTAAATGTATATAAAAAAAACACATGCGAAGCGGAATAAAATATAAAAAACGCAGTATATATAGATTAGTAATTTATTAGGTCAAATAAACCATGCATTATATTTATATTACATGAGTTGTGGGTATACTATAGTTTATACAAAATAAGTTACAACCCATTTGTTCAAGATTAAGTGCCCATACTATACAACAGCAAATGTACCCTAAAACATTCTAAGAATAAAGCTAAAGTAACTACAGTTCAAAAATTAATATTTTTACACATGCCATACAATGTAGGACCCCCAAAAACAACCAACACCCAGCTGAGTGCTCATAAATACGCATACGATTGGAATCTTTAAACAATTGAAGCGCAGATAAAAAAATAAAAAAAAATTGCTGTTTGGCTGCAACACGAGACATAGATTATTATCATGCTGTTAAAATTATTAAAAGATTTTGAAATCGGCAAAGTGCGATTGAATTGAAAGTACGGAAAGCGCAGGACTTGGCAATCATTAATATAATATTTACTCACATCCCAGAAAATACATTATCACCAATTTAAAGAATACACTAATGTGACAACATACTGTACATAATGTATATGCACACACTCCAAAGTCAAAATTAATACAGAACTAAACCAATGTTTTGTCCAAACAAAAAAAATCCCTAACAATATCCAATGAATCGTTTCTCATTTTGGTGATGATATATCGCAAAGGATTTCAATTGATTAAAACAAACTATTAAAAGATTAGTATTGTTGATAATATGTTATTTGATTTAATAAAAGAGATCTTGATTAATTATCTAATGAAATAATATTCTTAGTTGTGTTTACCTTCCGGCTCTTTGGCAATAACCGTTGAACTTCGGTCAACCCCGGCCTTGTTTTGCTTGTCTTCTGATGATGCAATAACCAGCCCAAGAACAAATATATCACAAATACACAACAAGAAAATACACGAGGTCAACAAAACCATGGAGATGTAAGGCAACGCCATTCCGCGCAATCAGTTTTCAAATTAGAAACACCGAAGAATTCACCCCAAGTCGTATTCCAACACATTTTCTGCACATTTATAAGCAAACTACATGTTGAAATAAAGTCAAATTAAACTATCACAAATTTCAAATACATCTAGTCGACATGTGGTTTGAAGGTCGCTAGTTTGAAGTTCATGTGAGGCAGCCATATTAAATTTTCATGGAGTACAGGTACAATCACATAGAGCTGATATGTAGTTGTTGAAAACTCTGTTCTTTCAATAATCAAACCGTTTACTTTGGCTTGGCCCCATCAGAAAACTCAAAATAATGTCTTCTGATTAGTAAAAAAATGAGGATTCTATAAGCTCCATCATCTTAATAATGCAAAATGTAACAGGTGCTTTTAATCAACTAGTCTAGTTTTGTATTCAAAGTGTATTCTCGCCGGTATGGAGAGTTGATTACAAATCCATGGTTATATACTGCACACATACACACACACACGTTTAGCGATTTATTTACACCGTGGAATTATACCTAGATATCTTATGTAGCTTGGCATATGATGGGTGGTTTAGGGATTGAATGTACTTGTCCATTTGCAGAGAATTGCGTAGAATGACCTTCAAAAAGAGAGACTGTTGGAAAGACACAATATTAATTATTAAATTTAAAATAATAACGGCTCTTGGTTCCATATTATTGGTATTTGTATCAAGTGTGCTCTGTCCAAAATTGGGCTGAATGACAAAATCAACAATATAACAGTTGCTAATGACATTGAAGTGATGATGAGTAGATAACACTTGGCAGACAAACAACTAGCTTTATTGGAGAAAATAAGGAACACGACTGACCTCTGGTGGATTCTTTGGTACTACGATAATGGCGGTTGTAAAGGGTTTATTTATATAAATAAATTATATAAAATTTGCTTTAGTTGTTTGTTACGGCTGAAAAAGTAAACTTGTAACTAAATCTACATTTCATTTGTTTCTCCTTTTCCACTGCCTTGTGGAAACACGAACATCAAAACAAAAAAGTGCATCTAAAAATTTTCCTGCCAGAAGTGGCTCCATCACGTATCGCTTATTTGTTCGAATAGTTTAGGTATAGAAAATAAATTCTATACATACATACCATTTAAAGTTGAAAATAAAATAAATATTTCTTTAATATTACTCAGCAACAATGCCACAAACAATTTGCACAATGAACTAATTTATATGACAATTTGTGTAGGTAGTTTGTGGAATTGTTGACTTCATAAAGCGTTACGTAGGCACCCTCAACAACAAAAGCGCCAGATGCGAAATTTGAACGATTTTGAAATTCCAAGTCTCCTCCTTCCCGAAGAAAATCTTTCCGCTGTTCTCTGCAAACGCTCCAAGTGAACATCATACATTATTGTCTACCAACAATCAAAGCAGCAAGCAGCCCGATCGCTGACATATCTGCGAGTCTGGGGCGCGTATTCTCCCGCCATCTGGTTTGATTGATAAGCGCCTCCTCTCCGGAAGCAACAGGAGTGATACAGTGTGGCAGGGGCAGAGTTTACGTAGCAAAACATCAAGCAATTGCACAGCTCAAGGTACAACTCGGCTTTCCAAAAAGATACAACAATACACTTGTTTTGTAGAATGAATTTCAAACTATGAGAAAACTAGAAGAACTGTAGGAAATTTACTTAAAGATTATCTTTCAATTAAATCAGTTTTCGGAACTGAAGAAATGAGTTTGAAATTGTCTCCATGTTGCGATTGGTTAGGTACTGCTATAACAGCAGAACTGGAAGCCAATTCTTAAATATACACATTTTGGAACTGTGTTCCATTGTATAAAACTTGAACAAGTTGAAAGCAAAGGTCCGGTTGTCAAGTTTTTCAAATTTTAAACAATGAAAATGCAAATAGTTTCAAAATGTGAATCGTCTAGAATTGGACTACGGAATTCTTTCGTCATTGTTGAAGGCTGCGCTTTCATTCCATATTTTGTCTTTATACAGACAGATTATTCTTTCTGCTCTTTCAATTTGGTAAAATGTACGACGATCTCAGAAAACGCAGTGAAAATTTGATCTGATGTATTACGTTCCCATGAGACGGCATGCTTTGCCATTATACAGTGACAACAGTGATTCAAATCTTGAACAAAGAAGCGTTTGTCATTGATATAACCGAGTACATTCAAAAACCGCAGCCAAGAGAATTGAATATAGAATTGTCCGATGATTTACCCTGTGGATTGTTATGTTTTGCTACGTCAATAGCTGCATAAGAAGACAGTAAACATTCATAAAGAGAAAGTGGAGATAGAATATCTAGAAGAAAGTGTGTCAAGATGAAACATAAGTAACTGAGGAATAGAATGAAAGAGTGCAGAAGAAGTAATAATCATCTACGAAGGATTGAACTGAATGAGTGTCATTTTGAAACCGTTAAGAAACTTACAAATCTTTAGGCGATAGGGATTCAGTCTCAATTTGATAAGTAATAACATTTATGAAAAATGTACTTAGTTTGGAATCTTTAAACAAACGAAAATATACAAAAATTAAGTCCATAATGATTTCAAAATGACAACTTTTCATTCAATATTATAACTACACAGAGAAATAAGTAATACCAAGTAAAAGGGAACTGATAAATTACCTACAATATTTATTACCTAACTGGTGTTTTGGTAAGAAATCCATAACACCAGATCATCATGCAGATGACATACTTCTGTACAATAAAATTATCCGTGTGGTAAGGGGGTGACGGTTACGTTTAACAACATTTTAAATATATTCAAATGTAATTTATTTGTGCACTTTTAGATAATGTGAATAAAAATGTATTTTCGTGTCAGTAATAATTAAGTAAATTGTGTACTGGATGCGATTGCAAATTAATAGTGTGATCAAAATTATAATAACAACTTGAATTAAAATCAATGGAAAGTAATTACCATTTCTTTCGCTGAAGTACCGTGTCTTTTTCTCTACTAGTACTTTGCTGAAGTAAAGTTGACTACTAGTATAAAAGCGTAATTGCAAATTACTCTACTAGGTACCTACATACTATGTTCAACAGTTCAGTTGAGTTATCGCTATTTAACGAAGGGGAAAGCGAGTGAACGATATTACAATATGTTCACTGAAGAAAAAATTAGTTGGTTGATTGAAAATACAAAATGCTGTCACTAATATAAATATGCATATTTTGAATGTACAAAAACAATGCAAGAAACAATCATGTAAAACGATAAATTAGTTGGAAATAAACATTTAAAGTCTAGGAATTCATGACAATATTGACTTTCAAATAATCTGAAGATGGTAAAGTCAATAAAAACTAGTTTTGTTCTACATTCACTCTACGTTTTGACCAAACAAAATTGCACACTTTTCTTCATCATTCAATCAATACATACGACTTTAAATTTTGTCCACTCGAATAATAAAGAATAAATATGCATATCAATGACGAAAATCGATCATTCTGCGATTCCCATTCTATGATACCAACGGTCTATTTATGAACCTACGTGGTCGCCTCTAGCTAATGCGCGCTGGCAGTGGATATGGTGTATAGCAGCTGATCAGTGGAGGGTTCAAACAAAACACATGCAAACTCTAACGTCTATGTCACGTCGTTTGGAACCGTTGATAAAACACCTGGAATTAAGATCGTCCAGTGTTATGGATTTATGTACCGTAAAGAAGATGAGATAATAGAGCATGCGTTATAGTAGGAAGGTTAGAACACAATGTCTTGAGTGAACGATCCGAAAAAGAGTTTCTAAGCGATGACTCTTGACCATGAGTTTATCGTCGAGTGAAGTTCTAGCTCAATAATTTATAAAAAGTTATACAATTATTTTATTAGCGTCGTATATTTTATAAATTATGAGTGATTTTTAAATATCAAGTGTCCATGAATTAGAGGGAAAGTGAATTACCAAATTATCAAGATGTAGACAAATTTAAAATTCCATTCTTATGAAGAAAATTACAATATGATTTAATAATTTAATAACGCCCAAATAACAAATGTACATTCAACAAATCATAAATCAGTATTTGAACGAAAAGGATTGGCTGCTTGTCAGGTTCCTTGACAACCAATCCATGAAATCGGTGCTAAACTACTAGGGTTAGATGACGAGCTAGCACAGACTTCATAGGATGACGCCATCAAACCTTTTTCTGCCAATCCGTTTCTCTGGAATACCGTTTTATCTATTGTTGGGTGTACCTATTTTATTTTGTAGTTAGTTAATATTTATAAATCATTTAGTTATTAATTCTCGAATGCATCTTAATCAGAAAATGATGAAGATTTTTAATGAGCAAACACAGATTAGAAATGTTTGAAAAAAGACTAGCTGAATGTTAGAACATCTCGAGTCATAAACACGGATCAGAAGCATTGTGTTAGAAACGGATCCTGCAGATGAAAGACGGGGTTTCAGTGCTCAAGAGGAATGTAGAGAGCTTGTCGCGACAAACTTGCCAGAAACAATAGACACATCTACACACTTGAAACTACGCCACACACAACATTTCCTTCACAGGTCACTTAGTTTAACTTCTTAGCTGAACAATTTACTGATGATCGTTTGGTGAACGGAATGTATAGATTTCAATTGTTACAATTGAACAGTTGATGCCCAAGAATTAGCGTCATCTTCTGGGGTTTCAAGGGCACAAATTGTCAGACGGTTGGTTCACATTCTGTTGCATCAGTACCAGCATCATTCATAAACACACTTTAAACTTAAATCAATTAATTTAATAGTTCAAGACGAAATTTTTAAGCCAAATTCAATGACTTTTGTAAATTTAAGGGGGCTCGATGATTTCAATGAGAACATTGACCTCGAATGTATGTAATGTAACATGTACAATAGCTGTAAAGCTAAATAAATGGATACCGTATTAACTCGTGTAGGTATAAGACGCACTCGTGTATAAGACGCACCCTTGTTTTGAGAAGTCTATTTTAAGAAAACACTTAGCATGCGTGTATAAGACGCAGTAAAATGATGAAAAACATTGTGTGTTTGTATACATGATATCCATCTAAATGTTGGTTTTCCAGCTAACTGAGCTATTAGAATGAAAATCACTGCCAACTTGTTGATAACAAACAGTAATTTCCTACTTCTGAGAAAGGGGGGAGGGGAGTCTCTTCCCAGCAGCTGTTGCTTGCTTCAAGAGGCATGCACCTGCCTTTCCTCTGCATTCCAAAACAAACCCAACCCCCCTCCACCCCTTCCATTAAGATCGCCATTCAAGAGTGTTTTGTCTATTTTATGTCTGTCAGAGCAATGTCTTTCAGACGTAAACATATATTTTGTCTCCTGATCTAAATGCAAGGTAAAACATTCTGTTGCAAAAATGTAATATGCTAATAGTGTTGTGACTAGACACAGTATGAGTAGTCCAGACAGAGTGAGAGGGAAAGGCAGAGATAGACAACATGTGGCAGTCTACCACAGCTCTGTTTACAAACATCCACCTTGGATTTACTGGGGAAAAAGCTTGGTATGCGTGTATAAGACGCAGGGCTGTTTTCAGAATCAAAATATTGACATATAATTGCGTCTTATACACGAGTTAATACGGTACTACTACTACAAGTCAATACTATAATTTGGGAAGTGACAACTTCGAATTTGGAAATTCGTAAAGTTTTGTAGATATAATAAATGTTGAAATAATTTTACTAATATTGATCATGAAAATATAATTAATTTTGACTGTCAATGTTTTATCTGTGAACAATATATTTGTATTGCTCTTATGGGAAGTCAGTTCAATTAATGACTTGAATGTAATTTTAGGATGTAAAATAATGAAAAGTACCTAGGTATTTAAGATACAAAATGTAGAAAGAGAAAAAGTTGAATCAATTATATGAAAGTATGGCAACAATAAAAATAAACCAGAGAATGAAGGAATGCCTTGTTTTTCCACTCATTTTCCCGCAGTCTATCCTTTCCTTCGACAGACCTCAAGTTACTTTCGAGGCCAGTCGAAGGAATCCTGACACTCTCAGTTCTTTGAAGTGTTCTTTCGAGTTCTGTCTCCATACTTACAGAATTATAAAAACTCGAAATAGCAGCGCACAATTCAAGTTCACTGAAGTAACTAAAGCCACACACATGGCGTACATTTTGGTACAACTTTGGTACGACTTCACAGCATTATATAAGAGTATTTAATTTAACGTTATGAAGTCGTATCTGTGCTCATAATACACTCCAGTGCGAGTCAATAGTGAGTTTAGCGTTGTTGAAATTGAGTTATGACATGATTTTTTAAAATTATTCGCATGAAGATAAAACTAAAAAAAACACTTAAGAGAAGCACTTATGTCGCAATTTCTTATACCCAGGTTTCATAAAAGTCTACCAAAAACCTAAACGTTGAGTTAAGTAAAGTTAAGAATATTCATAAGTAAGACATTTGCCAGAGACCCATTTCTAGAACTTAAAAATTTCCGATTCTGCTAGAATCCAATTCGTGACTTGTTAATCATGGCAGTGAAATGGATCAACACAGAATTAAAATATAGAGTATTAGTAATCATGGAAATAATTGTAAATGCTAGTTCAAGGAAATGAACCATTTCACAACTCCACACCTCGAGTGAACGAAACCTACTAACAAGACGCAATACGTTATAATCGTAGATGTTGTTTACCTTTGACGTCGTCGTCTTCGATGGTGGTGCTGCTGTCGGTGGATTCCTTCACCTGAGACCCGTCGCTCTTTTTCGTGATGATACTGCGGCCTAGGACGGAAGATGACATCAGAATCTCCCCCCCACGACCTTCTCGCCTTCCGGGGCCTCGTTAATAGGTCCGTCATGTTTAAGTTGATTATAAAGTGAGAATGAAAGAAAATTGTTCTTGTTTTATCAAGGCAAGGTGTAGGTGTACTGATTAAACAAAACATATTTACGTATTATTTGTGAATTTTTAAGAAAAACATACTTTGAAGTGCATGCGAGATTTTAAGGTTTAGATGTAAATAGATTTGTTTATTTTCTAGTCTTTAAAATAAAATATCTCATTTGTGGCAAACATCAAATTATCAGAATATTTTAATTTCAATTATTTTCGGAAAAAACGCGATGTATATTTGAAACTACTGATTTCCTATGTTGGATTTTCATCACACATTTTATTTTTGTCTTATTGCTTTTTTGAAAACAGCGAGTTTTCATTCTTATATGTAATTAAAAATTAATTTTGTAACATAATCCATTTTCTTAATATCAAAATTTAGTTCAAGATTAATGCTGACGTCATAAGTAATATTTACACAATAGCTAGCATATTGGGTACTTCGGTTCTCGTCAGATCACCGAGGTTAAGCAACATTGAGCGCGGTCAGAGGTTGCATGGGTGACCTCTGTCCTGCTAGTTGCTGCCGTTGGGCCAGAGAGCTGGGGTGTTTGGGGGTTAGTGTGACAACCTCCCTCCACCTTCCACCTGTTATCAGTCTCTTGACGGCGCGGGTTGTCGAGGCCCGTGCTGTAAATGCCACACCGTCCTTCGGATGGGACGTTAATCCGTTGGCCCCCTTGGTATCTTTCATAGGAGTAGGGTACGTGCCGGTACCGGGGTCCTCTCCTTCAATCTTATATTTAGCTCTCACTTGTAGAAAATGATTCCATCGAGTAGGTAGTTCTATTGATCGCGTATCATAATTTTCTGTCAGCCACAATTTCGATCTTTCAGTTTTAAGACGGCCAAAATAAATAAAATATTTAAAATAATCACACCAGACACTTGTAACTGTTGCTAAACAGCTTTAAAATAATTTATTTTCCACTTGACAATAAAATAAACATGTTAATTTATAATTATTATTATACGTTTAATTCTCCCTAATGATAAATATATTTTGCTTTGATCAAATCACCGGGTCTTTGTGAGAAAGAGAGAGTGAAGATGTCTAGAGAGAGAGAGAAAGATAGAGAGTGTGTAGGGAAACACTGTGTCATGATTTCTATTTAGTCATGCCCAACAAACAAACAAACAAACAAACACCCAACAAACACACCGACATCGCCTTTAGCAGCGCAGTGGCCAATTGCAACCAGGGATGGATAATTCCGTATGACGTAGTTCTTTACCGTCTGGCTATCTAGATAAGACGGAATTTGTTAAGTGAAACATTTTCCAGGTGGAGAGCTCTACCAACTGAGCTACCCGGCCGGCCAGGGTTAGAGATCTCCGAGGAGAATGGAATGAAGGTTCACTACGAACTGCCATACCACCGGTGAGGATACTGTCACATGTCTCATTGCACTTGCGTACGCAACTCTCTTATACCGGACGTAATGAGTTGAACTGGAGAACTGTCAATTTGTTCCGGACAAATCAATCCCTGATCACAGCCAGCTCTCCATGGGGCTACAATTTGTGATATTTTGTATTCTTTGCACCATGGACTGATAGTGTGTTAAAAGTATTCTGCGACATAGAATGCTAATTTAATACACATTTAAAAACTACAAGATGACTACGTTAAATATTTTAATTTATAATCTATACAATTATGCAATAATTTAGAAGTTTGGACAGCAAACTTTTTTGTTATAAAAGGTTCGTCTAATATAGGCAGCAATTGTACCAAGAGTAAAGCTAAATGTAAGAAGAAAGTAAAGTATTGTTGTAGAGGTGATAGCTGCTACAGTTGGAGATAAATATCAAAATTAAAAGGAATCAATCCACGTTGTCCGAATTCAAATCATCAAACTACACATTCTAGAACTCTGCAACTAAAAACATTCCCATCATGTCTTGAAACAAACGAAAAAACCCACACCGAATGATGGACATTATGTGCTAAACCCAGCACAAGCAGATAACAAACAAACACCATCGCAACTAAATACATAATTTACTGCAATTTGTACACACACTAATCTTTCAGGGGTGGAGTTTCTTCCCAGGACAAACTTTCATAACAAAAAGATAAAGAAAAAAACTAAAATAGGTTTGCTTTCCAGATTGAAAATAAAAGCAGATGCAAAAACACATATGTCGAGCAAATTTCACCCCAATGTTCCAACGAATATTCACATGTTTATAGACTCCAATTGTTACGGAGTTTCGAACATGCTTTGAAACGTGGAGGTTGAGACGTGAATTTTTGCCGACGTTAACGTTTTAAGTGTTGACACGTCATACTGAAGTAGAAATGAAAAGAAAAGTGAATTGGAATGAAGTGAAAAGTGAATTTTAGCCGTTTCATAGATAAATCTGTAATTTATTATTGATCACTGTGCCAATTATTAAATATCCATACTCTTTACAACAGATTATTTTTTATAATTATTTTATTATTTTTTATTATTTATTTATTTAACAACTTTGAATTACAATACATTAAAAAAAAAATTGTATTTTTTGCTTTATTGGTTTTACAAACTAAAAAGTTTAATAAAAATGGAACATTTGATAGTCTCAAATTCTGTTAGTATTACAAAATATGGATTTAATATAGGTAACTTGAATTCATACATTCTTAAATTTAGTAAATACAATTTAGTGGAATCTTAATTTCCAAATTTAAGAAGTCAGTGAATGCCTATCATTAAAAAATATTTTGCAGTATTAGGACAAATATTAAGTATTTGAAGTGAACGTTAGTTTAAAAAATAAACCTAAGCCATTCAATTCCAATATACATATTAAACTTTAAGGAAAAGTATGTACCAGGTTTACAAAGTATCAGAAAGTATAAAAATGGGTAATTGCTTTTTGTGTATAGTGATAATTATCTTTTAAAAAACCGCTTTAGTTTAATCATATTACTGTAGATTACCTCATGTACAATTGTCAACTCCAGAAAATCGTTCAATCAATAACCAACTCAAAAGACTAACAACGAAAAACATAGATGAAAAATATGGAACATCCGTCGATGGTTTTCGTAATTCTTACCACATTCTGGACGAAGATTGGAAAACCACAGCAAAGAGAATCAGAACATAGAGACCAACGATTAAAAAACTACCCCTGCTTACACGATGAGTCATTCAACAGGTGGGTTCACTTATCAGGTCCGGCAGTCGACACGGCGTGACGCGTCTACACACGAGCCAATGTTCCGTTGAGGATGCGCATGGCACAAATACATAGCTAGAAATTGCAGCTAATACCAGTATTTTACCATGATAGTTGGTGTAATGCTACAAATTATTTTAAATTTTAAATATAAACCATATTGAATTTAAATCGAAACAGTAAATTGCATAAAACAAAATGTCAGTATGCTTGTTTTAAACATCCAGTTTTGGTATTTCCTTAGAATCGGATGAGAAATGCATATTTACCAACAATTTTGTAATCCCATCATGTTTAAATAATGAAAACTAAATAAATTAAATAACTTGGTATCTTTCTGTCATACCATTTTATATTGTAAATTATGTGATTCAATAATAATACATTCACCAAGGTCCGTGATGCTCTTATATTTTAAACGGAGAACGGAAAGGCTCAGCGTATGGACAACGTCACGCCGTCTTCGAGTGCCTAAGTATTCCAATAATCATTCAACATGGCTGAGAGAAGCAAACATCACGCATTCTTTGTCCTACAAATATTAGGAAAAATTAGAAAAAAAAATATTTGCAACTACAAGTTCTACAAATCACAAAGCCCGATATTAAAAAGTCAGAGAGATAACAAAAGACTCTTTGACTAATTTCACAAAACTGATTTAGAAATCTATAGATTTTAATTTATGGAAGGAATGGGCTTAATGAACTGTCAATTATACAATCTGGCTTTTCATATACACGGCCTTGAAATTTACCTAGTTGATAATTAGATCGAGCATTTACTGCAACGCATGTTAATAAGGACTATAGTATTTTTCATGTAACTCGAAAGCTGCGCAGCGACATGCTTTACTTCTAATGGCTTTGATTATTGCTTCATTTACCGGAAAATACCAAGTTAAATTCACAGTGGTGAACACTATAGGTGAGAAAAGTAAATTTTAAACCAACGAAGTTGTTATAGTATGAGCGTTTTGTACAAACTAATAGAATACATCACACATTGATGATATTGATAGGTTACTAAATTATGGCTGAGTAAGAAGGAATGCAATTTGGAAAAAGTTTTTATAAATTAGGTAATTAGATGAAAAAATTATACTCCACAGTTCTCCATTTTACACCCCTAGTAAAAAACTAGTATTTTCATATATTTGAATTAAGTACCTGGTATTGGTGAAACAATTAAACATAGTATAAACATATAATTTAAACCACAGAACAGACCATTAGGTACATCTATTTTTATTCGCAAATACCAATATGGTTTCCAAGAAACGGCATTAACGATAGATGACCTAAATGAAGATATGGGTTGCTGGTCGTTAATTATGAATATTTAATAATATATAATAGTTTCATGAACAAACTCATAATACAATAAAAAAATTGCAATGTAATTCAATTAATAATAAACGTATTTTAATAATATAAACAAAAAGACTCGTTAGTGTATTTGTTTTTGCTTATTAATTAGTAATTAATGACATTAAGTACTGACCTTTGAAATTACTTCGGAGAAGGAAATCTTCAATAATGTAACTAATGTCTTAGGAGAAAAGTGAAACTTACAATTATTTCATCATTACATAATTATAAAAAAGTTTCTTTGATGAAACAAAAGAGAGCATAAAGATTGGGCAATAGATCACTAGAAACAGTGTTTCATAAGCTCCATTCCGATATGAACCAAGTCTGGTAAAAACTGCTGCTTTAGACCATGGAGGTATTAGACTAACTTGTCAAGTGAATATATTCCACGATGCACGATGGAAAAGATTAATTTGGTTTGAATTTAATAATTATATTGTTGAAATCTCAAATACCTGTATGTATTTCTTACATTTCAACAGAGAAAAAAATAGCACAACCTATAGGTAGAGATCCGATTATATGGTTTTAAAAACTTCAAAATTTCGTTTATGGAATTGGAAATTTCGCGTTTTGTGGTTTTAAGAATTGTCAATTTCGCGTTTTATGTTTTTAAAAAATATAGATAAATTTCAGATTATGATATTAGAATTTCCATTGAAGAATAATAAAAATTAAATAGTGTACCAACAAGTGCTGGGACTTTCATAATATTATCACCATTTACTCTTCTATTCATATACCAGGGCAATGTTGTTAGGTATGTAAATTTTCTTTCGATCTAAATGAAGAGGGTCTATCTAAATGAAAAGAATTCGAACTCATAAATCACTTCAACTTAGGTAAGCCAGTGCAGCATGTGACTGTCCACCTTGGTTTTTACAATGCTAAATCAAAAATAAAATTATTATAAGCTGTTTCATGCTGTTTGTTTATGTATTGCGACTGTAAAAGACATATGTCAACTTTATTTTCACGTGATTATGCGAGGTCACTGTCCCTGTCACTAAGCAACCCCAAGTAGTTTTCTACAAGGTCAGAGCTCTTCTGTCATTTACGTGAATAGGGGAGGGTCACTGAATGTATTTAGAAATATAATAGGTTAAATATTGGGTTTTACCTTGGTGATTTTGAGAAAAATTAGAAAAGCAACTGCGAAATTTACAAATTTACAGGAAATATATTCTATTTGGGGGTATTTCGCGATATATTTCGCGATTTAGGCAGTTTGGTGGTGTTTAGCGGTGTTAAGGGTAAATTTCGCGTTTTGTCGCGATTAGATTCCAGTGTTTTTGGGTCAGAAACATATGGAAACGCATTTATATTGAGAAATATGAGTCATTACAACACTTCGAAAATTTCGCGATCACCATATAATCGGATCTCTACCTATAGGTTGAGTTATTTTTGTACCTAATCAAATCTTCAAAGGGTAGTGTGTTAACCAATTTAATTTTAATCTGAATAATATTTAATAAAGCATTTGTTTCTTAAAGAAATTCAAAATAACAAAATATAATCACACCACAAAGTAGATAGATAGTGATACGAAGAATAGAAAATGGGCCATCTGATCTGACCAGCTTACCTAGAAGAATTTATAAAGCCCGTGATGCACTTGGTCGCAAACTGCGAATGAAAACCGCCAAGATCATCACAAACCAAATGGTAGGTCGAACCAGTTACAAATGCACGACCAGCCAAGGTTCATGATGACGGTTTACACCCGCAGCTTACTGCCCAGCAGAATACGGACTTTCAAGCAAGGGTACATAAAGAAAAGTCATTGTAAATAGAACAAACGTATTGATTGGTGTTGCTATAGCGACGATCCGAACGCCCCCTAGAAACATAGCAATGTTATTTACATCACTTGTACTGTCGAATCAGTCACATTAGAAGAAGTTTCAAGAAAAAGATTATCTTGAAATAAAGCAAAGCCAGCCAAATGTTAGTTAAGCGAAAAGCAGAAAAGCAGCACAGAGCTAACTATTTTCCTATGTTAATCATAAGAAATGCATCAACTTGAAAAATACTATAGTTATGTTAATGTAGCCAATTCAGTCATACGTTCGCAAACTGTCTTACTCTTATAACATTCCGTTTAGCAGTGGTGTTCATTTAAATACAAAACGTGTCTGTTAATGCTTATACAATCAGTACTGTATTGTGACAAAATCCAGTTTGGAACAATTAAATTTCATTGTTATTTTTAAATAAATTATTATATTTTCTTTCCTTTTACAGGAGAAGAATTGGAAGAAAAAAAATACTAAGGTAGGTATGTTGTCACAATTGATTACCGATTGTCTATACTCGAGGCAAGGACGTCAATTTCAAATAATTTCTGTCACTTTAAGTATGTTTTCATATATTAGTTGTGAAAACAACAAAACTGTGGCAGTAAATAAGTTGAAGACAACCCCTAAACTATTACTAAGGGTGCATATATCAAAATACCTACTTAATTTAGAGCAGAGATAAATTTACTAAGAGAAAAATACTGCTAAGGTACTAAATATAGTGAAGATAATTTTGAGAAAAATATCAAATAAGATTTAAAATCACAGTGCTAATACTTTGACCAAAAAGACTTTGGAAAATGTCAGTTTAAAAGAAGTCATGCCGCATTATTATAAAGAGGGTCACTAAAACATTTTATAAGAAAAAAAGGGTTGGCCAGAAAGAGTGGGGTGGGGGCTTATTTTAGGGTGGAAATTATTACTAAACTAAAGGTTCATTATAAATATATTTAACGCCGGTTTAGATTTACCGTAGAACAGTAAAATTCCCTTATTAAGAATTAATTTTAATTCGTGAAAAAAAAAAATTAAAATTTGAAATAAGATGGCAGTTTGAGATATGAAATAAGTATATTAACAACTGAATTAACGACTCCTTTACAATTAACTGAGAGAATATACAAAGGAGGATTATTAATTACAATTTCATACATATATCTATGTTTTAGCAATGTTAGATATTTCATGATTGGTAAAGATATCATGAATGTATTGTATTATAATTCCTTTCATGGTTTATAAATTTGGTATCTATATGGACTATTCAGTAAAAATAAATTTTACTGCATCATACTTTCAAAAGTTCATGGTCAATTATAAAAGAGCCTTAATTACTCAAACTGTCAAATTATTTCAAAGAAAAAAAAACATAAGTGATTTATAATTGCATATTTTGAACCATGCATATCACTGTCGCTTTTAAAATATCTTTTCCTGTAAGTGTTCGCCTGGAATGCCGCATCGCCAACGTGGTCTAAGTTTCACGGATATGCGCAGCTCCCAGCCGAACACCTTTGCGTTACTTAGTGCTTCTATTCCATGTGGTGCACACTTTGACAATTAGATTCACTAGACACCGCCTAAACACAGTAAATACCTCCGGCCCCGGGGGTTTGTGGGTTAGTGTTCGCCATCGTGGTGGGGGTTGTCTTCGTCTGTGTTCGTTCGCCAACGTGGGAGGCGTGGGAGCGTGAACTTGGGACTTTCAACTCAAGATATTAGTCTCGGAAGGATTTGCAAAATTACAGATTAGTTCACTTTATTACTTGAGAGTTCTGTATTTATTTTAGGGCATCAACTATGATTTAAAATCTTGCCATTGGCGATATTAATGATTAGAAATTTCAGGAAATAATAATGGCTTCTGAAGAAGTTAAATTATGATTTTAAGAAGGTTTTTTGTTGATAATTTAAAATTGCTGATACTACCTATATGGATTTTGCAAAAAGTAAGAATGCAATTTATGAGGGATTGGTAGGGATATGTGGTAGATTTAGTGCACTGATGTTCCAGTTGAAATAATATGTTTGGATAGTTTGATGGGATTGTTCAGGTTCTCATTTGTTTTCATCATAATCGATCACTGATTATTCCATGATTGTGATGATCTAGTCTATTAATAATTTTATCTAGAAGAGTGAAGAAGTAACTAATAATTCACTAGTCTCAATGTGATAACTACAAATCGTGAATGTACGAATAAAATCGTCTCTATCGCGAGAATGTGCGACGAATTACTTTGGGAATGTAAATTCATTCAAAAATGTCTCAAAAAATTTGCGTAAAAACTAGTATATTGTTAATTTGTTCTATTTCCACTAAAAAATACTGCCCATATAGCAAATTCACGTCCATCAAATAAAGATAAATAAAAACACGTAAAAAAAAACATTTTGCCAAAATGTCGTCCAACAAAATCTACATAATATGTACAGTTTACGACACGTCTAGGACTGTCACTAGGTTTATGTACAGTGTTCTAGGTAACTGCATTCACTAAATCTAGGATCACAGTCACACAATGCAATCAAATGTATAGACACTGATAGTTGTACGATTTGCAATGAGTTACACATTGAAGGTTATCTAAAGATCTAGCGCCATCTAAGTATCTAAGTTTCTACGTATTCCATTTTAGGTCATGAATATTCATTTTCATTTCTTTCAAGATGACAGATGGTACTTTCTAATGCGGGTTCTAAATGACTAAATTACGTATACTTCTAAACATTTGAGAACGCAAACAATGTGGTATGTTGAATGTACAATGACGAATGCCACAGAGAAGAAATACGAATGCAAGATTCAAAAGTCATAAACATTCGAGACAAACTATTTTGAAGACGCAACAAATATTTGTCTCGAAGCAATTAGTTTTTAAAACCTTTTGAGGGCATGTGACATCTAATGACATGATATTCGAACCTGGAGTGTTCCGAGCGTAGGAATAATCTTCTCTTGGGCATTCTGTAGTGCATGTGTGGTGGGGAAGGATTGAGGCTAGGTTCAGAACCATGTACAAGGATTGTGTAGTCGATAAGTCTTGTTCGTAATTCATCTGGTCCCGTCACAAACACACATCTTCAAATATGTATTCATTTAAATCTAAATTAATTCTCGTAACATTAACTGATGAATAACAGACTCATATTTTAAGATAAATATTTGCGACACAGTCAGATGGAGTTTTGTTTTAAAGTACCTAATTGTAGCAGATCAGTGATAAACAATAGCAAATCACAAGAATAAGTAGGGGGAAAACATTAGAGCTTTGATATTAAAATACATCGAATGTATGATAGAATACGCTTCATTTATAAGTTATTGTTTACTTTGATTTGCTAATGTCAGAGTCAGTCGAATATGTGAGCTGAAGCAAGCATTGCACTTCAATAATAGCAAATAGAATTAATAATACCCGTACCGATTACATAATTAATATTTATCATCATTTTATATATTAGTTCATGCTAATATATAATTGATATAATTAATTGTAGTAATCCATATACTATTAATTAATTATACACGTGTATTAGATGCTGTGCAATGCCCGCGCTAGCGTGAGCAAGGGTACGGGGGGTTGTCGGGGCACGGAGGTACTTACCATGCGCGTAATACTTACTGGAAAAGTTTCGGGTTGCCAGCATCGTTGTGAGGATCGCACCCTACCAACAAATAAAACAGCATATTCAGGGGCGGACGACGAGCCCTTGCCTGGGGGCCAAAACATAACCTCTCATTCGACGGCGAACATTCCGCTCAGTTGTCGCAGAATCTCACGATAATTAAATGCTGACGGCCGTTCATTTCGAGTTCCAGTGCTTTTGGGCAAAATTATAGTAGAAAATAATTTTGATGCTAGATTTAGGATGCTTGAAGAAAAGAATGGATTTTAAAGAAAATAAACTTAGAATTTTGATAAACAAAGGTAGGTAATGAGTATACAATGATTTGGAATTGTTTCATCCTTGAAAAAATATTGACGCAAATGAGTATATTAGTAATGTAATAACGTACAACATACAAGTTCAGATAAGGGTTTCTAATTTGATATTAATTGGGAAGAAAAGTCTTCGAAGTATATGAAGCGTTGTCTGATGTTTTTTTCCGGAGGCACTGGCCCCCCCAGGCGTCTTGTCCACCCCCAATCATGTTCACTATAGTTATGACAGTTTTTTTTTGTTTGGTGGCATACAATACAACGGATGTCAGTCGCCCGCCCAAAAAACGAAACCCCACCTCAAATTTTGTCTTGAAAAACTTTGAAGTGGAGTCTACTCTATTGATAAACAAAATACTATTCTAATCGGTATAGGCGGTTAATGAGACCACAGTAACTCAACACTTGACAAAAAGTATCTAATTTTAGTTGTAAGTCAAACTATGATCAAACTCAGGGGCCACAAATACTGAATTGTCACTTCATTAATTCAGTATTATTGTAATAACAATTGATGTATCAAACTTAAAATTACTCAAATCGAAAATTGTAAAGCTAAGATGAAAAGATTCAAACTTTCAGAAAAAAAAACTCATGGCGAAATTTACCGGAATCGCTTGAATGCATTGAGATTTAAGATTAATTAAAACCACACATATTTTCAAAAAAATAATCAAAACCACATTTAAGAAATGGAACTTGCTAAAAGTGATTTTGTTTTTGAAAATAGTAGGTTTCATGTAAAAGAACCAATAAGACACTTAGGTTCTTCGATTCGCCAATTCGGTCAGACCGAAATGTACAAATCTGCCCAATTTGTTCATTAAATGATTTGAAAGACTGAACAAAAGATTCTGGATATTTTGCCGGAACAGAAAAAGTAAACCGGTACATTTTCTGGAAGCAAAGTCAGAGATTAACGACAAGCATCATGCTAGCTTGCAAACCGCTAAAACTGCATAATGTCCAACTTCGCCTCCAGGAAATCACGTGTACCTTTCACTTTCGTATCACTTTCCAGAAATCATTACAGAGTCACGTTCAATCTCAATCATTGCAATAGTAAACATTCGGAAATCACATCCTTCATAAATGAGCTTACGAAGAACCTACGTAATTGAAATGTAAGGTGGTAAATCACAATGCATTGACGCGATGTCGCGAGATAAATTCCGCCAACTCGTACAAATACCTTGTCGCCGTGCCGGTCTGGTCGCTCGCTACATACCTTGAGTTTACGTCGCGCGTTGAACTTCTTGAGACAGTCAACGGTCTCTTGTCTATGAACGACCGATGCCACGCGTTCTCGTTGCTGGAATAGCAAGATCATTCGTTCAAAAACAATAGTCAATATGAGGCATCAATTTAAGACAAAGTCAAGTATTATCACATTATAATGGAAATCAATCAAAATATTCCAGTAAATAGTCACAAAGGAATTTACGGGAAGTTTCCAATCAAACTAAAAATAGTAGTGAAAAGTGTAACATAATTTTTCTTGTATTTCATAACGTTGTTTTGAATTATATTGTTATACTTTCAAGGAAAATAAAATAGGTATTTATGTACAGCATGCACTATTTGTGTAGTATATAAAGAAGTTAATTTATTTTCATTGAAAACATTAAGATAATAAAAAACAAACAAGATAAGAGAAAAATATGAAAGTATCCAACATTAGTCAGGATATTCTCATAGTTTAAAAAAAAATATCCTTTTGCATAATTATAATTATAATATAGGATAGTTCTGTTCTATCCTGATATTGGAAATACATATAATTAGAATTCCAACAATGAATACATTTTAACATAAATGGAGTAAGTTATTCCTCCCGTGAATTTCTTGTTAGATTGAACAGTAATTCCCTAAGCTGCACTAGATTGCTAACTCCACAGACGTAACAAGGACTGTGAACGACATGATGGACTCTAGAGGAGCACGGGCACGACACTACAACGCAACGTACGCAGATCCACGGGTGCTTGAGCGCCTCGGTGGAGGTGATCCTCTTGGAGGGGTTCACCGTCAGCATCTGGTTGATCAGGTTCTTGGCCTCCGGCGTCACGGTGTCCCATTCCGGTGACGGGTACTGCGGAAAACACGCGCCGTAAGTGCAACTTTCATCAAGATTTGAGAATATTTTCTCGGTGACACGGCAAAACCTCTACACGTGATATTTTCAGAATGCTTGAGGGGGGATACAAATCTGAATGTATTAAATAGTAAAATACATTCTTGGACTAAAACTATGAATGTATTTCATAGCAATAGGCTGCCTGGGAATCGAATCATAGACCTCCTGTATGCAAGTCTAAAACATTAGCCAGAGCCAACTTGCTTTGTGATATTGACAGAAATCCACAGCAAATGTAGTGTTGGAGTGCTTCAATTTGTATGTATTATTATAAACCCACATGAATAATCTTTGTTAGAGTTCAAAATTAATTTAAATATGGTCTGTAGAACTAATGCTCGAAATAGGCCACAATGGAAGACACAGTAAATCCAAGGTCATCCCGTTAGACGCGCAGTATCTATAGCCTGTTTCACGCATAAGTTGAACAACAAAAGATAGTTCCAGGAATGGAAAGGGGGAGTGGAAAACCTGGTGCAGTGGAGACGGAGACCGGAAGATGATGGAGGAAAGAGCCGATGCAACTCGTGAAGATGTGTCAATCTGTGATCAGTTGCCGTCGCTGAATACAGGATCCAGAATGTACGGACTTGGCTAGCAACAGACAACTATGCATACAACTACACAAATTGTACTTCCTTACGATGCACCATGGTCAAATGTACGCCTTTACCAACTAAAAACATTTATGAAAAAGGTGATAATTAGGTTATGCTAAAAACTAAGTAAACCTTGGGGAACATTAATCTGTATTTACAGAAAGGTTTGTAAAAAAAATTGCAAATGTTACATATATTATTTAGTAAAATGTGTATACAACCATGGACACAATAACTGCGTGCTTTCCCACGACACAGAAAGGTAAAACATAGTAGTATGTGGACCTCGTACGGACATTCCTATTGAATCAAGATCACTTGACAGGTGATATCCACATGCGTGGAATTAACTAGCGGTTAGTCCAGTAACTTACGTCGTATGCTCCGGCTTTGATTTGCGCATAAAGTCTATGCTGATCCTCGTCCCAGAATGGAGGATAGCCCACTAATAATATGTATAATATCACGCCTGGAACAGAAAACACAGGTAATCAAAAACACCTTCAGAAGCTCACAAACATTTTACAGAAACAAATAGAAAACAGTAGGGACGGGAGATCCTAAGTAAAATAATTGATTCGAAAATTTAGATCCGATTGGTGAACAGATGAAAAATCAAAAAATGGATTAATTCTAATGAAAAACTAGAAATTTACACAGCGACCATGAGCTCTGACAGGTTAGTTTCCGATGCATTCAAACTGAACACCAAAATGGTTTAGTTATACTTGGCAGAATAAGTCAATTGACATTGTGTTGCATAGTGGGACCTTGATCAGAGCCGGCAAGAGTGTTTTGTAACTGTCTTGTTTTGATCTGGGCTCTGTTGCTTTTGACATAAAATGATGTAAGAGGTTTGAATAAAGGATACAATATTGGCGACGAGGATTAAGAAGAAATAATGTCTATTGGGAAGATCGGCGTATATCAGGTTGGTGCGTCGTGGAAAGATTACGCAAGTCAAATCTTTTTCTATTTTTTAGCTAATGAAATAAAAACTGAGCTAAAGAAGAAACATGTATTTCTCTCTGTGTGTGGGACTGAGTTGTTCGCCACAGCAAGGAAGGAACTGAAGCCAAAGAAGATCGAGGATGCATCTTTTGTAGAGATCATCGAGGTATTGACTCGGTTGTACGTGGTAAAGCCAAATGATATTGTGGCCAGTTTCCAGTTTCATACCCGAAGACAAGGAGAGGGCGAGCCGTTTGGAGTGTTTTTAGATGATCTAAAAAAAATTAGGAGAAGGATGCAACTTTCTGGAGGTAGAGAGAATGATGCGAGATCGAATAGTTTGTGGAATAGAAGACTCCAGGTTACAGGAAAAGTGGTTGGCTTGCAGAGATTTGACTTTTGAGCAAGCTGTGCGTGATCAGGGCCTTGATCAGAGCCGGCAAGAGTGTTTTGTAACTGTCTTGCCTTGATCTGGCCTCTGTTGCTTTTCACATGAAATGATGTAAAGGTGGATTCACACGGCCGTTTCAAACTTCCCAAGTTTGCCGAAGTTCCGAATCGCCGTTCCAAAAACTCCTGTGTGAACTATGAAAAGATTCGAACTGCGAAGATTGAGTTCCAAACTTTCACAGTTCACACGAAAGTTTTTGGAACGGCGATTCGGAACTTCGGCGAACTTGGGAAGTTTGGAACGGCCGTGTGAATCCACCTTAACAGATTTTGAATAAAGAATACAATACATTGTTCATGTATTTCATCCATACAAAATTAAAAATAATCAACATGAAATAATAGATTTACCATTAATAGAAAGCAAAAAATTGATTAATCAAAAAAAGTTGGCAGTGTTTGCGCTATTCTGCAATGACTTCAAAGTTTTGCCAGCTAAGGGTGGCCCAAACATTGCAACAAGCCCATTTAGAGCCACCAAAATCACAAAACAACAAACACTGCAACGACTTTATTGCCATGAGAAGTGAACAATATCCAGGCAAAGTGGGGCTCGAAGTGAGTGATTGGGGGGGGGGGGGGGGGGGGGGGGGGGCACTCTCTAGCTGCAGAAGAGCTCTACCAACTCAGCTCACCGAGAGGTCCTTGGATCACAGACAATTTTAACTCGTACATCTCTTATTATCAATTCATCATAGCACTTCCAACTCCATGGTTATGTGAATTAACAACGCCATGTTTCGCAACGAAAAGACCAGCAATACTCTAGTTTAAAAAAAAACTGTTCTTATTACGCAAGACTTTCAAAAACACTTTAAAGAGACAGTCCCATTGTAACTGATCGGAAAGATGGTGTTTTTACATTATGTAAGTTGTAACTATGATACGTACCACAGGCCCAAATGTCAACTGGCTTGCCATAAGGTTCTTTTTTTAACACTTCTGGTGATAGGTAGCCAGGTGTGCCAGCAAAACCTAGAAAACAGAAAAACAATATTCAGTTCCTGAGGGCATCAAATGAATACCCTATGAAGGAAACCTAACATTGGTTCGACTCGGGTCATCTTGAAAGTTAGCATATAACTGATTTGAAAATAGAGAAAGTGCACACTCTTCTTATGTCTTGACTTACAACTACTTGAGCAGACCAGCACAAATATTCTGTAAAAGATACACTGCAATTTGCCAATACACTTCTCAGTGAAGTTCTGTAAGTTACACTTTACAAAATACTTTATATCAATGCAATGTCTGAATGCACTCAATATATTGTCATTACAATTCTTATTTCGTTTGTGTTTTGAAGTCACAACTGATGTATCACTATCAACTATGTATTTTCGTACAAAACCTTGACTTTACGTCAAAACAAGAAAAAATATAAATTTTTTAATATAAATATCAAGATTTTTTTACGGAAATGAAACGCAGGGGGATGAAATGATCAGTCGAGCATAGAAACAAGAAGGAAGAAGATGAAGCCATGTTGCTTGTGTCGAACTCACCGAACCATGCTTGCTGCTCGCCCTGGACTTCTATCGCCAATCCGAAGTCTGCTAACTTGACAGCTGCACCTTTTAGTTTACTTGCTAGTAGAAGGTTTTCTGGCTGCAAGAATCAGAAAACACACACCGGTAACTTCAGACCTCGACGACGTCCACGAGGGAAAGTAAGAAGTAGAAATGCCACATTTTAAACCATCGGGGAGCAGGAAACAAACATAAATCCGAACTTCACAGATTAGTCTATTGAAAGGTAGACAAATTCTAGGAGTGAAATTGTACTGGTAGATTTCATTACTTTGTAAAACTGTGTTTATGAAATAAATTTCATCTGATTTAGATATTGCAATTAAAAGTTTGGTGTACTCAACTAATTCGGGAGGAAATATTTCTTCTTATCGCCATAGTACTCCGTCAAAGGGAACATTTCAACATATTTTTTTATTTTATTTATATTGTTTTCAAATTTGCAAAGGTGAAGATATTATTAGCACATTTTACCTTGAATCGTCTGAATTTGGGCACACATATTGTAATAACAAGTATCAGAATCAAGAAATACTAAATAGCAAACTATTTTTCACATTTAAAATAGGTAATTTGATGGTTCAGAAGCTATGACGAAATTGAGGAAATACTGACTCGTGACTCCTGAATGTAGATGGAAGTACAATTTACTCTAAAGCGATTAATATTAGTAAGCGAGATATTTTGTTGAATTTGAAATTACTTATTCAAACAATACCTGTGTAGATGGTTTAAAACAGGTTTCCCACACTAAGTATTGTATTCGATTGAAGTTCAAGGCAGTTTCATTTTGTAACGATCTCAAATCAACATAAAACTAATGAACACACATCCACAAATGATTACTAAACGTTGAGCACTCCGTTATGACCGCACTTTTCTAACATAAAGCCAAAGCACACACATGGCACTCGGAGGTCCGAGAGTGCCCAACGCCGTCGCCAAACGACAGGATGATTAAAGATACATTATCAAGAATTGCGTGGCCGTTGAACTTCGATCTGACATACGAATACTCTATGAAGTTGAATTGAATGAAGAACGAATAGAAGAGAAGAGGGAGAAAAAGAGAAAAAAGTTTCACATCCGTAGTGGAATGATAGTGGACAATCGTGATGTCGAGAAATAAACGCTGCGATGAGATTTGAATTGGAATTGTGCCGTATCATGATTCAGAGTTAATTGGTGAAGAAATTTAGAAGAGCTGCATAAGTGATAAAGATATAACATTTTAGGTTTGAACTTTCATAGTTAACATTTGATTTACAATAAAAACAGAGAACTGAAATATATGATTGCTTTCAAAATTAAATTAAACTTGTCAAATTTATGAGCTGTTAGCAAAATCTGTCAAATAATAAAACTCCCCAGGTGGAATTCCATTTATTCATAGACAAAATTATTCAAATTATTGTCAGTGAAAAATATAGAAGTTATTTTAAATGATATTTGATTCACGAATGTCCACATGATTCCAAAGTATACATCAAGTTTGTATCTTACAATGAAAAGCGAGTGCGTGATAAAATGAGAATTAAGAGTAGAAGTGAAGATTGGTGTCTTACTTTTAAATCCCTATGTACGATTCCTTGCTAAATCACGGGAGAGGGAGAAAGAGTGTTTGAGGACAGCAGACTCACACAACGCAATGCTTGCCACGACACTCAACGCTCGGCCGCAATCCACGCGCGACGCAACGCAACAGACTTACGCAACATTTTCATCACATTTTCCTTTGGTCTGTTGTAGTTTTTTTTAAAATAAACGTTAGAAATGTTATTAATCACAATTTGGATGCTTGCAGAAATGATGCCAACAATTATTTAAAATAAAATTGTTTTCCTGCCAATAATGTACACAGACATTGTGAAATGCTGAACAGTATTATACTACCTACTATATAACTACTGTAACGATTGAATCCTACACTATATAAATGAATAATATCAATTACTCAGTCGAAAAGTAATGGTATGATATTTCAAAACAATTATTGAGACAATGAGAACGAGGATCCCTATTGTATGCATCATTTTCTTTCCGTATACTAGACGTTGTTCACTGTAGCAATTTACATAATTAATCACACTAAATTATCCAGGTACTAAAATTAATTGAATTTTTTTTTAAAGCAGTAATGTCACAAGCAGATATGCCAACTTGCTTGTAAAAGACTACGTAAGAGATAAAATAGACTATGCGGAAGTGTTGTATTGGCTCTAACAACATAATTTAAATTAAACAATTTGATTTTAATATTGTATTAAAAACTGCGTTTCTGTATTGTTTACCCACGTTGATTGCGGCCGGGCTAAATGTTACCTTCAACAATGAGTTGTCACTGGAATAAACTAAGTAAAATATGCAAAAATTATTAAATGTAACATTTTAGGTAATAACTTTCTTTACCCTATTTTCATTTTACAATTATGGAGACGTTTCATTTTACAAAGTGATATAGGTAATCAAAATGTCAAATTACTTCAAGTAGGTATATTATTATCATTATTATTACTTCTCTTGCTTCTTGATAGGTCTACCATAAAATAGTGCATAACAATAAGTATAGCTTTATAATAATAATAATAATAATAATAATAAATATCTTTATTTTTAGAGCGAAGTTAAGCCAGTGGCTTCTCTTCCACTTAACTCTTTTGTTAACATAAGTGGTACAGTGTCAAGTAAATATGTGAATAAAAGGAAAATTTTACAATGTATAATTCGACTATGGATAAGTTATTGATTGACATTAAGGAACAAAAAACATATGGATAATTAGAGTAATAATAACAAAGACAATAGTAACAGATACTTGAAGGAACTGAAAACTTCATGATTAATTAAATGATTGTATGAAAAAAAACATCTAGAAAAGAAAGTATACTTTTCATAATCATTTTAAAGCAGACGACACAATACGCTCCCTCGATAGATCAATCCAACCATGTGCAAGTGCAAAACACTTAATGATCCTCTATATCATTAGTAAACGATGCATTCGCTAATCCACTCTGCAGTCATCAAAAATACAAATATTTTCAACAAATTGAAAAAAAAATATTTTCAGGTTTTTGTATTGAATTATAATTGGAGTTGGCAAAATTTATGTTATAATGAACTACTATAATGTATTTAAAACTGTAGCTTACATTTTGACAGTGTAAGAAAACTTGAAACAAAACCTAGAAATGTCTTATTTATTAGTTTTTAATAGAGAGGGGCAAAAAAGATCAACAAGTATATACCTATACCTACCTAATCGATTATTTATTATTCAATATTGATAAATCGGTTGCTTACTGGCACAACTGGGGTTAACACCGAATACATTTTAACGGCGATTTGTTCATAAACAATATCCTTTTATCGTTGGGAGAAATGAAAATCGTAGTTTCACCGATGAATCTGTGTTCTAGCAGAGATCTAGTGTACTCTGGTTAAAGACCAGAGTTTAAGGTCAATTCGCTATAAAAAGCCTCATAATATATCAATACGTACATCTACGTAAAAGATTGAATACAGATAAGATCTGGCGATCCGATATATCATCTGAATCGATTCAGCTCACTCTAGAATCATATCAAATGATATATCAAGAAAGCTGCCCATCCCTAGTTCATAGCTCGATAGCTTCAAGCCAAAGCAAATTAATTTAGAAATCCATGATGACTGTGTTTCCTAGGGCAGTTTGTTACGAGCGTGCGTAGTGTGTCGTCCGCTTGGTCGACGGCAACATGAAGCGAGCGGCCGACGCGCACGGACTTACTTTAAGATCCCTATGCACGATGCCGTTGGTGTGACAGTGGTTCACGCTCTCGAGGATCTGCTGGATGCAATGCGAGGCGTCCGCTTCACTGTAGAATTCTCGCGCTACGATGTCCTCGAACAGCTCGCCACCCGTTACTCTGCAAGCAAACGACACACCGCGTTGTAGTCGGGACAGGTCGAGACAGGTCATCAGAAGACATGGCATGTGCATGTATATGGGCGCTTACGGAACAGGTATGGCTGCAAGGTAACGCTCTGAACTTGTATTCCGGAGGCCCGTGTTCGATTCCCGCGGCCGTCCTTCCTGACTGGGGTTTTTTCGTGGTATTCCCTCAGTCGACGGGCAAATGCTGGGAAGGTACCCTACAAATAGGCCACGACCGCCCCGTTCCCACCTTCCATCCTTACCTACTCTTCACCATCATCTCTCAATCATCGTCACAATCATTCATCTGTCGCCATTAGCCTCGCTGCAGAACAGTGCGACGTTAATCCCCAGAAAAATAGACATGACATAGAAGAAAGCAAATGGTTAGAAATAGGAATTTTGGAGTAATATATAGATTCAATTAGATTCTGGAGGAGTTGAATCAAGGCAACGATTAATCGAGACAGACGTAATTGATTTAAAAAATCGATGAATCGAAACTGAACTCCTAACTGAACTTCTTTGATACTAATGATGATTTTATCAATTTCTAATGTATGTTTCAAAGTATCTTGGTTTTGTACCTAACACAATCTTGATTGTTCACTACAAATAAATAAAATATCGATATCAAAATAGGTACCAAACTTTCATTGATCTGAGCGAAAAACTTCCATGCAAGAGCTTATTTTGCCCTTTTTCAAATGTTAATTTTATTCTAGCCAGTAGCGCCATCTTGAAAACGTTATTGATTTAAAAAAATCGATTAATCGGATGCAAACAATCGATCATGGACACAATCGATGCCCATCTCTAGCAATGGTGGGTTTGGTATTTGAATCACATACCCTTCCTGAGTGACGGAACTGAAGTTATGGTCTCTAAGTTGAGGCAAGTGTTGGGATGGTTCACTACTGATTGGTAACGTTAACCTCACTCCTTCAATTATGCTTCACAAATCATCATCATAATCAATCATCATCAGCCTAGTTTCGAAACAGTGCAATGTTAGGCCTGTGAAAATGTCGAGATAACTTTAGGATAGTGTGCACAACAGATTAAAGTTTAAAATGGTATGATCATCTGGAAAGAGTCACTTTGTTATTTGTTCCAGAGATAATTCGTATTTGTTATTCAACAAAAACTCTTTGTTACAACTATGTTGTTATCTATCTGTTACTTAACGTAAACAACTTTATGTGTAATGTAAGTAGGTACCATAAACTGTACTGACAACATTTCAACTACGATATGACAGCTGGATAGGAAACTGGACACGTTGAGAGTGAAACAACATAACATTTCGAGTGAAAAAGTATGGAGAAATGAGGTTATGTATTCCCACTCAAAAGAGTGGGTAATAGGTGATCAAATCGGACACTAAAAAATCTGATCATATCTGAACTGATTTGTAATGATTTCTGTAACGGTATTTCAATCTCAAAAACCCATTATCTTTAGATATTTCAGATACATTTCCAAGACTTTTGATATGGGTTTCCCAGAAATCAGATCTGTTCTTCTTGAAATGAATTTATGAAAAGCAACACCGAACAATATCGAATTTCCTGGAAATATAGACGAAGTAACTTATGAAGTTTCACATGAAAACGTAAAAGAATAACGAATTCTTTCGTCACAATGAATTCTCTGGAACTGAACACAATGTGAAGATTCTTAGAACCCCCCCCCCCCCCCCCACATCTAGAGCACACAAGTGGCCAAGTGCTTTTCATAACAAATCGTTAACGTTATGGCATGTGCATCAGACCAGACCATAGGACAGGGGCTGGCAAACTGCGGCTCCTGGGTGGTTCTTGAGTGGCTCTTTATAATTTAAATGAAAATCTGGAATGTAAAAATTTGAAAATTCGAAAAAAACGCCCTGCGGGGCAACAATTGGAAGGTTATTTTTTATTCAGTTTGTTCATTTTAGAGTCCCAGAATCACTTTTAAATTGCCGAAATTATTTTAAAAAAAGTCCTGCGGGGCATCAACTGGGGAGCTTCGTCGAAATATCAAAATAAACAAGTATTTCAATTTATTATTTTCGGTGTATTATATTTGATTGCCTTTACTGCGCCTTCCATTATTATTTAATATTTAAATTTTTGGTAAATTGGCTCCTTCACCAAAAAAGGTTGCCGACCCCTACCATAGGTCCATCATCCTAGGGTCCATGGTTGTATTTGATTTGAACTCACTTTACTCGGCATATTATCCGTTAAATACGTTTTTATTGTAAGAATCGCCTTCATACAAATAAAAACCATTTTAATTAGGTAATTCGATAGAAATATATTGCAGTTCTTGAGTTCGTTTCTCAACCGGCTGCAACAGAGCAACAGAGCAACAGTCCAACAGAGCAACATAGAGCAAGAGAGCAACAGAGCAACATAGAGCAACATGCCCTGAAAAAATCGGATCCAGCACTCATTTTTTTTAAATTTGAACCAATAAACGAATTTAATAAAATGGGTGTGCAAACTGCTGAATTGGTCTTTACATGTGTGCAAATTTCAGCTCGATCGGAGAAACGATGCTAACTGTATTATCGTCAGTAACGGAAAAAGAACAACAATAACAAAAGAGACACCGTGTCAAAAGAAAGAAAAAGATGCTCTTTTCGGTCGCTCATAACCCTGAACGTTCCGATTTCCTTATTCTTTCCTGTGTTATTATTTCAAAACGTATTGACCATGAGTCTAGATGAATGAAATTGAAAATGCATGGAGCTCATAGCCCGAGATATGTGACAGGGGCAGTTAAAGCGCGAGGAGTTTGCCGCGTTTTGCAGCCACTCTTTTGGATACGATTGGAGACAAAATAGGTTGACCAAATGATTTGAAATTTTAATCATAATTAGATAAAAGACAAACTTAGGGTTATCCCTTGGTGCATCTTTAATTTTTTGCTTCGTTAATTTGTAATAATTAGTTCATTTTTGTTGAAGAATGGTATATTTTCTTGTCTCAAGGGGTGTCGTATGAAATTTAATTAAAACAATATGCCAAGTGATAACCCTAAGTTTCTCTTGTATCTAATCATGATTAAAATTTTAGATCAATTGGTTCACGAGTATGGTCTCCAATCGTATCGGAAATTTCATATTTTGAGCGTTTTTGTTGAAAAACCGGTGCCTAATTAACAATGCAAGAAGCAAAAATGAAAAAGTGCTGCTAATAAACAATCAGACTGATCATGTGAACATCCTATCAAAGTTACACCCACTTAAGACCATTATTCGCTCTGAATTTTCTAAAACGGCCGAGCGCTAGTATCGGCTGCAAGTCATGGGTAGTGCTATTAGTACAATGAGCTTCCTACATGCTCAAAACAAGAGGTTGGCAGCATTGGTTGGAGCATACGTTTTACTGGGCAGCCCAAGGAAAAAAACTCTCTATGGGTAGACAAATTCGAACTAGCGAAAATTAAAGCTGGGCAACTTAAAAAAAATAACTCTATGGTTAGGCAGAATTAAAACTTGTGAAAATTTCATTATAAAAAAAGTACGACCCCGAGCAGATTCGAACCGGCGACCCCCAGCACCGTAAGCAGGCGCTCTACCAGACGTGCTACCAAGGCAACGATGCTGGAAGGCGTTCATAACCACTTCATATATAACCATACATAACCCCCATCAATGATGCCAACCTCGATATTTGATCATGCAGGCAGCTCGTTGTACTAATAGCTATAACCGTTTGATTCAACCCGTGCAAGTGTATGGTGACATCACGCGGCCAGCCAGTGGCGAGCTGCCCTCAAACTTCCCCCAAGCGCTTGTATCGGCTGCAAGTTTGATTCAACCCGAGCAAGTGTATGGTGACATCACGCGGCCAGCCAGTGGCGAGCTGCCCTCAAACTTCCCCCAAGCGCTTGTATCGGCTGCAAGTTTGATTCAACCCGTGCAAGTGTATGGTGACATCACGCGGCCAGCCAGTGGCGAGCTGCCCTCAAACTTCCCCCAAGCGCTTGTATCGGCTGCAAGTTTGATTCAACCCGTGCAAGTGTATGGTGACATCACGCGGCCAGCCAGTGGCGAGCTGCCCTCAAACTTCCCCCAAGCGCTTGTATCGGCTGCAAGTTTGATTCAACCCGTGCAAGTGTATGGTGACATCACGCGGCCAGCCAGTGGCGAGCTGCCCTCAAACTTCCCCCAAGCGCTTGTATCGGCTGCAAGTTTGATTCAACCCGTGCAAGTGTATGGTGACATCATGCGGCCAGCCAGTGGCGAGCTGCCCTCAAACTTCCCCCAAGCGCTTGTATCGGCTGCAAGTTTGATTCAACCCGTGCAAGTGTATGGTGACATCACGCGGCCAGCCAGTGGCGAGCTGCCCTCAAACTTCCCCCAAGCGCTTGTATCGGCTGCAAGTTTGATTCAACCCGTGCAAGTGTATGGTGACATCACGCGACCAGCCAGTGGCGAGCTGCCCTCAAACTACCCCCAAGCGCTTGTATCGGCTGCAAGTTTGATTCAACCCGTGCAAGTGTATGGTGACATCACGCGGCCAGCCAGTGGCGAGCTGCCCTCAAACTTCCCCCAAGCGCTTGTATCGGCTGCAAGTTTGATTCAACCCGTGCAAGTGTATGGTGACATCACGCGGCCAGCCAGTGGCGAGCTGCCCTCAAACTTCCCCCAAGCGTTTGTATCGGCTGCAAGTTTGATTCAACCCGTGCAAGTGTATGGTGACATCATGCGGCCAGCCAGTGGCGAGCTGCCCTCAAACTTCCCCCAAGCGCTTGTATCGGCTGCAAGTTTGATTCAACCCGTGCAAGTGTATGGTGACTTCACGCGGCCAGCCAGTGGCGAGCTGCCCTCAAACTTCCCCCAAGCGCTTGTATCTGCTGCAAGTTTGATTCAACCCGTGCAAGTGTATGGTGACATCACGCGGCCAGCCAGCGGCGAGCTGCCCTCAAACTTCCCCCAAGCGCTTGTATCGGCTGCAAGTTTGATTCAACCCGTGCAAGTGTATGGTGACATCATGCGGCCAGCCAGTGGCGAGCTGCCCTCAAACTTCCCCCAAGCGCTTGTATCGGCTGCAAGTTTGATTCAACCCGTGCAAGTGTATGGTGACATCACGCGACCAGCCAGTGGCGAGCTGCCCTCAAACTTCCCCCAAGCGCTTGTATCGGCTGCAAGTTTGATTCAACCCGTGCAAGTGTATGGTGACATCACGCGGCCAGCCAGTGGCGAGCTGCCCTCAAACTTCCCCCAAGCGCTTGTATCGGCTGCAAGTTTGATTCAACCCGTGCAAGTGTATGGTGACATCACGCGGCCAGCCAGTGGCGAGCTGCCCTCAAACTTCCCCCAAGCGCTTGTATCGGCTGCAAGTTTGATTCAACCCGTGCAAGTGTATGGTGACATCACGCGGCCAGCCAGTGGCGAGCTGCCCTCAAACTTCCCCCAAGCGCTTGTATCGGCTGCAAGTTTGATTCAACCCGTGCAAGTGTATGGTGACATCACGCGGCCAGCCAGTGGCGAGCTGCCCTCAAACTTCCCCCAAGCGCTTGTATCGGCTGCAAGTTTGATTCAACCCGTGCAAGTGTATGGTGACATCACGCGGCCAGCCAGTGGCGAGCTGCCCTCAAACTTCCCCCAAGCGCTTGTATCGGCTGCAAGTTTGATTCAACCCGTGCAAGTGTATGGTGACATCAGGCGGCCAGCCAGTGGCGAGCTGCCCTCAAACTTCCCCCAAGCGCTTGTATCGGCTGCAAGTTTGATTCAACCCGTGCAAGTGTATGGTGACATCACGCGGCCAGCCAGTGGCGAGCTGCCCTCAAACTTCCCCCAAGCGCTTGTATCGGCTGCAAGTTTGATTCAACCCGTGCAAGTGTATGGTGACATCACGCGGCCAGCCAGTGGCGAGCTGCCCTCAAACTTCCCCCAAGCGCTTGTATCGGCTGCAAGTTTGATTCAACCCGTGCAAGTGTATGGTGACATCACGCGGCCAGCCAGTGGCGAGCTGCCCTCAAACTTCCCCCAAGCGCTTGTATCGGCTGCAAGTTTGATTCAACCCGTGCAAGTGTATGGTGACATCACGCGGCCAGCCAGTGGCGAGCTGCCCTCAAACTTCCCCCAAGCGCTTGTATCGGCTGCAAGTTTGATTCAACCCGTGCAAGTGTATGGTGACATCATGCCACCAGCCAGTGGCGAGCTGCCCTCAAACTTCCCCCAAGCGCTTGTATCGGCTGCAAGTTTGATTCAACCCGTGCAAGTGTATGGTGACATCATGCGGCCAGCCAGTGGCGAGCTGCCCTCAAACTTCCCCCAAGCGCTTGTATCGGCTGCAAGTTTGATTCAACCCGTGCAAGTGTATGGTGACATCACGCGGCCAGCCAGTGGCGAGCTGCCCTCAAACTTCCCCCAAGCGCTTGTATCGGCTGCAAGTTTGATTCAACCCGTGCAAGTGTATGGTGACATCACGCGGCCAGCCAGTGGCGAGCTGCCCTCAAACTTCCCCCAAGCGCTTGTATCGGCTGCAAGTTTGATTCAACCCGTGCAAGTGTATGGTGACATCACGCGGCCAGCCAGTGGCGAGCTGCCCTCAAACTTCCCCCAAGCGCTTGTATCGGCTGCAAGTTTGATTCAACCCGTGCAAGTGTATGGTGACATCACGCGGCCAGCCAGTGGCGAGCTGCCCTCAAACTTCCCCCAAGCGCTTGTATCGGCTGCAAGTTTGATTCAACCCGTGCAGGTATATGGTGACATCACGCGGCCAGCCAGTGGCGAGCTGCCCTCAAACTTCCCCCAAGCGCTAGTATCGGCTGCAAGTTTGATTCAACCCGTGCTAGTGTATGGTGACATCACGCGGCCAGCCAGTGGCGAGCTGCCCTCAAACTTCCCCCAAGCGCTTGTATCGGCTGCAAGTTTGATTCAACCCGTGCAGGTATATGGTGACATCACGCGGCCAGCCAGTGGCGAGCTGCCCTCAAACTTCCCCCAAGCGCTTGTATCGGCTGCAAGTTTGATTCAACCCATGCAAGTGTATGGTGACATCATGCGGCCAGCCAGTGGCGACCTGCTTTCAAACTTCCCCCAAGCGCTTGTATCGGCTGCAAGTTTGATTCAACCCGTGCAAGTGTATGGTGACATCACGCGGCCAGCCAGTGGCGAGCTGCCCTCAAACTTCCCCCAAGCGCTTGTATCGGCTGCAAGTTTGATTCAACCCGTGCAAGTGTATGGTGACATCACGCGGCCAGCCAGTGGCGAGCTGCCCTCAAACTTCCCCCAAGCGCTAGTATCGGCTGCAAGTTTGATTCAACCCGTGCAAGTGTATGGTGACATCACGCGGCCAGCCAGTGGCGAGCTGCCCTCAAACTTCCCCCATTACCCCGGTGTAATTGAGCGCGCTATTCCACCTCATCACGTGACATGTGAAGCGCTTATGTCCTCCTAGATTCTTCACCCGTATTGAGATGGCGCGTAAGGTCGAACTTGCTATGTAAAGATACGGGAAAACCGCCCTTAGAGCGTGATGACGATAAGGGATAAGAATCTTTCATGACAGTCAAGTACATGAGGTGACGGATGCAGAAAAAATAATCACAAAACTATCGTTCAGCACAGGCGCGTAGTAAGGGGGGGGGGATGGGGGGATTATCCCCTCCCCCCACTCGAGCAGTCCGACACCCCATTCAACATACAAAATTAAGTTTAGTGTCGGAGAATCACTTAAAAAATGTTTAAATTCTAAAAAAACACCCTGCGGGGCAAAAAGAGGGAGTTATTTGTTGTATTTTGAGCATCCCAGAATCGATTTTAAAATTTTTATATTCGAGAAAATGCCAAGCGGGGCAACATTTGGATTTTTTGCTTCCGTTTCTGCGTTTTAAAGCTCCCGAATTACTTTCAAGTGGTTTAAATTCTAAAAAACGCCCTGCGGGGCTACCCCCCCCCCCCCCCCCCCATGGTGAAAGTAGTTCCTACGCGCCTGCCTCAGCAATAAAAGGAAATTATATTCTTTTCCTATGCAATCAAAACTGCATGTCATGTTTACCTACAATCATGTAGGCGGTTGTTAAAAATGTCTTCTCAAATCTTGAAAAAGCAAAATGTGTTATTATACAAATGGTGACAGCTGTAGGATTATATTATACATCTGATTGTTGTATCAGTAAATTTAAAAGCTAATTAAGACATTTGAGACGAGTTGTGTACCTAATAATTCGTTTCATTTCATGTAGTATCAACTCAAAAGCCCTGCTGAAAAATCTTGGCACGAATTTGGCAAGATCAATATCTTGGAGTTACTAAGCTGAAGACAAAATCTGCGTAACGGCCAATCAGATAGGACCAAGTGTTACAAAAGTTGGTTCGGGGGAAAAGTTGGAAATCGACCCACGTTCATTGTAAGAGTCTCGGTGGCGTTAAAAAAAATAGAAAACAAAACAAACTGGCATTGATCGAGATTCTTGTATTCATTGTCAAGTACACGTGTCGTTGAAATGCTTTATGAAGAGAATTTCTTTCATCGTCATCTGACATTATTAAATCAGCGCCGTACGTTGTTCATAAAACATAAAAACAAATAGAAAGTCCATCTCATGGCATATAGTTCACAACACAACATGTTCAAATGTAATCATGCACTTCAAAGAAATGTGCGCAAATACAAATACAATTCGTTTAGCGCCGACTCTCTTGATATTTCACAAAAATAAATACGTAAAGGTCACAGCCTCCTAGAGAGCACACCAGACGCTTCCAACGAGGAAAATACAAATAAATAAGCTGTGAAATTTCTCCAAATATTACGTCACTTCTCGCAGCAATCGATTTTCCCGAGTATAAAAGCTTATAATATACGACAACGAAGAATCAAACCCACGCCATTTTCCTTTCCGAGATTTCGGAGAAGAACAGGACAGGTGTAAATACTTTTAGCATGGGTTCATTAGTTTTACATATGAAAGGATCGAGTACATTTTTGTGGAAGTTGTCGCATTTAAATTTTGAGAAATAATGTCGCAAATTTATATATTTTTGGAGACGTAAAATTTTTATACAAGCTGTCGAAACGAACGAAAATGAATAGAATTAGGTTTTTGTTTATTGGTCAATTATGTAATATGTGAGCCGAAACAACTATTTTTCTCATGTATCATTCCGTTACGCTTTAGTTTTCGTGATGCACGCAATTTAATTTCGTAGCTTTTACTATGTATAATTCAAATTACAACTTTTATACCACTCAACTTCGAAGCGATCTACAAACGAGGACGAACCGCTTCAAAACATCACCGAAACAACAGAAGATGAAAGTTCAAAAGCAAGCGGTTACAAAGTATAATTCAAACCAACCTCCAGAGATGATGAAATTTTCTGAAAAAAATGTTATCACGAAATCCGTCTAGAACAAAGGATCCTTCTGAACTGTCAAGTGATATTGAAGAGTGGAGAGGAGCGAAATGAAAGAAGCGCTCGTGTATTAAGTGCAGGACACGAGGATTATAACAAAAGAATTCGGCCGGGGGTTGGGAGAGATCCACTCTCATTTTCATCCCCGCGTGGTGGAAAATACCGGATTGAGAGGGAAACGTTCTCGGCAAGGTGCGCGCTTTAGCTCGTGGTTCGCTATGAGATATCTGACATTTCAATGGAATATCTGAACGAGATTTCCAGGCAATCGTGCCGACAAGTTGACTCGAGAGCCTTCCCAATTGCGTTTGTGAACACCTTTCATGTCAAACATCATACTATGTATCCATTGACGTACACTGGTAGTCAATGATGTATCATCAGGTGCTACGTGGAACAAGTTGGGTGAGTGGTAACGCTCTGAACTTGTATTCCGAGGTCGTTTTTCCTGACTGGGGTTTTTTCGTGGGTTTCCCTCAGTCAACAGGCAAATGCTGGGAAGGTACCCTACTAATAGGGCAAGGCCCCTTCTCCTTCCCACCTTCCATCCTTACCTACTCTTCGACATCATCTCCCAATCATCATCATAATCATTCATCCGTCGCCATTAGCCTCGCTGCAGAACAGTGCGACGTTAAGCCCCAGACCAAAAAAAATCATCAGGTGCGTAGGAAATAAATGCAAGGGGGGGGGGGGGGGAGGGGGGGGGGGAGAGTGTAACATAAGTTTATCTGGTGATACTATAGGTTACGAAGACAATGGGGAGGGGGTCTGGGGGAGTGCCACCCAGTGATACGCAGTTACCACAACCCCCACATTTGTTTGAATTTCAGGTATAAATTTCACTAATTTGGTGTATTTCTAGGCGATTCTAACACTTTTTAGGAATATTATTAATCTTGAAATAAATGTATAATATCAGGGGGGGATATCCCCCCATTCCCCACCCCCTTCCTATACGCGCTTGTGTATCATGTTACCCCTAAAATAAAACAAGCGATAGTAAAATAACTCAACAAAGTTTTATGCAAAACATTCATTCTAATTTGAAGTTTTATTGGCTGGCATTCCTTTGTTATTAAAAAGAAAGAAGCTACTCCCAGAAAGAACCCACGATCGCGAACGTCCGGTCGCACACGAGTTCTGACCCGGCAGGAACAAAAGACGAAAGAAACCATACAAAAACAAACTGCTCACGTCTGTTGAGAAATGACGTAGAAAACAGCCGGTTACGAGGTGATAAGAACTGAGTTAGTGATACTTTATTAAATACATTTCTTTGAGCTGTTGTTTGTTCACATATTTCCATCGCTCTCCGCAAGTAGTTTAAGAAAGCTATACTGATGATGTTGGCAATTCACAGAAGTTTTATTTCCCGACTGTAATCGTATGCCCCACCGGATATTATTTATCTAGAAGATCTGATATTTAAATACCGTTTGCCAACAACTCAATATTAATTTAATTTTACATTATAATTTTTTCCTAGAACAATAATCGGTTATTTAGATGTAATACTATGAAGTTACAAATGAAAATCACTCGGATCAACAACAAAATTCCGAACTGTATGTAAATCAACTTTATTTTTCCTGAACTCCAAAAACTGTCAAACGTCAAACTTGAGGGATCTCGAATATCATGGAATATCAGCTCAACTTGATATAGTCGAAACGAAAAATGATCATAATCTGGAATCTCCATTTGGAACTTATCCATAACTTATTGTGTTCTTTTCGCATTTCAGGTCAAAAGAAGGTATATTTTTTTACAAAAGATTGATAATCAGCAACTGAGAATGTAGAATGTACGAATAAAATGTATTCGACCAAAGGATGAATTAAAAAAAATTAAATACATGACCTGTTGGGAGGCCTGGGACACGACTATAAAATGCCGAGAGCCTTGCATATGATAGAATAAACATATTTGAATGGTTCAGGGAAATAACGCTAAAAGTCCATTTTTAGAATCTTGCAGTGATTTTAATGAGCTTAATAATTCATTATATACCCTCGGTTTCTAGAAAATATTGCCACAAAGTCTTAAAAACGCAATTGAAACATCGCTTTAAAACCTCGTTTATCTCAGTTTCATCCGAATGTGACTCCCAGCGTTCTTCCCCTGTACCCTTCATTAACATTCGCCACGAGAAAGTTGCACTGGCGAGCTAATCCCGTATAATCTGTCACTGGTCCATGCACGTGTTCCATAGCAACCTGCTGACACCTGTAACTCTGTACAGTGTCATGGGGACAAGAAGTAGAACATGATCAATACCAGATCAGATGGTGATGCACTGGCGAGCTAATCCCGTATAATCTGTCACTGGTCCATGCACGTGTTCCATAGCAACCTGCTGACACCTGTAACTCTGTACAGTGCCATGGGGACAAGAAGTAGAACATGATCAATACCAGATCAGATGGTGATGCACTGGCGAGCTAATCCCGTATAATCTGTCACTGGTCCATGCACGTGTTCCATAGCAACCTGCTGACACCTGTAACTCTGTACAGTGCCATGGGGACAAGAAGTAGAACATGATCAATACCAGATCAGATGGTGATGCACTGGCGAGCTAATACCGTATAATCTGTCACTGGTCCATGCACGTGTTCCATAGCAACCTGCTGACACCTGTAACTCTGTACAGTGCCATGGGGACAAGAAGTAGAACATGATCAATACCAGATCAGATGGTGATGCACTGGCGAGCTAATCCCGTATAATCTGTCACTGGTCCATGCACGTGTTCCATAGCAACCTGCTGACACCTGTAACTCTGTACAGTGTCATGGGGACAAGAAGTAGAACATGATCAATACCAGATCAGATGGTGATGCACTGGCGAGCTAATCCCGTATAATCTGTCACTTGGTCCATGCACGTGATCCATAGCAACCTGCTGACACCTGTAACTCTGTACAGTGCCATGGGGACAAGAAGTAGAACATGATCAATACCAGATCAGATGGTGATGCACTGGCGAGCTAATCCCGTATAATCTGTCACTGGTCCATGCACGTGTTCCATAGCAACCTGCTGACACCTGTAACTCTGTACAGTGTCATGGGGACAAGAAGTAGAACATGATCAATACCAGATCAGATGGTGATGCACTGGCGAGCTAATCCCGTATAATCTGTCACTGGTCCATGCACGTGTTCCATAGCAACCTGCTGACACCTGTAACTCTGTACAGTGTCATGGGGACAAGAAGTAGAACATGATCAATACCAGATCAGATGGTGATGCACTGGCGAGCTAATCCCGTATAATCTGTCACTGGTCCATGCACGTGTTCCATAGCAACCTGCTGACACCTGTAACTCTGTACAGTGTCATGGGGACAAGAAGTAGAACATGATCAATACCAGATCAGATGGTGATGCACTGGCGAGCTAATCCCGTATAATCTGTCACTGGTCCATGCACGTGTTCCATAGCAACCTGCTGACACCTGTAACTCTGTACAGTGCCATGGGGACAAGAAGTAGAACATGATCAATACCAGATCAGATGGTGATGCACTGGCGAGCTAATACCGTATAATCTGTCACTGGTCCATGCACGTGTTCCATAGCAACCTGCTGACACCTGTAACTCTGTACAGTGCCATGGGGACAAGAAGTAGAACATGATCAATACCAGATCAGATGGTGATGCACTGGCGAGCTAATCCCGTATAATCTGTCACTGGTCCATGCACGTGTTCCATAGCAACCTGCTGACACCTGTAACTCTGTACAGTGTCATGGGGACAAGAAGTAGAACATGATCAATACCAGATCAGATGGTGACGATTCAATGATTAGGATGCACTGGCATAACAATTCCATGTTGGTTGCTGGGGGTAGGGGGTGGGGGAATTAATACCATAAGACCAACAATATCGATAATCGACAGCAATGAAACGTTAGATAATGTATCAAATCAATCATAATTTGTGTTTAAATTGCGTTAACATGCACTAAATTCTGTATGTACTGAATTAAAAAAATGTCCGGACCCCCGCGGCCCGGACCCGCGTATTGTTGTGATGCAAATCGAACGTTATATATTCGACTCCTCTTCTAGTACGAATGTAGTGGCAATGCAGTAGGTACTTACAGATCAAAGACCAAATAGTGGAAGTGTTCTTCTTGTATGCTGTCGTGGAGTCGCACTGTAACAAGAGAAAAACACGATGAGCATCACGTCAGGTACACTTGGCACAACTAAAAGTGATCGCTGAATACATCTGATTGACTGAGCAATGTTAGAAGTGACCTCACATTTCAATGATAACAACAAGCATCGATTGTTATGGAACATGACCTGGGGCATTATTCTAGAACTTTTAAATTCCCAATTCCAATGGAATTCGATTGCATCCAACGTTAATCCTTATGGCCGCGGCCGGATTCCATCAGAATGGAATTGGGAAAACGTTCTCGAATAGAGCAGTAATTCAAATGTGTTCACCAATCATTTATTATTACGCAAATTTGCATGGAGTCTTGAATCAAATAATTCACATATCGACGGATGATTGATGATGATGATGATGATGATGATGATGATGATGATGATGATGATGATGATGATGATGATGATGATGCGACGATATAATAGGTAACGATGTACGGATGGACAGGGGGCGGTCGTAGCCTATTAGTAAGCAGGGAAACTCTCCATCATTTCATACCGAGGAACCACGAAAAGACCATCAGTCATGATACAGTGCAATATCAGTAAGTGACGTCAGCAATGGTTTGGTCTAAATCCATAAAACATCTGTTCACGTTTCACTCCCCTTTAAAAACGAAGACATTTATTTATTCCGCTTTAAACAGAAAGCTGAATATTACTCTGGGCGTAGTAATTGAATTGGTTATCAGTCTGTCGAATCGAACAGCTTCAAGCGAGGGAATTGTCATTTCAATTTCCCTCCGAGGCCGGGAAAACTGACGGACTTTCCCGACGAGTTTCGATTAAGCGGGAAAACATCTGAGATAAGAAACTTTCGGTTTCGCCCTGGAGTTCGTGTTAGGACCACATTAGAGACTCGGCTAAACTAAACCCATTTGACACTTTCACCGTCGCTGCCCGTGTGTTTTTATCTAACTATAGGATGATAACTGACATTATCGGTTACTGCATGTCACTGAAACCAAGTCGGAACACGTGTGTTGGCGGGCGGAAACATTATTTTACACACAGCAAATTTTGTACAAATGTATCGTCGTAAATTTTGACACACTGACATGATTTACAATCGGTTGTTGGATACCCTTTTTTGGGAACGATTGGACACGAAATGAGTGAACGAATTGTTCAACTTCTGAGTCACATTACTTGATAGAAATTAGAACATGTTCTAAGTGATATAAAAGTTGAGCTCAAGTTCTGTGACAAGAAGTTGTTTCGTGTAAAAACAAAATTGTGTGAAAAATGCAAATGTGACACAGAAGTTGTTCAAGAAATTGTACCGTGTAAATCAGGCTTTAGGGTTGTTATGGCACATTTATAAAAAAAAAAGCTATTGTATTGCTTGCATTTTGGTAAAAATTGTCTGGGCGCTTATATAAAATATTTAAAAAAAATGTTCCAACCACCCGGACATCCATGAAAAGCATACATTGACATGTTATATAAATTAGTTCACAGGTTTGGTCCCATTGTTCCCGATTGGCCGTACTTTTGAGCGGTTGATGCAAAACCCAATGGAACATTTTAACCATCTCAATTTTCGTCATCACAAATAGTTGCCAATAAATCTTACTAAAATAGAAATAATCAAAATACACGCTTGCTACTTCGCTAATTATAGTCCTTAATTTCTTTGCTGTCAGCTTTCCTATTGCAATTTCGATAATTGTCTTGCTTTATTCAGAGATTCCGTAACGGCAATATGACACATTAAAGAACATCTTACATTAAAAACCTTCGATATTTTACTTTCTAATACATTACACGTCTGTAGAGTTCCCCCAAACCCATTCGACATTCAAGTGGAGAGAAAACATTCCATTCTGATAAACAGTGGAGATTACGTTGTTCATCCCTTGGGTTGGTAATCATGCAGAGTGGAATCCAATGATGAGTTGTTGATTACAGATGTTGCCAACTTACGAATAAAACCCCAGCGGCTATCCACCGCTGAACATTTCAGCAATCAACTTAAAAGGCAGAGTTATTTGGTTAAGAATTATTCTTCTTGATTGCGGCTTCACCGGTAAATATGAATCTTTCAGTTTAATAAAACCAGGAGTTCTTGAATGTTCACATTTGCACGGTGAGATTTATTCCACTTCATGAATGAGACCAAGACAAGAAATTAACACATTGATGCTAATTGGACCTAATATTTAGCTCCCATGAGTTTAGTTCTCAAAAGTTAGTTACGAAACTGCATAATTAGCAACTAATTGAGAGACAATAAGCTGACCCATGATCCTAATGAAAAGAGCAGTAGAAGGCCCGATGTCAATTCCAATTATTCTTGAAGTGAGCTAAAAAACAGTAGGTCTTCATCGCATCGTATTGTAATGGGGACATGAGTATTGTGAAAGAGAAACATTTTGGTGGCATCAGTCGATTTGCAATTGATAGAGCTTGATTATACATAATTCCAAATAAGTGCAACGCAAAATAGGTTGTACTCTGAAAGTTGAAAGTAGGTCTATTTACAAAATTTCGTTGTGAACGGATCCGTAAGTTTACATGGGTTTGACCATTGAAATTGCGTTAATTTTCTTAATTTTCGAACGTTTATTTTGCTGTAAACGCAGCTTAAGCGTAACGGCGACGCAAGACCAAATTAACACACTTTAAACTTGTTCCGTCATCGTTGTAAGCTAATTGAAATTCTCATATTGAACTCAACGTCATGTGGGTGGACCTAACGTCTCTCCCGTCTGCCTCCAGAACCCACTGGAGCTGTTGCGACGACCACATCGCGTCCCCGGAGGCCCCAGCGCGGTCCCGGACACTTCCCGCGGGATCAGTCTGGACGTCGTCATAACACGCCGGTCTCGCCACGATCGCCAGGTCAATATCATGGCGTCGGGACGCCTCTGGGGACCGGCGATCTTCCGCGGCGTCGTGCAGACCGCAGGGGTCGGGAGTCATAGACGGACGCAGCTTGGTGCGCGATTTGCAAGTAACGATCATGGTCAAATTCTTCGCGCGTTCGGCTGAGATCGTCTTACATTTCACCAAACCCTTCTTACCTATATGATTTCACCAGGGGCTGTATATCAATAGGTCATTGGGCAGGATTCCCGAAAGGTATTATGTGTACTAATACGAATTATCTTTCGATTTAATACCAAAAAACAGCATGTTAAATGAAAGATAACGCGTATTAGGAGATAATACTTCTTTGTGAGTCCAGACCCAGAATGAAGAGAAACCTGACACAGTACAACAATATGCTTCTTATCAATTCGTATAACAAAATCGACGAAAGCATTCATTGCCGTTAGCCAATCCAATTTGTTTGCAGTCAATGCCAACGTCTCACAGTTCAACCAATCGGTCTGAATGTGTGAAATTAGTACTTATTTGTAGAAATTTGTGAAATTATATTTTTAAGCAATGCCCATTAAACTTTTTTTCCCGCCATCGGGTAGCTTGGAGCGGTTTTATAAAAATGTAATGCTTGTTTTAAAATATTTGTAAAAGGTATAAGATATTTCAAAGAAATTATCACTATTCCTAGTATTTCAATGTCTATGATCGGCAATCGCTGATCAACGCGTTGCACATCTGGCTGAACTTGTCGTGTTAGTTGTCGACTGCATGATGATCGGCGACGAGCTGATAGAAACATCTGCAAAGTCGCAAGTGCAGACTCCGGACGAAACGCAGATGTCAACATGAGGCCAGTCTCAAGGGTGAACAGTCACGTGATAAGGAAACCAATCACAATACTCACACTATCAGCAATGTCTATTTCAACATCTTCTTCGTACATGTCTGTCTGAATACACCTCCATGTATAGGCCAAGAGGCACGTAATGACAAATTATAACCTTTTGCTGACAAATGTCAGATTTACTGCAAAAATAATGGACAAAAATGGCCGAACATGTGCCAGAAATGTACACTCGAACAAATAATAAACGGTACCTCGAAAGAAAAGGATTGTCAGCATCATCCCATTAAGTATGTGCTGATGCATTATCTAACTCTAGTAGGTGAGCTCTGATTTCATTGATAATAACAAGGATTCATTGTCAAGGAACCTGACCAACAGCCAATCCGTTTTGTACAAAGTATCGTTTTTAATTGGTTCGAGTGTTCCTAATTGTAAAATAAATAAGCTTGAAATACAATGTCCCTCTTCATTTCTTCCTTAAGCTGAAGATGTTACGAAAACTGTAACATTAGGACCTTTGCTAAGTTTAAATCTTTTGACAGAAACAATGACGGACTTAAGAGGCAAACGGAAGCGAACGGGAATCGCACGGTTCGTCAGAGCGTTTTTTGAAATTGTGTCTTCCCACTTGATAATTTTAAAAAATCAGATAGTAACGACCCATTACAGCCTAAAAGACTAAATAATGCCGCACATTGGTGTTCATAATGACCTCTGGTGCGACCTCAAAGTGTTAAATACGATATTTTTAATAAAATAATCGAAAATAATCGTATTTAACACTTTGAGGTCAGACCAGAGGTCATAATGAACTCCAGTGTGCGGCATTATTTAGTATATTAGGCTGTTATGGGTCGTTACTATCTGATTTTTTAAAATATTTAAGTGGGAAGACACAATTTCAAAAAAACGCTCTGACGAACCGTGCGATTTCCATTCGCTTCCGTATGCCTCTTAAGCTGAAGATGTTACGAAAACTGTCATCTTAGAACCTTGCTCAGATGATATCTCTTGGCAGAAACAATGACGGACTTAAGACGGCGAAGTTGAAGCTCGAATTACCGTCAATTTGTTGAACGTAGAACAAATGCTCGCCATCTCATTTTACCTCTGTGTCTCTCAAAGCCTTGACAAATGACTGCGAATGTCACAAGTAGTTTACGTATCCGCGGGTGTACAGCTCTTCTCGTCCCCATCCAAGATGTAGGCAATTGAAAGTGACCCGCCCCCTGCGGCCCATGAGGGGGGGGGGGGGGTCGACCCCTGCCTGGGGGATGATTTCTTCAAATCTCCCGCATTGTGTCCGTGCAAAGCTGTTACATCAGCCGCGTGTTCGAGCCCCGAGTATTATTAGATCCGGCCCGGACCCGAGGAGAGGAAGAGGTAATTCGCCGGACCGGCGGGAAAAGCGGATGATATCGTTTTCTTTTCTTCGTCGCGGGGTTGGTAGCGAGTACAATGTTACAGGCAGTCCCGGGGACTCGTAAATAGCTTGCAAATGGCGAAGTCTTTTCGATTATCTAGTGGAGCGGTCGCTCCACGCCAGCCAAGTCGTACGGCGCGCGCACACACTCATTTAAAAAGGCTGGAGCAAACCCACTTTTACTGTAAGCATCAAAGTGGCATTTTCGGCCTACTGGATCTTAAAATTGGAAAATCTCACATTGTTGCGATATATCTTAATTTCGAGCTATGGCCCACCCTACAACATATACCAAATTTGGGAACAATAGGTTACGCCCTTTGCGCGCTAGAGGGCCGTGAAAACAGTGTTTTAGGGCGGTTTTCATAATAATAATAATCTCAGTAGTAGTAGTAGTAGTAGTCTCCTGGAATTTAAATCCGGTAAACAGGCCACAGCCTAAACGGCTGAACCGATTGATCCCACATTTTTACCACGTGTGCACTTTTGGCGTCTGATTTAACCTTCACCCCATAAATTTTTTGTGCCGCCATTTTGAAACCGGAAGTGACGTCATATCTCGTCAACGGCTGGACCGATTGGAACGAAAATTGCGCCAAACGATCCAGACGGTCATCTATATGCATGATAAGTAGCAAAAGACTAAACATTATGTTAAAGAAACCGGAAATGACGTAATGAAATTTGAAAATCATCGATTGGCTTTTTGGCAACAAAGGTTGATCCGATTATTTTGATATTTATGTAACGTATGTACTTTTGACGTCTCATGTGACTTGTTATAAAACCAACCGGAAGCCGCCATTTTGAAACCGGAAGTGACATCATATCTCAATAACGGCTAAATAGATTTCAACGAAACCAGCGCAAAACAATTGAGACGGTCAACTTTATGTATTATCATCAATAATATTTGCAGTTTCTTATACCTAAACCGGAAATGACGTCACACATTTTAATAATCTCACACATTTTTATTTTGATGCAATAAATATACTATTTGAGACAGCTTATAAAATTGTAATCATGTTTCAAATATACTTCAAGAGGTCAGAGATTTCAGCCGCCATTTTTAAACCGGAAGTAACGTCATATCTCAAAAACTGGTAGACAAATCGGTATGAAACTAGCGCCAAACGATTCGGAAGGCCATCTCTATGGAATATGAACAGTACAAATAGAATTTTCCTATTTATGAGACCGGAAATGACGTCATTCAAATGTATAAATTATTATAATTCCCTCCTATACAATAAATACATATTCAGAAAGCTTAAAATGATACACATCATTTATAGAAATAAATTCTATGTGGCATTGCAGAAAGTTCAGCAGCCATTTTGAAAACCGAAGTGTTTCCATATCTCGGAACTGGGTTGACTGATTGGAATGAAACCTTTGCTATTCTTCGTGAAAGATCATTTAAAGCAATTATTTAGGACCATACGCTGCTATTCATTAGTGGTAACGAAATTGTAAAGGGTGATGATTTTTTAAAAGAATTTAGTAATTGTTCATTTTATATGTGTCACAAGTTGTTATAGAATAAACTAAAAAAAGGAGTGATATCCCCATAAAATACACTTCGTGTAAAAATACCAGCCAAGTCTCTTCTACTAAAAAAAAATATATGAAATCTAAAAATTCTGCACTGAAAAGTAATGATATCAAAAAATTTGCCAAGTCAAAACTTTATTTGAAAATCAAAAAATACTTGGCGCATCGATTTTTTAGGGCATTTTAGGTCTACTATATGTTTGTATATTTTATGTATATTTTATATCTGGCCTATACTTCTAAGCTATTAATATACACGATGCGCCAAGTATTTTTTGATTTTCAAATAAAGTTTTGACTTGGCAAATTTTTTGATATCATTACTTTTCAGTGCAGAATTTTTAGATTTCATATATTTTTTTTTAGTAGAAGAGACTTGGCTGGTATTTTTACACGAAGTGTTTTTTATGGGGTCCAGTCTAGTGTTGGGACTTGAGAATTTTCAAAGTGAATATTTTCATGAAAACACTCATTTACAGAGGAACTTTCAGCATATTTTCAATTGTTTTACTTTGTAAAGTATTAATGGATGTGTGTTACATTATTATGCGTGATGGAAATACGTTTAAAAATGTCGGTGCACCTACTAGAAAAAAAAAAAAAAATTAACCTTCCTAAGGATTCAAAACATTGAAAATTTTCATGAAAAATTTCATGAAAATGTTCATGAAAATTTTCACGAAAAATTTAATGAAAATGTTCAAGAAAATTTTCATGATTTTCATTTTTAATTTTCATGAAAAATCCTAACACTTATCCAGTCATTTCCACGGAGGAGCACGCAGACGCGAGCATGTGGGATTAGGGTTGATTATGAGAACCAACCTAATAATTATTTCTCCGTTCAACAAATATTGACAGTATTTCGAGCTCCCTTAGCAGTTTACCGTTGATTCTTCCGTGTGTACAACTAAACCTCCGCGCAGGAAGCTCATTGGACGATAGTTCAATTAATGGACTTTAGGAGTTGTACTTGCAATACCAACCTACCAAAATATTAGGATCGTGATAATTGCAAAGCAAATGTGTGTTTAAAATGTCAGATCAATATTGATAGAGGAGTAAGAGTAAATATTTAGTCATCAATCACGGAAATTTGACCGTTTAAGATAATTGAGAGAGCGTTCCTTAATGGTCATTTTGCGAACGATCCTTTGTTTTGAACCTCCTATCACTTTTCAAATTAGACCTGTTAGGAACTCAATTCAATTTGAATTTGGCACCAATATAAAATAATCGATTGCTTAATATTGAAGAATATTGGAGAATATTGCCATTGGTATAAAATCAACTGATGTTGTTACGATATTGAAATGGAACATAATTGCAATTAGGTGTTTTATGTTTTCATGAACATGCTGTCTACTCACTCTCTTTAGAGAGAGTAAACCGTTGTAATCAAACATCAGATATTGAATGTTAGAGAGAGACGGTTGTCGGTATCGGGGAAAGTGAAAACTGTATTGAGTAACAGAGAAAGAAAGAATACCTCATACTGACATTTTATATTTTGAAAAAAAAACCCACCACCTAATTCGCAAACATCCCTTCCCACTTTGGGGGGTAGTTTCCCGCATGCCCTTTAAGCAATGCGTCCCGGGCTGGTCCTAGCCTCCATGTTGGACCCCCCCCCCCAACCCCCACCCCCCACCCGTCCGCGATCGATGCGCGCCCGGCGAGGGGCCGGGGAACCTGGGGGTGGCGGGGCGAGGGGGTTGTAAATTATTAGCAGCTCGACGTTTAGAGCGGGGGGCGGGGGGTTGGGGGTTGGTTGACCCGGACACTAGCTACAGGCGCGAATGAAAATCTGTTGCGGGGGGGGGGGGGGGGGGCGCTTTTTCGGGTTTTGACTCTGTTACTCGAAGGGTGGAATTAGGTCAAACCGAACTATATACCGCGCTGATGTATGTAATTTCTAGTTCATTTCGGAACAGATGTAAAATCCAAGCAAAACGATTAAATTACACAGTATTCTAGTTCAATAACATATTTGTTTCAGATCATAACAAAATCAACAAGCTCAGCGAGCTGTAAAATACACATATATTTCACTTAGTGAATATCGAAATGAGGAAGAATATTCTAGATGAAGACAATTGCCGATTGAAAAACGAACTTTTAAAATCCTACATCTGCCACCAAATGTGAAAAGTTGATCATTTCGTAAAAAGGCAATAAACAGCAAAATAATAAAAGTCGCACAATCTAAGTGCAATAAATAATGATAAGCTCGATATTAAGCCAAGCTTGACGTGAATACCGCGTGGTGGGGAGCGGATGAAACTCGCGGTGGTTAGCTGAATAACCCAAGCAAATCAAATGAAAACGAAAACAACTCGGCACACAATCCGTGGTCAAACTATTCAATCATGCACGACGAACTGAATGAGATGTGGCAATGGCAATTGTGTCAAATGTATTCAAACTCAAACGTGATGCCAAAGAATTGACGACACAGTGAGGTAGTTTTTACCAATTAGAATACAACATTCAATGTCGCATTGACATTATGAAAACCGTGGGAAATATTTCAAATAGCTAATTAAAGAGTCGACCATAAGAATATCGTGAGCTTGGACGAGAAACTGGCAATCTCCTTAAATGTCGAACTGAGATTATGGCGATGTTATTATTGGAAGTACCCAAGGAGAAGTACGTAACAAATAGAAAAATGTTGTACACACAAAATGAGCTTAGTACTTTTGTTCATCATAATTTCTACTTTACTAAAATAACTGGTATTTCTGAGCACAGCCGGGACTTGAAAAATGTATACAGAGATTTTTTCTCTAATTTTTTTATATAAAAAAACACAATTTTGAAAAAGTGTACTTTAACAGTTTCTTCACCAAGCGCACGATAAGCGTGGCAAATTGTTGCTTGGTTGGTTATCTCTCTCTGCTCCATATAAAAACATGTTTATGATGTGGGTCAGAGAGAGGCAGAATACAACGATCTTCTTTCCACCACTGTACACATATTGTTAAAAGTTAGTGCTATTCGGATAATTTGCCGGTAAGTTATGCAGTTAGTCCAGTTCGAGCAATGTCAGCGGTCAGTTCCAACACAAACCAACCACGGACATTGTTCAGACCGGAGCACCAACCGCTAGTGGATAACTTTCCATCGCATCGCTGCAGGTCATTCTTGTTGGCCGGAAGTGACGTAACATAGCAGTCAAGATGACACAAGCAGAGGATAAACTACCTCGACGACGTTCGACAAAGAAGATATCATGAGATCAAATGCATACACAAGGAGGGATTGATTGATATGGGGGTAAAGCAAATCGGTTGTCCCGGAGGTAAAAATCTGGTAGGTTTTTCATACGAAAAATATGGACAGCTTTCGAACATTCACAACAAGAGGAAAACGCTCCGTGTAACGCGTTGATAAGCGAGCCTTCGTACTTCATGCGAATTATTATTTGAATGAAAGTTGCTTCTATTGGAAATTGGATAGATTTTATCAAATAAATGGTTCAAAAGAATTATGGCTCAAAAACTATATATATTTTTTTTTTAATTACAATCATGAATTACTTTTTCAACATTGTATAAAATAATCATAAATTATCATATTACTTGCAACTCCTTGCAACAAAACTTAAAAAAAAAAAAAATTCATTAATTTGGTTTATAACTTTTAAAATAGCACACGTTGGTAGAATGTCGAACTATCTACCAGAAAATATTTATTTTTGTTTAAAGTTGGGAATAGGTACACATTAGATCTTCATTATTAGCCTAAATGTAACATGATTTTATTGTCTGCCATAAGATAACAATGGGGAAGAAAACTCAATTTATCTCAGAAATTAAGGGCGTATTCAGGGGGGGGGGGGGTCCGAAGAGGCTATCCCCCCCCCCCCCCCCCGAAATCAGGATTCCATCTAAGAAAATAAGCACATTTAAAATAATATGTGAAAAACACACTGAGAGAAATAAATGTGAAATTATTTACGCTGAAAATATTTCGCTGGTTTTGGCGAAGTTTACACTTGTTTTAGCAACCACGTTTCGCTGGATTAGCGAAATCAGTTTCACAAACCGAACTAATTGGGTCTTGCGATTTAATTTCACTAGTGTTGCGAAATGTTTCATGTGACAAATAATCGTTCTTTTAGTGAAATATTTACGCAAATTTTGTGTAACTATTTTCTTAAAAGCTGTGAAATTATTTATGCTAAAAACATTATGCTGCGTTTAACGAAAATTTTCATTGTTTTAGCAACAAATTTCGCAGGAATAACGAAGGACTTTTCACTATTCGGGTCTTGCGATTTAATTTTACTAGATTTGCGAAATGTTTTCGCAGCGGCAAACGTGATCGATCGTTTAGTATAATACTTACACTAAACCAGTGTAACATTTTAACATTTTGAATCTAGCGTCAGTAAAATATTTCGCTAACTCCTCGCATCGTTCTTGTACGATTGTGACCGCTTCTACCATCACCCGTCCGCACAGCCAGTTGGTCTACACGCTGTCTTCGAGATCTGCCGACCCGGGTTCGAATCACGCCCGAATCTCAACTAATCAAAGTGCGTTTTAATTTCAGATTCTAGTCACAAATGTAATCATCTCTGTGAATATGTACTCAGATTGTAGTTGTAAGTAAATCCTGTGAAGTAATCGTCAAATAACTTTTAAATTTTTAAATAATAAAATTTAACATTGGTATAGCTTTGCGAAAAATAATCGCTAATCCAGCGCAATATTTGCTATGTTTTTTTCTTACGTGTTATATTGGGGCCTGCGAAAAATTTCGCTATAATCCAGCGAAACTGTTTCACTAAAGTTGCATATTTAGACAGGGAAACAATTACACTAAATCTGTGAAACAAATTTCACTGGCCTAGTACAAATATTGCGGTAGAAGTCTGCGAAACCCTTTTCGCTATTTTTGTGAAATTAAATCCCTGTGTCTAGTTCAATGAGACTCTTACGCTGTTCCAGCGTAAGTTTCGCATGAAATTTCTCTCAGTGCACTAAAAAATAGACAGATCATGTCAAAAACGTTCCAAAATGGTTAGAATTGAGTTAAAATTCCAAAACATTTCCGGGGCCATGCGCCCCGGACTTGCATATCCTATTGAGTTCAATAAATTTACCTATTCTTAAACCTCTTAGACCAATTTTTTTATATTTTGTAATTTATAATTCACCAAAATAGCTTTACACTGCGATTCAAAATTGCACCTAAAGGAATGACCTTGATCCAAAATTTTCCAAAACCCCCTGTTTTACACTGTGATTTTCAAAATATTTCTAATATCAGGCCCCCCCACCCCCGAAATTTCATCCTGGATAGGCCCTTGTCAGAAACTATAGCCACGCGAAATGTTTAAGATGGTGTATGTCATGATTATCAATAAGTCGTCTATGGAGATCTGAGCCCATTGGAACTGATCTCGGATCGAGCAGGGTAGCAATCAAGTTCCGCCGGATCAGTTGGAATCGCAAGTCTACTCGACAGGACCGGACAGGAATGTAATTACACAGAGTGTCTTCAGACATCGCTGTTGGATCAATATCTCTGTCAACAAACCAGCCGCCTAACTGCTAATCCAGAGTTCAGACCACATCGTGATATCCAATTCAATCGCTTACATAGTCGGTTATGAAGCACAAAACCATGAGACAATGATGTTATGGAATACATCGGAAATACCTTCGATATACCTTTAAATATTTCATTTCCCGATTCATAAGTTTGGATATAGTTATAATAAATGCTCTCTTTTTTAAACGATTCACAAACTTTATTTGAAATAGAAATCTCGATATTTCACCTTCTTTTCATATCGAAAATATCACAAACTGTATTTTAAATAGAAATCTCGATATTTCACCTTCTTTTCATATCGAAAATATCGAAATATCGAGATTTCTATTTAAAATACAGTTTGTGAATTTTTTTAAAAAAAGAGAGTATTTATTATATACCTTTCATACCACTGAACTGCCTTTTTCAGAGCTACATAAAGCAGTAAAATTCTAGTTCTTTGTATTAAGAAATCAACATGTCTAGAAAAAAAATACAAATAGATTTCCGATATGATAGCAGTTTAGGTAACTTCCAAATTGGAAAGTTCCAAAAACTATATAACTTGGTTCATTTTACTTTAACTACTAACTACTATACTTTTTGACTTAAACACGGGACACTGTTAAGTTACTCTCCGTTTTTACGATCATGACCGAATAGCAGAGACAAGAAGGTCATGTGACAGCTGTCAGCCAATGAGAGAGCTGCTCTTCACTCTGGTCTCTCTGCTTTTACTTGACAGTCCGTGTTTTATATAAAGTCACTCCAACTTTTGTGTTGCAATGCAACAAGCATGACAAACAAACATTCATTGAAAAATTATACTATTATCAGTCTTAATTCTGGAGTAGCTATCAGATGGAATAAAATTTACATGTAGATACGTAATTATCAAATAATCATCCTCATTAAATGAAGTAGGGATGATAGAAATGATGTAGTCGCGCGTGATTGGTCGTTAGATATATGACGTCACTCCATCCGCGCGGAATTCAAACGCCTTCCCGCAAAACCGAACAAAATACCAAGTTTGAAAAGAAAAAGAAAATACTAGTTTGGTTGCTCAGCAATAGAGACTATTCTTTATCCTGTTCTCAAAATAAATGGCTGCAAATAGCCCCAAAACAGTGCTCCTATAAACACACATACGTTCATATTTAACTTGATATAATTAATATCAAATAGATCCGTTAGAGAGATAAAGGAATAGCACATATTTTGGTTAGGACTTGTGTCAGGTTTGAGTTGTGACTTTTCATGATAGAAAATGTTGCTGCTCTTGGCTGCTTATTGGACTTTCCTTCAACTTTAGTGTATTGATTTGAAAAAACTATAATCTATAACGCTTGTAAAATCATCATGTCACTCGTTTAGGCTGTTTCTCATAGTCTGCTTTCAAGAAGACACATCATTTACTCACAGATTTTTTTTTTAAAGATTCTTAGCAATTTTTCAACAATACACCTAAACAGCCCGCTGATCTCCCTGGGCTCTCTAGCCGGCCAACATCTCCGCAGTGTAACCCCGAGCCACTTAGGCTCCACCAGCGCTGCCAACTTCCTCCCTCTTACTTCCAGGAGGCCGATGCACGCACAATAAACACAAACAAACTCTTCCGCGGACGACAAATTGGCTTCCATTCTCCGCTCAACGTATACTTACAAAACAAACTTCAATATTTCCAGCACACAGAATGTATTTGGATCGACGCGAGTTTGAAGAATTCTTGATACGCTCGGATGGTATTTACTTATTTCCTATTAGGAATTGCCGATACAGTTCGACGGCTTCGTCCGCCTCAGTGTTGAATGCAGACATATTAACCCGGCGGGGAGGGGGGGGGGGGGGGGGGGGCAAAATGATCACAGAAAAAAATCAAGAGTTATAGCTGGATGGGTTACAGAAGGGGTTTGGGGGGTTTGCTCTCCAGGAAACTGCCGCGCAGCGAAATATTTTAAAACTCACTATCTCACTATTAGCTTAAAATCATTTTAAAGCTTGTTGGGTCTGTCAGATCTGCAATCTAAAGGAGGTCTAGAATAGCAAGATTGAGAGTGCTACAGATGTCAAAGTAGGGGAGGAAGTAGGGGGTGATAAATGTTTTGGAGAATATGAAATGTCGTGAGGGAGTCGCATCAGACATAGAAATTCACTACCAATGAGCTATAATTTGAGATATGTCTTCTTTTAAAATTGTCTGATTGATAAGTTTGATCAATATGATGGGGTAGCAGGTAGGCATTTTAATGTTACATAATTTCTCCGGTGGTGGGGGGGGGGGGGGGGGGCACTCGCTTTCCTCAGGTATGCCTGAATTCAACACTCGTGTAAACATACACAACAGATTGATTTACGATGGAGCTGCCATTCTAAAATGACATATCAGAATTATTATTATTATTATTATTATTATTATTAAGTCTATATTCTCAACAGAGCCAGGCTCCACTAGTGAGAATGTAATATAGAGAAGGGAGGAGAGGAAACCCGGTACCGGCATGTAGCCTACTCCTGACGAAAGATACCAAGGGGACCAACGACTTAACGTCCCTTCCGAAGGACGGTGTAACATTCACAGCACAGGCCTCCACAACCCGCGCCGTCGAGAGACTGATAACAGGTGGAGGGAGGTCGTCACACTGACCCCCAAACAACCTTGGCAGCAACCTTGCAACCACCTTGGCCTTGGCAGCAACCTGGCAAGGCAGAGTTGAATGGTCACCCATTCAACCTCTGACCGCGCTCAATGTTGCTTAACCTCGGTGATCTAACGAGAACCGAGGTATCCAACACACCAGCCGTTGGGTTAATAATAGTTAATAGTTAATAGTTTAATAGTCGCAAACCAGCATCCAAACTATTTAGACCCAACACGACGAGTCAAATGCAACGTAAATATGCCGATACCTACGTCATACTTCTTCTTTTCAATTCGTATCGTAGCTTCAACAAGTATTCTGCTCTCACAGAAAACACCCGTATTGATAAGAACTAAGTCCAGCAGGAATTGAACGTTTTAAAATCTTATCTTTGGAAGAAGGTCCGATTTCCAAGTCAAATTATTCTTGAATTCAGTCAAATGTAAAGTGAGGGCTGGGATTCCGAAAGCGTTCAATGCAAAATCAAGAAAATGTACGAGTACATTGGGCCTTTATACGTCTCAGGTACAGAATACCTGCCTCAGCTTGGATACTGAGAAATATCTGGGTAAAAGAGTCAACTCGAATAAATGATAGAGAAATATTTAAATATCATTCTCTTTGTCAACTCCGATATAAAAGTTTATGAAAGGAAAGATGAGTTTCACTTGTGGCATATAATTCTGATAAAACCTAAGTAGAAGGTACGTCACTTATTCATCATAAAGTTTATCATTACGACCCCAAGCATTCCCATTAAATCCAAGACAAGTAGAAACAAATCCCCTCCTCTAGGCTCAGCAAGCCGGAACACCAATTCGCCCGCGGTGTTTGCATCCTCGCTCGGGAGTCCCGCGTGCGTTCCTCGTCGACGCCGGGTGTACGTAGCCCCGAGATCTTTGCGAAAGTTTCAAGGGATATTTAACCCCCCCCCCCCTCCCCCCGGGATGATCTCAAGTCACTGCAGGGGTGGGGCGCGGGAGGGGGACGTCAAAAAGACATGGAGGAGGGAGGCACAGTGCCAAAGACAACTCGTGGAGATGGGTACAGGATGCGGCATATCTTTCTCTTCAAAGAAGTTGGAAACTCCATTTATCTCTGTGGAGAAAGTGAGGTAATCGGAAGAGTTTTTTTGATGGACTATCAGAGGGAGTGAAATTAAATTGTCGAGAGATATTGGCATCTAAGTGGATATTGATGGGTTGTAAAATGTAGAATATACATTCTCGTGATTTTGAGGAAAGTAAGCGAGACATTCTCATTTCATAAATTTTTAGACAACATTTTTAGACGACAAATAAGAATTAGATTTTACGAATAAGCTTTTTTCATATTTTTTTGTACTAAAAAAACCTTTTTTAGTGGTGTTAACGTCTTTGCAACTAGGCTATGGGTCGAATGAATTAATATTATGATGACGAATAGGTACGGATAGACGTTGGGAAGGATGCGGTCGTGGCATTAGCAGGGAACCATCCCATCATTTGCGTCTCGACTAAGGGAAAACCACGTCGATACAACGTAACTTTACTTGCCGACATCGAGCGGTTTGGAGCGGTTTAGAGGGAAATACAGAATAGAAATGTCTGATATGGCAAACGGTTATTTGAATATCGAAAAGGCAAGTAAAGCATCAAGTGTATTGAACTTTTATCTAAACTTCATCTCTTCCTGTCATAACTTTGCTCCTATGGGGTCAGCAATTGACTGGAACGAAAAAGTGACGGATGAGCGAGGGAGGGTTTTCGTGCCCGACAAATGCTGACCACATAGTTGGAGCAAAGTTATGACAGTTTAAGCAACTGAATTGTAGTTTCATTTCGTAAGCAAAAACTCAAAAAAGTTAATTTCAAAGTGTCAAAAAACCAAAAAACAAACCTGTGGGGCTAGGTGGTGCCATGCCCCCCCCCCCCCCCCACAAAGTGTCAAATGATAAAATATATTGAATATTTTAACAAAATACGCCTGAAAATTGATTTCAGTGTCCAAAAACCAAAAAACACCCTGCGGGGCTGGGGCTTCCCCCCTTATTCCGAGGAAAATTGTATTTCTTGCTTTGCCCCCTGGAAAAAATCCTGCTAGCGTATACCCAAAAAAGTATTAGGACTACACACCACTGTAGATAAAGGTTCAATACACTTGATGCTTTACTTTAGATATTCATATCCGTTTGCCGAAGACATTCCTATTCTGTATCCCCTCTGCCCCGCTCTAAGCCACCCGACGCCGGCAAGGAAAGTTGGTTCATATCCTCTTCAAGTCGGTATCGTTCTCGAGAAGCCGACAAGTCTTCGTTTCACCGCAATATCTTCGTTAATTATCCCGAGAAACTCAATTAACGAGCACAATTGAATTCAATATCACTTTTCCCCGCTATATATAGACACATAGCTTCCGCGCAAAACGCTACCTTTGAGAAATTAAATGGGAGTCTGCAAATGGAACGGTGGAGTCATTTTGCCGATTCGTCGGGTTCGCACAGTAGCGGATAGCGGTGACTATATGGTGGGGGGGGGGGGGGGGGGGGGGGGGGGGGGGGACGGTACACGATATTAACAGTGACGGCTGTTCAATTGATGATGGAATAACAACATTTTATATTCATTAGATTATTGTGGTTTAACGGCGCGTCAACGACGAGGTTATATTGCGCACATTATAATTTTTTATATTTTACTTTGTTGATCAAAAGTGGAGGACATGGGGAGGGGTCGACCTAACGGGCCCGATCCGGGGGAGTCCAGCACTGGTGAGAAGGCAAGGCCGGAATGGGGACGGACCGGGGGGTGTAAGGATTCGGGCCGGCGGAACCTCATTTCAGGGGGATCACCATCTCGAGGGGGACGGCCGGCCCGAGGGGACCGCAAATTCACGGGAGGGCATGGATAGGTCGACCCTGGCTGCTCTTTGTCTGGGACTCACCACTGATCTATCCGGCATGGGTTGCCCTTACACATGAGCATATGCTCGCCGGCGTAGCTGGCAGTGGATCATAAGGAGACGTGTATTCTTATAAATTGTGTAATTGTGCAGCCAGGAAAACGATGTATGTAAAGGTGGATACACATATTAAATTGCGTTTTTTTTTCTTATGACCAATTTCTTATTTCCAATCCACCTGATTGGAAATAGAAAAAAACGGAAACGCAAAACGTAAAAAAGCTGTCTATGTGGACAAGGCTTAACGCGAAAAATTTCGGTTGAACGTTGTTATATGGGCATTGCTTACAAAAAATACAAACAAATCGAGAAGTGCAAGTCACAACAAATAGTAATCATTCAACGCCAATAGGCCACGAAAACCTCATTCCCACCATCCACTACGAATTTCCATCATCATTATATTCCAATCATTCATCAGTTGCAAGTAGAATAGTTGCAGAACCGTGCGCCGTTAAACACCATTATAAATGAAAACAAGAGACTCGAGAAAGTAATTTCTATTCCAATTACAAAGCGACAGGTTTTAAATGAGACGCCAAACGAAACCAGATAGATTTATCAGTGACGTAACAACAGCCCCGCAATGCCACGCTCATTAGGGGTGACCAACCCCAGCGGGCACCCCCCCCCCCCACCCCAGGAGCGTTTCATTTGCGTAATGGAATGATGTAAATGGACTGATGTCAGTACATTCACCGCCAGGCAGGAAAATACACACATTGTTCATGAAATAAAACATTGCAGAGGGTGGAAAGTAAACAAATGTCGATACCAATTATTTACCCAGATATTTTAGATAAACATTTATCAATTGTGAACAATATTATCAGTGGTTCTACGTTTCTAGATTGCAGATATTTCAAATTCAAAATATTTAATTTTAAGCATCGATATAGATTCATGGTCACGAAATGAAAGTATTTATCGCTCGAATAAACGAATGTGAAAATAAAGATGGATACATTCCGACTTTAAGGACGGGCGGTGGAAGGAGGCTGTCGTGGCCTCTTAGCAGCGAAGTTGAGCAATAAAGTGAAGGAATTCTTCATGTATTCTTCCTGCTCGTATGGTTTTTGTGTGTACGTTATAGTGTGGTATAGTTTTAGTGTTTATTAGTGTGATGATAGTTTTAAAATTCTTTTGAAGCCCAGCAGATAATTGGTTTAGCGGGGCTACAATTGTTTAAGGTTCAGGATTACAGTAATTATTTTCATGTTGTTTGAAAGATATATTTTAATGTGACGTTGCTAATGTTTATTTATTAATAAATTATGTCCACAGTTTCAATGGACCAATGGTGATGGGAGGAGTCAATGTAGAATAATAGTTCTCTTTACTCACACTAGAGCAGCACTGTCCATATAGTGGGAGAGGGAGCCAATCTAATGTGTGTGGGAAAGACAGTTGAATTTCTTTGCTATTTGATTACTATTGATTACTGTGCTGTCACAGCCTTCTTGACGGTCACAGCCCACATCCTTCTGTCATCTGTTTTATTCGTGATGTCACATAGCAAGATAATGATTAGTGGTCCATTCACTATCAGAATCTTCTTCAGGACAAAATAATCTTAAAAACTGTGGACTACTGTGGACATAAAAAACAATTCCAAACACATAATGTAGGTAATCGTACTTGTCATCAACAAAGCATCTGAAACGATGCAAACCACGAGCTCCTCCGTATCAGATCGAGTCCAGAACAAGCCCCATGCTCCGTCGTGCAGAATGAAGCTGTACTCTGGTTCGAAATCCATGTGCAAGCTAATGTTTGATTTCCCCGGAGATGAATCGTCTACCCGCAAGTCAACATGTTTGCATAATCTCCGAGCATCGCCGCGATCTGTGTACTACATCGTAACCATGGCAACAGTCGCAGCATCCGGCATGCAGATGAAACCAATGCAGTACAACGAGATGGTTTCACCATTGACAAACAACGGCACAGGATGGCTGAGTGGTAACGCTCTGAATTTGTATTCCGGAGTCCCGGGTTCGATCCCCGCGGCCGTCCTTCCTGACTGGGGTTTTTCGTGGTATTCCCTCAGTCGACAGGCAAATGCTGGGAAGGTACCCTACTAATAGGCCACGACCGCCTCCTTCCCACCTTCCAGCATTACCTACTCTTCAATCATCATCATAATCATTCATCCGTCGCCATTAGCCTCGCTGCAGAACAGTGCGACGTTAAGCCCCAGACAAAAAATACTAAATAACTTAAAAATTCCTGATTCCGGGAAGAGGCAAACGGAAGCGAACGGGAATCGCACGGTTCGTCATAGCGTTTTTTTGAAATTGTGTCTTCCCACTCAATAATTTAAAAAATCAGATAGTAACGACCCATTACAGCCTAATATACTAAAAAATGCCACACACTGGAGTTCATTATGACCTCTGGTACAACCTCAAAGTGTTAAATACGATTATTTTCGATTATTTTATAAAAAATATCGTATTTAACACTTTGAGGTCGCACCTGAGGTCATAATGAACTCCAGTTTGCGGCATTATTTAGTATATTACGCTGTAATGGGTCGTTACTATCTGATTTTTTAAAATTATTAGGTGGGAAGACAAAATTTCAAAAAAACGCTCTGACGAATCGTGCGATTTCCGTTCGCTTCCATTTGCCTCTTACATATTGCCGAGAATCGGATTCCATCAGAATCAGGAATATTAAAGAATACCCCAAGGTCATCGATTCGATCCCCTCATCTCCAAGAACCATCTGAACAAAGGGGTAGGCGCACGCGCGCTGGGCCCACTTGATATAGGCAAAGGTCACGAGGATGCTAGCTTATTAATGGCAATTACTTCGTCCATCGAATTAGCTCCGACGTTTCCCCGAGTCACGCGAGCGATCCAGAAGCTTCGCGTCTATTCATCGGCAATGGGGTTTTCTATTCTCAAACCAATAACCTCGTTAGACGTGCTGTGATGAATGAATTAGACGTCACGCAGATGGAACAGGGAACAAGCTGCACTTCATGGGCGTCCGCTGGATTTCTGCCAGGGGGGGGGGGGGGGGCAAGACTAGGACATTTACGTTCAACAGGATAAGAGGGGCGTAGGGGGCGCGCCCCATCCTGCCATAGGTGTTTTTTGGTTTTTATCAATTTTGAGATGTTACGAGGTGTATTTTGTTAAAATAGTAAATATTTTTCAAAATTTTACATTTTGGGGTAGTGGACATGCCAAATAACAAAAACAACAACAAAAATTGCCCCTTTTTGTTTTTTTGACACTTGAATTTAAGTTGTTGGGTTTTTTGTTTACAAAATGAGACTACACATAAAACACCACAAAAATATATTTTCCTGTTTTCCAGGAGGGGGAGGAAAGCCCCCCCCCCCCCCCTCCTGTGGATGCCTTCGAGCGAGTTAGTAGCTAAAAGTCATTCAAAACGCAAACGTCAAACACACGCAAAGACTGTTACTTCCAATACAAAATAAAAATGTAACTGTAAATATATAATGTACCATTCTAAGTACATACCTACAACTTCAAATGCATAATGTTTACATCAATAGCGTTTGATCTGCTATTGGTAGGTTTGTACAGTTTTTTTTATTCTGCCTAGCATAGTATTTATGATTTGTATTTATGTTGGCGTGTCTTTATCATGGGAAAATGGTATCAAGACAAATAATCAAATCTAAATTAATCCACCCAAAGAGATTAACATTTTCAAGGGTCAACTGTAGATTTCCCACACTTCTTGTTCTAACTCGTTTTAAATCTGAATTAAATGGTTCGTTTACGACCTTAAATTCTCTTCACAAAAAAAATTACCTACTATATATATTTACGGAAAATAATAGTATGTACATATTTAATAAGTCAGGGGTCCGGATAACTGACGTGTTTTTTGGGGAGGCTCGTTTCTCGAAATCCTAAATTAATTTCGTCAGATTTTCCTGAAAATCGATTGGTGTTTTGCCACGGAAAACTCTCCTACTAATAATAACAGCAAATATGACATGATTTATCACGTGACATCCAAGCCAATCGTGTGAGGGCACTAATTATGTCTGGGCTCGTAATTGCCTCCATCAAATATTAATGCGTCTCATTATAGTGTCTTGTACATGAATTCATTATTCATTGCTCTATCAATGCGACTACAGCCTAGAACTTTATTTTTTATCGATTGCAAACATAATTAAGAAGATCGACTATTCTCAACAAATATTGTTTTAGAATGTTACCGTATGTTGAAAATAGACTAAATGTAGAAGAATGTAATATGAGCATGCACGGAACAGGTAAACCGAGTGGTAACGCTCTGAACTTGTATTCCGGAGGCCCGGGTTCGATTCCCGCGGCCGTCCTTCCTGACTGGGGTTTTTTCGTGGTATTCCCTCAGTCGACAGGCAAATGCTGGAAAGGTACCCTACTAATAGGCCACGACCGCCTCCCTCCCACATTCTATCCTTACCTATAGGTACTCTTCACCATCATCTCCCAATCACCATCATAATCATTCATCCGTCGCCATTAGCCTCGCTGCAGAACAGTGCGACGTTAAGTCCCAGATAAAAAATGCGCAAGCTTGCCACTTGACTTTTACGCTGATATAACTAGCTAATTCACAAACTTAATACCCACAGAAAACTGTTATACAAGTTAAACCTTTTAAATAGGCGGTTATTACTGCACAGAGAGCAAATTTTCTGCTCTATATCACTTTGCAACGAGAATATCACAAGAATCCCAAATGTTACACTGGCTGAAGTACTACTATAAAGAGAAATATACAAACATAGGTACACAATGCAGTAAATTAATAAACTGTAGTTTTCCTGGTGGCAATATTCCAAGTCCTGGGGCCGAGTAAAACCCAACTGCAATCTCATCTCTTCAGAACGCAATCACGAGAATTCTGGAGCAAGTTTGCAGCTGCGTCTCCCGGACGCTCCTTCGGGAACTCAAATCTCTTCCCGAGAACATTCTCCAGAAAACAAGGAGCACTCGTCTATTGGCTAACTACGTTTCCAAGGCAATGTAATTACTTTCGTGTAATTGGATACCTACGTATTTCTTCTGTACAGAGTAATTGAACGGGATGATAATATTCATATACAATGCACAGAGACCAATAACACGACTGATTGCTTTTGCTATAAAAAGAACACTGATATCGATTAGAAGCAACCTTTCAATAGAGACGATATTAATTATGTAATGGAGTTTGCTTAGCAGGAACTGACGTCGGTTGGCTGGCGATACACAAACTGTATGTCAAATGAATTGATGAATATTTAAAGGAAGACTGCAATATCATGACAGTTAACAATTCAGATACCTGTGAGGGGGTTATTTTCTCAGAAAGTCTTTATACCTAGTCACTGAATCTAAAATATTCACCAAAATAGCAAAATCCCTACTTAGAAGCTGATAATTTCATTTGGCTAGGGCCTCTGAATTTTGGTATTTGTTCCACTAGTTGGTATGATACCTAGTCGAGCGAATCTAATCTAATCGAATCGAATTTATTGAGACTCGTAATATAACACAATAATTTAGTTGAAAGGAAAAATGAACTTTAATTTTGCAACATTTTATAAATTTTTTCACATTTTCAGTCTCTCCTTGTTGTTATCAAAGTTAATTTTGTAAATGCTGTAAAATCAATTCATCCATAAATTGTATAAATATGATCATAACATATGCAAACACATGGAGGAACTTAGATTCGCGGTGCTCGCTTGCCAACGCGTAACACAGAGCGTTTTCTTCGTCGCTGTCGTCATCAATAAAGTGAAACAGAGTCGTTTGATGACAATAAGGTAATCCAACAGCGATGTCTAAGCTGTCAACCAATCAACTGACACTGACAGTCTCATCTGCATTAAGCTTTGATCTCGTGAAAATAGCACTCGCAAAAGCTCATCGAATAAAGCTCAATATAATTAAAAGCTCGACTACAACGGAAAGTTATACCCGCTATGGAAATCCCCCTCGGGAGCTTTCGCAAAGTTTGACCTAAAAGATAGCAGCAGGATTCAATTATTAAACATTTTGAAATTATAACTTTTTTATACAAAGTTCTGTTTGCTTTCATGTTGTTGTAGAACTCGACGAGATAAATTTTCATTGAGATTTTACAAAGTTGACGGATTTCTCAATAATTGAAGAATGAATGGTAATATTCCCTCGGGCTTTGAGCCAGATGGTCTGTTGTTTCAACTGAGTCTGTACAGCCAAGCCAGTGGGAGTTTTAAACATTATCGATGGAATCGTTGATAAATGTGTAGCCCTTCCATAAGATTCAAGACAACTCAGAACGTTTAGGTTGGAGTGGGCTGTACACGCAGGTAAACATTCCATTTTCTTAATATCGTCTTTCAAGCACTTAAATGGGCTTCCACGCTGCCATTTGCTCTCACTTTGGAGCGCTAGCTACAATTTTACGTTTTTTTCCTTCCACGCATGCTTCTGTACAAAATGACAGATAGATGACAAATCACTTTAAACTTCTTGTATTTGAAATATAATGCCAAACTGTTGTGTTCGGAGTGAAGGTAATTGTTTTAAAATGTAACTACTTAAATATAGAAATAGTTTCAGTTAATAATTGCACCTAACTCACTCTATTCTAAGCTTGAAGTGTGGAGCCCCATTAAGAAAATTTTGAACAAATGAATAACATTGCTAATATTCTAGTTGACCTTGCGATAAAAATAACCAACTTATTAACACAATATGTGTGCCTATACTCACTTAAAAGCTAAAATGTTTCTCTTTTCACATAAGTGGAGTTTGGGGATCCTGTGTCTATAAGTTAGTGTATATATCGCAAATCGATTCAGTAATAAGCCATGTTTTCTTAAGTTGCCACTATTATTATAATACGCACAGTTGAAAGTTGAGGATCAGTTGAAAATATTATCTTCATTGTTTAAGCTCGAATGCATCCGACTCTTGAGAATGGAAACAGGTATTATTAAGCAATCTCTCAATGTCACATTTCTATGTAAATATGCTGGATTGGAATGTTGCCATGAACATTCATACCTGTTGAGCGTGTAAGTGCAAGGAAATATGCAATCTTTCACCACAGGGGTACATCTATTTTCATAAATGCCATCATATTATAATTCTGAACCATTCATTATATACCTACTAATGTAAAGTGCATTAATTAAAACCAACAAGAAAAAACTAACAAATAACAAGGAAAAGCTCAGCAAACTAAAATAAATAAATTAACAATTGTCGTTGTTCAACAATTAACAAGGATTAAATACAGTCACAGTAACTAAATTAACTAAGCCGAGTTCGAAGGCAAACATTGGATATTTCCTAAATATCGTCATAAGCATAGACAAAATTAAAATAGTCAAAATTAGCAAATTAATTATCATACCTATAATTTTGGTCGACGTAGAAATAGCAACAACCCAAGTTATAAATACAATCCATGTGCCTAAACACGACTTAAAGCAAAATTGACCCCATTTTTGCAGCTTTCAGTCTAGCTTGGGCACAAATATATTAAAAGTCTGTGTTTATAAGTTTGACTAAAACATTACTTAAAGCAGTTTCTCGAATTTTTCATAATCCGAATGGTTCAAAAAGTTATGACGTCAGGAATCATTAACTGGAACCTTGAGTGCAGCTCACTTCTTAAAAACGGAACAGGTTGGCTGAGTGGTAACGCTCTGAACTGTATTCCGAAGGCCCGGGTTCGATTCCCGCGGCCGTCCTTCCTGACTGGGGTTTTTCGTGGTATTCCCTCAGTCGACAGGCAAATGCTGGGAAGGTACCCTACTAATAAGCCACGAACGCCTCCTTCCCACCTTCCATCCTTATACCTACTCTTCACCATCATCTACCATCATCATAATCATTCATCCGTCGCCATTAGCCTCGCTGCAGAACAGTGCGACGTTAAGCCCCAGAAAAAGAAAACTTCTTGAAGTCCGCCTGGTGCTCCCCACAAGAACGAAAGCAACATTTCAATGTCAGTCGCCAGCAACCGCATTTTATTTATTTATTTATTTATTCATACATCTTACAAAATGATAATAAAAATTATCACAGTGGCAAGGAATTACTAATAACTAATAAAATAACAATAATAACAATAATAATGACAATAATAACAAATAACAATTAAATAAGTTAGTCTCTATCAAAATTAAAATTTAAATGTAGAAGTTTTCGAAATGTTTTTACTTCAGCCTTGTTTAAACGTCCATATCGTGAACAATGTCGGGCCAAGCGGTCTGTTCGCTTATCGACGATCAGCGATCCAGACAGCTCCGCCCGCACCGCATTGGAACGTCCATAGCGTGAACAATGTCGGGCCAAGCGGTCTGTTCGCTTATCGACGATCAGCGATCCAGACCGCTCCGCCCGCACCGCATTGGGAACGTCCATAGCGTGAACAATGTCGGGCCAAGCGGTCTGTTCGCTTATCGACGATCAGCGATCCAGACCGCTCCGCCCGCACCGGATTGGGAACGTCCATAGCGTGAACAATGTCGGGCCAAGCGGTCTGTTCGCTTATCGACGATCAGCGATCCAGACCGCTCCGTCCGCACCGCATTGGAACGTCCATAGCGTGAACAATGTCGGGCCAAGCGGTCTGTTCGCTTATCGACGATCAGCGATCCAGACCGCTCCGTCCGCACCGCATTGGAACGTCCATAGCTTGAACAATGTCGGGCCAAGCGGTCTGTTCGCTTATCGACGATCAGCGATCGAGACCGCTCCGCCCGCACCGCATTGGGAACGTCCATAGCGTGAACAATGTCGGGCCAAGCGGTCTGTTCACTTATCGACGATCAGCGATCCAGACTGCTCCGCCCGCACCGCATTGGGAACGTCCATAGCGTGAACAATGTCGGGCCAAGCGGTCTGTTCGCTTATCGACGATCAGCGATCCCGACCGCTCCGCCCGCACCGCATTGGGAACGTCCATAGCGTGAACAATGTCGGGCCAAGCGGTCTGTTCGCTTATCGACGATCAGCGATCCAGACTGCTTCGCCCGCACCGCATTGGGAACGTCCATAGCGTGAACAATGTCGGGCCAAGCGGTGTGTTCGCTTATCGACGATCAGCGATCCAGACCGCTCCGCCAGCAACCGGATTGGGAACGTCCATAGCGTGAACAATGTCGGGCCAAGCGGTGTGTTCGCTTATCGACGATCAGCGATCCAGACCCCTCCGCCGGCACCGCATTGGAACGTCCATAGCGTGAACAATGTCGGGCCAAGCGGTCTGTTCGCTTATCGACGATCAGCGATCCAGACCGCTCCGCCCGCACCGGATTGGGAACGTCCATAGCGTGAACAATGTCGGGCCAAGCGGTGTGTTCGCTTATCGACGATCAGCGATCCAGACCGCTCCGCCCGCACCGGATTGGGAACGTCCATAGCGTGAACAATGTCGGGCCAAGCGGTGTGTTCGCTTATCGACGATCAGCGATCCAGACCGCTCCGCCCGCACCGCATTGGAACGTCCATAGCGTGAACAATGTCGGGCCAAGCGGTGTGTTCGCTTATCGACGATCAGCGATCCAGACCGCTCCGCCCGCACCGCATTGGAACGTCCATAGCTTGAACAATGTCGGGCCAAGCGGTCTGTTCGCTTATCGACGATCAGCGATCCAGACCGCTCCGCCCGCACCGGATTGGGAACGTCCATAGCGTGAACAATGTCGGGCCAAGCGGTCTGTTCGCTTATCGACGATCAGCGATCCAGACCGCTCCGTCCGCACCGCATTGGAACGTCCATAGCGTGAACAATGTCGGGCCAAGCGGTGTGTTCGCTTATCGACGATCAGCGATCCAGACCGCTCCGTCCGCACCGCATTGGGAACGTCCATAGCGTGAACAATGTCGGGCCAAGCGGTGTGTTCGCTTATCGACGATCAGCGATCGAGACCGCTCCGCCCGCACCGCATTGGGAACGTCCATAGCGTGAACAATGTCGGGCCAAGCGGTGTGTTCGCTTATCGACGATCTTCGATCCAGACTGCTCCGCCCGCACCGCATTGGGAACGTCCATAGCGTGAACAATGTCGGGCCAAGCGGTCTGTTCGCTTATCGACGATCAGCGATCCAGACTGCTCCGCCCGCACCGCATTGGGAACGTCCATAGCGTGAACAATGTCGGGCCAAGCGGTGTGTTCGCTTATCGACGATCAGCGATCCAGACTGCTCCGCCCGCACCGCATTGGGAACGTCCATAGCGTGAACAATGTCGGGCCAAGCGGTGTGTTCGCTTATCGACGATCAGCGATCGAGACCGCTCCACCCGCACCGCATTGGGAACGTCCATAGCGTGAACAATGTCGGGCCAAGCGGTCTGTTCGCTTATCGACGATCAGCGATCCAGACCGCTCCGCCCGCACCGCATTGGGAACGTCCATAGCGTGAACAATGTCGGGCCAAGAGGTGTTTTCGCTTATCGACGATCAGCGATCGAGACCGCTCCGCCCGCACCGGATGGCCCGCAATAAAACACAACGCCGTGTACGCGCTGGCAACGGAAAGTACACGTATAAAATAAAAACAGTTGCCCTCCGTTTACTCCGAGCCGTTTGAGTTTACGACGGCGATGTCGGCAGCTTTTGTCCGCTTGTAGAGTTTTCAAGAATAGCTCTTTCCGTTCCAGATATTTATACAAGTACGAAATTTCCATGCAATTCTATTTTTTATATACCGATAGCTATAGTGTTTGGCCAGTTCCTAAATAACAAAAAAAAACCCGTTCGGGTTCCTAGTTCCTTTCAAATAAAGGAACTGAAGGAACTAGAAAGTTACCAGTAACGAACTAAGTTCCTTTTAATAAGTTACAATGCCCTCCAAAAACAACCAGGATTATTTTCTTTAATTACCTGCGTTTCTAAATTGAGTGAGCAAAGCGATCAAGTAGTATATTTTCAGAAATCAGGTAAATTAAGGAAAAAGAAAAAAGTGAAAAGGAGAAACAATTTAAATTTAAATTTAGTTACAAGTTTACTGTATGGCTGAATGGTAACGCTCTGAACCTGTATTCCGGAGGCCCGGGTTCGATTCCCGCGGCCGTCCTTCCTGACTGTTTTTTTCGTGGTATTCCCTCAGTCAAATGCTGGGAAGGTACCCTACTAATAGGCCACGACCGCCTCCTTCCCACCTTCCATCCTTACCTACTCTTCACCATCATCTCCCAATCATCATCATAATCATTCATCCGTCGCCATTAGCCTCGCTGCAGAACAGTGCGACGTTAAGCCCCAGACAAAAAAATACGAGTTTACTTGTTCAGCCATAACAATTACAACTCAAGCAAATTTAATATAAATATATTATATATATATAAATATTTAATATAAAAAAATACGAGTTTACTTGTTCAGCCATAACAATTACAACTCAAGCAAATGTAATATAATTTTTTTGTCTGGGGCTTAACGTCGCACTGTTCTGCAGCGAGGCTAATGGCGACGGATGAATGATTATGATGATGATTGGGAGATGATGGTGAAGAGTGTGTAAGGATGGAATGTGGGAAGGAGGCGGTCGTGTCCTATTAGTAGGTACCCTACTAATAATTTATTTATATAAATATCCCCGTGAATCCACCAGAGGTCAGTCGTGTTCCTTATTTTCTCGACTAGCATCCGAGTGTTTCAAGGTGTGCAAAGCCTCGGCTGTACATTTCAAACATATTTCTACATCGACGGTTTCGAATATTAAACCACCACGACAAAGTCTGGAAAGAAAACGTCTTTGTGCTCGGCAACTCGCTGTTAGTTCCGCCTGTCGTGGCTGGGCAGGTTGCAGACAAAGCTCCGCGTTCCATTGCCGGTGAACACAAAGTACAACAATACGTCAGCGCTTCCTCCGTCCCGTGCGACTCGCGGCGCGGTTCCGTCGCTTCAATACACACTATAGGCGCCAGGCGATAGCGCCAGGCAATAGCAGGGCAATCGCATTACAATACATTGCACTGCGTTCCACCAACATAGCGGATATTAAAACCAAAGACAATGACAAAGCATTGTTTAAATTTTAGTCGGTTGACATTTTTTTTTATCTGGGGCTTAACGTCGCACTCCACGAAAAAAAACAGTCAGGAAGGACGGTCGCGGCAATCGAACCCGGGCCTCCGGAATACAAGTTCAGAGCGTTAACCATTCGCTCGATTGTGACTGTTAGCTGCAGAACTGAATACTATTGTCGATGTAGAAGGCTGCAATTTTACACCAAATTCAGGATCTATTAAGATATTATTACGATTAGTTCATGTATACACATTTAAAGTAGGTACCTACGACTAGATCATAAGAATATTGTTGTACTCTGCCAAGTTTCTCTGCAATCTGGTGAAATGTACGACGATCTCAGATCTTGATATATACGTAAGAACGAGGCGGGTGCTTTGTCAGCATACATCGCCGACAGACTTGCGCATCCCAAACAAAGAATCGTTTGTCAATGGTTTAACGTCGCACAGATCTGCAACTTGGCCAATGGTGACGCATGAATGATGATAATAAGGGACGATGAAGAAGATAGGGCAATGATGAACAGTTGGAAGGAAGGTATCGTGGCCTAGTTGTAGGCACCATCCAAGCGTGCCTCTCGGAGGGAAAATAACTTCAGTTAGGAAGGACGCGGGAATCAAACCATGGGCCCTGACTTTTCGGTGCGTTTTTGTCTGAGCCAACTTGCTTCCTATTGACAACGGAAATCATGTACATTTGACTCAATGATGCAGAAAAATCGCGGATTATATTTAGCAGAGTCATCGCAAATCTAACTCAAAATATCCTACCAAGATGAATCGGCCTTTCTTTGCCTTCTTTATCAAGATTATAAGTACAGATGAGATTTGAATGTAGATTCCAGACAGGCGAATATCTAGTGGAGCGGTCGCTCCACCCAGCCAAGTCGTACGGTACACTCACACTCACTCAACATACCGTAAATGCCTAATAAACTGAGGAGCAGACCAAACACTTTTACTGTAAGCAACAACATGGCATTTTCGGCCTACTGGATCTCAACATTGGAAAATCTCACATTGTTGCGAAATATCTTAATTTCGAGTTATGGCCCACCCCACCCCCTATACCAAATTTGGGAACAACAGGTTATGTCATTTGCGAGCAAGATGGCCGTGAAAACAGTGAAATTACACCCCTTTTAAAAGCTATCTGATGATGATGATGATGATGATGATGACGATGATGATGATTCAGATATCAGGAAACACTGTTGACAGTGCCACAGCCTAAACGGGTTAACCGATCGATCTGAAATTTTTACCACGTGTGCACTTTTGGCGTCTTAGGTGCCTTTTGCTATAACCGGTTTTATGCCGCCATTTTGAAACCGGAAGTGACGTCATATCTCGAAAACGGCTGAACCGATCGAAACGAAATTTGCGTTAATCGATTCAGACGGTCATCTATATGAAACATCAATAGTCGAAATAGAAATGCACTATTACTAAAACCGGAAATGACGCCATAACAATGCCAAATCTGACTAAAACCATCTCTTATAACAATAAATAAATATTCAGAAGGCTTATAATGTTACATAACATTTAAGATACAGATATTAGGTGGCAGTGATGCCAGCCGCCATTTTGAAAACTGGAAGTGATGCGATAACTCGAGAACAGTTGGACCGATTGGAACGATGCTTTCGCAATTCATCATGGAATATAATTTTAAGCTTACATTTAGCACCAAACACAATTCTTCTTATCAACCAAACCACAAAGGCGTATTTTTTTAAAGGAATTATAGTCATTGGTGAAACAATGTTACAAGTTATAAGAATAAACTGAAAAAAGGAGTGATATCCCCATAAAAAACACTCCGTGTAAAAATACCAGCCAAGTCTCTTTACTTTAAAAAAATTCAACACCGAAAAGGAGTGATATCAAAAAAGGAGCCAAGTCAATGACATTTCCAAATATTTAATCGTATCTTTGAAATAAAAGTATAAACACCCAGAAATACTTTACAAAAGGACTTGGCGCATCGTTTTTTTAAAGACATCTTTCTATCCTAAAAGTGGAAAGAAATGTACAAGTTTAAGTACTTTTCCTCTTTCTATTAGAGCCATCAAGCTACTCAAGCTATGAATCAAGCTACTTTTAGTAGTTGCTATTTTATAGTTTTGTCAATGGCGATAGAAGAAAGATTTCATGTTGTAATAGATAAGTGATATGGTAAAAGAATTAAATAACAAGGAAGTGCGCTCATATATATTCTTATAACACTGTTAATATAGTGATATTAGAAGGGTATCTTTTCATAATATGATCTTGACTCTGAGGGAAATCATGAAACGTTGTCAAATAAATTACTAACTATCGATAGAACACTATTATATATTTTTCAAGTGTAAAGGGTATAAAGTTAAAAATGTTAAAGAAATTCAATGTGCCGTCACTGTGTACTTCGTGAAATGTACTATTATAAATTGCGGATTAATAGAAATTTATTTCATGATGAGAAGGTATAACGCATGAGACTTAATTAATATGTTGACCACGAAACAATATTACGAAGATATCTATTGTGTATTTATTACAAACATAGGCAACAAGTTTCATGTGTACATATTCAAATAGAAAATTATTTACAGTAGGTATATATAATATGTAATTGAAAGATGTGTCCCTATTATGATAAAAGTTCTTAATGACGGTTGAATATAAATGGCATATTACGCTTATGAATAGAAAAATGTCTTTAAAAAAACGATGCGCCAAGTTCTTTTGTAAAGTATTTCTGGGTGTTTATACTTTTATTTCAAAGATACGATTAAATATTTGGAAATGTCATTGACTTGGCTCCTTTTTTGATATCACTCCTTTTCGGTGTTGAATTTTTTTAAAGTAAAGAGACTTGGCTGGTATTTTTACACGGAGTGTTTTTTATGGGGTAGGTTATACGTAGGAGGAATTCCCAAAAGAGAATCCGGATGATGCTGTAGAGATATCTGAGTAACAGTTAGTAGGTCAAAGGGTCGAAGTCTCGAGATCGTTAGCAAGGAAAGCGGTTGGATGCATTGGTGTATGAGTACGTAGGTTAGAGCTGCATCGAAAACATGGTTATAAACGTTAACAATCCCACATCTGCCACCATTTGTATATTCATCCCACATCTGCCACCATTTGTATATTCATCCCACAACTGCCACCATTTGTAGATCCATCCCATTAATGCCACCATTTGTATATTCATCCCACATATGGCAACATGCGTAGATTCAGCCCACATCTGCCACCAAATTGGATATTTATTTACACATGAAACCATTGTAGATCCATCCAGCATATGCCACCATTTGTAGATATGTTTGTTTTATTAATAATTTCAAGCAGCAAAACCGATTGTTTTCCTGTAGATATGACAAGAAAAAATAAACGTCCCATTAATTTCGCCTCCACATCATATCAAGTGCGTCTGCTAGTGTAATCGCGCCTCGCCACGTCTCGCGACGGAAGACTCGGACGATTTCAACAGCCAAGTGCGCGGACGGCCAGATTAATCGTCGTGATGCGCAACGAGCCATGTAACGACAACGCAAATCCCTGTTAATGGCGGCGGAACCGAGAGAGATTACGACTCGAAGTCGGTTCGGTTGAACGACGCGATGTCGTGACACGGGTCCTATAGGAGGAGGGGCGTGGCTTGTGAGATATACACTCGAGGATACATAAAGTGCGCGAGTTGGCCATTCGACTTGGCTGCATTCAACTCGGGGTCAGTGATTCATATGGCTGGGGATTTTACAGCGTCGTTCACATGATCACAACCAATGACAACTGTGTTTCATTTGAAGATGCGAAGTATATGATGAAAAGGACGTCCCGATCAAAATATGGAATGCGTCCCTTTTGGACAAATCGCGCAATTTGTACACTCGAGTGCACACATTAATTGAGAACATTGTATCAATCAAACGGAACAGGTTGGGTGAGTGGTTAACGCTCTGAACTTGTATTCCGGAGGCCCGGGTTCGATTCCCGCGGCCGTCCTTCCTGACTGGGGTTTTTTCGTGGTTTTCCCTCAGTCGACAGGCAAATGCTGGGAAGATAACCTACTAATAGGCCACGACCGCCTCCTTCCCACCGTCCATCCTTACCTACTCTTCACCGTCATCTCCCAATCTCCCAGTCATCATAATCATTCATCCGTTGCCATTAGCCTCGCTGCAGAACAGTGCGAAGTTAAGCCCCAGACAAAAAAATGTATCAATAAATTATTTAGCCTTCCCTAATATAGACTACAAAGATTTAGAATCCCGTAAAACCTTTATCATCGCCCAAACTTGTGCAGTCAATAACTTATTAGTATAGCGATAAAAGAATCCGTTTAGTCGAACATCAGACAAAATATTTATAAACCAAGGTGTATTTCAGCGATGCAGGCTTTTCGTTTTCGCACTGCGGATCTCATTATATGAAATAATCGCGTCCTCAGAGTCTACAAGCGTCACTGATTGATCATCGTATGAACATGGATGTGGAGAGAGATGTAACATGATGTGGAGAGAGATGTAACATGATGTGGAGAGAGATGTGGAGAGAGATGTAACATGATGATGATGCGATGTGGAGAGAGATGTGGAGAGAGATGTAACATGATGTGGAGAGAGATGTGGAGAGAGATGTAACATGATGTGGAGAGAGATGTGGAGAGAGATGTAACATGATGTGGAGAGAGATGTAACATGATGTGGAGAGAGATGTGGAGAGAGATGTAACATGATGTGGAGAGAGATGTGGAGAGAGATGTAACATGATGATGATGCGATGTGGAGAGAGATGTAACATGATGTGGAGAGAGATGTGGAGAGAGATGTAACATGATGATGATGCAATGTGGAGAGAGATGCAACATGATGTGGAGAGAGATGTGAAGAGAGATGTAACATGATGTGGAGAGAGATGTGGAGAGAGATGTAACATGATGATGATGCGATGTGGAGAGAGATGTAACATGATGTGGAGAGAGATGTGGAGAGAGATGTAACATGATGATGATGCAATGTGGAGAGAGATGCAACATGATGTGGAGAGAGATGTGGAGAGAGATGCAACATGATGTGGAGAGAGATGTGGAGAGAGATGTAACATGATGATGATCGCGATGTGGAAAGAGATGTAACATGATGTGGAGAGAGATGTGGAGAGAGATGTAACATGATGTGGAGAGAGATGTGGAGAGAGATGTAACATGATGTGGAGAGAGATGTGGAGAGAGATGTAACATGATGTGGAGAGAGATGTGGAGAGAGATGTAACATGATGATGATCGCGATGTGGAGAGAGATGTAACATGATGTGGAGAGAGATGTGGAGAGAGATGTAACATGATGATGATCGCGATGTGGAGAGAGATGTAACATGATGTGGAGAGAGATGTGGAGAGAGATGTAACATGATGATGATCGCGATGTGGAGAGAGATGTAACATGATGTGGAGAGAGATGTGGAGAGAGATGTAACATGATGTGGAGAGAGATGTGGAGAGAGATGTAACATGATGTGGAGAGAGATGTGGAGAGAGATGTAACATGATGTGGAGAGAGATGTGGAGAGAGATGTAACATGATGTGGAGAGAGATGTGGAGAGAGATGTAACATGATGATGATGCGATGTGGAGAGAGATGTATCATGATGTGGAGAGAGATGTGGAGAGAGATGTAACATGATGTGGAGAGAGATGTAACATGATGTGGAGAGAGATGTGGAGAGAGATGTAACATGATGTGGAGAGAGATGTGGAGAGAGATGTAACATGATGTGGAGAGAGATGTGGAGAGAGATGTAACATGATGATGATGCGATGTGGAGAGAGATGTATCATGATGTGGAGAGAGATGTGGAGAGAGATGTAACATGATGTGGAGAGAGATGTGGAGAGAGATGTAACATGATGTGGAGAGAGATGTGGAGAGAGATGTAACATGATGTGGAGAGAGATGTGGAGAGAGATGTAACATGATGTGGAGAGAGATGTAACATGATGTGGAGAGAGATGTAACATGATGTGGAGAGAGATGTGGAGAGAGATGTAACATGATGGCAGATTACGCGTTGTTCTGGAAACACCTGTACAGACTGGTCGATACTCAGCCACCGCCACAACACACTGCAGTAACACGGCCAAGATCTGTTCTGCAGTTTCATTCGTCAGGAACATTCCAGAGTCCGAGGCCGGAACACAAACGCACACCAAATGCGGAATATTACTCGGAAATGTGGGGGTTTTCTTTCCTCATCTGTTGTTATGGGTGGAGAGAGAAAAAATAGAACAAATAGGCGTGTAAAATAGGAATTCCAAACAAAATAGTTTTTCGCTGAAGCAATTTCCAGGACACACGTAACCTGCGATAGATGAACGAGTTTTTTTTGTCGAGGCTAATGGCGACGGATGAATAATTATGATGATGATTGGGAGGTGATGATGAAGAGTAGGTAAGGATGGAAGGTGGGAAGGAGGCGGTCGTGGCCTATTCGTAGGGTACCTTCCCAGCATTTGCCTGTCGACTGAGGGAAAACGACGAAAAAAAACAGTCAGGAAGGATGGCCGCGGGAATCGAACCCGGGCCTCCGGAATACAAGTTCAGAGTGTTAACCACTCACCCAGCCTGTTCCGTCGGATGAATGAGTATGTGAAGGATGGTGGGAAGGCGAGGCGGTTGTGGTCTATTATCATCGAACCTACCCAATTATCTCTCGACTGAGGGAGACCAAGTAAAAACCCCGTTAGGAAAGTCTGTTCTACAGAGTGCAAGTCCAAAGTCCAAAGCCTTCCAACTTGCTTGGTAACAACGCTTTTGCAATTATTAGCAACGTTATGAGCAGGGATAAAGCTAACATACTTCCGAATAAGGAAAATAAATTTAATTTTCAAATCAAAATTATGCGTAATTATTAAATATGGACGGAATAGTGGCCGGTTTTTTCTAGGAAATATTGGACTTAACATTGTCTAGCACACAATGGACATTCATTCATTGTATTAGAGTTAAGGTAAAACCACCATAACCTCAATGTTTCCGATTTACTTGAAATTTTGGTGACTTATTGATAATCATGCAATACACAATCCATGAAAAAATGAAACACTTCTCGTGTCCAGTTTCTGAGATAAATTGATTTGTCTCCCCCATGTTATCTTATGGCGGAAAAAGAAAATCGTGTCATTTTTAAGCTAAAATGAAGATCTATTTTTTGTCTCGATAGATTTGAGCAAAAAACTTTTTTTATGGTAGACATATGGACATACTATCAGGAAAAAAATTGAAAACAATACCAACGTGTGCTATTTTAAAAGTTATATACCAAATTCGAAATGATTTTCCTATACCTCCCATGTTAAAGTTTTGTTCTTCCTCTGATAACATAAAATTGAAAACTCATTGTTGGACTGGAGTTGCAAACTACAGAACATTAAATGAGTCTGTTGTACTTAAATATAGTTGAAATGTAGGGAAACGTTATTTGAACTTGTAATTTCAAGAATATATTTTTTTTTGTATATGTCGATCGATTGCTCTACCTTAAGCTCTTATCTTCTGTCAAGCTACCTGACAGTTTAATTACCACCAACCCTTCGACTTACTGTTGCTAAGTTGATGTTCAGTCGCGTCAAACCTGTCACTTAAACATGCCTCAGCCTCATTGTAGGCATTTTCAAATATTTGGTTATATTTGGTTATTAGAAACAACGAATGGTTATATTTTGCTACATACCTGCAGTTTTTCACAAATAAATTGTATCCAATCAACTTTTACGTAGATCAAGACGATTGAAATATTTCGTGATAACGACAATCAGTAGTTGATCTCTTCAGGCCACATTACAGTTTGTGTTTCCTATGTTTCAACTCTCACCAGAATGCGCTGATAAGCAGTTTTTCTGCTAGGCCGAGAAAGGCTTCATTGCGCGCTCACCTTGCAATGACGTCTTTCTCGGCCTAACAGAGTAAGTGACGGTGGCTCCATCTAGTGAGAATTCAAACATAGGAAAAACGAACTGTACACAACGCCTCCTACTGCTAAGCTGCTAAGAAACGCGCGAGTCACGTGAGTGATCGCACAGAAGTTTCTCCGCGCCTCAACAACTGCGGCTGGTTTCACAAAGCAGGCGAGTTTCTCCGCGCCTCAACAACTGCGGCTGGTCTCACAAAGCAGGCGAGTTTCTCCGCGCCTCAACAACTGCGGCTGGTTTCACAAAGCAGGCGAGTTTCTCCGCGCCTCAACAAGCGAGTTTCTCCGCGCCTCAACAACTGCGGCTGGTTTCACAAAGCAGGCGAGTTTCTCCGCGCCTCAACAACTGTGGCTGGTCTCACAAAGCAGGCGAGTTTCTCCGCGCCTCAACAACTGCGGCTGGTTTCACAAAGCAGGCGAGTTTCTCCGCGCCTCAACAAGCGAGTTTCTCCGCGCCTCAACAACTGCGGCTGGTCTCACAAAGCAGGCGAGTTTCTCCGCGCCTCAACAACTGCGGCTGGTCTCACAAAGCAGGCGAGTTTCTCCGCGCCTCAACAACTGCGGCTGGTCTCACAAAGCAGGCGAGTTTCTCCGCGCCTCAACAACTGCGGCTGGTTTCACAAAGCAGGCGAGTTTCTCCGCGCCTCAACAAGCGAGTTTCTCCGCGCCTCAACAACTGCGGCTGGTCTCACAAAGCAGGCGAGTTTCTCCGCGCCTCAACAACTGCGGCTGGTCTCACAAAGCAGGCGAGTATCTCCGCGCCTCAACAACTGCGGCTGGTCTCACAAAGCAGGCGAGTTTCTCCGCGCCTCAACAAGCGAGTTTCTCCGCGCCTCAACAACTGCGGCTGGTCTCACAAAGCAGGCGATGATCCGCGAGGTGGGAGACGACGCTTCAACAAGTAGAGTCATCAGCTGGAACTCGATCACCAGAACCCATCCGTTGCGTGTCCGACCCCACCCAGGGTTGACACAAATGTCCGGACGCAAATAACCACGAGAACGTTTTGGCAATTACCAATTTTAATTGGGTTGTCAATTCGTGCGGTAGAACGGAAAAAAGACATAGTCATTTTAGTGCACAATTTAAAATGTCGATCTTGCAAATGAGAGTTCTGGACATTTTGAAGAGCAATTTATGTTCTACAAGTGAAGTTGATGTGCTCATTGGTTCCTTAAGATGATTTACTTTATTTTCGAATATATTTAACTCACGAAAATCTAATGTGTCCTGATAAAACTAACCCCCTATCGCAACTACCAATCGTACACAGACGCTGTACATGTTGCCTAAAATATAGATATTTGTATACAGAGGGGTGATTTGCAAGACTAGTTTTACCACTGGCTTTTGTCAGAACATAACGAGTTGGCTGTACACTGTAAGATAGAGACAGACACTGAAGTACGAGTCCAATACGCCAGTAGCCTTTTAGGCTCAGCAACATGATCGATAGATAGATTTTATGTCCAAACAGTACATTATCACTTGTATGTATAGACTCCTAAAGATTAAACTTTAAATTGGAGTAAATGGAAAACAATAATTATTATTATTAAAATTAAGAAATTATCTACTTATAATATAAAATCTTAAAAAAACTAAATGAAATTAAAATCAGTAAATGAAATTCGACTAATCTAACTTGTCCATCGAAAATTCTTCTATTGAGAAATATGCCTTTTTTATTAATAACATCTTAATTTTTTTTAATTCTGATAGTTTGTTAATTTCTTTAAATTTATCCGGGAATTTGCTGCAACATGTTCTGCATCTGCACCAACCTGTTCATGTTGTGGTTTTGTGAGCCCTGAGGTGGGATTCTAACACTCCATTGCGACCGCTTAGCAATTTCTTCCATAAGGATAAACATTGAAATAATTGCTAAGCGGTCGCAATGGAGTTATAGAATCAGGGCCCTGACATCGCTGGTCGCCGGCGATCTGATCCTACACGGGTGAGTCGGCTTCACGGAGCCGCACGGACAAACTTCTTTAATAACATAAAACACGGGACTCCGGCGACTGGAGATTGATGCGAGGAGGTGAAGTGGACTGTATTCCCGATGGAGGGGATCGATCGTGATCTTACGGCTCGAGCGAGAAGGGATCACATTACTTACTCGCCGATACCAGGCTCGCGTTCACGATGGAGGGGATCGATCGTGATCTTACGGCTCGAGCGAGAAGGGATCACATTACTTACTCGCCGATACCAGGCTCCGCGTTCACGATGGAGGGGATCGATCGTGATCTTACGGCTCGAGCGAGAAGGGATCACATTACTTACTCGCCGATACCAGGCTCGCGTTCACGATGGAGGGGATCGATCGTGATCTTACGGCTCGAGCGAGAAGGGATCACATTACTTACTCGCCGATACCAGGCTCGCGTTCACGATGGAGGGGATCGATCGTGATCTTACGGCTCGAGCGAGAAGGGATCACATTACTTACTCGCCGATACCAGGCTCGCGTTCACGATGGAGGGGATCGATCGTGATCTTACGGCTCGAGCGAGAAGGGATCACATTACTTACTCGCCGATACCAGGCTCGCGTTCACGATGGAGGGGATCGATCGTGATCTTACGGCTCGAGCGAGAAGGGATCACATTACTTACTCGCCGATACCATGCTCGCGTTCACGATAGAGGGGATCGATCGGGATCTTACGGCTCGAGCGAGAAGGGATCACATTACTTACTCGCCGATACCAGGCTCGCGTTCACGATGGAGGGGATCGATCGTGATCTTACGGCTCGAGCGAGAAGGGATCACATTACTTACTCGCCGATACCAGGCTCGCGTTCACGATGGAGGGGATCGATCGTGATCTTACGGCTCGAGCGAGAAGGGATCACATTACTTACTCGCCGATACCAGGCTCGCGTTCACGATAGAGGGGATCGATCGTGATCTTACGGCTCGAGCGAGAAGGGATCACATTACTTACTCGCCGATACCAGGCTCGCGTTCACGATAGAGGGGATCGATCGTGATCTTACGGCTCGAGCGAGAAGGGATCACATTACTTACTCGCCGATACCAGGCTCGCGTTCACGATAGAGGGGATCGATCGTGATCTTACGGCTCGAGCGAGAAGGGATCACATTACTTACTCGCCGATACCAGGCTCGCGTTCACGATGGAGGGGATCGATCGTGATCTTACGGCTCGAGCGAGAAGGGATCACATTACTTACTCGCCGATACCAGGCTCGCGTTCACGATGGAGGGGATCGATCGTGATCTTACGGCTCGAGCGAGAAGGGATCACATTACTTCCTCGCCGATACCAGGCTCGCGTTCACGATGGAGGGGATCGATCGGGATCTTACGGCTCGAGCGAGAAGGGATCACATTACTTACTCGCCGATACCAGGCTCGCGTTCACGATAGAGGGGATCGATCGTGATCTTACGGCTCGAGCGAGAAGGGATCACATTACTTACTCGCCGATACCAGGCTCGCGTTCACGATGGAGGGGATCGATCGTGATCTTACGGCTCGAGCAAGAAGGGATCACATTACTTACTCGCCGATACCAGGCTCGCGTTCACGATGGAGGGGATCGATCGTGATCTTACGGCTCGAGCGAGAAGGGATCACATTACTTACTCGCCGATACCAGGCTCGCGTTCACGATGGAGGGGATCGATCGTGATCTTACGGCTCGAGCGAGAAGGGATCACATTACTTACTCGCCGATACCAGGCTCGCGTTCACGATGGAGGGGATCGATCGGGATCTTACGGCTCGAGCGAGAAGGGATCACATTACTTACTCGCCGATACCAGGCTCGCGTTCACGATGGAGGGGATCGATCGTGATCTTACGGCTCGAGCGAGAAGGGATCACATTACTTACTCGCCGATACCAGGCTCGCGTTCACGATAGAGGGGATCGATCGTGATCTTACGGCTCGAGCGAGAAGGGATCACATTACTTACTCGCCGATACCAGGCTCGCGTTCACGATGGAGGGGATCGATCGTGATCTTACGGCTCGAGCGAGAAGGGATCACATTACTTCCTCGCCGATACCAGGCTCGCGTTCACGATGGAGGGGATCGATCGTGATCTTACGGCTCGAGCGAGAAGGGATCACATTACTTACTCGCCGATACCAGGCTCGCGTTCACGATGGAGGGGATCGATCGTGATCTTACGGCTCGAGCGAGAAGGGATCACATTACTTACTCGCCGATACCAGGCTCGCGTTCACGATAGAGGGGATCGATCGTGATCTTACGGCTCGAGCGAGAAGGGATCACATTACTTACTCGCCGATACCAGGCTCGCGTTCACGATGGAGGGGATCGATCGGGATCTTACGGCTCGAGCGAGAAGGGATCACATTACTTACTCGCCGATACCAGGCTCGCGTTCACGATAGAGGGGATCGATCGTGATCTTACGGCTCGAGCGAGAAGGGATCACATTACTTACTCGCCGATACCAGGCTCGCGTTCACGATGGAGGGGATCGATCGTGATCTTACGGCTCGAGCAAGAAGGGATCACATTACTTACTCGCCGATACCAGGCTCGCGTTCACGATGGAGGGGATCGATCGTGATCTTACGGCTCGAGCGAGAAGGGATCACATTACTTACTCGCCGATACCAGGCTCGCGTTCACGATGGAGGGGATCGATCGTGATCTTACGGCTCGAGCGAGAAGGGATCACATTACTTACTCGCCGATACCAGGCTCGCGTTCACGATGGAGGGGATCGATCGTGATCTTACGGCTCGAGCAAGAAGGGATCACATTACTTACTCGCCGATACCAGGCTCGCGTTCACGATAGAGGGGATCGATCGTGATCTTACGGCTCGAGCGAGAAGGGATCACATTACTTACTCGCCGATACCAGGCTCGCGTTCACGATGGAGGGGATCGATCGGGATCTTACGGCTCGAGCGAGAAGGGATCACATTACTTACTCGCCGATACCAGGCTCCGCGTTCACGAGCTGTTCAAAGAAACAGAGTGCGTGGCGAACAATTGCATTAAACTAAAACGCATATTATGACGTTCTCACTAGCGGAGCCACGGCTCTCTTGAGAGTGGATAACAATAACACATGTTGTTTAGACTCATATTTCCGACGCTTCAAGCGAAATGTGACACCTAGTTCTGTACGTTTTGGATAATCTGCTGTCCGGCCCATTTAGGCCACATTATGCCTAAAACAGCTCTTACACTGTGCATAAAAACAACTGCTTCCCTCATTCCAGTTCGTTTTTCCTTTGTTTGAACTCTCACCAGACGGAGCCACCGTCAGTTGTTCTGTTAGGCCGAGAAAGGCTACATTGCAAGGTAAGCGCGCAATGACGTCTTTCTCGGCCTAGCAGAATGCGCTGATAATCAGTTTTTCTGCTAGGCCGAGAAAGGCTACATTGCAAGGTAAGCGCGCAATGAATTCTTTCTCGGCCTAGCAGAATGCGCTGATAATCAGTTTTTCTGCTAGGCCGAGATAAGCTACATTGCAAGGTAAGCGCGCAATGACGTCTTTCTCGGCCTAGCAGAACAACTGACTGTCAGCGCATTCTGTTGCGAGTTCAAACATAGGAAAAACGAACTGTTTATTAGCAGTCCTTATGGAAGTAGCCAATTCCATATACCTACGGTTATTATAAAAATACCTTGTAATCATTTGTTCCAATTACAATATCTTCAACGATCTCCTTGAATTTTTATGCATCCAATCTCAAATTTTAATTTTTTGACGATAGCATCGTTTTGTTCACAAGCTCCTTACTCCTCGTGAACTGCGCTGTTGCACTTAGTTTTTACTGCAATTTCAACACGAGCCATTACCACTGTGACGTATCACAGTCGCCGACAACATCCTGATACTACGTCACCCATAAAACCCAGTCATAAACACAAGCCGGCATTAAACCAGGATCATGCCTTGCTCCACGCTACAAGCAATCAAGTTAAACGGCTATCAATGCTGAGGGATTAGACGGTTTATTGTCTGCACAAGATCATCCATCACGCATCCAGACGGCTATTGGGAACCTCCTTCGACACACGGCTCACGGTCAAGAAGCTTTTTGTACCGTCATGGAGCTGTTTGAACTCTCACCAGATGGAGCCACAGTCAGTTGTTCTGCTAGGCCGAGAAAGACTTCATTGCGCGCTCACCTTGCAATGTTGTCTTTCTCGGCCTAACAGAACAACAGACAGTGTCTCGGTCTGTAGAGAGTTCAAACATAGGAAAAACGAACTGTAGTGAGCGTGGCCTTGAAGAGCTTTTCAATCGATTTTTGTCAATATCCTTTACCAATGTAATTGTTTATAAAATAAGACTTTGTACGAGTCTTCAGAACAGTTCAATGAAAAAAAAATCATAGTTCGGAATCGATTGTTAGTTTTATTTCACCCTACAGACTTTAAGTGCCATATTTGTACTAATTTTCAGGCACTAAACGTCTGTAAAATAAAATAATAATAATACACCATTCCAAGGTATAAAATTATTTTCATTAAACTGGTCTGAAGACTCGTACAATGCCTTATTTTATTAACAATTACATTAGTAAAGGATACTGATAAGAATCGTTTAAGAACACTTCAAGGTCTTAATTCACATTCGCATGCAACACGAGTGCTCACTTATCAACGCGTCACACAGAGCGTTTCCTTATTCTATACGAATGTATGTTAAGTCGTATTTCTAAGTCCGTCTGCGTCCCTCCGTCAGAACATCGTAATACGATTTCCAAGGAGCAAGTTCAGAGTTGACGCTCCCGACATCGTCTTGCTCCCGAGCAGCCAATCCCGTGGGGAGGACGACAAATCAGCTCGTATATCAGCCAATCAGCGCTCGTCTGACAGCGAACAAGATCGCGACCCGATGACACATATTAGACGGATCCAGAAGAAGCTTCTGACGAAGTCGAAGAAGTTAATGTTGTTCGAAGGAGAGCTGTGATGGATGCGATATTGAAAATAGATGTCACATACGACTTGACTATTTTACTACTACGACTATTTGTTGTGTTTGAAAATATTTAGCTACATTAATATAAACATGCATAATTAGTTAGTATTACGAGGTCCCATGTCTAAAATACAATTCCAGTTTAACATTATTAACAATTGGGTATGGCAATTGTTATTATAATTGGAATATAGCCCTAATGAAGTGCAAACTCAACAACTGCTTAAGTGCCGGTCTTTCAATAGTCTGCTAAACCAGTAATTAAGATTTAAACAGTAATTCGAGGATTGTCATTGGTTGTTGCCATGTTGTTGGTTGTTGTAGTCCTAATTGACTGTTTAAAAGTTAGAAATGTATCGAAAAAATGGTCCTTAAGAGATCATTACAAAACTGTCTGTAAGTAGATTGAGTAGTCAGGAGATTATATTTAACAGCTCGAATTGACCAATGTAGATCTGACCAAACTACGACGTCATAAAACAAAAGTCAATGTTTGGTCACAACCAAAGAGCTTATGTACACAACAAATTGTACACATGATATTATTAGAATAATGTTGAATTTGTACATAATTTAACAGTTTTACAATCAACAAATTGTCGTTAATAATAGTATTGCTTTAAGCTATCTACTTGAATATTGTTCAGTCTTAATTAACTTCTCATAAGAGAGGAAGGGCGTTTTTAAGTTGACGAAACTATCCAGTAACAGACGCCATTAAAAAGAAAAACGCTTTGGCAACATACCTGGCAAAATATAATTTGTTTCGTTGTAGCATCTGTAATAATTGTCCAGTATATCATCAAACATGATTTATATGAGTTTAAATATATTGATTGTACTATTTCAAGTGATAAATTAAACTAGATTAACACGTGTTAGCTATTTCTTTGATCTTTCTGAATTTCATTTGTTTGAATGAAAAATTGTTATTTTCTAAGAATTCTGGAGTTACCATAGTAATACTTTTGTCTTTCATAAGGCAACGCCCACCAACATTGGTCAATTGCACCAATGGTTATTCACATCCATTCATTTTGATTAAGAAAACACTTACGTACAGTCGTAAGTACAATATACACGAAGCTACGTTAATAACTTAGAATTAAAAGCAATTCACATTTCAGTAAATAAGATCACATTGTTACCCTCTGCACACTTCAGCATGAAACGAAAAGAACTCGAGTCGCTATAAACTTGCATTACATTCAGTTCAGAATCATCATTTCAGTCGGCAAGTGGAGCTGGAAGACAAGAACTTCGATTGATAAAAACCCACTGGCAAATCTACCGTCAAATTGATCATTAAAGAATTCTTTCTCTACACGGAAATGGTTTCTGGGTAAAAACGAAAAACACGTGACTTCATTACTCTGGAAGAAAAGTGGCTTTTCTTTTTGTCAGAGAGCAGGAGAGAAAAGCGGGCGACTTTCGCCGCTTTCCATCGCCCGTGTAGAGATTTCCAGGGGATTTGGAAGATACAATATAGGCGGTCGGATCCGGCGGAGCGTGCAGAATGGCAATCTGCAGCGGCGCGAAGTCTACGCGAATAGATAACAATTTATATCTGCGACGCGGAGTTGTCACATATCAATTGGCCGTGTTTTACAGCTTCATCCTCGGATCAGAGGGGCCTCGTAGGGGGCAGGGGTGGAACATGGACTTGGTGCGGGTTTTACGTGCCACTTGTGACGTCATCTGGTGCATGTTGCAGTGTGTTTTTTTGTCTGGGGCTTGACGTCGCACTGTTCTGCAGCGAGGCTAATGGCGACGGATGAATGATTATGATGATTGCGGGAGATGATGGTGAAGAGTATGTAAGGATGGAAGGTGGGAAGGAGGCGGTCGTGGCCTTTTAGTACGGTACCTTCCCAGCATTTGCCTGTCGGCTGAGGGAATACCACGAAAAAAAACCCAGTCATGAAGGAAGGCCGCGGGAATAGAACCCGGGCCTCCGGAATACAAGTTCAGAGCGTTACCACTCAGTCAACCTGTTCCGTAGCAATTCATTCAAGCGAAGCAATTCATTCAGATATTGAAAATTACAAACAATCATTAAAATACGGGTATGCACGGAGATTTTGAAGACGGTTGCACGGATCTTCAAATGTTGTATCCATGGTTCGAAAATTATACAAAAAACCATGTTGAAGAGTGTCAAATTAATTGGAGATTTTTATGGGACTTTCTGCACCCCAGTTGAGAAACAATGAAACAAAAAATTTACTACATGTGCCCAATGGAAACTCTTCTAGCAAATTTGGTAAATTTGAAGACAATCGGACAAAAAGTTAAAAAAAAATGGCCGTCCGTACGCGCTGTAGAAACGACAATTTCGGTAAGGGCCGGTATTACCATAATATAAGCATAACTTTATTTCATAAAACTCGGTGTATTACCATTATATACTGCAATTTAATTCCGGAGCTTATTCCCTCAGTTTACATCAGGCTACATTGACTGCAGTTTTTTAAGCTATACCGCAGTATATAATGATAACACACCACATTTCCCGAAGTGGAGCTTAACTAAACTGAAGATCAACTAATGATAATATGGCCCCTAAGTATACTACAAGCTTAACTCCTTGTGTGACCAGATTATAGCTCAATGCTCGGAAGTCAGCGGGGGACCGCGGCTAATATACATGGTCCTTAACAAATACACCGATTTACACGAAATAATTAACTCTTGCTATCTCTGTTTAAGAGGCAAACGGAAGCGAACGGAAATCGCACGGTTCGTCAGTAAGTTTTTTTGAAATTTTGTCTTCCCACTAAATAATTTAAAAAAAATCAGACCCATATCAGCCTAATAGACTAAATATTGCCGCACACTGTAGTTGATTATGACCTCTGGTACGACCTCAAAGTGTTAAATACGATATTTATGGTAAAATAATCGTATTTAACACTTTGAGGTCACACCAGAGGTCATAAAGTACTCCAGCGTGTGGCATTATTAAGTCTTTTATGCTGTAATGGGTCGTTACTATCTGATTTTTTAAAATTATTAAGTGGGAAGACAAAATTTAAAAAAACGCTCTGACGAACCGTGCGATTCCCGTTCGCTTCCGTTTGCTCTGAACAATACATCGAGACTGCATCAACATAAGTAGCATCAGAGGCCAGAGGAGGATCAGAGGATCAGAGGAGGTGTTTAGAGCGTCAGACAACCTTATTCCAAAAGTCTCCGAGTTTCCACATCCAGCCAACAAAACAGCTTGGAAATACAGATGAATTATAATAGTTTTTATTTTTAAATTGAAATAGCTTCCCTCTGGTAGAAAAATGGACAGAACAAATTGGCGATAAATCGCAAAAGTAGTGATAAATAAAAGTAGATTACAAATAATGTATAAAGACGAGTAACAATGATGATACCGTGATGTACCAAAGAATGTTAAATATTACTATAGATTCTTCATTCAATAGCAATAAAGTTACGTTTCACTCATTCTTTAGAATACATTAAGAGGGCTTGGTAGTGAGCGTGGCCTTGACGAGTTTTTTAATCGATTTTTATCAATATCTTTTTCCAGTGTAATTGTTAACAAAATAGGGCTATGGACGTGAATTCAGAACAGTTCAATGAAGATAATTTCATAGTTTGGAATAAGCTATTAGTTTTATTATGTCCAACAGGTGTTTAGAACCAGAAAATTACTAAATTTTCGGGTTCTAAACACCTGTAGGACAAAATAAAACTAATAACTTATTCCAAACTATGAAATTATCTTCATTGAACAGTTCTGAAGACGCGTACAAAGCCTTATTTTGTTAACAATTACACTGGTAAAAGATATTGATAAAAATCGATTAAAAAACTCTTCAAGGTCAAACTCACTACCCAGCCGTCTTAAGATACATGCACGACACTTAACAATATCGCCAGCAGCATAAGTTTTATTACCCCCCGTTTTATTGCATAAACTTAACATATCCCACATTCTTGAGCGTCTTCCGAAGAGATATAAAGTTGAATCAACATTTTACACAGCAACTTCGATATATTTCATTACTCTGAGAAGCTGTCAAATGCTATATCGGTCGTGCTCAGTCACAGAGAGGAAGATCCCATGTGTCAGAGAGAGATGGTAGATATACATCACATGTGTCAGAGAGAGATGGCCACATCAGAACATCCCTCACACTGGGGAGTTCCATCCACTAGGTTACTTCGTTGCAGTAATACCCTTGTTGTCTTATATCTAGGTGTTTAGGTGTTACCAATTTGCAAAATGATATCATGTGACCTACAAAATTGAAGATGATCATAATGGATAGCTTTAAAAGAATATTTAATAGAAAACGAATATGTAAATATTAAATTAAAATACTGACACTATAGTTATAAGATTACTGATTGAATGATTTATGTACCTACACTCCCCCAAATAATAAACGGTACTTGGTACAAAACGTATTGGCTGCAGGGCCTGTTCCTTGACAATCAATCCTTGTTATTATCAAGGAAATCAGAGCTCACCTAAAAGAGTTAGATAATGCGTTAGCACTGACTTCATGGGATGATGCCATCAAACCTTAATCAGTCAATTCATTTTCTTTCGAGTACCGTTTATTATTTGGGGGAGTGTACAACTAGTTACATTTTGATAAATTGTTAAAACAATTCACATTATAATTAATAATAATAGAGAAATGAAATGTGATATTTACAAATATGGCCAATTCATAGAAATCCCTCATTGTTGCAGCATTCATAATAGCTGTGGTGATACTGTAATATTTCTGGCTATATAATTGATAGTTTTAATGTTAACAGCTATCAGCATCTGTAGGCTCCGGAGACATCTTTAATACGGAGAAGAATCTCTCACTTGACAGAAATACATCGATTTGCCTCCATCAATAAGTTAAATATGACCAGTCAAAGTGCCTACATAAAGTTAATTCTCAATGAATTCCTAGCATTGCTTGCATAAAACAAAAGAAGTTCGTGAAAGTAAATAATTACCTACTTTTGAAATAAAACTCTGAAATACAATTAGCATTTAATGTATACATTCCACTTCAGTGTGACGATTTGCTACGCTGGGAGTTAAATAATATGTCAACTAATAGAAAGGTGAATGACTCACCAATATTCGGGTGTTGGAGCTTTCGACAGATGCGAGCTTCTCGCTCCAACTTCTGAAAATCTGTAACAAAAACAAACAAAACTCATTAATTTACATCAACTGCAAATAGATCATGAGCATGCCACATGGATAATCATCATAAAGTACGTATTAACAAAGAAAGCACGACGTTATACTAACAAAATAACATTATATGCGTTGCGAACACGGAGTTTTACACGCTCAATAATATAGGCGATACTACAATTGATGGCATGTGGTGGGATGGCTTTTCCAATATAAATGTTATCTTGAAACTGGAATTAAATTAAGTTTGACACATTTGTAATAGAAAATATGTTGAAAATCTGATGTTGGATTATTATCTGTGATAATAAATAAAAGAAAAAAGCAGATTATATAGGTATATAATTATAAATCAATACACATCAGTACAACAATGTAATTTCTACCAACAAACATTATTTATGTTACAACGTTTTTATTTACTAATTATCTACTAGTGTTTGTTGAGATATTTCGCCACGCTAGTTTATTCAGTTTCGATTTTCCTTATAAAATCTGCTTCAGGACAATAAATCATAAAATTTCCATCAAAAAAACAATTACATGATACAAAAGTCTCATCAAGTCGCGTTTTGTTTCTCGACATTTGTTCATCACAACTTTCACTTCACTCTGCGTTTGTTTGGCGCACCCGCATGAAACTTCCTCCATTGGAATCCGCCCCACTACATTGGTGGCGTGCGGTGGGATCCGAAAATATTACTTCAATAACAAACTTCACCGGGAGTCGCGTTAACGAGAAAACTGTACAAGCGGATTTCGGAATTATAAAAGTTTAGTTGGGTATTTAAAAAGTGGAGGGAGAACTCGTCATTCATTATTACCAAGAGATTAAACAAACATGTTGCTTAGCAACGCGCAGCGCACGGCTGTTTGCTTGCCAACGAATTGAGAAGGATGCATGTCGTGATGGATCACCTATACATATTTGTATGCGCCTACCACAGGTACCACTACATTTATCATAGATTATAAAAATCTAATACGAAAATAAAATGTGCTAGAATAATTAAATTAGTTACTATTCTGAGTTTGAATTAAAATCACACTATCTGTTTACATGACAGCTTGGAAACTTATTATTGTTACATATTAGTAACACATAGTGTAACGGGGTTGACTCTCATCCTACTTTTGAAATAATAAATAAATACATAAATAGGATAACAGAATGCAAATAACGTTTTAAACGTATAGGCACCACAAAAAATTTATATTTTTTTCAATCATCATAGGACTGGATATTCTTCAAAATCTCACACGCTTAAAAGAAACGACGATACAAGTTATTTTTGTTGAAGTTATTGTCAAATTGCATTCATAGGGCTGGATATTTAAACACTTATTGAACGTGCTCCCACGCATGTACTGAATAACTTTTAAAAGTAGAGTTACATTTAGTGTACACGTTCATTATGAAGCCACTTTGTTTGAGCCTTTGTCACCCCTGTTTCCCCTCCAGTAGGAATTTAATTATCTGAGAGTACATTCTCGTAAGCAAGCTACACGGCGATCGATACTATTATGATATAAGTAACATATTGCATTAGCATACGTCCCATAAACCTCATGCAATCAAGCAAATTAAATCATGCATACACGTCTCTCTGACATAGCAACGAAGAGAGGATCTCTGAAGAATTGCGAGTAAGAAGCAATCAAACGACTCCCACAGCTTCATTCAATTGAGTGGAAATCGTTTGGAGCTGGTTGAAAACATATTTTGGAATGAGAATCACTCCTCTGGATCCGTTTTCACTCTATGACTGAGTGAAATGATTGAGGTGCCAAGGAAAGTATCTCAACTGAATCGAGAGTGAGAGCTTTTCAATTCTTGAGATGTAGGTGAAACCCCATGTTGATGAGTAGTTTGTAGCACGGGGCACGGGTTTCTAGGTGTAGTTTAACGACTTGGCAGAGTGGTGTGCCACTAAATAATACAACTCATTTAATAATAATGAAAACTGAATATGGAATATTGTATGTTTCTACAGCAACCAGGACGCCAAGGTGGGTATACAAATATCCACACGACAAAATATGAAATTGAAAACTAATATTTAGTCGTTGCTTCTTAAATACAAATTTGACAACAGTACGTAGAAAGTACTAGCCAAAAGTCAAACACAAAACAAATATTAGGGAGTTATCAATATGTTACAAAAATACAATACATTATGTACAAAGAAATTAAACAGAAGAAATTAAAACTATACTTATACCAACAAAAACTTATGATATACACCCGAATTACAAATTATTCAACTCATTTTAAAATCCATAATTTATTTCCTTTTTATTAAAATCAATGCATATATTTTCTAGTTTGAACAAATTCTATTAAGATACTTCAGACCAAGTTTTTGTGTGAGGTGGAATATGAAATTAAATAAAATATGATTTTGATTCAGATGGCACATAAAAATATAAAATCATTTCTAATTTATCTGCTCGCATTTTGCCACCATGCAAATAGTCCCAAGACTTCCTCTTATCTTCATAAGGCACGTTGACATATAAAATTTATTGCAAGCCATTTCAAGTGACATTAAAAAGCAATTATCGAAGTGAAATCACAAAATCTAATTAAAAACATGGAAGTAAAAATAATCCCGCTGCATTATAGAAGAGAGTTCTCTTTAAACCTACATTTGATTCCGAGAAACTTGTAAGAGCGCTGTAAATGTAAGAGGCTTATGAAAAGCTCCTTTGTTTCGGTGATGTCGTGGATTTCACTCTCGTATCTGCAGCCTCCAGAGCAGAGAGAGACGGCGACAAACCAGCGCTATCAATCATATCGTGAGATCATTTCATATCGGAACAGGATTTACAAGATATAGCATTTCGTTGATTTCAATGTGGGTACTATATTGTACACTCAGGGGTACCAACAGTTTGAACCTTTTAAAAATGTTACTTTTATAAAGGGGAAAGAAAATATCAAATAATGGCCAAATTATAATCGAGGTTTGAGAATGAAATATACATTTTTACGAAAAATATTAAATTTTAATTAGGTATAATTACATAATTTTGACATAATTTTGACTTTTAAACGTCACGTCTGATTCTTCTGAAAAAATAAATGTCCTACAATATTACACCGGTATCCACAAGAAACATTCAGAGTTATCATTTAAATGCATTCAAAATTAATAAATACCGTATAAATATTCCCATTTCAAAAAATAAAAAAGAGAAACAATGACAATTTACTTTTTTTTTAATTAATAGACCATCTTAAAAATAATGACGCATAATAATTCAAAACTTATGGTTAAATCCATGATGCAACGAGCGTAGAGATAGTTATACTGGGTTAAATCTATTTTCTTCTTCTTGTCATATTACCGGTCAAACGAATTTAAATTATCAGGCCAATTTTTTTTTACAGATTCTGATGTACTATGTACTGATTTCTAACAAGATCTGTCTCTTGGATTCACCTGAAAACCGATTTATATAACTTATACTTCGCTTTACTGATGGATACTCGGATTCATTTCCACGCATATCGAAGGCTAGCTCAACAACGCGTTCTCTGATTGTTTTCCTAGTCTACATAATTGACACTAAATCACATACAAAGTAACGACCATTTAAACAAAGAAACACGCTTCACCGAGCAGAATCAATTGCAACGTTCAACAGATAAATTCATCTGAACTTCCAACCACAACCGTCCACATCCTAACCTAACAAACGCAAATTCCAGTATACTCCCCACACGAACATTTTCAAACGCGGCTCTAATCCATCACACCACTACACCCGCCGTCAACTAGGCGCAACACACCCCCGCTCGACCATCATCGATCGTCCGTCCCGACTCCTCGATCACCTACGCAACAGCCTATAGAGACAGCTTTTTCACCAGTCATGCTCGCGAGAGGGAAAGAGAAGGAAAAAAACGCTTCTCGTTTGCCGTGAAATGTATACAGGCGTTGTGTGAAGTTAAGCCGTCAATCAAAGGGACGGAAAAGCACTGGGTGTATCGTGCAACAGGTCCCATAGAGGAAACAACATTATTGATACAAGTTTCAGCCATGTTTTGGTAGCGGCGACATTGTGATAAAGTGAACAAGTTTGTACGCTGATGAATGGTATTGTTGCCGTGGAGGTTTGTTTCTGGGTTCCGTCCTCTAAAGGCAAAGCGTTGATACCGTCGTGACCCAGCAAACAATATATTAGCGTATTATCGCGTAGTATAACTTAGTTTGTTATCTTAATGTGTACAATTGAAGTATCGTACTTATTTGTTTAATATTACAAAGTTTCGCTGTGCAGCAGTTTTCTTTCGTGAAGTTTAGATTTTGGTAGAGAATTGTATTATCCAAAAGCTTAATATTTGAACATCTCAACCATTCAAAGATCAAGTGAACTTCTGAATTTCATGCAATACAATTTTAATCCATTTTCATTTCATTTTTCTGATGATAATTCGAGCTTAAATTTTGTCTCACAATTTTCTCGAAGCAAAATGTATTTTACTTCTTCACCCGTCCAATTTCCAGTTGTCTTGACATAACTAAATAGCGTTCCTTGTGACAAGAACTTTTGCGACGTTTTTTAATATGCGTGTTAAATTAACATTTATATACATCTCTTTATTAACTCTTCGTGCAGGTAACATTTCTATGTACATTTCTAGACACGTATAATTGGCATTTCAAATGTAGGTGTGTGTTTTTTATGGTGTCGGATATTTCAGCAAAGCTAGAACACAATACATCACATCTTATAAGAGAGTGAGTGCTATCTTTTTAAACTTTTAGCAATGCCAGGGCACACCGTTCTAACTATCGATATGATATTAATCTGAAGATTTGTACACACACTTTAATGTCATAGGAGCGGCCACAGATATAGTTTTTTAATAAGATCCTGTGATTGGTTGAAAATTAATAAAGGAATTACGTTTGACCCAACTTAACATTTTGAATGGTCATTGGGACCAATATTTTGTTGAGTTTGACAATATTTAGACAAAAATTTCAATAATTTCAAAAGTTATAGACATTTTACGAACATTTTACATGCTTGTTTTGATGCATTTGTCAAATTTATTTCTAGTTATTTCAAATAAATGAACTATCACTGCTCCTTTGACGCATAGTTAGATTGTCATCCTCCATTTCCAATGTCTACTTTCCCACAAATACTAAATCGCATGCAATACGAAGGCTCACTTATCAACGCGATACAAAGAGCGTTTTGAATGTCAAAGTGACAGTCACCACACATCAAGTTCGAAAACAAATGAAGATTGCATTGAAACTCCGCAGCCGCGCACAATGTAGCTCGAGTTCACATGTCTAGTGATCTTGCCACGAGCTTTTGTTCTTAGCGAGCTTATTATTCTGCCGGAGATGTTTAATTCAATGAGCGCGGAGAAGACCTGTTGAAATATCCATTAGAATTACAACAAACAGCGATGTGTATGAAAATTTATGCGGCCGCGCACCGTTGTTGTTCCCAACCTGGAGATCTCGCCAGAAGAAATTAAAATTAATGTTTAACAAGAGATGGTAATTTAGAAGGAGATACTACACGTTACTAACACAGTAGGAAAAGTCTGACATAAGTTGCCAAAAGAATCTCGACAAGTTTGAAAGATTGGTTTAATTCTTGAACATGTTTATGTTTTATTCGTGGTTCTTCAATTGATAAGATATCGATTGTTGATCCGGTGCGGTTCTTGCTCTGGCCGCCCAAAAGGCCGCCCTTTTTAGGGCCAACACAAGCAATAACAACCAGAGCAAGAACCGCACCGGATCAACAATCATCATCAAAGGGCTCTGATCCACTACACCATATGATAAGATATCATAAGTCATAACGAACTGTAACTTTTCAAATAACCATTTTATTTTACTCGTACAGGATTCATTTATTAAAAATCATGATTTAATTACTGCTATTATACAGCATATCACATTAGCCTTAATTATTTGAAATAATGTTTGAAAAACATAACATTAACCTAAGAAAACCTAACCTAAGAAACCTATAAGGAAAACATTTGGCCACAGTTCTCAAATTATGGTAGGCAATTCACTTTTTTTTTAAATACCTATGTATTTATCAACAACAGAATACAGGCTTCCATATTGTGTGGAATTCAACCTTATTTAAAAGACACGCAAAGAAAAATCGTAAAATCGTATTTTCATCATTATTATGTGTAGGTCCTACAGTTCTTTGCTCTTTTTACAATCACAAATGTGAACAATTTGAAACGGAATACCATTCTATTTTTTTAAACTCAGCAATGTTATACAACAAAGCTGGACATATAATAAATACACGGCATTATCTCTGCTTGCATTGAAAATGGGGGTTCGATCCCCAGCGAATCGCATGCAGAATAATGATGATATTTAATAAATCAAATCTATTCGCGACTAAACCCACGAGGTATAAACCCAATTAGCATCCGCGACCAGATTAGAGGATTCCGAACATCCTAATTGGCTGTCAATTGCAAAAAAAAAACATTAGATCTTCTCGAACAAACCGAAGTTTAAGTTAATTAGTCTCAAAGGATTAAGCTCCGCCCACTCTGCGCACAAAAATGTGTGCTTTTTATTACAATTTCAATGGGGTTAGAGTAGGCCAATACGCCCGCATTAGCCGGGCAAATGATAATTTCACAATTGGACTTGAACAAACGGGGTGATGTGTGCACAGACACCCCGGCGGAAGAGTAGGTGTTAGGGATGTTCCATGGAAATTTTTCCGTGGAAAAATTTCCGACGGAAAGAAAAATATGGAAATTTCCCAGACTTACCCATATTTTTCCATAAAAGTGGAAAAATTGAAATTTCTTACTCTAATTGTAGTTGTAATTAAAATTTAATTTTGATAATGAAACACAATTTGTTTTGACAACTATAAGAAGTGTGTACAATCTGATCAATGAAGATAGCCAGCTTTCACGTGTGGATTACAATGAATAGCTTTTTGAGAGCGTAATAATTTGCATAACTACGTGCTATCTAGTATTGTATTCTTCATAGTCCGTTGTATGCAATTGGCAACTTTACTGAAATAATTCTGTTCGCATGTATTGAAGGATGCTAGATGTGGAAAATAAAATACTCGTTGGACTGGAACTCGACCTCCTCTCATTTGCCGGGCGAGGACTTCACCACCGGAGCTACCAAGACGGTTACATTCCGATACACACGGTGGTAGAGCCCTTGCCTTTCAACTGAGAGGTCCTGGGTTCAAGCCCTGGTCCCGCCGGATATTTCACATGGCCCTTCAATTCATCTAGACCATGCGGAAAATTTTCGAAAAACGTATATAATCTAATGTTTTGGGTTATTTTTCCTAAAATTGGAAATATTTCCATATTTTTCCGGAATTTTTTCTGGAAATTTCCGAAAAAATATTTTTCAGGAAAATTTCCATCCCTAGGTGTGGCCCCATCCAGAAGTATGAGTAGACGAGCAAAAAGCCGGACAAGTGTGTGATATTGAATACAATTTGTGACATTGGTAGTCACTCATAGACATTTATACTCACAACGCAGTGAGTTCCAGTAGATTTCAAAAATCGCACGGGAAAGTATAAGAAAAATTATGAAAAAGTTCATAAATATAATAATCGACTCCCGTTCCTCATATTTCACTAAAAAGTATAGGTACCTACGTATAGTGAATATTTTTCGTAAAAGAAAAGTTATGAGATAGTTCCCAAGTGATAACGTGATCATCTTCAGCATAGATCTTCAACATTGATGCAAAATAGCTGGCAGCGTCAACGCGTCTAGAACAAATATTACCTTGAGCAGAAGTGAGAATTAGTTGGTGGAACAAAGGTGAAATAATCGAATGAATGGGATAACCAAATATCTATATTTGGTTACAGACGGGCCTTACTGTAACCTCACATACATATTCATAGGAAAGAAACACAGCTCAGTGTAGAAGATAAATTGTTTTTTGTGCAACATTGACTATAATAATAACAAATAATAATCTGTTAAAAGATATTCTTTAAAGTCTACATTTCTTGAGCGGTTTTCATATATTGAAGCTGTGTACAGGGAAATATATTCGGTAAACGCTCAAACAACTTTGCCAGTGTAAAGGGTTCGCGAGGGAGGAACGTAAAGTAACGTTTTAAGCATGGAAAGGGAAAAGGAACGTTTACCGAAAATATTTCCATGACCATCCCATCATCTCGGCAATAAGCTGTCAAAGAAGCACACAAACTAATGTATTCTCAACAAATCGGAGAACTATTTTCAGGAGACTCAAAACAGAACGTGAAACCGGAAAGCAAAAGGTAATTGAATAATGTCGATGCCGTCCTATCCTATGAAGGAGTCATGAAACAAACTGCTGCTAGCAACGCGTGCCGAGTCAATACGCGTTGCTAGCAGGGAGCTGGTAATAGCAGTGCAGTGGCCGACGCATTGCGTATACACAGACACGCAGTACACTGACATCGTAAACACAACACACAACCCTAACGCGAGGCCGGGTCAATGAGGAATGATGCAACATATCTCAGCTGGTAGCAGTGCAGTGGCCGACGCATTGCGTATACACAGACACATACGCAGCACACTGACATCGTAAACACAACACACAACCCTAACGCGAGGCCGGGTCAATGAGGAATGATGCAACATATCTCAGCTGGTAGCAGTGCAGTGGCCGACGCATTGCGTATACACAGACATACGCAGTACACTGACATCGTAAACACAACACACAACCCTAACGCGAGGCCGGGTCAATGAGGAATGATACAACATATCTCAGCTGGTAGCAGTGCAGCGGCCGACGCATTGCGTATACACAGACATACGCAGTACACTGACATCGTAAACACAACACACAACCCTAACGCGAGGCCGGGTCAATGAGGAATGATGCAACATATCTCAGCTGGTAGCAGTGCAGTGGCCGACGCATTGCGTATACACAGACATACGCAGTACACTGACATCGTAAACACAACACACAACCCTAACGCGAGGCCGGGTCAATGAGGAATGATGCAACATATCTCATACGTTGCGAGGGAACTTGGTTCTACTTTCAGTGACTGGAGAAGTATTGTTGCGGGCTTGGGGCTGAATTGTGTTGCAACTAAATGAAATTTCGGGATGTAGTAGCTTTAAAATGGGGAGGGGGTGGGAAAACTGGCTCGGGGGGAGTTCTGTTATCTACAGTTGAGTGTAAAAATACTATGGAAAACGCTCAGTGTAACGCTTTGAAGAGCGAGCACCGAAATGTGCAAAACCTTCAATCAAACAATCAAACATAACTTAAAACATTATACTGATTTTATTCCAGACTTTCTAATTTCCATACACTCTGGAATATTATTTATGTGGCTTGTGCGATTTGGTACTTTTTAAACATTCCGCATTGACAGCTCTTCAAAAATCTAAAATTGCAACAAATCCGTAAATACTTGACCGATTGTGCTGAAAACTTATAAAATTTAATCGGAGCATTTTGATTTTCGACCAATCAGAAGATTTTTTTTAAATTTCAGCCAATAGGATTTAGCTGAAACTTTGTACTATTTGAGTCAATTTTGGTTGCAATGACTTGGCAAACTAAAAATTGATTGGACCAGCCAATCGGAAAATATTTTTTTTTTTAAATTTGAACCAATCAACGGATTTCAAAAAAAATATGCTCTTCAAAGCCCAGAGATGGCCCGAACATGTGTGCAAAGTTTCAGCTCGAATGAAGAAAACCTGTGACCTGTAGGTATATTGTCAATAACAGAAATACAAAAAGGAGAGGTCCGTGCCAAAAGAGCCATAAAGAGTCACTCGCTCAATTAATATTCCTCACGATAGTAACAATCCTTCCGTCACACCATCCTTCCGTAATAAAGTCATTACACTTCCCACATCAATACTTTACAACATCCTTCCCTCACAACATCCTTCTCTCGTAGCATCCTTCCTATATTATACCTATAAAGTTGCTTTAGCACCAAGCACACAAGAAATTCTGTACCACCTTTAAAGCCATAAAAAATGCTTTCATATCTGGCAATCCTTCGGGTCCATTACAGGACAACCGTTACCGGGTCTTCCTTAATTACGTAACTACGTCTAAACATGTTTTACTGGTGGTTTATTATCAGGTAGAACCGCATTTTATTACTCCGTGGAAGTACACGATTCGTGGAACTCAAAAAACAACTGCTCGCCAAGGCAGGCAACAACGTACGGACATAAAAAGCCCTGTCCACACAGTGATTGTTGATGGGTAATGAGTACCTAGTTCGACAGTTAAGTTGGCTGCAATGATCGCCCGAGTGTTTGCTTGACGCGAGGTTTAACGACGAATGTAATGAAATGTACGCGACGCTTGAGAGGTAAACTCCATTACCTGGAGCACAATAGACAACGATGTCGAGGAGTTGATGAGTTATCACTCGTATTCAGGAACAAACGAGGATGCTGCAGACGATCGCTTGAGCTGATTCATGGCTCTGATGAGTGGTCATTCCAAATAGATTTCGATTCCTACTAAACTTCTCCAAAATCAATTATAAAGCAGATTGAATAGATTACCTAAGTATTATAGATGCACAATAAAGTCACGTCCTCCGAGTGTTCTGATTATACTAATCAAAATTTTGCAGTGATTATGATAGTATTTTCATATTTCTTTCACTCTGTTGTTCACTTTAATTGATTTTCGTTCAATATAATTTATTAGTCTTATGCGTAAATATGCTAATTTTAGTTTAAATAATAAATTATCTCGTGTTTTGAGTTTATTAATGCTAGCCTTATAGAGCACTATCTTACTTCTTTACTAGAAGTAGTCACTTCAGTACTTCATTAAAAAATCTGGGACCATTTACATAATATTATGCAGAATGCATTTTACTTCGTCAGAGGAAATAGCACACCACATTTCAGAAAAGGCGAAATTTTTAAGAATATTCATTGGTAACATGCTTGCTGCTTCATGCATATGTATAGCACATTAGATTACGAATTTCAAGTGAAAATTATTGATCATAAGAACACTATTAGCACGGGTAAAGCGATGGAATGACAACGAATCAAGTAAAATATGCATGATAAGCGAGCGTCTGCATTACAAACATGGCACATAGTGGTATGTTTTACTTTTGCATTACCAAACACTGTGTACCATCAGGCCAATTGTTGCACAAAATATTCGATATCCTCGAGTTCTACATCCTATCGGTTTCTAGCAAGACCGGCATAATGGTAGCACCGGGATGCGTATTTCCAAAGTATACCCAGCCCCAGCGCACCGTCGACCGATTGGTGTGTTCACCTCGGTTGAGAAAGTGAAAGTAATCTGTCAGAACATCTCTACCCATCAGTGTCACTGAGAAATAACGATGGAAACGAAGAAGATTCTAATTAAATGTGCGTTATTTAGTGTTTTGACTACCTACTTCACTATTTTGCAAATTGCGATGTGAATACCTAATCTTAACACACGTAGATTAATGATACAATTAAATCGTATCAGAGTTCTGAATTCAGGCACAAGGTCAACGTTTCTTCGCACCAATAAACTGTTTGCAGATTACGTTGAACTTCAAGATTTCTACTATGGTAGTAGCGGGTAATAACGATAGGATAGTAATACGATATCGTTAGGATTGCAGGTATGAATGTCAATTGTCACCAAGTCATCAAAAGATTTCTTTCGTTATATTTTCCGAAGATATGTTTCTTAGTGCGTGGGTTGAGATGTTCTGACAGGATAACATTCAGTTTCACAACCGAGGTGATCATTCAATCATAGACCACGTGACCAAGACACACCAATCAGTGACGATGCGCTGGGGCTGGGTATACTTTGGAAATACGCCACCGGCGTAAAGCTTATACAATTTACCGGTGTATCTTTTATCTGGAAATAAGATGTTCGTATTGTCATCTTATAGATGTGATACCGTATTTAATCCCAGCTCCTTTATCAACGCGTTCACTGAATTCTTATTTTCCTATTACTAGATTTTCTTTACTGTATTCGAACAAATAAGCGATACGTGATGGAGCCACTTCTGACAGGAAACTTTTTAGATGCACTTTTTTATTTAGAAGTTCGTGTTTCCATAGGACAGTGAAAAAGGAGAAACATTTGAAATTTTGATTTAGTTACAAGTTCACTTTTTCAGCCATAACAAACAACTTAAAGCGCAAATATAATGTAATTTATTTATATAAATATCCCCCTTATATCCTCCATTATACACCCTATCTCTAGTACCAAAGAATCCACCAGAGGTCAGTCGTGTTCCTTGTTTTCTCGAATAAGAAGTTAGTTTACACATTCTTCGAACTGAGAGACTGATTTCTTATGGAACACTTCCAGGATGATGGGAAGGGGCGCATGAAGTGCAAACTATCTTGCCGGGCGAGCGCTCCACCACCTGAGCATTAGACGCGGGTTAGAACGTGGCACGTGCGTAGTGTTGGAATTTTTCATAAAAAAAAATCTGCAAATTTTCAATGTTTTGAATCCTGAGGAAGGTAAATATATTTTGATATTTATTTTTATTTTTCTGATGCACCGACATTTTTAAACGTATTATTATCACGCATAATAATGTAACACACCTCCATTAATACTTTACAAAATAAAACAATTGAAAATATGCTGAAAGGTCCTCTGTAAATGAGTAGTTTCATGAAAATTTTCATGATAATTTTACACGTGCGCTCCACGTGTGCACGAGGCAGTCCGGACGGCAGATTGGCGTGTAATCGCTCGCCTGCTTCATCCCGACTGCCGCGGACAGGAATAGCCGACAACATCGGGACAGCGGGCACGGAGACGGGGAAGAATGCGGGAAGAATGCTCGCGGCGGGTCCACATAGACCTCGCGGCCGGTCTAGGAGCGTACGTGCACTTCTCTACATTGTTCAGAAGGCACAACAAACACTTTTATTATACGCAAGGGCGTATCTAGGATGAAATTTCGGGGGGGGGGGGCGGACATTACTTATATTTTGAAAAATCAGAGTGTAAAACAGGGGGTTCGGCTGCCCGAGAAAAATTTGGATCAAGGTCATTCAATTAGGTCAATTTTGATTCGCAGTGTATAGCTATTTTGGGGAAAACAATATAAAATATCAAACAATTGGTCTAAGAGGTTTAAGAATAGGTAAATTTATTGAACTCATTAGAATATGCAAGTTCGGGGCGCATAGCCCCGGAAATATTTTTGAATTTTAACTTAACTCTAACCATATTGGAACGTTTTTGACATGATCTGTCTATTTTTTAGTGTTTTTTTCAAATATTATTTTAAATGTGCTTAATATTTTCTAAGATGAAATACTTGATTGGGGGGGTGGGGGGGGGGGGGGAGAGGCATGGCCCACTCGCCCCCCCCCCCTGAATATGCCCTTGATTATACGTCCTGTTAAAGAAAACACTTCACAAAAACGTTTCTTTTTCTTTCTTTTTAATTGGTGTTTAACGTAGAACTGTTCTGCAGCGAGGCTAATGGCGACGGATAAAATCATTATGATGATTATTGGGAGATGATGGTGAAGAATCGTCAAGGATGGTAGGTGGGCAGGAGGCGGTCGTGGTCTATAAGTAGGGTTGCTTTCCCAACATTGTCCCTAATCTTACAAAGTTTCAGCCAAATCCTCCCATAGGTTATAATTTATGCCACCTATCTTGCAAAGTTTTAAAATGTCAACTAGAACCGTTTGACCGATCAACTTAAAACTTTGCATGGTCATTGGGATCAACCTTTTAGATACCTACTTTTTTTTGACAATTTACAGCTCTTCTGTCGTTATTTTTAAAAGTTATTGATTTTGTCCTATAATCTTGAAATATATGGAAATGTATGCCAATAATTTAAAAACTTCTTATATCAGTGCCATCTTAATCCTTCAGTTCCAAGGCCTGTAGAGCAGAGGCTTGCAAACGCATATCAAATCGCATACAATACTATGGCTCGCTCATCAACGCGGTACACAGAGCGTTTTCCTAGTACCTCTGTTTGAGATAAAATCATAACCCAATTCCCCCCTCATCTTCACCTCATCATTGGCAATGAAACCACACGAATCAAGCATTTCGCTGTCACAGCTAGAACACGGCCTCCTATCAGCAGTCACTGCCGTCTGGAATCAATAACAGATGCAATTCACTGCCTCCTAGACATCTCACAGCCTTGCCGAGCTCACTTCCCTGCATCGCTCGCTTAAAGATGGCGGCTTAAAACCTCCGTAGAGGAAGAAATAGAGAATAAATCTCAGGGTAGAAGTGAGCATGGGTAGTGAGCGTGACCTAGAAGAGATTTTAAATCGATTCAATATATTTTACCAATGTAATTGTTAACAAAATAGGGCTTTGTACGCGTCTTCAGAACAGTTCAGTGAAAATAATTTTAGAGTTTGAAATTAGTAATTAGTTTTATTTTGTCCAACAGATGTTTAGTACCATTTTACTAATTTCCGGGCACAAAACGTTTGTAGGACAAAGTAAATCTAACAAATCATTACAAGCTATGGAATTATTTTCATTGAACTGTTCTGAATACTCGTGCAAAGCCTTATTTTGTTAACAATTACATTGGTAAAAGATAATGATAAAAATCGATTAAAAAACTCTTCAAGCTCAAACTCACTACCCAGCCGTCTTAAGAGTGGTGGGTGGGAGCGTGCTCTTGAATATTTATCAAACCAATTTTAATCAATAGCTGTTTTAAATGTAATTGCTCACAAAATTGCTCAAAATTGCTCAATGAACCTTCTAAATGCTGTCCCGCAGGGCGTTTTTGTTTCGAATTTTTAAATTTGTCGAATTCTGATCTTCATTTAAATTATAAATAGGCATTCAAGAACCCCCACGGAGCCTCAGGTTGCTGACCCCCGACCTGCATCGACCATTGGGCTCCATCCCGCCATTAATCAGAACTATTGCAAGCTTCTGGGTATTGCCGATAAATTCCACTCTTGCCCAAGTAAACACTGTCAAACTGTTACATGCATCCGCGCAAGTATCCAGCATAAACTCCGCAACATATTGTAATGGGAATCCCGGACATTTCCACAACGTCTGCAGATTCACCAATAAAGTTCCGAACGTATTCGCCAATATATCACGCTTAACGAATCGGTGCGATGTAAAGTCAACAATTTGCAACTTTTATATTAGATTCGGAGCGAGAAGTCGCCCCAAGCTGGAGGCGGAGAGTTTTCCAGGAGCTTTCCTCTCGATTTCACAGAGAAAACGTTTCAAGAGGGAACAGAGGCGTATTTAATCGTGACTGATTGGAAAATTTCGAGACGTGGTTGAGACGGGGGGGGGGGGGGGGGGGGGGGTTGATGCTAGACTCCTACTTTCATTAATATCAATGAACTGCTTGTATTACGACCAGACAATTCTGAATCTGAACACAGTTTATGATCTTATTGAGTCTTACACGTATACTATAGGAAAACGCTCTGTGTAACGCGTTGATAAGCGAGCATTCGAATGCATGCCAATAATATAACGAAATTTGCTGTTCTATACAAACCTTAAAAAAACGCCTTTGAAGAAATCTAACGAAATGTGTTGGGCTTGTGATAATTTTGTAGTTGAATGTATTGGACAATTATTTTGAAAACAATCTTAAAATGTCAGTAAAATGTCAAACTCTTTAAAACACTCGACCAATTTGTAAAAAAAAAAAAAAAAAAAAAAAACGCTGAACATCTTGGTCCCAATGACTATGCCAAGCTTAAAGTCGATCGGTCAAACGGTTCCATGTTTACTTTTTAACCAATCACATGATCTCGTTCAAAACCAATATACACGAGACCGCTCTGGCATTAGTGTATGCACAACATTTCAGAACGATTGGTTGAACATTGTGACCTGGAGGTCTGTTCTAAAACATTTTCTTAATTCCATTATCGATGGAATCCGGTCACGGTCATAAGGATTAACATTGCAAGAAATCGAATTCCATCGGAATTTTGAAATTAAAAAGTTCTAGAATCGGGTCCCTGAGCATTGCAGGCAAAAACACAGAGACAGAGCCATAAGAGTGCCGTGGTGTCGTTCTCTTTTAGATACTATTGGACGTTCTTGGTTGACATATTTCAGCCACAACGATTTCGGGTCGCATGTTGGCCAGGGGTATTGTCGCTCGAGTATCAGATATCTATCTTGATAATATCAATTTGGCGAACTTAAAAATAGAACACGGAGGATTATTTTCAGAATGCCAAGGGAATTGTAGTGAATGTAGATCAATAATCCATGGGGAGGAGCGCCCCAATACACTAACAATCACGCGTACACGTATGCTTCTTTAGATAACGACATTACTCAAGAGATAATGGCCTCCCACTCGAGTTCTACTAACTTACAACAATTGATCAATAGTAACAAGATGGGCAAGATATAGATGTCAGATACAAGCAAGTTACATGCTACTAAAGACGGCTGGGTAGTGAGTTTGACCTTGAAGAGTTAACTAATCGATTTTTATTAATATCTTTTACCAATGTAATTGTTAACAAAATAAGCATTGTACGAGTATTCAGAACAGTTTAATGAAAATAATTTCATAGCTTGTAATGGATTTTTAGTTTTATTTTGTCCTACAGACGCTTAGTGCCTGAAAATTAGTTGAGCGAGCGAAGCGAGCGACTCCATTTGGCTCTTTTAGCACGGACCTCTGGTTTTTTTTTTGTTTTTTTTTTTGTTTTTGTTTTTGTATGCTAAAGGAAGCAATAGAAGTCGCACCGCTTCACCGATCGACCTGAAATTTTGCACACATGTAAAGACAACCTTCTCTGTTTGCAGACCCAATTTTTTTTTGAAATCCATCCATTGGTTCATTGTTAAAATAAGTATCTCCTGATAGCCTAAAAAATGAAAATGGTCTTCGAGAAATGTGATCAAACTCATATTTAGCATGGTCAGTAAGACCAACAATGTCACTTATTTTACCAATTTTCAGCCGAATCTGTCAAGAAAGTATGCACTTATTGACATTTTTAATAGCTGTCAGAAATGAAACATTGAAAATGAATGTCTTTCCAATGCAACTGAATCTGATTTGCTTTAGGTACAAGAGTGTTTTGATGGTATGTACACTTTTTTAGTGAAAAGCAGATATTTTTATGTGTATTGAGTTGATCAAATTTGAATAATTCAATTTGGATCATAGTTTCCAACAAATCATTTCGAGTTTTTAAGGACCTTGATTGTCTTTTCGTCAATTCGTAGTTCTGATGGCCGTGCCTCCCGTGTTTCTACTTGGCTGATTTTGCATCCAGGAGGGATTAGAAACATAAGCTCACATTTCAATAATATCATCGAGTGGCGTTTGTTCTCTTCTAGCGTTCACACGTCATTCCAAATCTCTCCTGCATTGTGCTTTTTTTCGTTGATAATTTTGGCAATTTGGTGTACTTTGTGAAGGTATTAGTAAAATTGAATCGCTTTTAAAGCATAGATATTAGGTATCTACAGTTTTTGTCCAGGGGATTGATTATTTCAAATTATTTTCTTCTTGGAAACGTTGGATTTATTCCGTTTCTGAGCTTCTGTCTAGCCTGACATTTCCTTGAAGGTTAGGTATATCTCGGATTACACATTAATGGTGGTCATACAATGACACATTGTTTTATATTGATTCAGTGGATCGTAGTTTGCTTTCAGTTTGACTTAAAATAATGTTTTCTGTGTGTTAACGAACGCATATTCGGTTAATTTTTGCGCACGTGTCGTGCTCGCTCATTCAACGCGTTACACAGAGCGTTTTCCTAGTAAAACATATGGTACTAAACGTATGTGGGTCAAAATAAAACTAATAACCCATTCCAAACAATCAGTTATGACAGAACTAACAGTTCTGCCTTATTTTATTAACAATTACATTTGGTAAAAGATATTGAAAACACTTGATTAAAAAACTCTTCAAGGCCACGCTCACGACTCGGCCTTCTTAAGGGTTGCATAAAAGTATGCGATTCTATTCCCGCAAGTAAGAGATTCCAGACCACTTCTTGCAAAATATGTTGAAAAGTTTATGGATTCACTTATTTGTTTTCACAGCCCGAGTATCCAAGTGCAGTGAAAAAGGAGAAACAATGGAAATTTTAATTTATTTGTAAATTTACATATGTAGCCAAAACAAACAACTAGAGCAGATATTTTTATCGAAATGTGCCTTCCGCCATTGGCCAAGTACAACAATAACCACCAGAGTGCAGTCATGTTCCTTGTTTGCTGGATTACTAGATATTTAATCACAGTTCAGCTGAAATGTAAATCATCTCGTGAAGTTGAGAATAAAATAACTGAAACGCAGCAAGTATTAACTCAATATATGCATAAGGAATTAACGTATACGCTGATTTCTAAATAGCAACGTATCAGACATTAACATTAAATTTTCATATTTTGACGAAACCCCCAGTTGTTGCCCCGCAGGGCGTTTTTTCATAATTTCAACAATATTAATGTGATTTTGGGACTCTAAAATGAAAAAACCGAATCAAATAACCTTCCAATTCTTGCCCCGCAGGGCGTTTTTTTCGAATTTTAAAAAATTTCGCTTCCAGCTCGTTATTTAAATTATAAAGAGCCATTCAAGAACCATCAAGGAGCCGCAGGTTGCCGACCCCTGATTTAAAACATGAAGTTACATTTAAAAAAAATATTGTAAAATAGTTGTTAAAAGTGTCCGGTGGAAGTCACAAGGCAGCGGATATTTCAAATTCTCAAGATCAAGTATAAACTTCCATTACAAAGTTCATGTCCACACACGCAAGTCATGAACATTGCCACTTTCACTGACGCGTTGAAAGCCAAGCAAATGTTGGCAACGGGAGCGGAGGAGGGATAATTGCTCTACCAATATGTAGCCCTGCAATCTGATGGAATTTCACCCCGAATGCCAGGAAGCTATAAGGTCGATGTTATGATGTTAAGACGCGTGAATATCACCCTTAGGGGTAATGTCAGTTCGGGCGAAGATCCTATCATCGGGTAAGTGCCTACGATTTGATTCGACTCAGTTTTAACTTTCCTCATGATGCTTTTTGACTTACCTCTGGCTGATAACTTTTTGGTGTTGATAATTTTGGCAGCGAACTCTAGCCCTGTGGATTTCTGCACGCATCGCCGCACCACAGAGAAAGCACCCCTAAAACACAAGACAGAACTTTAGCATATACACCCAGATGGAATGGGAAGCAGGTTACAACATTCATTTCATGTACAGGATAAGGTTGAAATTGTGGGTATAGTGAGTTTGACCTTGAAGAGTTTTTTTTATCGATGTGTATCAATATCTTTTACCAATGTAATTGTTAATAAAATAAGGCTTTGTACGAGTCTTCATATTAGTTCAATGAAAATAATTTCATAGCTTGTAATGGTTTATTAGATTTACTTTGTCCTACAGACGTTTAGTGCCCGAAAATTAGTAAAAATATGGCACTAAACATCTGTTGGACAAAATAAAACTAATAACTTATTCCAAACTATGAAATTAATTTCTTTAAACAGTTCTGAATACTCGTACAAAGCCTTATTTTATAAACAATTACTTTGGTAAAAGATAGATAAAACTCGATTCACAATGTATATGATTGTATTGGAAATGTCACAATAATATTATATCCCAATATAACACAACGGCTGGTGTATTGGATACCAGATTGAGTGGGGTCAGTAGTTGGATGGGTGACCAATACTCTGGCTTGTTAGTTGCTGCCGTTGGGCCAGAGAACTGAGGTGTTTGGGGGTTAGTGTGACGACCTCCCTCCACCTGTTATCAGTCTCACGACGGTGCGGGTTGTGGAGGCCCGTGCTGTGAAGGTCACACCGTCCTTCGGAAGAAACTTTGGGTTTCCTCTCCTCCCTTCTCTATTACATTCTCACTAGTCATTACTCATTGAGGATTGACTAAGAACAGGTTATACTACTTATTAATTTCACGTTACGTAGTGTTTACGCATCATAGCAGCTGATGTCACCAGTGAAATAAGTAGTGTCCAGATTGTTGTCACACTTGTTTACCCGCCTGAATGATTGTCCATAACGAGATATGTACTGTTTGTTTGCAAGTTAAACAGATTTCTTCCAGTTGATAATTTTAATTTAAGATTTTGCTGCTTGTTGAAGGCACTTTTCTTGCAAACGGTTGCATACGCAATGGTGCAACGAAATTAATTTAAATTAGTACCTAATGAAAGACAAACGTGTGTTATCTTTGATAATTTTTCATTTAAAAAATCGGAATTCATGAGAAAATTTATGTAAAGGGGTTGTCTCCGATTAACCGTATAGTTTTGCGATGTTCTTTTACTATAAACCAGCGACTATTAAAAGGCACGAAGCAACATAAAAATGCTACAAATTCCAAGTGATCAAGTGAACATCCAAACAAATTGCTCTCACCGAGCTCCAAGGCTTGTAACTTGAGCAAAATCAATTCCAACATATCCAGGGCTAGCCTCATGAATACGCTATGTTTATGAGTGTCTTAAACCACACGCAAGAACGTAAACTTCTTATGCGTCCTCTCAGCAATAGTTCGTGCCATCCAGACCGCACCAAGGCCCGTCCACAATCACCAAAATACCCGCTATAACTCACCCTGATAGCAAGGCCTGCAATCAGCTGGATGATAATTACCCCCCTAACGACCTCACCCAGGGGGTGGCTATTGGAAGATCGCCAGTCTTCATGTGGTAATGGCCCGCCCCCCGGGGGGGAGGGGGGGTGCGGGGTCAAAATTTTGACTCTACTGTCAAACTACGGGGATTAAGTACGCCATTAAATGCCAACTCTGGCAGTTTGATAATTTCGCGAATAGTCAAGTGGGTGGTTTGTGGGTGGTTTGTGAGGAGATAACTTGCTTTATCAATACTAGAGTGTCTATATCAGTATGAGGAAGCATCGAAGAGAGTACGAAAAGAGTTAATTCTGACAAAAATGTGGCAACTATCGTGATATGACGATTTTCTAAACAGAAAGGTCACAAGAAAACTCGTAACAAATATTGAATATTTCGAATTAGATTCATTAAAATACCTATTATACTTAATAAAAGTTCATGACAAGGAAGGTTTTCTTACTGACAACTAATTACTAGAGGCATTGATAAACAGATGTTTAGTAAATGTTTAGATGTTTAGTCAGATATGTTTAGTAAATACAGGGAAATAGCAATGACACTTCGATTTTGTTTCTTATATCAGAGCAATTCAGAGCATACTTTATTTACAAAGTACTTCTCTAAATTTCATATTTCGTAGATTTTAGTTCCTATCAGGGACCCGATAAAATATATATCATATTTATCATTTAAAGTGTTTACCAACATTCTCCATTATGAATTGAATTAATTAAAGGTATGGAGATTGATCAAATAAAAAACCTTAAGTAATGAGTACTAACATTCTTTAGACTTTCCTTCATAAACAGTAAAAAGTAGTTTATTTCTATTCAAATATGCTGCAAATCCCGGATAAAGCCTTCAGAACAGCAGTAACAATGCAGTTACTGCAAGAGTTATAAATGAAGCAAACCTCATTGCCGTATCGAATTCACACTGATTGATAGCTTTCAAATGTCACGTCGCATGTACAAGTCGATTTCCCGCTCTGATAACTTCGGCTTTAATTGAGTGTTAAACGCGAACAATAATACCTGCGAGTATTAATTAACTTAAACGTTACGTTGAAAGCCGTGTTGAAAACGTAATTCCGCGTTCCGTGAATACAATTCGACGCTAAATGAATATGCAAAGCCACTGAACAGTACATCTGTGATTATATGAAAGCGACAAGTATAATTTTCTCGTATACAGAACGACGCTATACGAGTTTTCGTAATTAAATATTACATTTATGAACTGAAATTTGCATGAAGCAATGATGCGACACTTGCGCTTGAAATAATAATAATATAATAATATGAAATGTATATTTTAGTATATTCATTAGATGGAAATAACAGTTCGAAAGCTGTTCACAGGTATACTTTTTGAGATTGGTTGATAATAAAAAATGGAACACTTTGAGCGATCAAGTTTAATTTTTTTGCATGGCCAATGAAAAAAAAACATATGAGGAGTTTCTGACATATTTGAGACAAACCGTCAAGAGATTTAAGAATTATTATTTTGCAGGAGTATTCTGCACATGTGAAATGCTATCATTTTTAGTTGGGTGTATTATAATTGCTGTATTTATCTGTTTCTCACAGTCTGTTTTCATTAGTTGTCAACTGAATTATGTTTAAAAAGTTTACTTCACCTTTCCATGCCCTCACACAGGGTCTCTTTGACCCCATGAGGGCTATTCTTCTTTTTATATAATTAAATCATTTTTTGTAATTGTACTCTGTATAAATGAATCGGAGAATAAAATGCTTATACATTGAAATTGAATTATTGACGTTTTAAAATTATTTGAAAATGCATTCTTGACATTTGAGTATTGACGAAATGTACGCTCATTGTTATGTGCAACTGACACTGTAAATTAATATTCATGCAATGTACAAAGCCTCGCTTGTCAACGCTTTAAACAGAGCGTTTTCGTAGTAAATTTCAAGCAAATTAATTACCATCACATGACACCGACTCATTGTAATAATTACAATTTTAGCAATAAAATCTGCAGTAATAAAAGCGAATATACATTGCAAATGAGGTGTTATTAAAACAGGTAATGAAACCTCGCGGACAGGCTGAATCTCGTTACAGCCCCTTGTATCAGCACACGCAGGTCTCCCCTATTGCTCGGTGCAAGTAGTGGGGGGGGGGGGGGAGGGGGGCACGACGGAGCACGCATAAAACAGGCAAAAATACGAGAAGTGCAATGAGTTTTCATTCCTCACTTTTTTCTTCCCCCGAACAAAATTTTTAAAAATAAAATAGTAGGTACCTATCATATGTGAACATTTAAAAGCTTTGTGTGATATTATTTCTTACGAAGTGAGTTGAAATATTAACCTATACATATCTACTCTTTTATTTTTAAAATGCTATTATAGTGAAAAGAAATATCTCGAAAAAAACACTCTGTAGAATAAAGGCGTTAGCATAATTACTTATTTATGTGATCTTATACGGACGAAGTGCATACCCGACCCGTTGGTGTGTAAAATAAGGTTATAGATCTATGATTCTACTCTGTGGCTCATCCTTTAGATGATTTGTTTTAACAAAAAATAGGAATATGAGAAATATAATTTCTGAAAAAAAAATAGATTCGTCCCAATTAAAAGATGGACTGGTAGATAAAAAACATCACTGAAAAAAATCACTTCGCCTGGTTAAAATGAAACAATTGAGGGCACGGTCTACGACCCCCCCCCCCCCCCCCCCTTCCTTTGTCATCTACAATGTGAATTAAATTAAATTCTGCACAGCGAAACAAAATAAAACACCGAAAATAAAAAATAATCAACGAATTCTCATTATAAGTCTACACAGGAAAATGCAAGCGCAAACAAAAAACCCATCCACTTTTCCGCAGTGCTATTTTATCTGTTAGCCGCGCACACATTGCCGCTGCTAGAGCATGTTTCACCCAAGCTGGTCGCCGACGACATAGGGCGACCTGTGTTGCAGCTCGAGCAGCTTCGGTGAGTTCGACGCTACATCTGATCAAGATTCACATCACGTTCCGCACTCGCACGGGGGGTCGTATGAACCGAAATAATCGGGCGTTACGGGGTGGAAATATGGCGGGTGAATTGCACAGTATGTTTTATTGAGATCCTGGACGACGCCAAGTCGAGTCCCGGCTAGACCTAGCTGCATCGGCTTCAGTGCTCAATAGTTGATCAATATTGACACAATATGTGTTTTGTATCAAAAACTATTATTTTTTGTCTGGGGCTTAACGTCGCACTGTTCTGCAGCGAGGCTAATGGCGACGGATGAATGATTATGATGATGATTGGGAGATGATGGTGAAGAGTAGGTAAGGATGGAAGGTGGGAAGGAGGCGGTCGTGGCCTATTAGTAGGGTACCCTCCCATAATTTGCCTGTCGACTGAGGGAATACCATGAAACAACCTCAGTCAGGAAAGACGGCCGCGGAAATCGAATCCGGGCCTCCGGAATACAAGTTCAGAGCGTTACCAATCAGCATACCTATTCCGTAAACTATTATAAGCGGAGCATATTGGCTAGAAGTACGCTCTGAATTCGGTCCATTATTATGACAGTCGTTCCTGACTGAGTGTTTTGTAGTTTCTCTCAGTCAAGAGACAATGCTGAAAGTTATCAAGCCTCAATTCCCACCATAGTATTCTTTACAATGTTAAAATGAACATAAAAACATATTTTATTTCTATAAAATCACTGAATTGTTCTTTCGGCTAGGCTTAGTTTGAGGTGTCAGCTTCGACGCATTGTGTTAAAAGTTTAAAGTTGCACCTTTGTGTACCAACTACACGAAAACCCGTGTTTTTATGTAAAAATTTCAATTCATTACAATTTCAAATTTGGTGCAGAAATGGATGATCATTGCAAATTAAATTACGGTGCATTGTCCCTGGTTGCAAATCCATATTTTAAATTTGCATAAATAAATCAAAATCCCAACACTTGATCATCATTTTTATAATAAAATCATCATTATAATCATACATCAGTCGCAATGAACCAAGTTGCAGAACAGTGCTACGTTAAACTTTTAAAGCAGTATTTAAAAAACGAATCTGCTTAAACTATCGCGCAATGCTACTAAACCTGTAAACCTGTGTCTAATGTAGCTGCAAAAAGTAATAAAAGATGGCAGATTCTAGGATATGATGCTTTTAGTACTTCTGTCTCTGCAGCTCTTTATTTTTCTCTTTTAGAAGAAAATAGAGAAATAAACATCAAAGTGCTCGTACTTCCGTCGAAAAGGAACTCAAGCCGCTTTTACGTTTTACAAATAAAAAGTAAAACATAATAAGTGTATTAAATATTACATATATCTGAAACTTAGAAGCAGAAGGTTTGAAGTCCATTCTCACACATATTTGTTGCACACATATGGAGTAACAATTGCTCAATTCCAAGTTAACAGTAAGAAGTAAGAATCATTGAAATGGACTTCCAGCATTCTATTTGTTACAGATATTATTGGATTGTTTATGACATTCTATTCCATAATAACTGTCGTATCGCTCCAACAGTCTGACAAATATGAGATTAAATCAAGAAAATATGAACCGAACTCCTGAATAAAACACAATATCATATTCTCATTTTCAGCCGTGTTTGATAACAAAATATTGTGTTCCATTCGTTCGAATCGAAGCATGAAGCAAACTTTTCCGTTGTTTTCTTCTTTGATTTGGTATTCGTTCTCCCTCTTCTCTACCCCCAGGGAAATTCTCCCCCGCCTCCCCCACCCACCCACCACCCACTCACAGTGCCTTCTTATTCCGCCTGAAGCTTCATTGCATAAAATATCACCCTCTCTCTCTCTCCCGCCTCAACTTTCATGCTTCGCTCCGTCTCTCTCGCTCTCGCTCTCTTCAGCGGAATATCTACTTTGCAGCTCTTGTATATATTATGACGAAATTCAATACAGAATCTTCAGAACTACAAGAAAAAGATTGTGTTGGTTTCCATTTTTCTGCAAATGCTTATGTTACATTGATGCGTAAGATTTTTATATTTAAACAGAAAGAAATGAAGTCGTAAGAGAAGAAAATATTAAATATCATTAAATAAAACTTATTTTAGAAAGTTCAAATATGTAAGTACAGAGACGACCAACTTCTGCCACCAAATGTAATAATTCCGCATAATCAAATTCCACAAATGGTGACAGATGTGGGATCATTTTTTTCAAGATACTACAAGTGGAAATAATCCAACGTTTTGGAACAATCCGCAAACAATAAACCCGATATTTAATTTAAAAAATCATTAAGATTACATTTTAAAATAATACCTATGTTTTGGAGTTCTCATTTCCAATTTAAACAAAAAAATCTCGTGTACATCAGTGAAAATGTACAATATGGCTAACGATGTGAAGCATTTCAAATAACTGATGTAGATGGCATTTAACGTCGTACTGCTCCACAACTAGACTAATGGCGACGAAAGAGCGATTATGATTACGAATGGACAAGGGCAGCCGTGATCTATTAGTAAACAATAAACATACCCATCAACAGAGTCAGGAGAGTAAAATGCACGCCCAGGAGGCCAATTCTTGAGTTTTCATGTTTTGAAACCATGTGTGGTTTCATTGTTTAAAACGTAAAAAAGTTGAAGGCTAAGCAATAGTTGTCAACTTTTTTACGTTTTAAACAATGAAACCACACATGGTTTCAAAACACGAAAACTCAAGAATTGGCCTCCAGGTCGTCACTACATGCAAAAGACTCAGAAGTTCCCAAGCAGTTCGCTCAGATGTCGATGTATTGATATTCCTCGTATTACGCTGGGCTGACAGATCGATCCCAGCTGCCTGTACTTCTCAGACATAGAGCGGACAAGGTCACCTTACTTGTTGACCTTACAAGGTCAATACCAAGTCTTATGTAGTGTCGGGGCAGGAACATTTTCGTTTCATGAACCATTTTCAAATATGTAAAATAAATATATCATTTTGTTCTGTAAAATATTACGTTATATTTCAAGTAGGTATCTGCAGATGTATACTTTCAGATTGTAAAGGTCTTCATGTATCACCTAATAGGAGTCCGTTCAGTGTAACGCGTTAATAAGCGAGCCTTCGTATTTAGGCTTGCCATTCGTCCGGTTTTACCCGGACATGTCCTCTTTTTTATGTGCCTTTTTTTGTCTGGGCGGCTTTTTAGGAATTTGACGAAATGTCCGGGTTTTTGAATTTGTAGTTAAATATTTGTAAAAAATGTCATTTATTAATTAGTTATGAATTAAAATGAATTGTTTTCTCTGAATTTTATAGTCCAAGACGCATAGAAATGTCTCAAATTCATTTTTGAAATTCAAAATTTTCCCGGGCCTGTACGGCCCCGGACCCTCGTGTTGCTGAGGGGCCCAAAATTATGGAAATTTAGTGATAATTCACTTCTAGATACTGTTAGAAAAATTTCCATAATTGTGGAAATACCAGATTTACGTAATCAAAATCTCTGAAAATTATTATTCCAAAACGCATAGAAAGAAATAGCTCAAATTATTTTTTTAAATCTGTGCAAAAAACTGTGCAAAAAACTTTTTTGTGCAAAAAAACTCCTCTTTTTCGAGTCATGGCTTATGGCAACCCTATTCGTATTGCATCCGAATTCATATGCGTAGCAAGTTTCTGCTCTACAGGCCTTGGAAGGAGCCGAAACGTCGTACGCTTCTAGGAAGCAGTGATAAACAGTGTCCTTCTAGAAATTTGACAAATCTTTCTAAACACGCATAAAATTTCCGTATCATGTCAATAACTGTAAGACGACAGATTAGCCTGCAAATTGACAAAAACACCTCAAATGTTTGGCCAGATGACCATGAAATTTTTTTGACAGCGTCAGTTTCAATCTTGAAAATTCAAAAGATCTTGTTCAAAAGCTATACGAGACTTCATAACATTAGTAATAAGTAAAAAACACAAAATCAAAATAAATTTCAAATTTGTATTTTTTTTGTTTTTTTTATATTTTTTTGTCTGGGGGCTTAACGTCGCACTGTTCTGCAGCGAGGCTAATGGCGACAGAAATGTGTATAAAACAAAATTTTAGTTCGATTAGTTGGCCGTTTGACCTGAGGTGGGATTCTATAACTCCATTGCGACCGCTTCGCAATTTCTTCCATAAGGATTAACATTGAAATAATTGCTAAGCGATCGCAATGGAGTTATAGAATCAGGGCCCTGGGCTCTGCAGGCAAAAACACACAAAAGAACAGACTAGTAACGACTATTACGCTCGTGAGCGCAGGTAAAGATACCATCTACATGCTCGAATCAATGTCCAGGGGCTCTATTCTGTAATTTTATAATGCCCGATTCTGCGGGAATCCGATTCGATCCAATGTTAAACCATGGCCGTGAATCGGATTCCAGCAGAATCAGGATTTGAAAGTTATAGAATATGAAGGGATATGCGTTGTGAAAAATATCCGACCGAACTGGGGCTCGACGGTATGACAGTTCGTAGTGAGCATTCTCTACCTTCATTCCATTCTCCTCGGAGATCTCTAACCCTCATCAGTGCGTTGTGTCTAATGTCCGTCCGTCCGACCGGGTAGCTCAGTTGATAGAGCTCCTGCCTGCCAAGTGAGAGGTCTCGGGTTCGAGCCCCGGTTCGGTCGGATATATTTTACAACGCACATCCCTTCATATCATCCTGACTCCATGGAAGTTTTCCACAAAAACCTACATGTTTTACAAAAACAAAACTTGTAAAAAGACTGCCAAGCACCTTCCCTTTTAAAAGGGATTGAGATCTAAAAGAAGGCCCAGCAATAATATATTGTTGAAACTTTTTGCACTGAAAATTTGTGAAATCATTTCGCCCAGTTACTGCCGCCAAGCACATAAACATAACGTTGTGCCCAAATTTGAAGAAGAAATTATATGTGAACCATCATTGTATAAACTTTAACAAAATTATAAAAATGAAAAACGACTTAGAAATAAATTTAAAATTAAAATAAAAAAAGGTGGGCGCATTATGTCAAGAAGAAGGCAACATAAGTATAAGATGACGATAAAGGAGACGACGAAAGAAAGGAGATGACGATAAAGGAGCCGAAGAAAGACAGAAAGTAGAAGAAGACAGAAGAAGTCCACACACAATGCAAGTTCGAGCAGGTATTCCACACACATCGCAACACATCACGTCGAGTCCCTTCTCTTCGCATCCGACACTCGTGTTTTAATAGCTTATCTGTGTTTTTATAGCCACATCTTCGCCGCGGTATAAATAAACCGTTGAAGGCGCACTGCCGTGAGCCGGCCAAACGCGAAGGGGTACAGCGTGGGAATTCGCTATTAATAATTCACCAAGCCTAGATTCTTCGCGAGGATTTTCGAAAGTAAAAAACACCATGGGATGTGTTTTGATTGAAAAGTGTTTGGAGTTTAAGAAGAATGTGAAGAAGATTGAACGGTGGAAGCATTTCAGTCAAATTGTACGACAAGCAGGGTTGGAAAAAACGTTTTTTTAATGATTTGCCCAGTGGGTTTTTGGGTTGTAATATTTCCCCCCTCCCCCCCTCCAAAAAACGTGCTGCTACAATTTGTATTAATATTCTATAAAAGCGATGATACAATTAGATCGTACTTTTCAAAATTGAATTGTGATAGAATTTTGTAATTTGCTATTATTAGCAATTATTATGTATACCTAGCCTATTTTTACCTATAAAATATTTTTACAATAAATAGTGCTCATTTGAGTGGTTCAAAATGCATTTAAAAAAACTAAGGTTTTATGACACTCACTGCTTTAAATCTTCTTTTCATTTTATGTGGATTTTTGCCGAAAAAAAACTTTCACGAATAGTAATCCAACGTAGCTTAGCAGTTTATTCCTATAGATTATTGAGTCTTGTGTTCTAGCTGCGTGATGTCTGAAGACACGTTGGTAGTTGTGTGAAATTATTCATGTATTGACCACTTCTAAACTTTGGGCTCGAATCTTTATTTTGTTTGTGTTAGTAATTTTCACATTACAGCATTCAAACGAAACTTCATGCAAATTGATTCACAAAATATGAATTTACTGTCATATTCGATTACCTGTTTATTCCAGCTAGATTTAGCAATTGGTTTCACTCGAAAATTGATTAATAGTTTACGAATAAACTATTAGTATGAACTAGATGAATTATGAATATGAACGGTTCACAAACTTTGTTTTATTTAAAACGTATTTACATTTTGTCATAACAAGAGATTTTAATGGAATAAAGATTGTTAACTATTTAACGACATCCAAACATGCAATCAGAGAAGGCGAAAATGAATGATCTTAAAAACAGCATATTTTGAAGACTCGCTTATCAACGCGTTTACAGAGCGTTTTCCAGTATAATACATCCAAATGCCGAATAGACTATTATTTACCAGCACCTTGTAAGCGTCCGACATGCCAATCATTGACCTACTTATTCGAGTCGAACGTTTAATAATTTCCTTCTAATTGGATGACTTGGGCGAGCAAATAATCAAACAACCTTTTCAGTCATTTGCATTCAATCATCATAATTAACTTACATTAAAAGCCAATTAGTTTTCGCCTCTTGGACGCCGCTTCACGAAGAACCGTCAAACCGTCGACTAAATTTGTGCAATGTGGAAATTGATTCAATTATTTTTCCATGTCACATTTTTTGACAGTTTACCATTAAGTACTCTTTTAAGAGAATGGAGGCCTTGTAGAAAAAGTGTAATTCTGAAGAATGTTTATAAAGAGTTTTTTTTATGAGAATCCATTAAACAGAGTGTCCCCTGAATCTTTCTCCGACTAAGAAAATATGTTTGAGGAGCGAACGTAAATAAAGTGGGAGAGTGTAGCAGTTAACATATGTTCGAATTCAACTGAAGAAGCTCGGTATCAGTATCACACGCTGAGTATTGCCAACTTAACCACAATAGATGATTCACGTATTTCGGACAGAAAACAGAACGAGCTGCTGTACGATTTGATTTGACTCAATAAGATCACGACTATAAACGTGTCTTCAGACATCACGCAGCTAGAACTAGTGTTAAAAGGAACGTTAAAAGTTTTCAAAAAAAAAATCATGATCATTTCAAAGATTTGTTAAAAAAATGTATGAAATATTTTCAGTTATTTAAAATAATTAATACGTTATTTTTTCTATTAAAAAAAATATATAATATTTTCGGCTATGACCCATGGTATACCTACTACCTACTGTGCTAAAAAATGAAACTTGCATCTTCGTCCGACCAACTTTACTAAATAATTATGTATTTGTGTACATTTCCATTCTGTACAATTCGAAGTAAGTCGCTAAAATGCATGTCGTTTTCAAAATAAATTACGGTGCCGAATTCTAAGCATTCCAACACTATCCTACCAAACTACCTACCCTGCTGAAAATTCTTGCCAAGATCTTGCAAGATCTTGCAAGATCTTGCTAAGATCTTGTATTAACCAAGATCTTGCCAAGATCTTGCTAAGATCTTATCAAGATCTTGGATTTACCAAGATCTTGACAAGATCTTGGTAAGGTCTTTGCAAGATCTTGTATTAAACAAGATCTTGCTAAGATCTTACCAAGATCTTGCCAAGATCTTACCAAGATCTTGGTAATATCTTGATAAGATCTTATCAAGATCTTGACAAGACCTAATCAAGATCTTGCCAAGATCTTACCAAGATCTTGGTAAGATCTTGGTAAGATCTTGGTAATATCTTAATAAGATTTTATCAAGATCTTGACAAGACCTAATCAAGATCTTGCCAAGATCTTGCCAAGATCTTGCCAAGATCTTACCAAGATTTTTTCAAGATCATGCTAAGGCCCTTAGGAAAATTTCCTATAGTATATTTTGAAGTAGGTATTCCAAAGTATTATGTAATAACGTGTAGTAAACTATAGTATGTGCTATAGTACTTGAAGTACATGCAAAAACTTACTCCATAATACCATAGATTACTGAAGTAAATTCTACAGTATCGGTGGTAAACTAAAGTATAAACTACAGTATTTTTACTACCGCTGAAATAGACTGTTTTTTACTCTGGAGTAAATATACTTGACCTACTGTAGTAATTGTTGATAAATAAATAATAATAATAATTCTAAGTATGTACTATAGTGTTTTTACTACTTGCGATATATACTGCAGTTTTCTATAGTAAAGTTATAGGGAACGTACTTCACTGTAGTAATTCGAAGTATGTAGCTAGAGTACTTTGACTACAGACAGAATAAGTTTGCAATAGTAAGTTCTATAGGTAGTATATATACTTCATTGAAAATCTATAGTATCTCATCTGTAGTAAAGAAAAGTGTAATCTACAGTATGTTTACTATAGCCGATTTATATTGTAGTTTAGTAAATTCTGAAGTATCTTACATTGACTTTTTACTACAGTATTTGTAGTAGTAAGGTATATAAACTACAGAATTTTTACTTCATTGACTTAGCAAATTTGCACCACATCACCTAGTAAAATAAACTATAGTAATTATACTACAGAGCGTGAGCTGATATATTTTATGGGGAAATATCACAGATCAATTTACTTTATAAATAAATCTTAATATTTATCGTTTCTCCTATTTTATCATGTTAATAACAATATAATGATCCACTAAATAATATAAATATGTTCACTTAAATATGAAAACTCAATATGATCACTATTAGCGCAGCTAAGTCTTGTCTGCACCGGTGGCCTACTCGGTAAGACGCTCGACTACGGACCACGAGATCGCAGGTTCAAAACACGGCGGTTCCACGGGATTTTATAATTGAAATGTGTAATCAAACCTTGTCCAATACTTCAGAAGAGGTTTCCCGAATGCAAATGAGTATTCATAAATATAGAAAATTTTATTTTTTTATGAAATTTTAACGTTTTTTTGGCAGCAAAATGTACAAGATCTTGCAAGATCTTGCAAGATCTTGCTAAGTTCTTGCAAAATCTTGCTTAGATCTTGCAAGATCTTGCCAAGTTCTTGCAAGATCTTGCTAAGATCTTGCCAAGATCTTGTTTACAATATCTTGCTAAGATCTTGGCAAGATCTTAGCAAGATCTTGCTAAGATTTTTCAGCAGGGTATACACAAAAATATCGATCAAAACTCAAAAAACTCGGAATAAAATTACCATACTTTTGAAGTAGAAAAACACACAAACTAATTAATTATGAATATTTTTCAACCCTCTGGGGTAAATGAGGACATGAATAATCAAATGGTAAGGTGCAGGAGATAGGGACAGTAATTAGAGTGGTAGATAGACGTGTAGTAAATATTAGCAGACATCAATAGTCTTATCTACTGTTAGCTACATGCTGTAATGATAAGCAATGGGGTTGGGTTTAATCTCTACACACACTCCAGGCATGGCGTCATAGAGCTGTTTCATTGGTCGGATATGACGTTCATGGACCTACATGGAGGAAACTGAACTTTGTAGTGAAAAATAATATTAATTTTTTAGTAGCAGCGATCATTGTTTTAATCCTGAGCGTAGGTAGGTACAAATAGCTTCAATGGATGACTAAATAATTTTTTTTTGTTAGATTAGATTAATAGGGTTTAACGGCGCGTCAACGACGAGGTTATATTGCGCACATTAATTATTTTACTTTAAACTTTGTTGAATTAAGTGGAGGACATTGGGAGGGGGTTGACCTAACGGGCCCGATCCGGGGGAGTCCAGCACTGGTGGGAAGTCCAGGCCGGAATGGTGACGGATCGGGGGGTGTGAGGATTCGGGCCGGCGGAACCCGATTTCAGGGGGATCACCATCTCGAGGGGGGAGGCCGGCCCGAGGGGACCGCAAATTCAAGGGAGGGCATGGTTAGGCCGACCCTGGCTGCTCTTGGTCTGGGCCTCACCACTGATCTGTCCGGCATGGGTAACCCTTACACATGAGCATATGCTCGCCGGCGTAGCTGCAATGGATCGTTAGCCAACACAAACCCCACCACCGCGATAAGGTGGCAGCCGTCGGTGGGGGATTTTTTTTTTTTTTTTTTTGTGTGTGTATAGGACAGTTAAGTCGTGTTGTGATGTGCAGAGGCTATTTTGAAGATGATGAAGGAAACACTTTTAAGGTCAAACTAAACGTAAAATTTAGTTTTACTATACCTTACCAAACCTGTGTGTGATTTGATGTACAATTATAACTTAGGTATCGATCCAGATTTAGACGTGGTTTTCATATTCCCCAGGCCGAGCGATGAAACTGTATTCCACATTGAAAACAATTTGCATATTTTAAGAAGATTCTGGAAAGTCGCAGAGACAATTTCTTGTTCAACGTCGTGAACATAATTTGTAGAAATCATCAACATTGTATTTCTCATTTTAAAAAATCAGGTGTGCATAAATTTTTATTATTTTCTTTGTGAAAATAATGTTATAATTTACTTTTCTGTTAAGCCTCAGTCTCACATTTGACCGTGGTAGATATTTGTTTTGTATTCTCTACAAATCCAAATATATGCCATATGCTCTTTTCAATTGAAACTACCGTGCAATGCGCTTGTGTGCAAAAGAAAACAAATGCAATCTAAAACACTGACCCTACGTGAATGGTCGTGTGCAAGTTCTACAGCCACTAATACCCGCTATCAGCCGCTCAGATTCACATGCGAGCCGCAACACGATATTCTAATAGCAGTCATTGAAGACTGAACTCCACCAACAGCGATCATCCACTTGAAACTTGCTAATTGCCTCCCCGTCAGAGCAATGATCTCGGTAATAATCAATCACGGCGTCTTAATTGAGTTTCAACCTGTCAGGCCTGACGATTATTAGGTCACGTGATGCGTCACGTCGTTTACTGGGCTTTACTAACACATGTAGGTAGGTAATCATGAAATGGTGGCTTACCTACTTCGAAATTTAAACTTATACCTACGTAGGTACCTACTAATACAGGGGTCAGCAATCTACGGCTCCTTGGTGGTTCTAAATAAAGATCTGGAATCGAAAATTTTAAAAATTCTAAAACACGCCCTGCGGGGCAACATTTGGCAGGTTATTTGATTCAGTTCGTTCATTTAAAACCACCAGAATCACTTTTTATTTAATTTTTGAAATTCTAAAAAAATCGCCCTGCGGGGCAACAATTGTACATTGTAATTATAAACATTGTAGAGTCCCAGAATCACTTTTAAATTGTTGAAATTCCCAAAAAACGCCCTGCGGGGCAACAACTTGGGAGGCTTCGGCAAAATATCAAAATAAACTAGTATTACAATGTATCTAGATTATTTTCCGTGCATTTTATTTGATTGCCTAGCTACTGTGGTTCCCATAATAATTTATAATTTTGGGGAAATTGGCAACAGAAGTTTTCGGCGATGTTGAAATTCGCTAAACCAAACTCTCGCTTTATTATGACATTATTAATTTTATGCATGCTTATTGCTTACGATCAGATCATGTCTAGGTACATATTTAAAATACTTATTGATAAGTATAAGCATATTGTTGTAGTATTGGTCAGGTTTCCCTGAAATGTGATAATGAGATGGCATCATCCGATGAAGTCTATGCTAACTCGTCATCTACCTCTAGTAGTTAAGCTCTGAATTCAAATTCATTGATAATAACATGGTTTAATTGTCAAGGAACCTGACCAGCAGCCAATCCGTTTCGTTGATATACCGTTTTATGATTTGTTGCGTGCACAAATAATTGAAAACGTTGATATTCCCAACTTGACTCTCGACTTGAATTTGTACTTCCAGTTCCACCTCACAAAGTTCACAACTCTAATTCTATCGAATGTCATATCGACATCATTACAGTTTCAAATCATTATATTTCCCCCACTGCCTGATAGGTTGAGTCTATAACGATCCCAAGCAATTAAAACTTCCAATGCTGGCTTCAAAGAAGGCGGTGAGTATCGATCTGCGAACTTGAACGATACGAGTGAAGGGAGCGCCTGGTGGTAGGCAGCCGGCATTACAGCCATGCATGGCGGGTGGTATTCTCGCTTATACAGGGGAAGATCAATTGAAATGCGAGCTTCTTTACGCGAACATGGGTCAGGTCAGATCTAAATTCTCTATGGACTTGCACTCTAGCGAACCGGGATCAACTTCCGCGGGTGTTTTTACTGACATCTCTTGTTAGTCGAGTCGAGAGGCAAATGTTGGGAAGGTTCCATTAGCTTTCAGACCCTAACGTCCTTCACATCAAGGCCAAAGAGGATAAATAAAATACCAAGGAATGCTTTAAAATCTAAGAACGTATTTTTCATGCGCTTTTTCTCAGTCGTAAAGTTTTTATTAAAACATTGCGAATGAAGTCAACTTATGATCCTCCGACTATAAAAAGGGAGGGGAGTTTTCCAAAACAGATTTTTCGAACTATCTCAAGGCTGAACATAGTTTTAAATGGCGTCGACAAAGGGTTAAGTGATGTTAAACGCATACAGAAAATATTGTTCAACACAAAAAAACTATGTTGCTAAAAATCCATCAGAAAGCAAAATTAAAACATTTCACAATAATAAGTTAGTGCCCCTCTCTAAAAATCTTACTTTCCGATATTACCTACCTACCGTATTATTTGAGGAAATTTGCCCCCCTCCCCCCCCCCCTCCCCCCGTCACGCCTCTAGTGGTGGGGGGGGGGGGGGGGGGGTGAAAAGATTTCAAGACCTGTTGAAAATTTTAATAGGTACTCATTTGCAGAGGACCTTTCAGCATATTTTCAATTGTTTTATTTTGTAATATTAATGGAGGTGAGTTACATTATTATGCGTGATAGAAATACGTTTAAAAATGTCGGTGCACCTACCAGAAAAAAAATAAATAAAAAAATATCTTCCTCAGGATTCAAAACATTGAAAATTTTCATGACAAATTTCATGAAAATTTTCATGAAAAATCCCAACACTACGCCAACCAATGAATAGTAAACTGCAGGTAAATCACTACTTTGTCTTACAATCCAGTATACAGAACGGCCTAGACATTTAGCATTACATTGAGCTGTATTGGAACTGGCTTGACGAAGCGAAGGTCGGCTGGTGAAAAGATCGAAACGGATCGGCTGAATTATTATAATAAGCGGCTGTCTTCCATGTCTAGACGCTTCGTTTAGCGCCTCAATGGTTTTATGAATCAACATCAATTACGAACATGAATAACATAACGTCAAGAAAAAAACTCGTTTAAAATGTCGGTGTTAGAAAACTGGATACGTAACGTCCATATTCCACAATACAATTCAAATTTCAAAATTTGAAATTCTCAACAATACCTAAAATATTGTTTAGAGTGAAACTCTGAAATTCAATTGGCTTAAATAAATGATGATTGAAATTGTCCAATCGTCCAATACGCGAATTTGGCGTCCAAAAAGGGACGCCAAATTCCAATCAAATATCAAAATTATAAGGAGTCGAGCGAGTTGGCTCAGGGGTCACTAATGATGTCTCGGAATCGATTCCCAAAGTCGAACTTTCATTGAGGATTTTTTTTCGCATTTTTCTCTCAGTTAGAAAGTTTCGTAACTAAGTAAGCCACGACCGGCTTCTTCCCACCATCCATCATTATACACCTACCCATTCTTCTTCATCATCTCCATCATCATCATTATTCCGTCTTGTAGAGCAAACCAATTACTTCATGCACATTCTGATAAGGTTCCTAGCTTTTGTGAGCTGTTAATTTCTTTTCGAAATTCTTAGACGGGACGGGGTTCATTAAGTTCTAGGTAACATTAAAAACATCAACATATGTAGTATCACTATTCAGTGATCGAAATAACATTTGACATCAAAAAAGTACCTATTAAATCAAAGAAGACAAAGTTTAAAAAGTATAATTCCCATTTTGATAACATCCAAAATTACTAATTATAAAACGAGAATTAATCAATTATTTTTCCCTTCTCAGAAAATTACCTAATCTGCTGAACTTGCCCAATCTCAACACAAATCTGTTATCTCCTTGGTAGGTACTGAGTTTAATGAAAACTCTAGGAATGTCAATTTAATGGCAACGATAAATTTGAAAGAGTGGTTACAAAATGTACAGTTTCAATGTCTGCTACTGATATCAGGCTATGCTAATGCGGTTGATTGTAACCGGCATGTGGCACGAAAATGTGGTGCGACAGAATGCTAAGGTATTGAATCAGAGAATTATTACTGGACCGGGAACTGCGCTGCTGAAGGAAGGATGTGGCGCTGACCTATTTGGCACAGTCAACCAAAGAAATTTAATGCTTCTGAAAGTCAAGATGGTTGAACGACACATGGACCATATGATCGTCTTTTACTTCATTCATGAGACGTTATAGGAAGCAGAAGGCCAGTAGTCCACCTTCTCAACAAACTAGCTTCATGCAAACTAGGCACACGAAAACCTTGAAAATCTGTTATCTCAATGTTAATTTTCGAGAAAGAAATATTTTTTTTTTATATTTTTTTTTGTTCTGGCAGAGAAATCGTTCACTGTCAACTTTTACTATTAGTCAATACTTCACGTGCATTTAAAATAGGATTTAATAATTTTTACTCGTCATTTTTATTTGAATAACCTACCTAACGTCACTGTTAATCATCAAATTAGTAGATTCTACTTGAGTGAGGAATTTTAAAGAGTTCGTTTCATTTGCGGTTCAAACTATTTTAGAAAAACGTAGACACTTCAATAAAAATTGCTGCTCGACGTGGGCGTAACTGCAAGAGGGGCGTAGAGAGGGGGGCGTAGAGATGTCAAGAGAAGACTTCTTGAAAACTGCCTGGCATCAAGTCAAAAACCACGCAATACAATAATTCAATAGTGAGCAACTTAGTTCAAACCTTCCGAAAACATTTTCGAAGGTGTGAAAAAAAGTTTAAAATTCCAGCTCTAGGTTCATGAAAAAAACTATTAGTAGATTGCCCACATCTGTATACTGTACTGATCTACGGGAAGATAATAAATACAATAGTACCTAACAGATTGAAAATGAGAGCTAGGTAGGGTTATTACTTTCCGCCATAAATTATTGTTTAGTAATCGCGTCATTATACCTACTCATTAATCCAATGATTAATCCAACCAAAATTACGATAAAAATAATATGATTTGTGCAATCCTTGAGGACAATCGGAAAAAATTAATCCGTCATTTGTGTGACGTAATTTAAGGAAATTCCCAATTTCCTCATAACTTGAATAAAATTCCTAATTCGAATCATAAAAACTGATATTTTGTAAGGATTCTTCGCCCAATATAAATACAATTACCTAGTTGCAAGCCTGGCAACCACCTGCGATCGGAGGTCGCCAAAGTCACCCGAACTATTGATTACCAAAACCTGACACCTCAAGGAGACCTCAAAGTGACAGATTAGCTCACTGAACTTATTGGAAGAACAGTTACTTTGCATGTTAATCTATCAGAGATTATGTTAATGAATTAAATGGCATGCAAATTAGATTTAAATGTGTATTAAAAAAGTGAATTGAATTTTAAATCTAAAATCTAGATTTAAAAATGTTTGTGAGAAGAACAGACTGAGAAAAGGGATTTGGCCGATGCTCTTATTACTAAGAATGTTTTACAGTATTCTTGGATACCAAACTAACTTAAAAAACTTTTCAATTAATTAACGTTTTTCACAAAAAATCTATCTTCTCTCATCATTTCGACTGTGACCCCTGAAAATGTGCACTACCTATGGCCGTAAGCGAGGTGTAGGGGCCTGCGCCTTGGCACTAGGCCAGTCCCAGACGATTACCAAGCTAGCGACAGATATGTATCATAGGTTGTATTGTTTGAATTGGTACTCACTTTCCTAGCTCCTCTTTGAGGTCATAATTATCACTAAAACGCGTACAGGCTGCTGGCACAGCCATTGCGAACACTACAATATTTACTCCACTACTGTGTGAAAATGACCGCACTGTCGAAGTCAAAACAGAGACTGAGTGAATCGATAATGATAAATTCCGTTCACGTACTGTACAAGTATGTATGAAGTACCAATTGTTTTAAATACGTAAGAAAATTAATGAAACCTATTAATCTTGCATTTGTTATCATATAAACTGTATTACTTTTATGAATTATGTCCCAAATGTTCAATATTTCTGACAGTTAAGTATCAATGCTACCAACATACGTTTGAAGAGACAAATTTCCCACCACGAGCCCTCAATGAACTTCTTTACCGACTAATGGTCAGAAGTGAAGCGATTGTTTTGAAATCAACACCTAATAGTAATAGAACGTTGACAATTTACGTTAATAATATTTTAATTATATCAATAAATTGTCTGAGGTGTACAGAAAAATATCACTATAAGTTCCAATAATTTGCAATAAATAAATAAAACACAGGTTTCCTCGTTTTTTTATTTTATTTTGTAATAAAAGAAAACATAATATTTAAACAATTTACATTTTCAGTACATTCACAAAAGACAACTCTTCAATATGCTAATAGTCGAGCCATCAACAATATTTTAAATCAAATAAGTTTATTTTCTTAATGGAATGACTTAAAAACAGGTATAATTTACAAACCATTAAATTCCAAACTTTAAAATTGGTCCTAGCCTTTTACAACATGCCACAATATTATTTTAAAATTTGTATTCAATTTCGAACGATTAAAAAATCAACAGATTCCGTAAAAGGCTACTATAATACAAATTTAAAGTAACTAACAAATATAATGTACAACACATAAAATAAACAGATCACTAAAACACATCTCAAATCAAAACACAGGTACCTAGGTAGCTATAGATGTTTGTTTGCAAACCAAATTGTTTACAAAAATTGATAGATGATTGCCTAAATAAAGGCAAGCTACAAAGAAAACACTTCATAGTTTAGGAAGATTGGCAAGCAATATAGGCATAAAACATACACCTAATAATCACTGAAAAATGTAACAACATAGGTAATATTTATCTAACCATGATAACCACTTAACAAGTTTGCTGAATTAATAGAGCATAACTTAAGTAGGTAGGTATATATTAACGAGAACAGAGACCAAAGAAACGAAAGCCAGTGCAGCAATGCACACTGCAAACTGTTGCTAAAAGAAAGCAGCTGAGAATTACTAAACATACTTTCACAAAACGTACCAGCAAAGCTGATACGTAATTGTGGAACAGATACATTCTCACATCTTCATTTGAATAGAGTAATCTAACGTTTTCTCTTCGTTAATACACGGGTCGCTGAGAATGGATGAGTTGAAGAAGAAGTACAATCTGCCATTTTGCGCTATTCCTTCCAGTATCAAGTTTTTTAATTTAAAATACCATTCAGAGCAAACTAAAAACAATCATCAGTGCAACTCTCAAACAAAGACAGTTTTTAATCTCATTTTACAAGCGGAAAGGCGGTCGAAGTGGAAAACTAGTGAACTCGCAAGAAATTGCATCGTCGAGACCAAATCAATTGACCCCATAACTTCTTGCTATGAATTAGGAACGAGTTCAATTGATTTGAACCTCTTCACACTTCGTATTTGATCTCGGTCAGAGTTGCATCATGATCAATCAACGTTAATAAGTCCGTAAACACAGATATTTCTACCATAATTTCGATCAGCAATTTTATTATTATTTTCGAATTTAATCAGAAATAATTTTCATTTGTCATTCGTCATGATGTCACATTTTAATAAAATTTTGCATTATATAATCCAACTTTTAATAAAATGATTTCAATAATTCACATATTAAAAGTAAATGTACTTGAAATTAACACACTACTTATGAGTTATGACATTGTAAAAACTCTGTTCTATTCCATTATAATAAGACAATTTTAGTATATGACTGTAATGTTCAGAATGTAGGTAATAAAAATCTATGGTCTGTACAAGGTAGTAAATACACCTTTAGTTTTCTAAGTAACAAATACAATGATACATTGTCGACTGGCGACTAAATAATCACCTCAAATAAAATGGTAATCACCTTCAAGCTGCTAATCAAAACAAATATTTACGTAGGTAGGTACTTCAAACTATTGAATTATTTTTAAGGTATGCATCACTTGATAAAATAAAGTGTATGAATACACCATAAATCTTGGATGATTCATCCAAGTCAAAATGTGAATTTGGTTTTATGTATTTCAAAAAGGAATATGAAGGGAAAATAATTCAAATATAAATTAATTGAAATTTTCGTGGGTGGTCTCATAATGTTTGTATTTTAATGTTATATTTTTTTCATATGCTTTTAGTTTTTAGGAAAAAAAGTGATCAGACAAAAACTATAAATAGGTAGCTACCTACTTAATCAATTAAAATAAAGTCAATAAATTTAAATAAAACCCAAACCAAAATGGGAATAAATGATCATTTAAAATTCGATTAGAAATGGATTAGTGATACCTATTACCTAGCCATTTTGTGATTTTTGAAACAGAATCGGTGAAAAATCTGAAGGAATCCCTCACAGCAAAATCATAGATTACTCTGACACTTGCATAATTAATGAGTATGTTAGATAGCTGAACCATGAATTTTAAGGCCAACCTAAGTCAAACAAAGTTTTAAGTTAATTGAGATATATTTTAATTTCTTCTTCCTCAGAATGTGGCCCCACCAACTCAACTGACTTAGGTCGTCTAAGACAAATGGTTGAACAATTAATTCAAATACCAACCTAAGTCAAATAGTTTTAGGTCCATCCGAGAAAACCATTTCGCAAGTTAATCGAGATATCTGAATGTCTTCTTACTTCGAACGTGGCCCCACAGTTGACTTAGGTAGTCCAAGACAAACGGCTGATCAATGTGTGTTACTCTACAGTGACGGACTTGGCTAGGTTCCTGGGACAGTCCACGTTGCATCCTCTGAGCACGGCGATGTGATAGGACAGCAGCTGCATCGGGATGACGGTGAGGATGCCCTGGAGGCAGTCGACGGTGCGCGGGATCTCCAGCGTGCGGCTGGCGAAGCTCATTGTCTCGCGGTCGCCCTTCTCGCAGATGATGATCGGCCGGCCCTCGCGCGCGGTCACTTGCTGCAGCGCGTTCATGCATTTCTACGACACGGAACATCACGTTAATATCACGTTAATATATGATCGGCCGGCCCTCGCGCGCAGTCACTTGCTGCAGCGCGTTCATGCATTTCTACAACACGTAACATCACGTTAATATCACGTTAATATATGATCGGCCGGCCCTTGCGCTCAGACACTTGCTGTAGCGCATGCATGCATTTCTACGACACGTAATACTAATATCACGTTAATATCACAGCAGCACGTCTAGGAACCAACAAGGCAGGAAGTGCATTTTCTAAATTTTTATTTATACTATGTAGCTATATGGGAATCAGGAAATTTCATATCATTTTCAATTAAATAGACAGTGAAAGTCTATTTTACAGTTATTGAAAGTACTCCCTTTCTATATTACAGTGTCATTATTCCAAATCAAATTGGATGAAGGTAGACTATATCTGTTTTAGAGCTGGAATGGTCCGAAAATGATTCTGATTCTGGTGCAAATATTGAAATTAGGTACTTTTGGCAATTTTCTTTTAAGAAATTATGTGCCATTTTCTTGCTACATACATTTGAAAAACTACTATCCAATCAGCTTTGTGTCTATTTGCTGCACTACAGCTGCAAGAAGAGTACAATGGCTGTCAATCAAATATATTTTTTCATACTTCCTAAAAACACTTTGAACATAGAGAAATAAAATAAAAACTGCAATATAAATAATTCAATATTGTTAGGTACTTTGAATGCACAAATTTTACTATACAAGAATTAGAATAGTTGAAAGAATCAATTCAAAATAATCATTTCAAGGAATGGAATTGGAAACGTAAAAGATCAGACTTGTACTGTAGTTTATGCTTGGTACTGACCGTGTACACTGGGTCTCGCATGACGATCATGATGACGGGCATGGCCTTGTCGACCAGCGCGAGTGGTCCGTGTTTCAACTCCCCTGCCATGATGCCTTCGCTGTGCATGTACGTCAGCTCCTTCACTTTCTGCAACACAACATACGCGACGTCGTCACTCAAGATCGAGATGTCAAGCAGAACCTCCATGTGAGATATGTTTTAAGCAGGTGTCATGTATGATCGGAAATATCTGCTTTAATCAAGTCAAAAGGCTTAGATTCGAAGGTAGGGTTAGAAGAGATGTACCATTATGCAGAGATGTGCGTTAGGAAAATTTTCTGAGCGAATTATTTCAGAAAATTTCCGTTTTCATTAGGTAGGTATACAATCTTTTTAAATAAATGCTAGGAAAGTTAATTACGCAATTTGTAGGACTGTAACTAAGTTTTTACCTAATAAAAGAGCATATAAAAGCAGAAATGTCTTAATTTTTCCAAATAAAAGTTTTTCCCACCAATATTGTTCAGGGGCAAGTTGTGATGCGAAGTTATTATTTTCTTTTTTAAAAGTGACCTTTAAATCATTAAATCTGATGTTAAATGCATTACTAATATCAAATGATTAGTGTTAAAGTGACTATAGTATGCCAGAACAATTGTAGAAAGTAGGTAGTACTGAAATAGTGGATCATTTTTCCGATTTATATTCTTGTAAGCGGGAGAAGGATAATTATAATTTTCCGCAGTGCTCACCAGGGCTCCCTCCATGCAAGTGGCGAAGTTGTATCCGCGGCCCATGATCAGCAGCGACTTCTGTTCGAACAGATCCTTGGCCAGCTCCTTGACCTCCTCGTCCAGCTTCAACACCTCGCGGATCTGCTCGTCCAGCATCTTCAGTCCGTCGAAGATCTGAAACACAAGTCATCGTCTCAGCTCTCCAGACAATCTGTCTGTCTTCTAAAGTGTGGTAATTTACACAGAAGTCACATTGCTTATTAACCGCAGCATTCAAAAGGCATGAAGTGAAGCTACAATTTTCACACAGTATCGACTGTTAGGAAAAGAGTTCTGCAGAAACAGCAAAGCAAGATTTCACGTCATTTTAGAAACGTCACTCATATCTACCTCAAAATTCAATACGTACATATTATCATGTCATTTCTAGTTTAACTGTAACCTAAACTAAATCAGTAAGTTATACATTACATACCTATTGAAATTCAATATGGTGAAATTTAATGCAATTACTTGGAATTAAAAGACAGACATTTAATTATAAAGATTTGCTCCTGATTTCATCTCTTTTTGTCATACCTACAATATTTGCCATATTTTGCCAGAGTACCACAGCCTTTTTGAAGAATGTAATGAACATTAGAATTAAAAACTAGTCCGCTACCTTCCCAGAAGGTTCATTCTTGAGCTATTACGTTTTGAAACTGTTCACATGTGCATTGTTTAAACCTTAAAAATTTGACAACTAGGTAGACCTTAGCCTTCAACTTCTTCAAGTTCTATACAATGCAAAAAAATGCATATTGGTTTCAAAACATTAATCTCAAGAATTTACTTCTCCAGTCACAACCAACTTACAGGTCAACGCTGGTAGAACAATTAAGAATTCTCCTCCTCTCCTCGCTCATCACTCACCTCCCTCCTCCTGTCCTGGAGCGATATCCTGTCCTCGCTCATGACGAGCGCGAACATGACGAGCGAGATGAACTGCGAGGTGTACGCCTTGGTGGAGGCGACTCCGATCTCGGGACCTGCGTTGATGTGGATGCCGCAGTGGCTCTCCCGACAGATGGAGCTGCCCACGGTGTTGGTGAAGCCCACGATCAGTGCGCCCCGGTTCTTGCAGTAGCGCAGCGCCATCAGCGTGTCGGCGGTCTCGCCTGTGACAATAGCACGAGTATGAGCAACCATATCCGAGAGTACAAAAACATCTCTCATCGATATGAGAGCAAGAGCATATTAACGTGGCTCAACCGATCGAACATTCCAAAATATTTATTTTTTGAAATTACCAGCATGAATTACTTTTTCCAACATTTCAACTATATATTTAAGTATAAAAGAATCATAAAATGTAACTTAACTTGCAACTCCTGTCTTACAGCGAGGTTTCAATTTATTGCCTTCCGAGATTAAACAAAACTTTTAACACAGGAGGTATAGGGAAATCATTTAGTTTTTGGTTTATAACTTTTATAATAGCACACGTTGGTATTGTTTTTAATATTTTTCCTAACAGAATGTCCAACTATCTATCAGAAAATAAATTTTTTGTTCAAAGTTGGGACAACATAAAAATAAGATCTTTATTATTAGCCTAAATGTGACACGATTTTACCTGTCTGCCATAAGATAACATAGGGAAGAAAACTCAATTTATCTCAGAAACTAGACACGAGAAGTTTTTAATATTTTCAAGGATTGTGTATGGCATGATTATCAATAAGTAGACAAACAATTATGAAAATCTGAGACCATGCCCGATTGGATGAGCCACCTTAGCAAGAAATATCATAAAATCATTGACAGACGCTCCTTTGTTTGAGATTCACAAGTCCGTCTGCTATGTATGCTGACAATTACAAATCACGCTGCCTCGTTCTTACGTATAGACAAAGATCAAATTCTTCACACGTCCGGCTGAGATCGTCTTACAATTAGAAGATTGCAGGGAATTGTGACAAATTACTGAATATGCTTCTGTTCTAGTCGTAAACAGAATTAACAGCATGAAACATGATTTTTCCTGGTCACCTCAGGTAGGTTGATGTGAATACCAATACTAATTGCATGATGAAAATATGTTCATCCTTTTGGATGAGGAGGATCTTTTTCAATTTACATTATGTCTTTACAAGCCAGAATTTGGTGTGAAATTGCGGCCTTCAACATCAACGAAAGCATTTGCAGCAGCTAGCAGTAACGAATCGCATAGCGCGGAAGTCAATGCAGAAAGCATGTGGACAAAAACCGAACCCAGACCTCCGCGCATTATTTGTCGAAGGGTTACTGCGTCAGATAATTTACTCCGTAGAGAATGTCTCTTGTTCTCACTAACAACATTGCACCTACATCGGGACACACAATGTTTGAGCGAGAGCCTTGGAATGTCAGAGAGAGATCTCACCGGACTGCGAGATGAAGAAGCAGACGTCGTCGCGGAAGACGGGGGTGTTTCGGTCCAGGAAGTCGGAGGCCAGCTCCACCATCACGGGAAGCTCGGTCAGTTCCTCCAGTAGCTGCCGTGTGGCGACCGCAGAGTGGTAGCTCGTCCCTGCAAACACAGCGTTAGTTAAGTTAGTTATCATCAGTTAGTTAGTTCACAGATCAATCTGTTTCTTTTGTCTGTCTGTTCCTTTCACATTACAGGTCAAACGAATTAACGAACCAGGCCAATATCTTCACAAAACAATCATTACCTGCTATCCTGATTGGATACCTAATGATTTCTAGCAAGATTGGTCCATATTTTGTTCCATCAGAAAAATTATGTACGTAGTTTAGCAGGTAGGTCATTTAAAAATGTTAGAATAAAATATTGAATCTGAACTGTGTACGATTTAGTAGGTACCTAATATACTGATACTGATAACCAACAATATAGTAACGAGACAAGAAGAGGTCAACCATTTTTAAAAAACAGTTATCAATAAAATGTTTTATATTATTAGGCCTTGCCTAATAGATAGGCTCTGGCGGAAGAGATCAAGGAAGCAGAGAGAAGAGAAGAAGGATAGGATTATTGGGTATGAAAATGTAAGTTTGGTTCTTGTCAGAAGAAATAATAAAGTATTTTAAACTAATCTTGTTGTATTTCTATCTCCTGGACACAACAAGTGGGGGCTCGTCCGGGATTTCACTTTTAACCCAGGTATTTCATACAATTTCCAAGCCAGGCACGTTTGTCTGTTGGAATGGAGAAAAACATAGAATCTTGCTGCCGGTTGGACCAACTTCCAGGGTGGAGCAGGTTGCCCCTCGACCTGCAACGCGACATGTTACGTTTCAAGGCCTGTGACTCTCAAGGTTTCTTGGCTGCAATGCGTCAAATAGTAGCAGAACGAGCAGCGTCCACGACGCCTGCTGTACTATCAGTTCAGGACACAACCGCCACGCCATCTCCACTTCGACGTCAAGGGGACTCCGTCGAAGATTCCCAGGTGCAATGCATGGACTCCGTCTAAGGTTCCGAGGTGCAGTGCATGGACTCCGTCGAAGATTCCCAGGTGCAATGCATGGACTCCGTCGAGGATTCCCAGGTGCAATGCATGGACTCCGTCGAAGATTCCCAGGTGCAATGCATGGACTCCGTCGAGGATTCCCAGGTGCAATGCATGGACTCCGTCGAGGATTCCCAGGTGCAGGGCACGGACTCCGTCGAGGATTCCCAGGTGCAGTGCATGGATTCCGTCGAGGATTCCCAGGTGCAATGCATGGACTCCGTCGAAGATTCCCAGGTGCAATGCATGGACTCCGTCGAGGATTCCCAGGTGCAATGCATGGACTCCGTCGAGGATTCCCAGGTGCAGTGCATGGACTCCTTCGAGGATTCCCAGGTGCAATGCATGGACTCCGTCAAGGATTCCCAGGTGCAGGGCACGGACTCCGTCGAGGATTCCCAGGTGCAATGCATGGACTCCGTCGAGGATTCCCAGGTGCAATGCATGGACTCCGTCGAGGATTCCCAGGTGCAGTGCATGGACTCCGTCGAGGATTCCCAGGTGCAGTGCATGGACTCCGTCGAGGATTCCCAGGTGCAGTGCATGGACTCCGTTGAGAATTCCCAGGTGCAATGCATGGACTCCGTCGAGGATTCCCAGGTGCAGGGCACAGACTCCGTCGAGGATTCAGCAAGGCAGTGCACGGACGCCGTCGAGGATTCCAAGGTGCAGTGCATGGACTCCGTCGAGGATTCTGCAAGGCTAGGCACGGACGCCGTCGAGGATTCCAAGGTGCAGTGCATGGACTCCGTCGAGGATTCTGCAAGGCAGTGCACGGACGCCGTCGAGGATTCCAAGGTGCAGTGCATGGACTCCGTCGAGGATTCTGCAAGGCAGTGCACGGACGCCGTCGAGGATTCCAAGGTGCAGCGCACAGACTCCGTCGAGAATTCCCAAGTGCAGGGCTCGGACTCTGTCGAGGATTCCGAGGTGCAGTGCACGGACGCCGTCGAGGATTCCAAGGTGCAGCGCACGGACTCCGCCGAGGATTCGAAGCGACGCGAAGCGACGACAAACCGTCCATACACCGCGACACAAGTTCGCAAGTACGCAGCTACACTACGCTGCAGGTACTCAGCGTCGCCAGGCACCACCGCACCGCAAAGGCATTGCAAGCGGTCTGGCATCAAAGAGGAATGGTCCGTTCCGTATTGTCCGGGCCATAGGATGCAACATCTAAGAGCTCGGCGGTCCGAAGTCTGGCAAGTCAGCGGGCAGGGCAAATGTAGACCGATTGTTGCCGGTCATTCCCGTTCCCGCATGGGTGCGATGCAGCTAAGCACCCATGCCTCAAGGCTCTTTTTGGAGGGGGAATTATTAGGCCTTGCCTAATAGATAGGCTCTGGCGGAAGAGATCAAGGAAGCAGAGAGAAGAGAAGAAGGATAGGATTATTGGGTATGAAAATGTAAGTTTGGTTCTTGTCAGAAGAAATAATAAAGTATTTTAAACTAATCTTGTTGTTTTTCTATCTCCTGGACACAACAATATAAAACATCTGGGTGAGAAAGCAGTTGAATACACTTTTAAAAATATCAATCTGTCTTTTTCTGTATGGACTATGGTCGCAATGTTAAATTGAAAGAAAAACTGTAACTTTGTAGAGATCTTGAAAACTAGATCAAGGTGACTACTTTTCTTCCCATATTATGATGCAGACACAAAAATCTATTCAAGTGTCAAGTTTGAACGATGTCTCATGAAGAGTGAAATTCAGAGATTATTGGAAAATTGATTTCTTCATCTTTACGTAAGTATCTTACCGCATCCGATGAGCATGAGCCGCCTGCACCTCTTGATCTCTGGAATATAGTCCTTGATTCCTCCCAACAAGACGCTCCTCTTCTCGAAGTTCAGTCGCCCTCGCATCGTGTTCACCGCCGACTCGGGCTGCTCGAAGATCTCCTTCTGCATGAAGCTGCTGTAGTTGCCCTTCATGATCTGCTGGATCTCCATCTTGAGCGTGATGATCTCGCGCGAGTGGCTCTCGTCAAGCGTGCGCCGCAGCCGGTGGATGCTAAGCGCGCCTTCTTTCACCGCCGCAACGTCGTCGTCCTAGACCAAGCAATATTCATTAGACATGCGAGCGTGCGCCGCAGCCGATGCGCGCCTTTCTTCACCGCCGCAACGTCGTCGTCCTGGACCGAGCAACATTGTCAGTAATTGTTCAGCGAGCGTCACCAAGCTGCTCTTAGGATTGATTAGGATTTGTTCCAAAGTTCTAAACGGTCTTTAGAGCCTAGTTGAAAGTACAAAGCTTTGAGTTCAACCATTTATTTCAATTGGTTTCTTCGTTCACCAGGAGTCTTTGAAAAGGCGATTCGGAACTTTTGCAAACTTGGTAGGTTCGGTATGACTGTGTGTATCGGCCTGTATGATACTTTCTCTGTTTTTTAAGCCTTTGCCAGCACTGCCCGGGCTAAACTATTCAACCAATTGATATAAATGTTTGCACTATGTAATCAAAGTGGCATCGGGATAAGATTTTGAACAGGATTCTGTGATTTTCTTGAAATTAAAACTCTAACCGTTTGACCGATTTTAACTTAAAATGCTGTAGAGTCATCGGAACCAACATTTTAGGTGTTTTCGTCAATTTTCAGACTAATCTGTTTTCAACTTCAAAATTAATTGACATTTTATGTGTTTTGTAAAATTTCTTGAAGGAAATAGGTATCAGTTATTTAATCATTGCTCCTTTGCATTGAAGCATTTCATTTCCAGCTCTTTCGAAGGTCTAGAGCAGAAACTTGCAAACGCATATGAATTTGCTCAACGCGTTACACGGAGCGGAGTCCTAGTAACGACGCCGCAACGCTCCTGCAACCCACCTCGAGGAAGATGACCCTGTTGGTGTGCTCGATGACGGCGCTCGCGTCCGAGGCAAAGAAGTATTCCACCTCGTTGTTCTCAAGCGGCTGGAACTCGGCGGTCGAGTCGGAGCGCGGCAGAAGCGGCAGGTTGTCCCCTCGTCCGTGCGGCCGGTGATCTGAACAAGCGGTTGCATACGTCACATCTCCGATCATGTCACTTACCGAGTATGGAAGGTACGTAAGTGTGAAACCAATTAGGGTTCAGGACGCCTGCGTAAGGTTACGGGAAATGCACCGTACTTCAAAAGTATTTATTTTAAATTTGTTTTCAGAGTAACATAATTTTAAAAAATCAGATATTAGAGAGCCTTTCAAGCTTAATAAGACTAAATAAAGCCACACACTGGAGTACTTTATGACCTCCTGTATGACCTAAAAAAAAGTGTTAAATAAATATGATTATTTTACGATTAATATTGTATTTAACACTTTGAGGCTTAGCAGACGTCATAATGTAATCCAGAATGTGGTAATAATAAGTCTTAGTATTTATTTAGTCTTGAAATGTTGCTAATATTATATGATTTATTTAAATTTTGTTACTGTCAAGACAAAACTGAAGAACTGTGCATTTCCTGTTCCCTTGCGCAGACCTTAGTCAGCTAGAGCTACACTCCACCAAGGTAAATACTTAATATTGAAGATAAAACTTCTAAATATTGTTGTAAGTGGCTACAATTCAAATTGTGAAATTTTTCGAAAATAATTAGCATAGAAAATGTTTTTGCCATCCACGGGTAGGTACCAAAAACACAAAAAGTAAGTAATATCTCCAGAAAGCAATAACAAAAATTTTTACTAAAAAAATTGACACAACTAGGCAACAAGTTCATCCGAAATAAATTGGTTTCATCTTATAAATACGTATTATTCCACAATAAACTTAAAGTAGATGTAAGTTAAAGTATCATATCATGCCACTAGGAATAGATCGTACCTTCCCATCTTCCTTCTAGCAAGAGTGAAACAGATCAGAATATTATTGATTAGAATCTTTGTTAATGTAAGAAATATTCAAGGTTTAAATGGGTTCGTTAAGGTTACAGTGGGAACCATCGTCATTTCATGCACCAACTTAAATCAAAATATTTAGAAATAAACTGAAAATGTTATATGTTATTAAAAGTAAAGCAATAATGAATAACTTCAGTATTACGAGGACCAGTTTAATGAAGTCTGATAGGAAAGTGAGGTCTCAAAGAGAGATATACAAATTAGAGTTAGGTGTCTTTCCATGACTGCAATAGCTACATTATTACTTTACTGTGACATTTCTAGAGCAACATATTATTTCAACCATAAAGAACTTTCAATGAAAATCGTGCAAGAAAGTGTATCATCATCATGAACATTGTTTCTTTACCAAATTTGTGCGAATTTAACTCCTAGAAATTGCCTAAACATTGTAAACATTACAGTCATTGAAAGAACCAATCAATCCGGCAAAGTTATTCTTCATATAAGTTCAGAGTTCATAAAACTGGCCATCGATTCGTAACAATTAAATTATCCGCCAACATGCGTATTAAAAATTAATCAAGCTTACATCGGGTATAAATACGTACCGTTTTCATAAACAAAGTCACTCTGGTTCACAATTACAATAAATTCTCACACGTCAAGTGTCGAGTGTCCTTCTAATATTGTGTACGACGGCACAGATAGTTTAGAGAAGGAGTGAAAGAGACAGACTATAGAAGAGAGAGAGATGAACGTAATAAAGTAATATACCTGGGTTCTGTGACTCGGCATCTAATGTGGGCAAATCATTCGAGCGGAAGAGAAAACAGAAAAGGCAGGAAATTAGTGCAACGAAACACAATCATGGAAAATAGCATGCAACTAGAAAACTAAATACAACAAACTATGGCTGGCAACTTGTATTTGGCCAATAAATTAGAAACAAAAGGGTAACAATATAAATAAAGTGTCAGGAAACGTTTGAAGCTTGGAAATTAAAATAAAAAATTATTTTGAAGGAAGGTAATCAAGCCTAGGTATAAATTAATGCAATTAGCTATTCTTGCTTGTAACTAAAATAATGAACAGAGGTAATTTGTAGCCATATTTTTTAAGAATAAAAGCATTAAAAAAATATTGTGCAGTTTGAGGAGCAAGCCTATATAACTTAGCAAATATATCTACGTCAAAATCCCTTATTGAATAGAGGGTTAAAATTGGAAACGGGATTTCAAATTCCATGAAAATTAAACTATACAAAGAATTATTTGTGTCCAGGGTTGTTAGAAATTGTTAAAGACAGTGAAGAAATATTCACAACATGTGCATTTGAAACAAAACAAAGAAAACATAAGAATGTGTATCGTCCAGCCTGAATTGCACGGGTCATGTACCTCAGAGCTAGAAGGCCTGATGTCCATATGAATGATTCATGATACGGGCATATTAACCAGTTATTCATCCAATCATATTTGTAATTGATAGAACTTGAATACACAATTCCAAACGTATGCAAACCAAAACTGAGAAAATGGTCATTGGGCCTTTTACATTTGAAGTAGGTACAGAATGTTTCGAATCAAGAAAAATCTCAAGAAGTCTTGAGCCCAAACTTTTAATAATGACAATTAATTACCATTTTATTACCAAAAATGTCCTTATGTATAACATTGTTTAATATTTTTTCTCAATTCATGAAATTTGATTATCTTTTTCCCTTAATTGCTGTCCTGTTGTAGTTTTAATCTCTTGCTCTTGATTCAAAACATTTATCCGCGTAATTCAGGCTTATGTTGTAAAATACATGCAAGTATTAAGAGCAGTGCCATACACTGGGGAATTTTGTGATTGAAAGTGTGGTAAAAAGTATAAACCAAGAATACACCTAACAATCATGTGTGTTAAAAACAGTGTGATCACAAAGAAAAGAATCCCCAATTCAAATTGAGTAGGTACACTCGACAATTCATAAAACGGTATTTGAACGAAACAGATTGTCTGCTGGTCAGGTTCATTGACAATCAATCCTTGTTATTATCAATGAAATCAAAGCTCATTTACTAGAGGTAGATGACGAGTAAGTATAGACTTTATCAGATGATGCCATCAAATTTTTTTCAGGCAGTCCATTTCTTTCAAATACCGTTTTATGAATTGTCGAGTGTACCAAGATCAATAAAAAAAAATGCAACTAAAAAATTGTCACTTTCCCATCAAGGGTAAAAAAGATAGAAAAGCAAGAACTAGGTTAGGTAACTAGGTACCTAAATTATAAAAATAACAGAAGAGAAACATGTTCACAAAAGCCAGAGAAACTTCAAAAATACAAATCAACTTTCAGTAAATTTTCATGCTAGTTTTTAAATAAAATAGCTTACCACTACCAAATATCTGATAAATGTTACAAAAATTATTTTAAACCAGTTTCTTTATGGCTTGTACGAACATGTTTCAATCAAAGATAGTACGTAGAAGAAAAAGATGAAAAATACCTGTTAAGTCATCTTTTGTTTTGGGTAGGAGTCCATGACAGGATCATGCAAAACATGGAAACAGAACGCACAAGATTAATAATGTACAGTATTAACATGTGTTCAATACTAGGGATGTTCACGATTACGATTTAATCGAATCGATTAATCGATTATGACATTCAAAACGATTAATCGATGTTAGTACAAATAATCGAATTACATCAATTTGAATTTGCCGCCTTGAAAATGGCTGCATTTTACAACATCTAAAATGGCTGTCTTCATTCTGTCCACATTTTTCTTTGTGTGCGTAATATTTTAGTGATACATTTATTTTTGTGTGTATTTTACCAAGTTTCAATGTGTATTTCTAATTCGCATTACCATTTATCAGTGATGATTAAATGAATTACGGCACCTTACAGCGTATTTGAAGTAAAAATGAATGACTTCCCGGACACATTTTATTGTTGAGGTTAATATTGCCGTAAAAGACGATATGATGACCACCCTGAACGTGATGATATCAATACGATTTAATTTGATTATTAATCGATTTAAATTACGAAAATCGAATTAATAATCGATTTAAATAAAATAATCGTTGAACATCCCTACTCAATACATAAGTGGGGAGAAGTGGTCCAAGTGTTAGTACATGTATATACAGTTGCACGATACAGTCACGGTCGAGCCACAGCAGAGGGTGAACGAAGAAGCATGGATCATTGAATATTATTGTCCACATTTCAAATGTTTTATCTCCAAATGTTACTAGTGGCTAAATTTCGTAAGAAAGTTCCTGAATTTGCTTGAAAGCCATGCGATGCGTTGAAAATGTTGGTAACTAAGAATTCTAGTGCAATGCAAAGCTTTTTTCCCTGCCAAATATGAAAGTGCAAGAAAATAAAAGTGGAGAGCAGAGATAAAGCATAGAAGCTTGTAAATAAGTTAAATCAAGAATTGTAAGAAGTTTCATATTACTGATACAGATTACTTATAGTGATAGTGAAGTGTACAAAACAAATACAAATGTGCACATGAAGAAATATACTTCGAAGTAAGACAGTCACAAGAAAACGAGTCACCAGTACTTTCCCAAATTACTTATTTATAGGTGTGCATTGGAGTTATTGTAGATGTCAATTCCACCCTTTCCTTCCAATTACGTGACCTAGAACAGTCATGTCCCACTAGAAGGGACGGTTTGACCGCAACGAGTGAGGTGCAAAGCAAGTTAGTTGAGTGAACGGGAAAGCGAAGCGAGATGACAAGATCATACGGATGATGGAACATGTACCTGCTACCAGCGATGACGTTAAGTCCACGGCGATGAAAACTATTTACAAAACTTACCGTAACCAAAGCTGTACACAAAACCACAACCTTAACACTCTGTAGGTGAATTGTGCATTGCGTTTCATTCAACACAACTGCCTACACACGTCTTTGAGAGATTTACTCGTGTTGAAGTGAAGAGAATGACATTTACAAATGTTTCTGCAGTCCATGCTTTGTGACGATGTCAAATAGTATGACACTTCATTATAAAACGTAAAACAAGAAAATTTACATAAATACAACATCAACAAACAACGAATCAAATATTTCAACACATAGTAGTGTAAATATGGTAAATAATACAAAATCTATCAGTAAAGTACAAAGTGAATCTCCTCAGATTTTAAACAATATTTTACTACTATTTTGACATTGGCTTTTGATCAAATATTTTGAGAACAAAAAGAAATGACATGCTACAAAACAAATTGACGAAGGATATTCTTTAATGGGTTTGACCTGAAGCTCAAAACAATGGGTTGTATAACAACTTTCTCTGCTGCACTGAAAATGTATTTAACTTCTACATCTGAACTCTTCTACTTTCTAATGCAGTTGCAACAATGTCAACGACCCACCATCTTGCAATATCAGCGTGACTACGATGAGAAAAACACATGGACCACTCAAAAGCCAAAGCGTAAGTCAGTTCAGAAGTTGCATCAATAATCAATTGTTTTAATAGATTTGGAATTGTTCATTTAAGGATTCATTTTTAAATCTGCATCAAGGACAGCAAGAAAAAACATTTATCTTCATTATTCAATTTGCGGCTGAAGTGACTAAACCTTATTGGCTTCTGATTGGTCCATATCTCCTCCAGTCTCATCTCAGATAATGACAAGAAGATGTTCTGCGTCAGATTGCAACATTTGTTTCGCCTCATTGAGTTTCTGAACGGCGTGGGAGTGAGGTTACGTTGTCTCACCCTTGCTGTAGAGAATGGGGACGTGGTCGGTGGCCAGACGGGTCTTGGCTTTGATTCCCACCAACAGAGGGCTGCCTCGACGCGTGGCGACGCATTCGCCGGGGAAGTGCGTGCTCTTGAACGCCAACGCAAACGCTCCTTCCTGCAACACACAACGCATTTACAATCAACTCTCAAACAACTCGCAGTGGAGCTCAAAGAATTTATAATTTCGTTCCCGAAGGCTGGGAATATTGGGAATGTATTAATTCTACAAAAAATTCGCTTGTAAACAGAACATACTGGAACATACTCAACAAAAGTACATACTATTTGTGATTTGATCACAATGGTGACCTCACTTCAGTGCAAACCTAAAGTCGTCCGCATCCGATCTGTGGATTGGGATTTTCTTGAAAAACAGGTATTTTAAGATCCCCTTAGCGAGCTCAACCCAAGAGAAGGCTCGGCATAACAATGGGGCATGGTGCGCACGCAGGTAAAGAAGGGGACGGGAAAGTAAAATGACCCTTTTCTTATCCACAGATCGGATGTGGACCACTTTAGTGCAGCGAAGTGCGGCCAGTCAAAAATGCCATGAATCAGTCTTGACATGATATACACAAGAAAATTTTCACTACAAAGGCGGTGATTTCTATTTTAAAAAGTTACAGAATATCTGCATAAATATTTCAATAAGAGTTATGAAAAAATTTTAAAATCAGCAAAATAAGGTGAGCTGAAATACATTCTAGAATGTAGATTGACATTCATTTCATAATAAATTATAATTACCATCTTCCAAAATAATGGAATCAAAAGACACGACATCACTCTTTACCCATACGCACACGCATACCTACGGCAGACGGGATATCGTCCTATCACGTACCAGCTGCTGGATGACCTGCTCCACGAGCTCCCTGAACGAGTCGTTGGGATGCTGCGAATGGATGTGGTGGACCAGCTTGGCGATGATCTCCGTGTCGGTCTCGCTCTCGAACTGGTAGCCCTTCTTCATGAGGAACAGCTTGACGTCCTTGTAGTTGGTGACGATGCCGTTGTGCACGACCACGAAGCTGTTCGACGGGTCCGAGCGCTGCGGGTGGGAGTTCACCTGCGGAGACGCGTTCGAGATCGTCAGCGACGAATACATGCTCGCTTTCTCATGGACGGAGACCGGCATTATCTTTGTTAAATATCACAATATTGTCACACATAGTAATTAAAGAGTCGGCTGTACCATGGTCATACCATGGTCAAAAGACATACCATGGTCATACCATGGTCAGAAGCTTTTTGGGAAGGGTTACCATACAAATGTTGGCAAATTTTCATTCCTAGCGGATGGCAATCGCCATTGGAATGGTCTACCAAGTGATGTTGCGGATCCTCTACCTGAGAATATAGAAGCATTTAGGCTCAGACTGCAGGATTGAAAATTCTAAATTCTAATTCTAATTACCCACAACTATGTTATCGTATCCCGTTAAATATTTTAATAGTTAATTCAAGTGTTAAATTGATTATTGTTTGTGTATTGTATCTATAACTGTACCTATTGGATGTACCAGTATTGAATTTTTATAATAATTAATAACTTTGTGACCGAGCAAAAGAGCTCAAAACAATTTTAAATTAATAAATCAATCAATAAATTGACTTCTATGGGATTCATGACTTCTATAGCTACAGCCCTGAATGCTTTCATTCATTGATGTGGAAGGCCACACTTCTTTACCAGATTCTGGCTTTATAAAGACATATTTTTAATTTTGTTTAAAAAATTTGATAATAAATTATGAATATTTGAAGCAAATATTATCGAACGTTCGCACAACCCGCAGTTGAAATACTTCACGAGTGACAGTGTAAGTCGCATACCTCGCTGGGAACGCCGTGAGTGGCCCAACGCGTGTGCGCGATGCCGCAGTGAGAGGTGGTGGTGCCGTCGAAGTCCAGCGTCTTCTCCCCTGGAACATATCAGATCCGTCATCCACACGTCAACGAAAGCTCGCATGCATTGTAATCATTAACTCTTTGTTCAAAACAGAAATTAATCCAAGAGCGTGAACATATGTCCAAGAACATAGGTACACAGCTTAAAAGTAAACACAATACAAATATCACAGAAAGTTTAGTCAAAATTACAGCACAAGATCTTTAAATAGATTTTTTGAAAGTCATAAAAGAATTAAAATTAAGTTCTATCTTCGTGTTCCTATACGAGGAGAATAATGTTAAAAGCGTCCTGAATTTGAATTTTTGAATTGTTAGTTTTTAGAATTGAATTATATTATCCGGCCACCGGAAACACGTAGTTTCCTAAGCTGTGTATCTATTACTAATAAATCAATAAATAAATAAATAAATTCTATGTTGACAACTTACAACCTGGACAGTTATTCTATAACTTTAAAATTCAGGATTTGGCAATCGTATTCGGGCCGAAACAGTAATTTATAAGTAATAGAATAACTGCCAAATTCTCCGTTATAGATTGGCGAGTTGAAGTGGTATACAGGCATGACAAGTTGAAAGTAAGGAAACTTGATTTTCAATCTTTTCAGACAAATTTTCAACAAAAAGTACCAAATAATGTAATTCTATTTTTTTAAATTCATTCAAAATTTAAATGTCAATCAAGATGTTATTGCGATCACTACTTACGACTCATGATCTCGTCCTCGAGGGCCTGCACCTTGCCGCTCTTCCGGATGACGGTGATCTCGTTGGTGTCGGGCATGTCGACGGCGATGCCGGCCGAGTCATATCCCCGGTACTCCTGGCGCTTCAGGCCGTTGATCAGCAGGTTGATCACCTCGCGACGCGTCTTCGGGGTCAGGTAGTTCAAGTAGGCAAAGATTCCTGGCGACAAGACACAAGGATTCAGACAAGTGACACACGCAACACAGATTAAGGTGGCGCAAGCGCTCGGACGATTTAGGAAATTGAGAGAGAGAAATTGTTTCGTAAGTGGGTCTAACTTTGATAGGATGTTCACATGATCAGTCTGATTGTATATTAGTGGCACTTTTTCATTTTTGCTTCTTGCATTGTTAATTAGGCGCTCGGTTATTCAACAAAATTGCTCAAAATTATGAAATTTCCGACACGATTGGAGACCGAATCGGTTAATCAATTGATCTCAAATTTTAATCATGACTAGATAAAAGACAAATATACCTAGGGTTATCTTTTGGCACATTTTTAAAATTTAATTTCATACAGCATAGGTGGAGGCAATTTGTAGAACAATTGGAAGTGGAGGAAGAAGAAGAAGACGAGGAGGAGATGCCAGGCGTGGCCAGCCGGTCTCAGTAGTCCTGCGGCCCTAGTGTTGGTGGGAACACCCACCCCCTGACCCATTAAATTGGAACCAGCTAATAGATTATTATTATTACAGCACATAGGTATTGAGACCAGAAAATTTACAATTTTTCACCAGAAATCAACTAATTATTACTATTTAACAAAATTAAAAATGGATTAGTTTCTTTTTCATCTAATTTTTATTTTTTATTTTTTTTATTATCACATTTATTTACATAAAAATTTTATTCCACACTAGGTAGAGTACATTTTTTTATAGGCTACATACAGTAATGCCGGCTAGCCAGGCCTGTCACATTTGTCTTCCTTCTCCTCCTCTTCCCCTCCTTATTTTTTTTTTATTTTTATTTTTTTTTCTTTCTTCTTCTTCTTCTTCTTCTTCTTCCCCTCCGTCCTCTTCTTCTTCATCCTTATCCTCTTCTACTACCTCCACTTATGTAACTATTTGTTCCCATAATTCTTGATTTTCCCACAAATGTTTCCTTTCAACTTCTTCCCATCTTTCACCTCGTTCCTCAACATCTCTTTTCACCTGTTCAATCCATCTATCTCTTGGCCTCCCAACTTTTCTTTTTCCTTCCACATTCTTTCCAAATTCACGTTTGGCTCTTCTACTGTCTTTCATTCTCTTAAGTTTACCAAACCACCTCAGTCTTTCTCGCCCAATTTTGAAACCAACACTCTCCACACCCATCTTCTTCCTTATCACCATACTTCTTACATGTTCCTTCATCGATATATTTGCCATTCCTCTCACGAACTTCATCTCTTCTGCTTGTACCATACTCTCCTCCTTCCATCCCAAATTCCACGTCACCGCACCATAACATAAAATAGGTAGAAAATATTGCTTGTATAAAACTAATTTAAATTTAAGTGGTAAATCCCTATTCCATACTAATTTTCTAACTTTTTGATAAAACCCGTCTGCTTTCTGTATTCTTCTTTTAACTTCTTTCAAACACTTTCCGTCTTTTGTAACCAAGCTTCCTAAATAACTAAAATCTTCGACATGTTTAATATTTTTTCCACCCAATTTCAAACCACTTCTTACAAGCCCATTTCTCTTCTTCTCCAAAACCAAATATTCACTCTTCTCACTACTAAGCTTCATTCCATAACGTTCTATCACTTCGTTCCACACATCCACTTTCTTCTGTACCAACTCTTCAGTCTCTCCCCAAATTACAACATCATCCGCATATACCCCTGTTTGCGAATCTAGATCTTCAATCCTTTCCACCTCCCGAATTATATCATCCATTACCATAATGAACAGCAAAGGTGACAACACACTGCCTTGCCTTACTCCTGATCTCACACTAAACCAGCCCGTTCTTCCTCCCACTGTTTCCACACAAATCTCACATCCAACATACAGACTCTTTACTCTTTCAATCAACTTCTTGTCTATTTCCCTCTTTTCTAAACTCTCCCACACCCTATCCCTTGGCAAATGATCATACGCCTTTTCAATATCTAGGAACACTAACCACATTTCCTTTCCCATCTCCCAATTTCTCTCCATAATGGTCCTTATAGCGAATATAAGGTCTATCGTAGATCTGTTTCTTCTAAATCCATATTGTTAATCTTTCAAATCCTCTTCAACTACACTTCGCATTCTCTTCTCAATAATCCATTCGTATATCTTCGCTCCTTGGCTCATGAGTGTTATCCCTCTATAATCATAATATAATATAATCTATAATCTATAGATTATAATCTATAATCATGATTAAAATTTCAAATCATTTCGTCAAACCCATTTTGTCTCTAATCGTATCCAAAAAAGTGTCTGCAACATGCGTCACAATCGCTTGCACTTGCACCACCTTAGTAAGAACAATTGTACCCCAACTATTTCAGGTGCATCGGTGCCTTTTATGTTGCCATATAGTCGACTAGCTGCCACTGGAACTTCAACACTAATAACTCTAGGTGAACTCTGATTTCATTGATAATAACAAGGATTGATTGTCAAAGAACTTGACAATCAGCCAATCCGTTTCACTATACTGTTTAGTTTGGCCGAATGTAACTAATATCAAAAAATTATAGTAATTTTAAACAGTCACACGAAAATTCAATATTGGTAAAATTATTTGCCTTATCTCTTTAACGTAATAGCATAATTGTATACGTTAGACAATTACTTTTTATCTTGCCAAGCTATAGTCAGTGTTCACTGTATTGCTTCTGACGTTTGGGAATAGCATTTTATCATTTTCCTTCCATTGCAAGAGTGGAAATGTGTCGTCAGAACACATAAAAGCAAGATAAATTCTACGAAGTGAAGAATGCAGACAATTTTCGTTCTACCTGAGTTTAATTCAGTCTTTCCCTCAGTCGAGAGGCAAATGCGAGGAAGATTCCCTACTAATAGGCCCCGACTGCCTCCATCCCACCTAGTGATGGCACCATTGAAAATTTTCATTTGAAAATTTTCAGAAAATTTTTAATGACCATTGAAAAAATTGAAATTTTTTGAAAATGTTTAAATCAATTTTATTTGATTTAATAAATGTATGGGCATACTTGGGATGCATACTGAACTCTATTATGATGCGTGTTGTTGTCTGAGTGGTAAATGTGCAAAATGATCATTAATATAGCATTCAAATTTTCCCGCCTATGTAGAAATTACAGTCTGGCCAAAATTACAATGAAGAAAAACTGAGATTTGGGCTTATATTTGACTTTTATTTTGATTTTGATTTTACGCTTTTTTCAGATATATTATCAACAATTGTGTGCAATAAAGCAATAAAAAAAGTAATTTAAAAAAATTTCAACGCATCGAAAATTTTCATGAAAATTTTCAAAAAAAAATTTTTTCATAAAATTGCCATCACTAATCCCACCCATTCTTCATCAATCATAATCATTCATCCGTCGACATCAGCCCATTTGCAGAACAGTACGATGTTAAACACCACCACACAAACTAACTAGGAAAACGCTCAGTGTACCGCGTTGATGAGCGAGCACCAGTACGTGCAAATTCTCCAACCTGAATTCTGTACCAAACGCACAGAAAACATCCATATTGAATTGAAATATATGATCCACTCAATCAACATAAAAGTATCTGTTAAGAATAGCCATCTAAACACTTGCAGTGGAAAAACATACATTTCCATACTTCATTTCTGAGTGACAGCTATAAAATTGTCATGACTGACTGGACTAAAAAAAACTGTTGGTTGAATAATGACTATGCAAAATATGAATTTGATCAGATTTATCGAAGACCATTTTCATTTTTCAACCTATCAGGAGATCTTTATTTAAATTTTAACCAATGAACGGATTTCAAAAAGGAACTTGGGTCTGTAAACAGAAAAGGTGGTCGATCGATCGGTGAAACGGTGCGACTTGTATTGCTCCAGGTAGCAGCCAAAAAAAGGTCCGTGTCAAAAGAGTGAAAAGGAGTTGCTCGCTCAATAAACTAGCTAATTCGAGGCAACAGACATGTAAACAGCCCACACTCACGCAGCATCCACAAGACACGGTCTCCAAGACAGACAGAAAGTCATTGGCACTCCGCCCTCAGAGCAGCCAGGGTCGTTGTATTGCTGCACTCGCCGACCTCTGTGTCGAGAGACCTTGGCGCAGGTTCCTCACTGATATTTCACACTTGGCCCTGGACCATTTGATCGCTTTAATCGGATCAGGTTCACTCAAGGTACGTAGAGTTCCAACAAGAATCGACCCATATTTCCAAAAAACCGTGTCAAACTTTCCCAGAGAGAAAAAATCTAGGATCTTAGAATCAGCATTTGCTAGTATTATTGTTGCACTGTTTTTTAACGTCGCACCGTGCTACAAGTAGGCTAATGGCGACGGATGAATGATTATGATATTGATATGAAGATGGTGATGAGGAATAGGCGAGGATGGACGGTGGGAAGGAGGCGGTCGTGGCATTAGTATTGACCGATCAATCGACAAGATTTGACTGTTCTAACCTCAAATCTCATACCCGTGTGTCCCTTCCAACTTATTAGCCAGTATTTTCATTAAACAGTAAGTTTTATCCCATAAAAAACACTCCGTGTAAAAATACCAGCCAAGTCTCTTCAACTAAAAAAAAAATAGAAGAAATCTAAAAATTCAGCACTGAAAAGTAGTGATATCAAAAAAAGGCCAAGTCAAAACTTTTAAAAATTACTTGGCGCATCGTGCATATAAATAGTATAGAAGTAGGTCGGTAATCAAATATACTCATCTATACATAAAATATATCTATAATCCCATAGAAAAACGATGCGCCAAGTAATTTTTAAAAGTTTTGACTTGGCCTTTTTTTGATATCACTACTTTTCAGTGCTGAATTTTTAGATTTCTTCTATTTTTTTTTTAGTTGAAGAGACTTGGCTGGTATTTTTACACGGAGTGTTTTTTATGGGATATCATTCCTTTTTTCAGTTTATTCTTACAATTTGTAGCATATATTGTGGAACCAAAGACTATAATTCCTTTAAAAAAATACGCCTTTTTGATTTGGTTGCTAAGAAAGTTGTGCTTGTTACTATGTATATGCCATAAATGATATGCTATAAAGTATAGCGCAAGTTTCGTTCCAATTGGTCCAGCCGTTCTCGAGTTATGGCATCACTTCCGGTTTTCAAAATGGCGGCTGACTTCACTGCCACCTAAAATTTGTGTCTTTAAATGCTATGTAACATTATAAGCCTTCTGAATATGTAGTTATTGTTATAAGAGATGATTTCATTCAAATTTGGCATTTTTATGACGTCATTTCCGGTTTCGGTAAAAGTACATTTCTATTTTGACTGTTGATATTTCATTGAGAAGACCATCCGAATCGTTTGGCGCTAGTTTCGTCCCAATTGGTCCATCAGTTTTTAAGATATGACGTCACTTCCGGTTTCAAAATGGTGGCACAAAAAATTCGTAAGGACAAGGTATCATCAGACGCCAAAAGTGCATATATGGTAAAAATTTCAGATCGATCGGCTCAGCCGTTTAGGCTGTGGCGCTGTCAACAGTGTTTCCTGATATCATCAGAATCATCATCTTCAGAATCAGAAAGTGGTGTAATTTTACATATTTCACGGCCCTCTAGCACGAAAATGACATACCCTATTGTTCCCAAATTCGGTATATGGGGTGGGGTGGGCCATAGCTCGAAATTAAGATATTTTGCAACAATGTGAGATTTTCCAATTTTAAGATCCAGTAGGCCGAAAATGCCATGTTGTTGCTTACAGTAAAAGTGGTTGGTCTGCTCCTCAGTTTATTAGGCATTTACGGTATGTTGAGTGAGTGTGAGTGTACGGTACGACTTGGCTGGGTGGAGCGACCGCTCCACTAGATTAATAAATACCTTACTATCAACAAATGCAGACATTTATGTGACGGGAAAACACATTGAATGTAGTTGATAACACAAATAAACTCTTTTATCAGTGAATCTAATAAAAGACAAAGCTGCATTTTTGTTTGTTTTAAAGTTCATGATGTTTATGTTAAGAGTTCGTTTGTTTCTGAATGTCAGCAAACAAACGTAAGCAAATATTTGACAATCGAAATATGACATAAAGGTGATAATACCTGCATGATATTTTAAGTCAGATAAAAACACACTGACCTATGCCGATTTAATGTTATAAGGAGTATGCACGAGAAAGCTCACGGCCTTCTTAACCGCCTAAATTTCGCCATGACAGTCCCCAAAAAACAAAAGTCAAACGTGACAGCCGGTTTAAATTGTATATTTTAGTATTTGTCTACTCTTTTACGTCTGCTTTCTTGTTCTAATGTTATCCCTAGTACTCATATTTAATGGTTAGACTATTCAATGATAATGGATTTTGATTGATTCCAACATTACATTTTCCATAAGGTGCGTTTCAAATTTCGCTGGCCATGCTGGCCAGTGGCCACTGTCTATTTTAAGAGGATTACCAATTAAATAAATGCCTGAATGTATGTTGGACATAATTGCAGACAAATAAATGCAGAAAATGCAGAAAATGCAGAAAATGTCAAATATATCACTGTCAGTTGCCCTAAAGATATTGCTTTCAAACTATTTCGACAAAATAAAGCTCTCGACAAGCATGAGCCTAGGCTTGATATACCCGTCATGGCGGTCAAAAATCAAAATCACAGATCACGTGCATACTCCTTAGAATCATGTCCAAAATTGGCATCAATGTTCAACCACCACAAAGGTGTTAAAAATTATTATTATTTTTTTTTTTTTTTTTTTTTTTTTTTTTTATGCGAACCAGGTTCTTTGTGTACCGTTTCATCCCGCCACATAGAGAACTGAGTTCCCTCTCGACCTTGCCGCGCCCCACAACCGTGGCGGTAAGCGACAAGGCTGCCTTTTAGATTTTACGCCGCTGTTATTTAAAACCTAAACCTCCCCATGTGCCCTAAGGAGCTGGAGAGAACCAAGAATTACTGCTTTCTGCATATTATCCGCAAGTCTGAGATCACTATCTCGACAAGTCGGGATCTTCTTTAAACCCTTTACTAAAGAGTCGGGCACCCCACCCATAACACCAATGATGAGCACCACAAGTCGGACATTATACCCCGGATACTGCTGCCTCAAGTCCACTAGAAGGTCTTGGTACTTATCAACCTTTTCCTTTTCTTTCTCCCTGATGCTGGTCTCCGCTGGACCAGCGGAATTATTATTAATTATTATAATTATAATAATAATAATAATAATAAATAATTATTATTATTATTATTATTATTATTATTATTATTATTATTATTAGGCAACATAGATATTTTCCGGGACCTCCCTCACAGAGATCTTTTCACAGAGCAAAGAAACTTTGTCTTCTACTCGGTCCGGCAATGACTTCTTACTTTCAAATCACATGCTGTTGTTTTTCAAGTTCCATGGGTAGCTCAGTCCTTGAAGACTTCTTACTCAGCATGTTTGAATATCGGTTAAAAATAATTGTTTATGAAATAAGACATCGGGCGCCTACTGTTAAAAATAAATACTGCCACAAACTGGATCGCAGTTTGAATCAGTTTATAACGAGTGACATTTTGTAAAAGATGTCGGACTAAACGTCTTTATATAGGAATAGAAGAAACCAAGTACCTACCTACATCAAAGAAATCTATTAAATTAATTTGATAAACAGTTCGCAAAACGCGTTATGGTATGAATGAAGCCTAAATTCAAAACCAATTAAATTTGTAACTAAGATTTAAATCGGTGTTAATTTTAATTTTAGCGCTTGTATATTTTTTATAGGAGTCATAAAAACGAATTCATAATTTAAAATCTATTGAAGATTACAATAAAAACTCTAAATTAGCAAAGAATATACACTAATAATATAAAGGAAGATTTAAATCACGAACTCTTCAAATAATAATAACAGGAGCTTTTGCACCAATTCAGGAATAAATTGTAAATTTAATTTTTCACCATTTTATTGCTGGTGGCACCCTCTCTAAAAAAAAAAAAAAAACACTTCTGAGACTGGATTCTCGGGTCCCCTCGTGTGAAAACGCCGAGATAGTTCCAATCGAAACGTCCACGTAGCATTCCAACTCCTTCATCCTCAGCCTCCACATCACACGACAACGACAGGGCGTTGTTGCAGAAATCAGGAAAAAGCATTAAAACCGATCCGTGATCAATAGTTGCTCTCTCCTTGACAATAATATCCGATCTACCGTTAGAGCAGAAGGTGAATGCCATACGTGTGAGCAGACTCAAGGCGAACCAGAAGTGTCAACACGCCGGGACGGACGCGCGTCTGTGATGAACACCCCGGCGGTCGGGGGTTCCGCGGTGACAACCTCGACAGCAGCACCGCTAGTCGAGCAAGTCGAATTTTACGAGAACGACACAAGTTTAGGGAAAAGGGCAGTTGATTAATCGCAATTTTTGATTGGGATATTTCGCCACCGACGATGTCTATAATGACGTGTCCACACCGAACTGACAAAACAGCGCCAACGAAACCGGCACAAGATAAGAGCAAAAAGGAACTATGTGGGCCCGGCATTATCGAATTGATATCAGAAAAACATATGAATGAAAACGATTTGGAAGAATAAAAACTGCATTGCGTAGCATATAGGCGATCGCACAACTATGCAAGTTAAGTGCTTAGAGAAAAATAACAACACAGATAAATACTGCTTTTTAGCATAATTTATTGAAGTGGTGCTTTAACGTCGCACTATCTGCAACTACGCTAATGGCAACGATAGAATGATCGTGATGATGAAGAATAATAGGTCAGTAAAGACTGACGGTGGGAAGGAGGCGGTCGTTGCCTATATTGTACAGGGAACCTTCCAGGCATTTGTCTCTCGACTAGGAATTATTCAACGCATGTTTCGTGATGCAAGAAAAATGTATTACAAAATAAGAAATTCGCCTGTTCCGCTAACTAATCAAATGATTTTATCAGTTTTTTCACAAAGCACATGATCGTTTGGCGCTGATAACCTTGCTGTTGAGCCCCAGAAAGTACGTTATCTACCTGCCTGACCTCTGACTCTTATCTACCCTCCGAATATATTGATACAAACCATCGGTATAGAGCGTATTTGCGAGAAGATTCTCCGTGTTCTAAACTTAGTCAAATTAACTTGGGCTTGTCCTTGAATCAATCGATGTTTATCAATGACTTTTACAAATGCAATTGATATGAAATGAGGCATCACATGCGTCTTCAACTGTCCAATTTAAGTTAATTGGAAAATGCGTAAAATATTAGGACGAACAAAAGGTCACTGTATAAATTTTAAGACACCCTATTCTGTTAAAGCAATTACATTTCATTATAACAGATATTGTTCAGGGACCCGAACCGGAACCGGAACCGGAACCTAGAACCGGTATGAACCTTTATAATGTCGGAACCAGAACCGGAACCGGAATACTTTTTTCCCAAAGAACCGGAACCGGAACCCGAACCTTTATAATTAATTAGGTTCTTGAAGGTTCTTAAAGGTTCTTTAAGGTTCCTTCTTTTAATAAAAAATCATGTATATCACTTGGATATAATATTATTCACAAAGTTGTAAAAAGTTTATTTTTTGATAAAATTTCCAAAATGTATTTTTGTAGAAATTTTTAATTCTTGATAAGAAATAATAATTCTTCATTATGCAAACGCTGCTCGAGTTTTCAATTTTTGAATCTGACTACTGCGATGAGAGCTGCATTGCCGACAATTTGAATAATAGCTCAGGAAAAATGAATGTTTACGTTGTCTTATGGAGAAAATTGCAGCCACTATACTGTCTCCTCTGATATTTACTCTGCGCACCATCATGTGAATTTTATACAGGCACTGCCTACACCTGTGCTTGCATTCATAGGAAAAACCAAATCCAATAATTCCATTAAATTTGACATTACTGAAGTTTTATAATATAGTTTAATTTAAAATTTTAGAACCGGAACCGGAACCCGGAACCTTTATGCAGGAACCGGAACCGGAACCGAACCTTTAAGAATATTTGTTTCAGAACCGGAACCGGAACCCGAACCTTTATAAAATAAAATTGTGGAACCGGAACCGGAACCCGAACCTTTATTCATAAAGGTTCGGGTCCCTGATATTGATAAACATCGTATTAAAAAGTCTTGAAGGGCAAAAGGATGACATATATTGAGATTATGCCCGCCTCGTAGAAAATAGACTAAAAATTTTAGTGACAAAGTTGCAGTCGATGGAATTTCTCTTTGAAAAGAGTAAAACTTATTTTAGGCCAACGACGTATGATCTCCACAAATGTCCCCAACATATGTGCCCAAAAATGTCTCCAAAATGAAAATAATTGATTACCCGGTATATCTTATCTTCTTATCTCTAATTATGAGAAAATCTAGCTTCCTCATAATTCTATCCGTAACACATTGCGAGAAGTATGAACCTCTGCGTTTAAAATTATTTCATACGTATTGATTGCCACATAACTTATTCATAAGTGGCTCGATATTCCTATAACATGTGTTCCAACATGTACACCTTGCGACAGAGATAATGATCGCAGACGTCACACGGTCATTATCAACCAGAAGAATTTTAAGACAGGAAGTGGACATGCAAGATTAGAGGTCAATTCAAAAAATATTCTCTTAATAAGTGCAATTACGATCATGTTATTAAAAAGACAAAGATATCTATTTTGTAACGGGATATACATATTTATAAAGATTATTCATGATAATAGATAATGGCATTGATAGATTTATTGAAGGGATTATTTATGTTGGTATGAAAATTTAATTGACAGTATTCCTTTAGTAAAGTTTACCGGTTTACGTCTTTGTGAAACTGATAAGAATAAAAATGTTGCAAAAATGGCATTGAGATATGTGCAACAAATAGATTAAGTTACAACAAAATGTACAGCCGCCTACAAATAAAATTAATTGTTGGCATTTTGCGCTATTTCTAAGTATTGAGTAGGTATATTTTCATATCTGGCGCCAACTGAAAAAATTTGGCAATGATAAGATTTTGCTCCGCTTTGCTTTTCCCCCAAATATTTTGCGTCAGTTTCCATAGAAAGCGCCGTAGGAAAGATAGGTATTAATAGATAACCATCTCGATATTTTTCTTTTTGTGGGGATTTTTTGTTTATAAAAAAACAAATGTGAAATTAAAATCGACTTTACCTTTAAAATTCCACTAATGTTAAAAATAATACGAGATTTACGTTATGGAATGCATACAAAAGTAGAGTATCTTAATTTTCGTAATTTTTAAGGTTTTTGTGATTTTTATTGAGCGAGCGAAGCGAGCGTCTCCATTTGGCTCTTTTGGCACGGACCTCTGTTTTTTTTTTTGTTTGTTTTTTTTTTTTTCTGTTACTGACGATATACAGGTCAGAGTTTTTCTTCGATCGAGCTGAAATTTTGCACACATGTACGTAACATTTCTGATTGTTGCAGACCCTAATTTTTTTGAAATCCATTGATTGGTTCAAATTTAAAAAAAATTAACTTTCGATTGGTTGTTTTGATCAAATTGAAATTTTGACAAGTCATTACCCCCAACATTGTACTCAATCAAACAAAGTTTCAGCCAAATCCTCCCATTGGTTAAAATTTAAAACCATCTTTCCTGTGTTTTTAGAAATTTAAACTATAACCGATTGAACGATCAACTTATAACTTCGCATGATGGTTGGGTCCAACATTATCTGCATTTTTGACAATTTTCATACTAATCTGTGTTTAAATCCAAACGTTATTGACATTTTACGGACTATTAGCGTGTTGGCTGTCAAATTCACGGCGACTTCGACTCTTCAGTTCAAGGCAAGGTAGTTAGAGCAGAAACTTTCAAACGCAAATGAAACTGATAATGACCGTTCAACAGTCGATCTGATATTGTGTAGACACACTTATATCATATGAGTGGTCTCAGGTATATTTTTTGAAGGAGATCCTGTGATTTTTTAAAATTAACACGGAACAGTTCAATCATAAAGGTTCAATTGATCAACTTAAAGCTTTGCATGGTTATTTGGACCAATATTTTAGGAATGTTTTGAGATTTCTATACAAATCTGTGGCGAAATTTTAGAATTATTGGCTTTTAATGACATTTTCGATAGACAGAATTTCGGTTCGAGGTGTTGCGCGTATCCGTGCTCGCTCATCAACGCGTTACTCAGATTCATTGGTTAAAATTTAAATAAATATCTCCTGATAGGCTGAAAAATGAAAACGGTCTTCGATAATTCTGATCAAACTCATATTTTGCATGATCATTAAGACCAATATTGTCTCTTATTTTACAAAATTTCATCCCAATCAGTTAAGAACGTATGAAGTTATTTACATTTTTAATATCTGTCAGTAATGAAGTATCGAAATGAATGTTTTCCAGTGCCAATTGAAAATTGATTCTGATTTGCTTTATGAACCAGGTGCTTAGATGCTATTTTAAAGTTTCGATGAAAAGCATACACTTTTAAGTTGATATCATAATCAATTCCATATGGATGTATATGTTTTCTGTGCGTTGTGTACGCATTTCCGGTTCGAGAATTTGCACGTACCCGTGCTCGCTCATCAACGCGTTACACTGAGCGTTTTCCTAGTTGTATTATACACTTGGCCAACTAAAATTATCGTTCAATAAATCTGATTGACTGAATGTTAGATCGCACCATCAGAAGTCAGTCCAAGCGATCTCCTTGTCTCACTCTATAGTAGGTGACCTCACATTTCAATAATAATCAAGCAAACATTGATTGTTACAGAACATGACAACCAGTCATTCAAATTTATTCACCAATAATTTTTTATTGGTGGCTTGTAATGTCCAATCATTACTTTCATTCCATTCTCCTAGGAGATCTCTAACCCTCATCAGTGCGTTGTGTCAAATGTCCGTCCGTCCGATCGGGTAGCTCAGTTGGTAGAGCTCTCGCCCGGCAAGTGAGAGGTCCCGGGTTCGAGCCCCGGTTCGGTCGGATATTTTTCACAACGCACATCCCTTCATATCATCCTGACTCCATGGAAGTTTTCCACAGAAACCTACATTCTCAATAATTTTTTACTTGGCCAAGTGTTCATATTGATTGATTTCGTATTTCAAATATAGAAATTCAAATGCACCGTATGCACCTCACAATGCGCTGCACCAGACTCGAACAAGCGACTCTAGACACATCATTAACTCTCTCCACACTCACGGACAGTCAGACATCGGCAAGAGCTTTCTATTTAACAGCCAGCAGATGCAAAACAGCCTCCAAGCGGCTAGCACTTCCCTCACCGCACGCTTTTCACCACCGACTACTGGAGTTTGCAACCCGAATATAATGGCGACGGACGAATGATTCTTGATAAGGATGGACGGTGGAAAGGAGGAGGTAGTGATATCTAGTGTTGGGATTTTTCATGAAAAATTTTTTTGTGAAAATTTTCAATATTTTGAATTCTGAGGAAGGTAATTTAATTATTTTTTATTTTTCCTGGTAATGCACCGACATTTTTAAACGTATTCTATCACGCATAATAAATGTAACACACCTCAATTAATACTTTACAAAATAAAAAAAATTAAAATATGCTAGTCCTCTGTAAATGAGTATTTTCATGAAAATTTTCATGGAAATTTTCAACAGGTCTTGAAAATTTTCAAGTCCCAACACTAGTGATATCTCATTAGAAAACCTTCCCATCAATTGAAATCTCAGTCACAATTCACATGGAATCGAATAATCGACTTACTGTTTTAAATATAGGTACGTTTTTCCGTCATCATTATTATAATCCTATAATTTTGCAGTGTTTTTGCATGGTAAATTTATTTTGAAAGAGCAAAATGCACCCGAAAAATTGTTGACAAATATTAAGGAACAACAAAGCATATCTATGCTTAAGGGTCTCATGCATTGTACTTGTACCTTGTCTATTGGAAATAAACTTACTTACTTTATAAAAATATCATTGGTGAATGGTGACTTTATGAATGACTATAAACATTCCTATAATTGCTTTTAACCAATATAGCTCAGCTGTGACGTACTAGTTGAGATCCTGAGCAAAATTCAATCGATTAAATTGAAAACAGATAACTGTCAATAAAATAAAACATACGTAATTTAGCATTATGTCAACACAGGATGCCTGGCTGATATCAGTTCAATGTTACGCGCGATCTGATAAGATAAGTTCGATGCATTGCTAAATGATTGCATTCTCTTGCATGGACCAATAGGCACTACAGAGCCACGTATATTTCGCGAGGCGCGATAATAATCACAGTTGTTCTGCGGATAACCCTCTTTTTGCTCAATGTGCACGAGTCATGTAATTTCAAGTTCAAATATATGTAAGAAACGAAATTGAAGAAAAATCAACAATAATAAACGAAATAGGTCGTTTTACTGCGAAATAAGCACGAAATCACGCCATATTTTCCAAAATAACCTTATAAATGCAACAAGAAAAAATAGAAAAAAATAGTTCCCTATAGGAAACTATTTTCCTGAGTCCTTGCCTGACCATTGTCTTTTATAAGAACCTATCTTTCACCGAAAAGACATTAATTTATATGCCCAATTCCTACACTAAGTTCATATTTCAAGGAGCTGTGGTAACAAAATACAGGGTTATTTGAATAACACCGCCAAAACGCTAAATTTCTTATTTTTAAATTTGTTAAAAAATCAAACCACTTTCACGGGGCTCTATCAATAGGGTACAGACAACATCTTCGCAGAAGTCCAAGGCTTGGACTGGTCTTGCGAGTCTGCCTCAAGTTCCAAGTATTCATTTCAAGTTGCTTAGCGTCTTTCAATAGCCCTTCTGTCTTGGTGAAGCCAAGGAATCATTGAAACCAACTGGACAAGCAGACATGTTCTGTTTATAGTGATTAGTTGTGGTGCGAGAACAATTTTGATTCCTATTTTCCAGTTAAACTATTACTTTAGATGAGAAACATAATATGTTTGTCAGTTCAGTTTGTGTATGACGTCATATTGAAGTTTTGCATATTTTGGAGCAAATTTTGGAGCCGTGACCGCGTGTTCAACAATATTATAAGCGAAAAAGTTGTGTCTACTTGTATTATGCAGCAATTTAAACCACTTTTTTGAAATACCTATACCAGCTGGCGCACCCCCATACAATCTTTGGCTGGCACTGACAGCTGGCTTACTAAGAAAACAGTGTGATTCTTTCTATTTCGTGGTACTTTAGACACAGATCGAGGAAATTTTCGTAAAATATATACCTACCTACTAGGAATCGGGAAATGTTGTGAAACACGTAGTTTTGGGACAAAATCGCGTGAAATCGCAAGAATTCGTCAATATCGCGTCAAAACACAAATTTCGCGAAAATTCGCGAGAAAAAGATATACATATATTTGGAATCAGGAGTGTATGAAACGTAAAGATATGACAGAAAAATCATGTTTCTAAACATTTCGCGTTTATCGTGGAAACCATACTGGCCCTGCCTATAGATCTCCTTATGAGTATTTATAAAGGTTTGGAAAACGAAGGGGAATTACAAAAATTTTCAAAAATAATAAACGATCTATCTTTTGATATTGGGATAACAGGTTGCGAGATAAAATTTCAAAAAACAGTATTTTTTCAAAGCGTTCGCTCCAGAAATTTGGTTATATGTTTCATAGAAAAACCTTTTCATATTCGGGTAAAAAAAGTTCACATTTATTTTACATTGATTAATTATAGAAGGGGGTTCACAAAATAATGAATTGTGAAACCACTTGCTTCTGTTTGATCTTGTTCTCGTGTGAAGGTAACGCCGAGAGATATGACAGCTAGAATCACGATAAAGCATCAGATTGAAGTGTGTCACATGAGAGCTAAACAAACTCAGATAACCAAGTGATCAAGATTACAGCATCAACAGCCAAGCAAGTTCATTCAGATCCCCTAAGTCAATGGAAACAATCGATTAAATTAGGGAATTATAAACATTGGGTCAGGTGGTAATAGCTGCTGCACTCCTGAGGTCCCGGGTTCGATTCCGAGATTTTTTCAATTTACTTTAGTCGAGAGGCAAATGATGTGAAGGTTCCTACTAATAGACCTAATCAACTAATGGACTAATAAACCTGTGGCTGGCTGGAATAACTGCTTAAGTACAAAAAATGCAAAAATAAGATCTTTATATGTAAAATCTTTAAAAAAATTAAGGAATCCAATGGTGAAGTCAGATGTGAAAAATTGTAATTAATAACAAATATAGATTGGATTAAGTACAGCACAATTTTACATTTGAAAATTCTGTTCCTGGAAAAACTACCTAAGTGCAGTTAAGCCACAGTCATTTATACCGTACAGCAATACAAATTGTTATTTCAGTGGCTGGAAAAACGACCTAAGTACTGCCTTACAAATTGCTTTTTCAGTGGCAGGAAAAACTACCTAAGTACACTTAAGCCATTCACAACACAGCGAACATACAAAGTTAATTTTCAAAACCGTGAATTCTTGGCCTGGAAAAACGACCTAAGTACACTAATTAGGTAATTAACGGGATTTAATTAATTTTAAAAATTCTGTATATTGCTTACATTATTATAATAACTTTCTGACAGTAATATTTCAAATATATTGAATAATGTAGTTGCTACCATTCAAAATGTTGTTTTGGTGTCTACTGAAAAATCAGGTTTTTGTAGTTAAGCAGTTATTCCTGCCAGCCACAGATAACCTCTATCCTATAAATTTTCAATATTTAAAAAAAAATGCTTATAAGTATAACTTTCGGCTAAACTTGACGTTTGAGGTTCCACCTGTTGTGACCCATGGATACTTGTCCGCCTAACTTGACTAATATCTGGATGTATCGGTGTACATTTCCATACTTTACAATTCCACAAGTCACTAAAATGAAAGACTTTTGCAACATAAATTACGATGTATTGTCCTTGGGAAAAAATTAATCGAATTCCAAACATTGAAAATTTTCATTAAAATTTTCTTTAAACAAAATCGTGGAAATTCCCAAAACTACTCCTTCCCAAGATCCATCCGCACCTGCACCCTTCATCATCATCTTCCTATCATCATTTACAGAACAGCCTAGAGATACTGTCAATGCCAACTTGCTGTCCAGTATTAGTATTTTGTTTCTCTAAACTGTATATTCTGTAATTGGCGACGAAAGAGCATGCAGTCCCGAGGCTACTGGAGCTGTCACCTCTACATCTGCAGGCGCCGGCATTCCTCGGTCACTTGCCGGAGAGACTGGAAATCTATTTGCGCCGACCAGATCGCCTTGACGTTGTAACTATCACGCCATATTATCACGTGATGGGTTCACAGTTACTGGAGCACTAAGAGAACTTCACATGTCACCTCACTTAGGGCCGTATTATCCATGAGGCAGTCTGCCTAGGGTCTACGAAGCTTTTGGGGCCTACGAAAGTGCCACTTCAATAAATAAGATCATTTTGAATTAATTTTAATTTGGAGAAGCAGGTCCCAAATATGGAGCTAGATATATTCGTAAAACAATGTTGACACTCGGAAAAACTAATAAATTTGATTTCAAATTGTCAAAAAAATGCCCTGCGGGGCTGGTTTGATCATGTCTCCCAGTCCCACCACCTTAAAGTGCCAAATTCAAAAAATATTGAAAATTTCAACAAAATACGCCTCATAACGTCTCAAAATTGATTTAAAAGTGTCCAAACACCAAAAAACGCCCTGCCCCCCCCCCCCCCCCCCCCCCGGCACATCCCCTATGGCCCGTCAAATGTGTTTTCCCTGCCTTGCCCCCACATGCCCATTGTTTTCTTCAGCAAAACACTAAGATCATTGATTGAGTTTCGCTTTTTATTTTACAAATTAGCCACTGGAAAAATTAAAACATTTCGAACAGGGGAGGGGGGGGGGGGGGGGGCTACGAAAAAGTATTGCATAGGGCTTACGAAGGTCTTAATACGGCTCTGACCTCACCCCCAAGAGACAAACGAAATGTATCATTGGTTCGATTTTAGAGTGTTTCTTGATGTTATTTTAATTCTTTTCGGCCCGAAATAGAAGTAATTTGTACTCCACTAATAAAGCGAATGCCAAAGTCTGCTGAAATACTCAAATAACTAATAAGTGTCATTAACTCGTTAACTACGAAGTATCGAGGTACATTAAAATTGTGCCATTTAATAGGGAGCTCAAAATCAGTAAACAAATCAGCAAAACGCTGTCGTACACCAATCATATCTTGTACATACGCTATTTCATGAATGAACAAAGAGCCACCTACGTAGAAGTGTATGGAGTGTGGGTTCTTCTTATCATCTGATGAAATAGCAAGGAAATGACATAGCAGTCAAAACAATTCGCTCTTGGACGTGGAATTCGAACCTATGGAGATACGTGTACTCGAGTTCTGCATACCTCGCAGTTTTAATGATAATCACTGATCAGATGATAGCGTCTGCCAGAACAGACTGGATTCATGTCATGCCAACAAAACATCGACAAACAAAATGGCATGAAGAGTTGCCGTTTTGTGTTCGTTCTTTCGGTTTGGTGTTTGCCCAGCAGATATCCACCTCGAACATTGGATGTGACCTTGGATTTTATAACCCATCTTAGTCCAGTCAAATGAGAGATTTACCCAAAACAAATTGCAACATTTGGTTTTTTGGTGTCATTCTCTTCAGAAAAATGCCCTCTACAACATATCCAAAATCCGCCAAAATCCGCGCACCGGAAGTACTTTTTAATCACTGTTTAATTTAATTTCCCATGTTAATTCCATCTTGCAAAAAATACTTTTTTTCATGTAACTCCGATTTTGACGAAACTTGGCAGAATTGTTCACCATCCTAAAAGAACACAAAAAGCTCTCTGAGCGTTTTTCTCTAAATCTTATAGTTTGGGAAATATGGCCCATCGAAAAGTCATATTTTAGTCAGTTTTCGACGATTTATGCCACTATGAGTGTAATTTGACGTTTTGCGAGGTCCATATTTCCCAAACGATAAGATTTAGAGAAAAACGATAAAGAGTTATTTGTTTCATTTAGGATGGTGAACAATTCTGCCAAGTTTCGTCAAAATCGAAGTTATATGAAAAAAAGTTTTTTTCAAGATGAAATTAACATGGGAAATTAAATTAAACAGTGATTAAAAACTACTTCCGGTGCGCGGATTTTGGCGGATTTTGGATATGTTGTAGGGGGCATTTTTCTGAAGAGAATGACACCAAAAAACCAAATGTTGCAATTTGTTTTGGGTTTGGGCATTTTTAAGCTCGATTTGACTGGACTATCTCTATAATGTTATTTCACGCGCATTTGTGTGGCCTTGAACAATTTAACATTAAAATCCGCGCATCCAATTCGATCGAATCTGTCGTGTGTACTGGGGCAATGCCTTATTCTAGAACGTTTTCCCGATTCCATTCTGATGGAATCCGGTCACGGCCATAAGGATTAACATTTCATGGAATCAAATTCTAGTGGAATTGGGAATTGAAAGTCATGTAATAGGGCCCCTGAGATCAAATTGTACAACTTTAAAATACTTCAGCCTCAGCCTTTAAAATACCTCAAAATAGTCAGCAGACACTGTCTTTTTGGAAGTCCAGTACGAGTATGAAAACTAATGGGTGTTATCATAGAGAGTGATAACTGGTGATAACACAATCAGGAATAACACGCGCTTTAACGTCGCATTGCTCTGCAACTAGCTGACGATGATGATGGATGAAAGAGGAGGTAAGAAGATACTATGCCGGATAAACACACAGATATTGTGGTTCTGTGGGTGTATAAAAAGGTGTAACAAAACTGCAAACTCGCATAATTTTTTAAAAATACCTCAGAGAAAACTTCTCCCACTTCTACTATTAGTAGTGGGCGGGTACGTAGTACTTAAATAATAAAAACATGAAACAACAAACTTAGTTATAATGAAGTAAAAACACGGACACACAAAATGCTCGAAAAAATGTCAGTTATTTTCAAAACTTGATTATTCAGGCGACAAAACGGAGGTGAACGCAGATGTGGGATTGGAGTGTGTGATAAGAACAAGCCGCCTCATGCCTATAATTATTTCTCAATTCAACACAATGTCAGGTATCAGTTCGGTCAATTAACCATCCTTGTAGCTGAAGCTGACTAAATTACTCTGTTATCTCCATGCATTTACGTACCTATTATTTGTGTGATAGCGGAGAATGGACTATAAATCAAAATAACAGCCCATCAATTAATGACCAAAGATGAAGCAGTGATTGAATAAACGTGGATTAAAATCTGACAGATGAATAGATTTATCTCAATCCTGTCAGAGATATAAATGAAATGCCGATCTAGTAGCTGATACGTAGTGGTCAAATATTGGAGATAGAATCTAAAAACATTCACCTGTTGTTACTAGTGATGGGATTATTCATGAAAATTTTGTTCAAGTTTTTGAAAATTTTCAATGTTTTGAATCCTGAGGAAAATAATTTTATTTTTTTATTTTTTTATTTTTCTGGTAGATGCACCGACATTTTTAAACGTATTTCTATCACTCATAATAATGTAACACACCTCCATTTATACTTTTCAAAATAAAACAATTGAAAATATGCTAAAAGATTAGTATTTTCATAAAAATTTTCATGAAAATTTTCACTTTAAAAATTTTCTAGTCCCAATACTAGTTGTTACACGTTGTTTATTGGCATCTCACTGTTCTGCCACTAGGCTAATGGCGCCGGAATGATGATCAACATTTTCATAAAAATTGTCATGGCATTTTTCAATTTGGTACCTATGCAATTAATTTTCTCCTGGACAATGCACACTTCCAACTTTTTAGTAAAGTTGGTATCAAGTAGGTACGACCACAAAACTTCTAATTTTAACTATAAACACGATACGTAGGGTCAAAGCAGATGAAATCTCAAACGTCAACTTTAGCAGAAAATAATAAAATTGCTAATGAAAAAAAAATAGGTACCTAGGTACCTAAAGTTTGATTTATAAAAAAAAATTAAATGTCTATGCACTTTTTCGAATTAGGTTTTGTGAGTGCAACCCAATCAGTGAGGGATGGAGCTACTGCTGCTAAACACGAATTAACACTTATTATTGAAATGAATCACCATGTATTAAACATTCAGTCACAGTGCGCTAAATCAATCAATGCCACTTAAGAGATCTGCACTGAATGTACTGCAGTGATCCACTTTGCTTTGTCTTGTATTGAGAAACTCAACTACCTACCTATACAACTCATGCTTTGACATTTCATATTGTTACGATACATGTGTCACGAATAGAATAGTGTTGGCAAGGTGAAAAATTTTCAATTAAAATTTTCAGTGCAAAATGAAAACTTTCAAGAAAAGTTTTTCATGAGTTCAAACGTACGTTGTCCCGACTGTAGGTAGTAGGTACGGTCTACCTACCTACCTATTTTGGAGATGTCATGTATAGAATTGGAGCATCAATATATTATATTAAAAGTTTTGCAATTGATCAAATTACAAAATATTATAAAATATGATTTCACTTGGTATGAGTCATAGTGACAGTTTCTATGAAAGAAAAACCTCCACTATCAAAATCTTGTCACCATTATGCAGTAAAACTAAAAGTGAAAGTGATCTATCATTGGACAGCAATAACAAAAGTAAAAGTGGTTTGATCGATTTGATTTCCTACATGACCAGCCTTGGAGTGGGTAGGTAGTGTTACAATGTTAATCTATTCATAACAAGCGAAATGGCAAGGTAACACAACCAACCCGTCAGTGTCATTGCCACCTGTCTACCTACACTTTTACTACAATGTTGCAACTTCATAGTAAAAACATGTTATTATAATAACCCGAATACAATAAATAGTTTAAATATAGTGAAGAATAAACGCACGTTGCCTCAATTCCAGTCAGAAAAGTATAAACATTCCCACTGTTCAAAAATATCCTACTGTCACCTTGAAATTATTTTGAAGTTTTTGACAAGTACCCATACCTGTTGACATGGATCAAAACTAACAATAAAATACCATTCAAAAACAATGCATGACTGTCTAACTAGAATTTAATACGTAAATAACACAAATATAAGTATTATTATCGTATGTGAAATGCATGTCAGTAAAATAGCATGTCAAAAACTGCATGTGTGCCCTTCCCCTTTTGCTGTCACGGGTTGGTAGGGTTAGACCGACATGGCGAGGCGAAATTATCACTTAATTAATTGCATCATTCAGTGTAATTTGTTGTATTTTGGCAGATACTCACCACACATGTTGATAATCAGTTGTCGGCCACGTCTACTTGCTCGAGTCCCACTGAACAGTGAAAGCAGAATCAGCTGCTATTTGCTTTTTAACACATCGCACATCGGCAAAATCGGGAGGGAGGGAGCGGCCATGATGAAAAGTGACACGCGTACCAACGTAAAAGTAAAAGAACAATATATCCCTACGCTTTTCCCTCACAATGTGAGTCGGTAAAACAGTTTTTCATATTAAATTAAAAATTAAAACAGTTACAGGAGGCCAAGTCTTGAAACTTACGCCTTCAGGACGCAAACGCTCTAGGACGTCATAAAGTCCCATTTACTGTAAGAGTGATCGCCATTGAAACATAAAGTCAAGCCACTTATTTGATTGTCATCCAGCAATCTATTGGAAACAATTTATTAATATTATAATTATTATTACAGATGTTATTTAGTCATAAAACCTTATTCAAAATTAAGATAAACAGTTAACAGTAGATTTCAAGGTCGTCATTCTTACAGTAAATGGGACTTTATGACGTCCGAGAGCGTTTGCGTCCTGAAAGCGTAAGTTTCAAGACTTGGCCTCCAGTATGAACAAAGCGGACATTTTTTTATTTTTAATGTTTTTGAAATATGGCATTGAAATAATAATCTTAACAGATTGGTTGATCACTCCTCCTCGTTATGAAAACTGAAATTTATTGTATCGTTTTTAACTCTAGTGAAAAATCTCTTTAAAATTCCTGGTTGTGATTTTGGCCCCTTTCTCTTCTCTTCAGTTACTTTCTTCTCCTTTTTCTTCGCCACCCTCGTCTCCCCTACGTTAGCGCTTCTAGTCCTGCAATCCTGCCGACGGAATACTGGACTAGCTCTCGTTTGATCCTGACATTTAACCGTTTTTCCAGACCTCTCTGTCATCACTTTTCCAACAACCTCTTTCTCTTGACAGGAGGGGGGATTATTTACCACTGCACTGTCTGCACATGCCAGATTACCTTCTTTGTTTACAGATTCACTCTCAATCTTCTCAACAAGTGCCAGAGGCTGCTCGATGAAAAACTCCGTACTACAATCTTGTTCGTCAGCGACAAAACTTGCGTGTCTCTCATTTTCAGATATTTTAGGTGATTCGCTATCATCCTGCACACTTTCTAGAGGCTCATTCAAAGCCGTCTCCTCCGCAAATCTTATCAAAACCTCTGTATTGATATCCTTCAATATCTTCCTCCTACTCTCAATCAAACCCGGACTGAGCTTGTCTTCTTTGCCGCTACTGACGACATAGTGATCGTATCTGTCCGAACTGGTTATGCTTGATCCGAGATTGAGTTTGGTCGCGTCCGACCATCTTCTCCGACCCTCCGTCGACCAAGATGTGGTCGTGCTGTGATCGAACTGACCGCGAGGGTAGATGATCTCTAGCGGATAGGTTATCTCGCTGGCCATCGCGTTATTTTCTTCATTAATGTCTCGCATCAGCTTTAAAACAAAATAAAAACAAAAAAACTCCATAAAATCTAAACTTTACAACATTCAACACGTCAAGGTCATACCAGAAGACCTCTTCTATATCTTTTTTTTAACTTGTCGCGACCCCCTTCATTTCACTGTCTCGAGGAGGTCAAAAAGAGATATAGAATAGGTCCTCAGAGGTCATAATATGCAGAGTGAGCTTAGAACTTGCATTACACCTTGATTTCTTAAGTTAAAATTATGTTTAGGGTAGAATCACTCACTCAAAGAATCACTTTAAGTGAACCTCACTTGTCCCATTATCTAACTCAGAACTCAAATGGTCACTGATACTGTACATGTATCTTGTTTAATGGAAAAAGTCTTACTTACTTGGTGATGAAACGCGAGTATTTTGGTCTTCATCTGCGTGTCGGATCTGGTGATGCCATTCAATGCAGCGCAGTCGAGCTTGGCTCGGCTCTTCGGGGTCAGCTGCAGCGTCCGGAAGATCGTCTCGATGTCGTTGCTTATCTCGCCGACCATTTCGGAATCCACTGACGAGTTCGGCTCGGTTTGTACCTTCAACTCCATGCCGTTCAGGTTCAGAAGCGATGTCAAGAAATCGTTGCCGTCGTCCAAGTCGACTTCCAGCACCTCCGACTTTTCCGATACTTTGTCGTTCTTGATTTTGATTGGAATTCTGACTACGTTTTGTTTCGGAGGGACCACAATCGTGTTGACTTCGTTCCTCGAGCTCCCGTCTTTGTGTTGTGAAGATATCGAACTGACAGACGGGATTCTATCGTGTTTCGACTTCAATGCGAGTGGTATCTCTAGGTCTCTTGTTCCCTCGTTGTCAGGAGATATTGCTAGCGTGTATTTACGTTCAGTTTTGCTAACATCGTCATATGCGTGGAGCCTGTTCTCATTGACTTCTGGCATTTTTACATCTTTCTCTTTGAGGTCATTTGGTTGGCCATCGAAATTGGTTTGGATACTCTCTTCGATGATAGGAATTTTGTCTTGCGATTGTTTTGCATCTTCTTCTTTGATGTTATCTTGTTGGTCAAAACTAACTTCTAAGATACAAATTTTGTCTAATTTGTCTTTCGGTTGTTTTGTTTCAGACTCTTCATCAATTTTCTGTTGAGTAACGTTTCTTCTATTTGAAGAACGAGTTCTGATATTTTTGTTTTTTGATTGTTTTGCATAAGTCTCTTTTCTATCTTGACGAATAGCAACTTTTCTACTTCTGTCTAAAATACGAGATTTTACAACTTGATCATTCGTTTGTTTTGCATCTGTCTTTTTGACATCATTTTCTGGGTAAATATTTCCACTGTTGTCGATGATACAAGTTTTTTCAGCTTTTTCTTTTATTTCTTTTGCATTAGACTCTTTCTCAACTTTCCGAGGAGGAACATTCCTTCTCTTGTCCATAACACGAGTGACAACTTTATCATTCGTTTGTTTTGCATTAGCCTTTTTGATGTCATTTTGTTGGTAAATATTTCCACTGTCGTCAGTCGTACAAGTTTTTACAGCTTTATCTTTCACTTCTTTTGCATTAGACTCTCTGTCCCATTTCCGAGGATCAACTTTTCTGCTTCTGTCTATAACACAAGTTTTTACAGCTTTGGCTTTCTCTTTTGCATTAATCTCTTTGTCAACTCTCCGTGTGAAAACATTCCTACTCTTGTCTACACGAGTTCTTACAATTTTGTCTTTCGTTAGTTTTGAATCTTCTATTTTGGCGTCACATTGTTGTTCAATATTTCTACTCTCATCGATGATACAGACTTCGATTACTTGTATTTCATCTTCCTCGTTATTGCCCTGCTGAGGTGAAACATTTCTACTCTCGTCAATGATAAGAAGTTGGTCTGGATTATCTTTCGTTTCTTTTGCATCTGACTCTTTTCCGCCTATCTGATGAGTAAAATTTCTACTGTCATCGATGATAGGACATTTGTCTGCACTATCTTTTAATTCTCTTTCGATAGCCTCTTTGTCATCTTTCTGAGGAGCAGAATTCCTCCTGTCATTGATGGTACGATGTTTGCCTCCATTATCAGTCTCCTCTTTTGCATCAGCCTCTTTGTGATCTTTCGGAGGGGTAACGCTTCTAACATCGACGACGATATGACTATTGACTGCTCTATCTTTCACTTGACCTACAGCAATAGTCTTGAATCCTTCCACTCGAAGCTCGTCGGCAGCTCTCAGGAGCTCTCTTCTCCGAGACTTGTCAATCTTCGCCGCAACTTGCTTCTCGTCTGCAGTCGGCAACTTCCTTCTTCCACGCAAGTCGCTCTTCGAGGCTGTCTTCCGCCTCCAGTTCCACTTCCTTGTCATCGTCATTGCCTCTCGCCTGGCGTGTTCCACCCGATTGGCTCTGATTCTCTCGGCGGTCATCGTCCCGTGGGTGAATCTCGGGGGCTGGCTCGTCTCGGAGCTCGCTTCGACGTCGCTGACCGTGGATTCTGGACGGATGTGCTGACGAAGATCGAACGATACTCTCGCGACTGCTGGCGCCTGAGAATCCGTAGGAGTACGTCAGCGATATGGATTCAAACTATTAGTACTATACAAAAGACGGAAAATGCATTATAAAAAAGGCTCCATTTCTCATTATGCGAAATGATCTATTTATGCTATGCTTTTATATAGTAAACTCACCACCCTCTTGACGGCGTCCTCAACATACACCAGCAATGCTTGTTTAACACTAGAAAGTAATGTCACAACCAAATGCATGCTTAAAAATGAAGATATCCACTATTAACCTCACCACCCTCTTGACGGCGTCCTCAACATACACCAGCAGATGCTTGTTTAACACTAGAAAGTAATGTAACAACCAAATGCATGCTTAAAAATGAAGATATCCACTATTAACCTCACCACCCTCTTGACGGCGTCCTCAACATACACCAGCAGATGCTTGTACAATAGGTACTAGAAAGTACTTCTGATCCCTCTCCCCAGAACCCCCATTCTTGTCTTTTGAGATCGTATTTTCATTCCCAGATAATTTTAGAGATGTAATGTCCGGATTTCGATTCATGTAAAGTTGGCAACACTATTCTAAGTTCAATTGTAACATTAGAACTTGTGAGAGCAAAACCTCGCTGATGATTGGCGCGTGGTGGCAACATGAAGGTGTCAACTCGATCTGTCTGGTTCATGCACCGGTGTGTACCTTGGACTCAGCGCTGATTGGCGGAGTCTCGCTGGCAGGGGACGCTGCTCTCACGGAGTGGCCGGCTTGCGGGACAGCCGCTGTTTGCCAGCTGGCTTCTGGCTCATCCGCAGCATCAACTGCATCAGATCCTGCCGTCTGGCCGCGTTCCACACATCGCATGCGGTTCGCCTTCACAAAACCTTTTAACAAATGAACTCGGCCAATTGTTTATAATCGCCAATTTTGAAATCGCCTTGGCCAACTTTATCTTTACCGAAACGTGAGAAACCAAAATGTTAGAAATAAGGAAGTAATGCGATATCTTGAAGTTTAATTTTCGGTCGTTCTCGAATTTTGGTTTGATATTCGTCAGGTAGCAATCTCTAGCGGTTCTCTAGTTTTATGGAAACAAACTTCATATCGAAGTGAATTTGAAACCGTGAGCGAAACATGGAAGAGTAGCTTTCTAGACTATTCTATATAGCGTATTTGTTTACAAATTATATCAGATGGGGTTGGTAAAATTTTATGTTTGAGGCCAAATTTGTGAAACTAAAAGTTTTTAAAACTAGTTATTTGGAAGGATAAGTGATCAAGATTCTCCAGCTATTACAAATAATTTTGGTCAAAGATTTTTGAAATGTGGGGAACAATATCAAACTTGGCAAACCGTAAAGTTTTGCAATGTCACCGACGACAATTTCCCTCACCTTCTCCTCTGAGCTCTCCCGGCAAGTCCACGACGCGAACCTCCGTCTCCTCCGCCTCCGCCTCCCTGGACACCGCCTCCCCCTGCTCCTGGATCCTCGGCATCTTCGACCTGACGACCTCCGCGTCGAGCGCCCTCATCATCTCCCTGGTCTCCTCCGCGCTCATCCTGCGCCGCGCCGACCGCTTCTGCGACCGCGAGTTGCAGCTCGACTCCGACTGCGAGCGCAGCTTCATCTTCAGGCGACGCACCTCCTGCGTCTTCATGCGGTTCTCGAACGACCGTCGCGACAAGTCGGACACCGGTGGGGAGATGGACTTGATGTACGCGATGTTTCTCTCGATGAAATTCGGAACTTTCCTTACTTTGACAGTCCTTTCACTGACTCCGAAAACCATTTCTAGGTCCTTGACGATATTATTGATTTTCTTGGCCTCAAGTTTTCTTAATCGTGCGTTAGTTCCTTGCGCCACCGTCCTGTGGACTTGCAAGCATCGCCCAGACGGATTTTGCTTCGACGGTGTTTTCAACAAACCGCCTGAGGCTTTCCTTGGAATCGGTCTGGCCGGGACTCTCGACCTGTTCTCCACTCTGGTTGGAAACGACGTCCTTGATCTACGGTATTTCGGTGTTGTGGTTGTCCTATCGGTTCCTCCTACTCTGGCTGCAGTGGACGCAAAGCTCGAACTTCGGGAGCTGTTTCTCTTTTGTTTATACTGCGCCGTACTTCTTGGTGGAGCATAAAAGCTGTGGACCATAATTTTCGGAATTCTGCTATCATTCTTTATGAGCCTTATATCAGATGTATTCGTAGTTTGCTTTGAAGCCTGTTTAAACTGCACACTTTCCTCCGTAGCTCTGGTCGATAGCTTTTGATCTTTATTCAGAACGTACCGTTTTGTATCAGAGTTCACGTTCTTGGTGCTAGATGTTGGCAATATTTCGTCTCGAGAGCGAATTTCTATCCATTCATCAACTATGTCTTCCATGCGCATCAATGCCTCGTTTTCCACTTCCTTGTCCATCACATATGCCAACTTATCTTCCTTCTGCGAGGCTTTGGTGCTCTGTTTGAACGACCTCTCCGAGATGTCTTCTGAAGCACTCTCTTTGGACTTGGACTTGACAGTCCGCACCGATGACCCTGCAGAGTTGGACTTCTCCTTTCGCTCTGGCATTTTGTCCCTCTTCTCTCGCTTCCTCCTTGCTGGTCTTTTAGCCTTGGATGTGCTCTCGCATTTCACATTAACGTCGTCCACAAACTCTGGTCGAATACTCTCCGACGCAATCCGTAATCTGAGCTTCCTGAAAATTTCAGCCATTCTCTGCTCTCTCTCCTTCTTCGTTTCCTCCTTCTTCTCTTGAAAGGTGTCTTCTACCTCACTCATATGTCCGAGGTTCGGTTTGAGCTCTTTCTCGTACCACTGCCTCACCTTCTGCTTCGACTCTTGCTGGAGTTGCGATCTACGATCGTCTTCACTGGACTCGTGCATTTCTTCCCTGTGCTTCCTTTTGTAGCGCACTGGCCTTACTGGTTCGTACTGCTCATTTCTTGCGTTATGCTTCTGAATATGATCTCTCGATGTTGTTGTTTTCCTCTCTGCATAATGCCTCTTTGACTTCGATGGGGAGGATTCAAACACTTCGAACTTAATAAACTTTCCTCCTGAAGAACTTACCGGACATATTGACTCTGACGAATCCTTCCTCTCCCCTGAAGACTTAGAGGAAGCTCTGTCTCTCATCCTTTCTTTATGACGGACCACAATCGGCGGATAAATTACTGGAGTTGCGCTTCTTTTCACTTGTCGCTTAGGCTCGTATGTGTTCGGCAGAACTATTGGTTTCTTGATCAGTATACCACGAGGGTTTTTACTTAACCCATTTCTGTTTACCGTTGCACCCTTTCTTTCAGGAAATTCATGATTCACATTTTCTGGCACGCGTACGTCATGTGGCTGGATTACTCTTCCAGCTTTCCCTTCATGACGCTCATATACTTTTACTGTTCTCGGTTTACGTTTCTCACTGGTTGTTTTCTTGGCTGGAATTGCTGTTTTGCGTTTATAATTCGGCTTCACTCTACATTGTTCCTTTGATTTTTTAGAGAAATCAGATGATTGCCTTTCTGATCTACTTTCGTCAGATATGATATTACCGTGCTTTTCATTTCTTGTTTCATTCATAGTTCTTGTTTCAACACCCACTCTGTCTATTTTGCGAGCTCCAAAAGAAAACTCGAGAAGCTTCTTTGCATTGTCGAAGGTTTCTTCTTCTGTGATGACTTGAAGTGCCCTTACTTCTCGCTCCTGTTGGATTCTGCATCTCTCGCAAAGTAGTTCGCGCTCACTGCTCTTCGGAATGGAAACCTCTTGAGTGTGCGGTCGTTTCGATAACAACTCTGTTGCTGTCTGTGGGGACGCATCTCGCCTCGGTTCCACGGTTCTCTTGTCAACTTTGTCCATTGTTTTAGGGGAAATGTCTACATCTTTTGTGTCCAAACATTTATTGATCACGCTCACTTTGTGACGTATTCCTCCCGATCGTGCAGGCAAACTCATTGTCTGCGCAAACGCGTCAGTGACCGGCTTCCTGGTGGCTTCCGGTTGGAATGTTGGAGGATTCTGCATGTTCAAGGTCACTGGTACTGACCGCTTCTGCATGTACTTCAAAGTGTCTGGTACTGTGGGCTTCTGCATGCCCTTCAAAGTGTCTAGTACTGAGGGCTTCTGCATGTCCTTCAAAGTGTCTGGTACTGATGGCTTCTGAATGTCCTTCAAAGTACCTGGTACTGAGGGCTTCTGAATGTCCTTCAAAGTGTCTGGCACTGAGGACTTGCACATGTCCTTCAACATGCCTGGTAATGAAAGCTTGGTCACGTCCGTCAAAGTGCCCGGTAGCTTCTCCTTCCTGACCGACATGTATTCCCCTCTGCAGAGGTCAGCCCCCCACTTCCCCTCACCCTCCTGCTGCGCCTGATATTTCAGCTTCCTCGCGAGCTCAACCGTGTACCGAGACAATGGAAGACTCGTTGCCAGGGGCGATGCGTCCACGCAGATCTTCTTCTTGCTCTCGATCTGTTGCAGTAAACTCTCCGCCGAGTGCTGCCGCTTTCTCTTGGAGCTTCGGAACCACTCGCGCAGTTCGATCAGCTTGTCGCGAATGTCGAGCACCGAACTGGGCATCTCATTCCAACCGGTTTTCTTCCTCGATATCGACTCACTAGGAGATATTCCACGCTGTTTCAGTATTGTTTTGTCAGGTTTGCTGGCTTGACTCTTCGTACTCCTTGGAGAACCGTCTTTCTTCATGTCCATAACCTTCTCGAAAAAGATCTCCATACTGCTTCGGCCAGTGACAGCAACGTCCGGCCGAACCACGAAGCAATCCTTGTAAATGGAGTCGATCTTCTCCAGGAAGCGATCTCTGGCGACCTGGTCCGTGTGCTGACGTATTGCCTTGTCCTCGCTCTTCACCGCCTTCAGGAAGTTGTCGAGCTGGACGCTCATCTCGACGAGGTCGTTGGAGCCGCTGGACTCGCTGCCGAGAAAGCTGCTGAGGCGGGTGATCATCGTGCACACTTGCTCGTCGGACGGCTGGTACTCCACGCCCTCGTCGATGGTCGACAACGCCTTCCGGTATCCGTCGATCTTCCTTCTGTCGTTAGCCGTGATGTCGCGGACGCGGCGAAGTGTCTTCAGTCGTCGTGGTTTCAGTCGCTTCATGCAAGGTGGACTGGTCGACACTAGAGACGCCGCTAATGAACTGTTCGTCGCTGGTCGCTCTGTCAACGGAGTGTCGGAGCCCACTCTCTTGTTCACGAGCTTGGGTCTTACTCCATGCGTTTTAACAGCCGGCACTGGCATCTGTTTAGGCAACTCCTTCGCCAGTCTCAAGGCAGTAGCGATGCGGTCACTGTCAGACCCATCATGACGCCAAATGGTCGGTGGCTTCTTCAAAACTGAAACTGTTTTGTTGTTTTTCGCAATAAAGTCTTGAATATCTCTAGATACAACTACCGTCTTCTTTCCTCTACGATGCTTCGCCGTGTCTTCGAAGGACACTTCTTTGCTACTCTGTCTCCTAATCCTCGACTGGTTTACGTTTGTCATCATCTCAGAACGAGATAAAGATCGGGCTTTCCTTCGTCCCACTCGATCAGTGGATTCCAAGTCTGTTTTTAGAGGTCTGTTTAGTATTTGGAAGGTTTTTGAAAACCAGCTCTTTCCAGAATCAAGATTTTTATGAATATTGGACCATTTCTTCGAATCCAAAAGATTTAGTTCATCTTGAACTTGATTACTGCGTCTCCCAACAGCTTCCCTCTGCTCTTCCTTTTTCATATCACCTTTATTTGCAGGCATAGACTTCGATCGCTTCTGAGTTAAGAGTGTCGACGTTTTCCCAAAATCCTGACATCTCTCAAAACTGCCGTTTCTTTTAGAATCCAACACTTCACGTCTATTTAACTCGTTTCTGTCAGGAACTCTCCTTTCATCTCGATTCATGTTATAACCTTGTGTTTTATACCACTTGTCTTCCATATCTTTCTCTGGATATTCTCCATGTTTGTTACATTCTCTCTTGAACAGCATCTTGACGTCTGTATTTTCTCCTTGTTTGTTTCCTTCTCTCTTGAACAGCATCTCGACGTCTGGATGTATGTTTTCCGACACTTTCCCCTTGCTCTTCTTGTTCGCTGCTCTCAAGTCTTTCGGTTTCCTGGATTTCGGTTTGCTCCTGGTTTCTATCTCGGCTCTCATAAGACAAACGGACGTGATCCTATCTCCAACTCTCATCAAGGCCTCCTTCCTTCTCTTGCCTTCAAACAACACCAGCTGTTCCGTGATCCCTCCGCTGCTCTTACTTTCGCTCTTCCTCAATTGCAATTCCAAATCGGGCGACGTTTTAATACCTTTAAACTCGACGTTGATTCTGTGCTTAATCTCTTCTCGATCTGAGTTCTTTAACGACCTCCAAGAACGAGCATCCCTCTTCGTGGATTTCTTAAATTGTCTGTCTCTCATTACATACTTTGCCAATTCCTCCGCGTGCTTTTTCATATCATTATCTTTGGAAACTAGTGACGAATCAATCACTAGATTCTTCACGTCATCCTTCATCACCCTGCCACTGATCGGAGGATGTCTCTCAGCACTTCCCTTGCTATCCCACTGAAATATGCTCCTCTTGTTACACTTGTCCGCTATTTCCTTATCCACTTCTTTCAACGCTTCTTCAACCTGACTCATGTTCAACTTATAGTTCGCTGCTGTCACTCTCAGAGGCAGTTCATAATCACCATTCCCATCCTTCTCTCTGTTGGCGCGTTTTTTTGGACGCCCTTTTGTGGTTTCTACATCCATCTGAGGGGCCGGTCTCCTACATTCTGAGTCAAAGCGGCAGTCACATTTACCGCTTCGCCGATGTCTGACTCTTCTGACATCGTGCTTCGAGGAGGTGTCAGACTTCCCTCTCGGCTTCACGCACGACGTCGTGTTTAGATTCTCGGCTGGCTTCGACTTCGATCTGATTGAATCTACTTGTTGATTTTGACTCTCACCTGTTCTCTGTAACCTCCGCCGTCGGCCTCGGTTCTGTCGGGAGCTGGAGACGACCTCGTCAGAAGATGCCGATGTTGAGTTGAAACGCGACGCATTCTGACGCCTGGATCTTGTCCTCTGACTCTTTGTGGGCTCGTCTCTCGGGCTGGGGTCGGTCGCAGATAAACTCTCCATTGAAATAAATAATATGTATAAATAAACTTGCTAGTCGATGTCTGTTAATAAAAGCTTCCTTCACTCCATGAACAAAACAACCGATGTGCCATCAAAAGTAAATAAAACCTTTTTACCCCAGTATGCTTATAATCCAGTTCCAAGGACTATGAATACATCATGTTTAGTTTTCAGTATTTTTTCATATTATTTTGATTAAACTTAGTTATTCAGTTTTATATTAATTTATAATTTCTAATGGCCAATATGTTGGCTTGCATATTAGGACACTATTTGTCCGACTGTTTTACTAAAGTAACACAATATAATAATATTTTAAGTAATTCTTTGATTTCAATTTTCTTGAGATATTATGCATTTTGAAAATGAGCTTCAAGTGTAAAATAAGTATTTTTATGAAATTATAATATTAATTATATGGGGGTATATACATAGCTTGCCCCCCCCCCCCCCCCTCACTCTCTGAAATTCCCCACAAACATAATTATTACTTGGAATACTTGAAACAGTTGTGCATTATGTTTTGTTTGACCTTTTCAGAGGAAAGTGAATGTTTTTCCCTCACTTCTGAATGATCAAAATGCTCATGATACTAAAAATCTTGAAAAGTATTGATCAACAAACAAAAAATACAATTTGTATGCTTTTTTGTTCCAAAATGCTCGAAATCGAGTTAAAATGTACAAAACATTTACCCGGGGCTATGCGCCCTGGACCTTCATGTGCTCCCCCCCCCCCCCTTCAGCCCCTCACTCAATGACCTTTGACAACTTGCCCCATCCCTTTAGCAGAAATCCTGCAGACGCCAATGGAAGGAAAGGATTCCTACTCGTGGGCTGACTGCAGAAAGTCACTAACACCAATAAGTTCTCAGATAATTGCGTTACAATAACTTATTGCACACCTTGACAGCATGTTAACTCGTATAGTAAAATAATAGAAATTACTAAGATTATACTTTATTAAAAATTAGTTATGAGTATAATTAATTGAGTATTTGCTTCTTACCACTCTAGCATAATTGCGGACTCGAATGAATGTTTACAAATATGAGTTAGTGACTTTATGCTGTCAGCATTCGAAAAGATTCTAGAGAATGTATGTTGCAGCGGTCTTCCAGGGAGGCCTTTCATTATCGTACTCAATTGAGTGTTAAACAATGTTAATTTAGTAGTCATTTATGTTCTTTAATAATTTTATTTATCATACTTATTTAATTTAGTTTCAGTTTTTAACAGTGACAGGTAAATTCCTATGACAAATTTGATATGTTTTCTTCACATTTTGATATGGTTTGTATTATTATATCACATTAAAGATACAGATTATGATACAGTTTTGTTTCGCAAAGCAGGCTTGAAATTCGTGGTACATAATATTTTCTATTGACAGTAAAAATAGCGTGCCTCTATCATCCACTGCTCTATACAATACCTCTATCACATCACATTTAGTTGTACAGCTGATACGCGAAGCAACGGATGGAGCTAACACAAACACACATTCTATTCTTTACATATTCGATGACGATAGGTCCTCAAGAATAATGTTGGTGGTAGGAACACAGATCGTTATCTCAAAAATCAATTATTAAAAGTTTCGTGACGTCATCAAAATGTATTTAAATCTCTTTTGTTATGTCAGAAAATTTAATTTAATTATTTAGTATAATTTTTATCATAATCAAGATTTTGGAAACCACTGACAACTGAAGTATTGTTCTCGTATTCTGTACAAATTGTACTACATCTGAAATATCAAAATAGGTATGTCCAAAGTATGCATTTTTTACATTATACAGTCAAAAAGTAAAATAAATAGAATACCTGTTTAACTGTATAGAATAACTGTGGGTAGAACAGTTAGGTAAAAAGGTATGTTTTCAAATTACAGCAGTTCATATAGTGTAAATGCAGCAGCCCCTATCATGGTACCAACCACTCAACATCAATCTATCCGTTGAATATTTTTACAAGTTTACATTACTTCCAACTAGTATACACTTTTTCAAACATAAACACATAGGCAAGCAAGGATACACTCTGATTTTAAGAACCCTGTTACGGTAAACTGGCAGCGAGCGATTCTTCACCCTTACAAGATTTCACACTAACAGAATGTTAAAAAATCAAGGAGAAGACGCACATTATCCCTCAACTAAATGTCATACAAGCTGCAGTACTTACATGATGACCTTTGACACGTCAAGATATAGGCTCAAGCGTGGAATTGTGCGGTAGAAATGTACGCTAGTCTTATATTTAAAACAAATCAGACTGAACTTTTCTGCAGATTACAATATGAAATTCATTGAGAAAGTTTGTACAACAGAATGTCACAACACTTGGAGTTACTTTTTTAGTTCATTTGTTAAACACTACAAATGAAGGCGTTGATGAGTGAGTAAAAGTTATACATGTCTCAACATAAAAGGACACGTGAATTTTTGACAAATTAGAATATTCCATGTACATGAGTTTATACAATGGTGGAAAAAACAGTGAAATTTTAGGAAATTTACCAGTAAGGTCTATTATAGTAGAACATTAGTGATTAATGCTGTATGCTTACTGATATTATATTAACGTTTGCGTTCACTGTTTCCCAAAAGTAGAACAAAAATACTGATAATAGTATTTTTTACTTACTGATATTAATTTTTTTCTTACTGATGGAAGTACAAAAAGATACTGTTTTTCCACCATGGGTATGGCTGTACATTTGTACGATTTATAGCTTATTTCTGCAAAACATCATCCACATTTAGAACATTTAATAACAGATCTTTAACAAATAACACACAAATTAATAACAAGAAAATATAACTAATGTTTTATGAACAGATATAAAAATTGATCGTCAAATTACATTTTGTAAATGTTAATGTGAAACATCAAGGTTACAACACAATATTATGAATGATTGAGAATTACGTATGCATGACATTTGTCTGGTTTTGGATATGTTTTGTTTTGTACGATGTCGTTTTCATGCCGTGTCGTACATTTTTAAAACATATTTTGTTTGAAACATGTAAAATCCAACGGCATTTGTAAAAACACATGTGTGTTGACAACATTTATAGTAGTGGTTTATATACATCCTCGTTTTCCAATTCCAAGATAGTTGTTAAATCAACTTCTGCACTCATTCATTCATACTTGATGCCAGAATACATTTGCAGTTACAATTTAGCAACAGGGCAATATTGTGCAAAGTTCTAATCAATCTTTTGGTCAATCTCAACTTGATCAATCTTGGGGAATTGATTTCAATAAATCGTCTAGGTAAGCACTTCTTTCTTTAAAGCTTTCTTTAAAGCTTTCTTTAAAGTTTTAGGAATCATTCAGCTTTAATGTCGTTACTATTTCTCAAGATATTCACCAACCTATGGAAACAAATACGACTTCACAAAGTCAAAGAAAAACAGCAAGAACTCATTAACAGACGTGTCCATGAGTTTTCAACCCGAAATCCCGGAAAACTATCAATCGTTCCGACTTCTGTACAATTGACAAAATAAAAAATGATCGTTGAACAAATTTGAATGTGTGATTCCATAACAATTGATGTTTTATTATTACGAGAGCCCCCCTACTAGAGTGAGACGAGGAGATCGCTTAGACTTACTTCTCATGATTTTACATTTTTCAGTCAAACAGATTTATTGGGCGATCATTTTATGTTTTGCCTAGTGTACTTATCAACTAATTTGTTTGGAGAAAGTTTGGTTGTTCTCTTGAATAGGCAACTTTGCCTGTGATAAATTTTACAACAATGAAACTTAATGACGATATTATCGGTACGGTAATTCATAATTGTGTTCAATACAATTCACACAATGTATAGATGTTGATTTAATTAGTGATTTGGTCTTTCAAGGACACTTACAGTTCGTGTATTTCGTGTTGATCAATAAGCAAACACCTATATTATGTGTCTCTGGGTGTATGTATGACTCCGATCTTTTACCAACAGATAAGTAGATGAAATATTTAATATTTGAACACATTTCTTTATATCTTGTAAGTTGTAATAAATTCAACAAGTGCGTTGTAACGTACACCATGGAACAGCATTTTAGTAGTAGAATGAACAGTAGAGTTGCCGTAGCTGGCCCCCTCCCCCCCCCCCCCCCTTCCGAAATGCACATGTCTTTACCAAAATTGGTCTGTTTTGAGATTGCAAATAAAAATACAAGTCAAACCTGTGCTGTATTTGAATGAAACCGTATGAAGTTTCACTGAAATTAGTGCCACAAATGAGCAGATCTAGGTTGAGGGAAATTTCCGTATCCCCCCCCCCCCCCCCCCCCAACACAACTTCAGAACGATTTGCCATTCAAAAAAAGTACTCAAAACACTTGCTTATTGGTTAACATATTATGCTTATCTGTGTGGGGGGGGGGGGGATATGAAGATTACCTATTTCTAAATATCAGGAAACTCAAAAACTACAAACATTATTTAAAATATGAATAATTATTTGCATAGGCAATTCACGAGTCGATATTTAAATACAGATTGTAAGGCGAAAATATCGGAGTTTCAATCTTTGACACCTCTTGGCAAAACATTGTATTTTCAAGATATTTAGTAACTCAAATGCATACCAAATTATGCAAATATGCTTACATTCTAAATAAGTTTCGTGCGTTTTAGTTATAATTTTCTGAAAATTTCACTATAATTCCCATTTTTTTCCCCGATTTCCATGAATCTTACTCAAAAGTAACATAGGTAAATTATGTAACACTCTTTTGTAACACGTATAACGAAATCCATACTATTTAGCTGTACTTCCATTATTCTCATCCTAATAATGTTCCATTAATCTGCATAATTCACACTCTTCTTATTCTACATTAACAGGTGTCAAAGCATCTAGCATTACCAATTTGTGCAACGAAGATTGTATATTTATCTCTAACATCAAACATAATATGGCAGTATCTACAAACAGCAACGACGTCTAGGTTCTAGTTCTGATATTGCTAATACACGATTTGATGTAATCGATCTTTCAATCAATTACATCGCTACTAATTAAAATAATAAGACGCTAGTTATAAAATAACTTAAAGCTTTATATTTTATTCTTAACATTTAACACCAAATATGTATTAGTTATATAACATTTATATATTTAACATACTTGTTTAGTTAATATTTTATATAGTTTTGTTTAGTTGTATATTTTAATATTGACTATGTGTTACATTTGTTTGATATGTATACAGTAGACAGTTTGATATGTATTTGTTTCCCTTCACATTCATCAAATAAGCGTTCAAATAATACTTGTTAGAAATTATTCAAATAACGTCAATCGTTATCTTCTTTGAATAGAGATTCAGAACTCTTTGGTTTGATTTTGATAATCAATTGCTTATTATAAACGAGACACTTAACAGTGTGGAAGAAAAAGTCGGTAATAATTTTATTAAATATGAACGAACACTATTCTATAGAAGACTTTATAAGAACAATAATAATATATTCAGCAAAGAAGGAAATAATTTTAAAGTATCACAGTAATTGAGCGAGCGAAGCGAGCGTCTCCATTTGGCTCTTTTGGCACGGACCTCTGTTTTTTTTTTTTTTTGTTTTTTTTTTTCTGTTACTGACGATATACAGGTCAGAGTTTTTCTTCGATCGAGCTGAAATTTTGCACACATGTACGTAACATTTCTGATTGTTGCAGACCCTAATTTTTTTGAAATCCATTGATTGGTTCAAATTTAAAAAAAATTAACTTTCGATTGGTTGTTTTGATCAAATTGAAATTTTGACAAGTCATTACCCCCAACATTGTACCCAATCAAACAAAGTTTCAGCCAAATCCTCCCATTGGTTAAAATTTAAAACCATCTTTCCTGTGTTTTTAGAAATTTAAACTATAACCGATTGAACGATCAACTTATAACTTCGCATGATGGTTGGGTCCAACATTATCTGCATTTTTGACAATTTTCATACTAATCTGTGTTTAAATCCAAACGTTATTGACATTTTACGGACTATTAGCGTGTTGGCTGTCAAATTCACGGCGACTTCGACTCTTCAGTTCAAGGCAAGGTAGTTAGAGCAGAAACTTTCAAACGCAAATGAAACTGATAATGACCGTTCAACAGTCGATCTGATATTGTGTAGACACACTTATATCATATGAGTGGTCTCAGGTATATTTTTTGAAGGAGATCCTGTGATTTTTGAAAATTAACACGGAACAGTTCAATCATAAAGGTTCAATTGATCAACTTAAAGCTTTGCATGGTTATTTGGACCAATATTTTAGGAATGTTTTGAGATTTCTATACAAATCTGTGGCGAAATTTTAGAATTATTGGCTTTTAATGACATTTTCGATAGACAGAATTTCGGTTCGAGGTGTTGCGCGTATCCGTGCTCGCTCATCAACGCGTTACTCAGATTCATTGGTTAAAATTTAAATAAATATCTCCTGATAGGCTGAAAAATGAAAACGGTCTTCGATAATTCTGATCAAACTCATATTTTGCATGATCATTAAGACCAATATTGTCTCTTATTTTACAAAATTTCATCCCAATCAGTTAAGAACGTATGAAGTTATTTACATTTTTAATATCTGTCAGTAATGAAGTATCGAAATGAATGTTTTCCAGTGCCAATTGAAAATTGATTCTGATTTGCTTTATGAACCAGGTGCTTAGATGCTATTTTAATGTTTCGATGAAAAGCATACACTTTTAAGTTGATATCATAATCAATTCCATATGGATGTATATGTTTTCTGTGCGTTGTGTACGCATTTCCGGTTCGAGAATTTGCACGTACCCGTGCTCGCTTATCAACGCGTTACACTGAGCGTTTTCCTAGTTATCTAAAACGTAGCGCATCTAAAGATGGAATAACTGAATGAAGAGGACTGACTAATAAAAATGTTTTTAAAATTATCAGTTATTGATATTGAAGTGTGTACGTTATTGTAAATTGTAAAGCCTGTAACATTGATAGTACAACGGAATTTTGGTTTTTTTAAAAGTTAGAATCTCCACGTTTAGATCGAAAAGTAATTATTTAATTTCTCATTAAGAATTCTCAGAGCAATATAAAAAGTAATTGCTAATGGGGACATTTCTTTTCTATTGTCAAAGTTATTTAGTCTAGTATTTTTATTGGTTATCTATTACAATGCCAATACGGAACACGGGCTTTTTCACAATACACTTGTTAAACCAAATGAAATCCAGCTAACAAACATTTGCTCGCTCAGCAAATCATGTTTCAATGTTGTGTATAACTACTTTAATTTCTGACAGATGGAGCCTTTCTTATATATTTGGTAGATAGACAAATATAGGCTATCTACGAAAAATATAAGAAAGGCTGCCATCTGTCAGAAATTCAAGTATACATTGAAAGTACGGTTTGCGTTGCGAAAATAAATGTTAGCTGGTTTGTCGAGGCCCCTCAATTACAGCAAACGTTTTAAAATGTCGATACCGAGGAAATAACTCGAGTTGTTAAAAATATTTTAAAATATCATTCTCATTCATGAACAAAAAAAAATTGTCTTGAATTTAGCTGTTCTTTATCATGAAATGACATGTAGACGACACAATTTAAAATTAAATACAGACTTTGATACATAGTAGCGAAGTAAATCTTTTAGTAATCAACGTTGTTATTATTCAGTCATCCCCTTCTATTTGTTAACACGAATTAAACGATTTACGTATTACATGTATCACCTGGATTCCCTATTTAATATTAATACCTAATCCAATGATAATACTACTTTATGGGCGGTTCTGTGGACATTTTAGCTCCAAACCATCAGCTAATTCTTCGTCATTCCTACGAGCGTGCTTTGTGCTTTGTTACGTACAATTCGTTTACATAAGTTGCTTCCAGCATAAAGTACTTCCAGCCATGGCAGTTTATATATTCCTGTAGCATAATTAGACAACTTCTTTACATTTAGTCTCAAAGGATGATAAAAGACATCTCTGCATTGTAAAGAGACGGGACAAAACAGTTATGCAACTTCTGATGCCTCAAACTTCTAAATTGTTATTCCAAATTACAATTTTTCTTTTGGTTTGTTCTGGTTTGACTGTACATATTCGCATTTTCTGTGTTTACAATAACCCTTTCGGAGAAAAATTTGTAATACGAGTTTATAATAATAACTCAAACAAATTTGCCAAACATGAGTAATTGAGAGTTTAGTTTCAAATCGCTATGCCAATATAGTAGGGGTGCATCTTAGGGGTAGAAACACAAAATGTCGATCAACAATGCATCCAACCTGGGGGCCAATTCTCCAGATTCACGTTTTAAAACAGTGTACGTTTTCACTTGTTTAAAACGTAAAAAAGTTGAAGGCTAAGCAATAGTTGTCAAATGTTTCAAGTTTTATACAATGCAAACGTAAAACTGTTTCAAAACGTGTTCAAAAGTAGAATTGGTCTCCTGATACTTAACTTCACAATAAACCCCAATAGGTATAGATTATTATGAAAACACATGATTGTGGTTCTGTTAAATTCATAATTGATTGCGTTTATATTTGTACGAGATTGTTTTAGACTATATGCAATTTGTCAAAAAATCATTCTTAGTTAGATATTATATAATTACGTACAAACAAATGTCTTCCCATTCAAAACGAGGTTTGGAAAATGATTTCCCGGCTATTTCTATGGAAATACGATGTTTTTCCTGTTTTCACCCAACTATGCGCCATGGAAAAGACTCGGTTTCGCAAAATCCTCTCAAATTGCAATTTGAAGCTATTTCCTCAATTCACGTAAAAGCTGTAGAGGTTTGAGTGTAGGCTCAAATAAAATTATCACTGATCAGCAGTTGTCGTTGTCATCATCCTGAGACTAAACGTCAGAGAGTTCAGCTTGATAGAGGGGTGAACAACTAAAAAAATCAGTGTACTTCACTTTGAAAAAAAAAATCAGAAAAAATCACTTAAAAAAAATTCGGAAAATTTTTAAAAAATCAAAAAAAAAATCATAAAATATCAACAAAAAAACAAAAAAACAAACAAAAATTCAAAAATTATAAAAAATAAAAAATAAATATTGGCAAAAATAAAAAATTATAAAAAAATCATAAAAAATTAAAAAATCTAAAAAAATCAAAAACAATCTAAAAATTATAAAATCAAAAGATCAGGTGTACACTAAAATGTCAAGTTGTTAACCCCTCGGCTTCTACTTCGCTTCGAGTCTGATGGAGAGAAGCCGCTTCATGTCATTCAGAGACTCTTCCATCGCTCTCGCGAATCTCGCAGCTTCTGTCTTCTCGCAAGAGTGGAAGGCGGAGATGCAGAAGACGATACTACCGGGGTGCGGGTTGTAGGAGGCCCCGTACCCGTCCGGTACCACCGGCCCATATCCCATGAAGCTGTCGGACGAAGTCGGTACCTAAGGAAGTGTGCGGTTTAGTTCATGATTATGATACTACCGGGGTGCGGGTTGTACGAGGCCCCGTACCCGTCCGGTACCACCGGCCCGTATCCCATGAAGCTGTCGGACGAAGTCGGTACCTAAGGAAGTGTGCGGTTTAGTTCATGATTATGATACTACCGGGGTGCGGGTTGTAGGAGGCCCCGTACCCGTCCGGTACCACCGGCCCGTATCCCATGAAGCTGTCGGACGAAGTCGGTACCTAAGGAAGTGTGCGGTTTAGTTCATGATTATGATGCTACCGGGGTGCGGGTTGTAGGAGGCCCCGTACCCGTCCGGTACCACCGGCCCGTATCCCATGAAGCTGTCGGACGAAGTCGGTACCTAAGGAAGTGTGCGGTTTAGTTCATGATTATGATACTACCGGGGTGCGGGTTGTACGAGGCCCCGTACCCGTCCGGTACCACCGGCCCGTATCCCATGAAGCTGTCGGACGAAGTCGGTACCTAAGGAAGTGTGCGGTTTAGTTCATGATTATGATACTACCGGGGTGCGGGTTGTACGAGGCCCCGTACCCGTCCGGTACCACCGGCCCATATCCCATGAAGCTGTCGGACGAAGTCGGTACCTAAGGAAGTGTGCGGTTTAGTTCATGATTATGATACTACCGGGGTGCGGGTTGTACGAGGCCCCGTACCCGTCCGGTACCACCGGCCCATATCCCATGAAGCTGTCGGACGAAGTCGGTACCTAAGGAAGTGTGCGGTTTAGTTCATGATTATGATACTACCGGGGTGCGGGTTGTACGAGGCCCCGTACCCGTCCGGTACCACCGGCCCATATCCCATGAAGCTGTCGGACGAAGTCGGTACCTAAGGAAGTGTGCGGTTTAGTTCATGATTACGATACTACCGGGGTGCGGGTTGTACGAGGCCCCGTACCCGTCCAGTACCACCGGCCCATATCCCATGAAGCTGTCGGACGAAGTCGGTACCTAAGGAAGTGTGCGGTTTAGTTCATGATTACGATACTACCGGGGTGCGGGTTGTACGAGGCCCCGTACCCGTCCGGTACCACCGGCCCATATCCCATGAAGCTGTCGGACGAAGTCGGTACCTAAGGAAGTGTGCGGTTTAGTTCATGATTATGATACTACCGGGGTGCGGGTTGTACGAGGCCCCGTACCCGTCCGGTACCACCGGCCCATATCCCATGAAGCTGTCGGACGAAGTCGGTACCTAAGGAAGTGTGCGGTTTAGTTCATGATTACGATACTACCGGGGTGCGGGTTGTACGAGGCCCCGTACCCGTCCGGTACCACCGGCCCATATCCCATGAAGCTGTCGGACGAAGTCGGTACCTAAGGAAGTGTGCGGTTTAGTTCATGATTATGATACTACCGGGGTGCGGGTTGTACGAGGCCCCGTACCCGTCCGGTACTACCGGCCCATATCCCATGAAGCTGTCGGACGAAGTCGGTACCTAAGGAAGTGTGCGGTTTAGTTCATGATTATGATACTACCGGGGTGCGGGTTGTACGAGGCCCCGTACCCGTCCGGTACCACCGGCCCATATCCCATGAAGCTGTCGGACGAAGTCGGTACCTAAGGAAGTGTGCGGTTTAGTTCATGATTATGATACTACCGGGGTGCGGGTTGTACGAGGCCCCGTACCCGTCCGGTACCACCGGCCCGTATCCCATGAAGCTGTCGGACGAAGTCGGTACCTAAGGAAGTGTGCGGTTTAGTTCATGATTATGATACTACCGGGGTGCGGGTTGTACGAGGCCCCGTACCCGTCCGGTACCACCGGCCCATATCCCATGAAGCTGTCGGACGAAGTCGGTACCTAAGGAAGTGTGCGGTTTAGTTCATGATTATGATACTACCGGGGTGCGGGTTGTACGAGGCCCCGTACCCGTCCGGTACCACCGGCCCATATCCCATGAAGCTGTCGGACGAAGTCGGTACCTAAGGAAGTGTGCAGTTTAGTTCATGATTATGATACTACCGGGGTGCGGGTTGTACGAGGCCCCGTACCCGTCCGGTACCACCGGCCCATATCCCATGAAGCTGTCGGACGAAGTCGGTACCTAAGGAAGTGTGCGGTTTAGTTCATGATTATGATACTACCGGGGTGCGGGTTGTACGAGGCCCCGTACCCGTCCGGTACCACCGGCCCATATCCCATGAAGCTGTCGGACGAAGTCGGTACCTAAGGAAGTGTGCGGTTTAGTTCATGATTATGATACTACCGGGGTGCGGGTTGTACGAGGCCCCGTACCCGTCCGGTACCACCGGCCCATATCCCATGAAGCTGTCGGACGAAGTCGGTACCTAAGGAAGTGTGCGGTTTAGTTCATGATTACGATACTACCGGGGTGCGGGTTGTACGAGGCCCCGTACCCGTCCAGTACCACCGGCCCATATCCCATGAAGCTGTCGGACGAAGTCGGTACCTAAGGAAGTGTGCGGTTTAGTTCATGATTATGATACTACCGGGGTGCGGGTTGTACGAGGCCCCGTACCCGTCCGGTACCACCGGCCCATATCCCATGAAGCTGTCGGACGAAGTCGGTACCTAAGGAAGTGTGCGGTTTAGTTCATGATTATGATACTACCGGGGTGCGGGTTGTACGAGGCCCCGTACCCGTCCGGTACCACCGGCCCATATCCCATGAAGCTGTCGGACGAAGTCGGTACCTAAGGAAGTGTGCGGTTTAGTTCATGATTATGATACTACCGGGGTGCGGGTTGTACGAGGCCCCGTACCCGTCCGGTACCACCGGCCCATATCCCATGAAGCTGTCGGACGAAGTCGGTACCTAAGGAAGTGTGCGGTTTAGTTCATGATTATGATACTACCGGGGTGCGGGTTGTACGAGGCCCCGTACCCGTCCGGTACCACCGGCCCATATCCCATGAAGCTGTCGGACGAAGTCGGTACCTAAGGAAGTGTGCGGTTTAGTTCATGATTATGATACTACCGGGGTGCGGGTTGTACGAGGCCCCGTACCCGTCCGGTACCACCGGCCCATATCCCATGAAGCTGTCGGACGAAGTCGGTACCTAAGGAAGTGTGCGGTTTAGTTCATGATTATGATACTACCGGGGTGCGGGTTGTACGAGGCCCCGTACCCGTCCGGTACCACCGGCCCGTATCCCATGAAGCTGTCGGACGAAGTCGGTACCTAAGGAAGTGTGCGGTTTAGTTCATGATTATGATACTACCGGGGTGCGGGTTGTACGAGGCCCCGTACCCGTCCGGTACCACCGGCCCATATCCCATGAAGCTGTCGGACGAAGTCGGTACCTAAGGAAGTGTGTGGTTTAGTTCATGATTATGATACTACCGGGGTGCGGGTTGTACGAGGCCCCGTACCCGTCCGGTACCACCGGCCCATATCCCATGAAGCTGTCGGACGAAGTCGGTACCTAAGGAAGTGTGCGGTTTAGTTCATGATTATGATACTACCGGGGTGCGGGTTGTACGAGGCCCCGTACCCGTCCGGTACCACCGGCCCGTATCCCATGAAGCTGTCGGACGAAGTCGGTACCTGAGGAAGTGTGCGTTTTAGTTCATGAATCGCCAAGAACACTCGGCAAAAGAAAAATGGTCATAAACAAAATCAGATTGACTGAAAAGTATTAGAACGGACCATCAGAACAAGTGTATAAGATCTCATTGTTCTCAGTCCAGTAATTCTTTGATAATAATGCTTATTGTCAATAAAACTATCACCAGTCACAAACTGTTTTGAATTTCGTCGATATGTTAAATGTAAGTTTTATTCCACTGATATTCCAGTAGAAATATCTTTGATTCACCCTGATCTTTTCCCCATTCTAATCTTGAACACTCCTACATCAACGTCGAACAAGTCTGAAGATAAAGTCCCAATCGAGATATCAATGTGCATGGGTTCATCTGCAACCCAAAAACTCTGAATTGCTCGTTTTTAGAATCCAGTTAGCAACACGAAGAACCTCTCCAACCCCAAAGTATCAAAGTTTCAAAATTCTACGATACTTATTTTTCAACTTTGAATTAAATTAAGCTGTTTCAATCATTTATGTGATTTGCTGTAAAGCCATTTTATTCCAAAATTAAGATTCAATCCTTCTTATACTGGATAAGATTCACTATTTTCAGTAATTTGCAATCTTTGCGAGTAGGTATTTCACATGACGAGGTGATGGAAGTGACAGCTGATCACCAGCGACTCACCTGACTGGTGGAGAGCGCAAAGTGGATGGACATCTTGTACGTCTCGTCTTGGAAGATCTCCGGCATCGGCTCCCCCAGCTCCCTGGCCTGCTCCCTCAGCCCGAGCAGATGGATGTCGATGCCTTGGCCCAGGATGTTGTCCACCATGATGTCTGTCTGCTTGCTCACCGCTGCGTCGAACAGCTCCAGCTTCTGTGCGTCCTGCAACATGCATCTACAGTTCATCTGCCTCAGCCCGAGCAGATGGATGTCGATGCCTTGGCCCAGGATGTTGGCCACCATGATGTCTGTCTGCTTGCTCACCGCTGCGTCGAACAGCTCCAGCTTCTGCGTGTCCTGCAACATGCAGCTACAGTTCATCTGCCTCAGCCCGAGCAGATGGATGTCGATGCCTTGGCCCAGGATGTTGGCCACCATGATGTCTGTCTGCTTGCTCACCGCTGCGTCGAACAGCTCCAGCTTCTGCGTGTCCTGCAACATGCAGCTACAGTTCATCTGCCTCAGCCCGAGCAGATGGATGTCGATGCCTTGGCCCAGGATGTTGGCCACCATGATGTCTGTCTGCTTGCTCACCGCTGCGTCGAACAGCTCCAGCTTCTGTGCGTCCTGCAACATGCATCTACAGTTCATCTGCCTCAGCCCGAGCAGATGGATGTCGATGCCTTGGCCCAGGATGTTGGCCACCATGATGTCTGTCTGCTTGCTCACCGCTGCGTCGAACAGCTCCAGCTTCTGCGTGTCCTGCAACATGCATCTACAGTTCATCTGCTTAGCCCGAGCAGATGGATGTCGATGCCTTGGCCCAGGATGTTGTCCACCATGAATCCCCAAAAGGGGGGGGGGGGGGGGGGGGGGGGGGGGGGGTTGCAACATTCATCTACAGTAAATCTGTTTCTTTTCATATATTTTCATTACAAAATAGTTGCAGGAAGCGTAAACGGTCAAATTATACGTGATAACCCTACATATCGTATTAAAATATACTTATCAAATAAAACAAATGTCATTTAGTTTATTTTCATTTATTTTCATGTAGGTACAGTCAAACCAAGAAATTTCGGTACTCGAAAAGAAAAGGATTTGCTGATTATGGTTTGATGGCATCATCCCATGAAGGCTGTGTTAATGCATCATCTACCTCTAGAAGGTGACCTCTGATTTCATTGATAATAACAAGGATTGTTTGTCACTGAACCTTACAATGACTCATGTCAATAAGCCTATCCTTTCTTTTCGAGTACCAATTTTTATTGGTTTGAGTGAACATTATGTATTTCTACTAAACAAAATACATAATATTGATCAATTGTAGAAGATGTGTTTCATATTTTTATGAGTGTACGGGCAAATAGTACACATTTTAGATTATTTCAATAAAATTCTTGTCAAATCCAACACCTGCCACCAAGTAAAATGGTCATATTTTAACGCTATTTTATATAATTGGATAAAATGGAGAATGAAATGTCATTGTAAACACATGCGTGCGACCGTTTGCTGCTAGAATAAGAATACATATCTCTAACACTTACATCGTGCAGAGTGAAGGTCACCCTCTTGACCATGACGTCGTCGTCGGCGACGTCGGCGTCCTCGCACATCGCCGTCGCCCAAGACAACGCCTCCGACGTGACGGACCGGATGCAGTCGACGCGGCCGAACAGGAAGCGGCGCGTGGAGGCGCTCTCGTAGGTGGCCACCAGATGGCGGTAGAGTCTGAGACAAGACGACATTTATTCATTCATGTGAACGGGAATTGCACGGTTCGTCAGAGTCATTTTTTTAGAAATTTGTCTTCACACTAACAGATTTGAAAAAAAAGATAGTAACGACCCATTACAGCTTAATCGACTAAATAATGCCCCACACTGGAGTACTTTATGACCTCTGATACGACCTCAAAATGTTAAAAAGGGCTCAACCGATCGAACATTCAAAAATATTTATTTTTGAAATTACCACCATAAATTACTTTTTCCAACATTTTAACTATATTTAAGTATAAAAGAATCATAAAATGTAATTAAAATTGTAACTTCTGTCTTTTAGCGAGGTTTCAATTGATTGCTTTCCGAGAATGATCAAAACTTTAACACAGGAGGTATAGGGAAATCATTTAGGTTTTGGTTTATAACTTTTAAAATAGCACGTACGTAGGTATTGTTTTCAATTTTTTTCCCTAATAGAATGTCCAACTATCTATCTAGAAATCAGTTTTTTGAAAAAACGTTAAACCTCGGTAAAATTCAAAACTCAAAAATAGCATGGAAATTGCCATGTTACTGAATAAATATCCTAGATCCGTAGCAGTACTGATGACAGACAGTACCTGTAATGTGTGAGCTGCAGCGCCAGTTGGCAGTAGACGTCCGGACTGCAGCGACATTTCTTGATGAAGTCCTTGCCGTAGCCGTTGTAGCGGTAGACATGGAAGTCCAGGTCGTCGACGGAGCTGCGACACAAGAGCAACTCAGACACGCACTGTGAGGAGAGGCCGAACTAATATAGAGTTAAGCGACATGAAGTCCTTGCCGTAGCCGTTGTAGCGGTAGACATGGAAGTCCAGGTCGTCGACGGAGCTGCGACACAAGAGCAACTCAAACACGGGGCACTGTGAGGAGAGGCCGAACTAATATAGAGTTAAGCGACATGAAGTCCTTGCCGTAGCCGTTGTAGCGGCAGACATGGAAGTCCAGGTCGTCGACGGAGCTGCGACACAAGAGCAACTCAAACACGGGGCACTGTGAGGAGAGGCCGAACTAATATAGAGTTAAGCGACGTGAAGTCCTTGCCGTAGCCGTTGTAGCGGTAGACATGGAAGTCCAGGTCGTCGACGGAGCTGCGACACAAGAGCAACTCAGACACGCACTGTGAGGAGAGGCCGAACTAATATAGAGTTAAGCGACATGAAGTCCTTGCCGTAGCCGTTGTAGCGGTAGACATGGAAGTCCAGGTCGTCGACGGAGCTGCGACACAAGAGCAACTCAGACACGGGGCACTGTGAGGAGAGGCCGAACTAATATAGAGTTAAGCGACATGAAGTCCTTGCCGTAGCCGTTGTAGCGGTAGACATGGAAGTCCAGGTCGTCGACGGAGCTGCGACACAAGAGCAACTATACACGGTGCACTGTGAGGAGAGGCCGAACTAATAAAGAGTTAAGCGACATGAAGTCCTTGCCGTAGCCGCTGTAGCGGTAGACATGGAAGTCCAGGTCGTCGACGGAGCTGCGGCACAAGAGCAACTCAGACACGGGGCACTGTGAGGAGAGGCCGAACTAATATAGAGTTAAGCGACATGAAGTCCTTGCCGTAGCCGTTGTAGCGGTAGACATGGAAGTCCAGGTCGTCGACGGAGCTGCGACACAAGAGCAACTATACACGGGGCACTGTGAGGAGAGTCCGCACTAATATAGAGTTAAGCGACATGAAGTCCTTGCCGTAGCCGTTGTAGCGGTAGACATGGAAGTCCAGGTCGTCGACGGAGCTGCGACACAAGAGCAACTCAAACACGGGGTTCTGTGAGGAGAGGCCGAACTAATATAGAGTTAAGAGTGACTGTATACAAAGTAGGAAACATTGCAGATCACTAATTAATGTCGTCAGAACTTTTGAACCATTCAAATTATGAAAAACTATAGTGAATAGATTATTTTTCATTCGACCTTAGCAATTATAATCACCAAATTTAAACGACAATATTCGTGCCCAAACTCGTGGATTATCTGAATAATCTAGACATCTCAGATTGTCTACGAGTTTCAGCACAAATATTGTCGAAAGTTGGTGATTAGGTATATTGATCAAGTCAACTAAAATATTAGCTACACTAATTAGTTTTCACATTGGTAATAACTTTAATGGTTTAAAGGTTAAAACGATATTTAGGAAATATCATTCCCAAAGTTTACTTTCGAGTGCAGACGTGAAAGAAAAAAATGCCATCAAAATTTGGTTTGAAGACTTCCCCTGGCTATTCATGTGTCCTACGCTGCTTTTGTGAAAATAAACATGTTGTAATGTTTGTCCATTTGCATAGGCCTTTAGGTAGTCCTTTCCATTGTTCTCTCACCAGTCGAGAGTGTTGGCCGCCACTTGGATGCTCTTGACAGTGGCCGGGTCAAGATTCCACTGCAGTCGCTCGGGCAGCGGACCTCCAGGCTCGCCGACGTCCCCGACACTGGCGGGCAGATCCTCGCACTTCTTCAACACGTCCTCCATCAGCTGCACCACCGCCACGCCCTCTGACGGGGAGTGCTCGTAACATATCCCGTTCACGCCGTCCGAGGAGATCACCAACTGGAACAACAACACTTGATCTTAACCCGACACTGGCGGGCAGATCCTCGCACTTGTTCAACACGTCCTCCATCAGCTGCACCACAGCCACGCCCTCTGACGGCGAGTGCTCGTAACATATCCCGTTCACGCCGTCCGAGGAGATCACCAACTGGAACAACATTTTGGATTATAACTGGAACAGCAGTTCTGCTGTGGGGAAGAGGGACTGGTGTGTGTTTGGGGGTGAGTGTTATTAAGCCGTTGGCCATCTTGGAATCTTTCGTCAGGAGTTGGCTACATGCCGGTACCGGGTTTCCTCTCCTCCCTTCTAGCAAGCCAGAGTTGAATGGTCACCCATCTTACTATACTGAGAGCACTCAATGTTTCTTATAAAACCGAGATGTCCAATACACAAGCCGTTGTGTTCATCATTTCAGAGATTATGATGTGCGTGACCTTGAAGAGTTTTTAATCAATTTTCATCAATATCTTTTACCAATGTAACTGTTTATAAAATAAGGCTTTGTAAGCGTCTTCAGAACTGTTCAATGAAAGTTATTTCATAGTTTGGAATGGTTTATTAGTTTTATTTCGTCCTACAGACGTTTAGACGGCTGGGTAGTGAGTTTGACCTTGAAGAGTTTTTTTAATCGATTATTATCAATATCTTTTTCCAGTGTAATTGTTAACAAAATAGGGCTATGGATGTGAATTCAGAACAGTTTATTGAAAATAATTTCATAGCTTGGAATAAGTTATTAGTTTTATTTTGTTCAGCAGGCGTTTAGAACCCAAAAATGTAGTAATTTTCGGGTTCTAAACACCTGTTGGACACAATAAAACTAATAAACCATTCGAAGTTATGAATTTCATTGAACTGTTCTGAAGACTCGTATACAGAGTCTTATTTTATCAACAACTGCATTGGTAAAAGATATTGTTCAACTCTTCAAGGTCCAACTCACTACTCATCCGTGTTAATCTCACCTGGACTGTCTTGTCGAACCACCTGTTGGCCGAGTTGCAGAGACTGCCTCCGCCGTGGATCATCTGGTGCGCCATGTTGGTCTCGTCACGTGATCCGCACACGTGACCGCCGGGACTCGAGCCCGGGACGTTGAAGGAGGCGGGCAGAGGGTCGTCGAAGCAGACGATCAGCAGAGACTTCTCGATCTTCTCCAGGTTGAGTCGGTTGCGCTCGTCTGCAGACAGCATCGAGACAACGTGGTGCTCAAACAGTGTAGAACAATGTGACATTCCGGCAGTTGAAACTTAGAAAGATCGAAAGAAATATCCAGGCATACCTGAGGGGGCGAGGGTTCCCCCCCCCCCCCCCCCCCGGGGAAAATATAATCTTTCCACATACACTTTCTTCTGTACTTCTCTCATTTCTTAAATATGTCACGTGTCTTTTTAAATTACAAAGAAACATCTTAAAACAATTTTCGAAGTCCCTCAGGCTCAGCCCCACAGGATTTTTTTTAGATTTTAACAATTTAAAAGTGATTCTGGGGCTCTAAAATGCATGAACTGTAGCAAACTACCCTCCAATTATTGCCCCGCAGGGCGCTTTTTTAGAATTTAAGTACATTTATAAGTGACTAGAGAGCCCCGCCATGTAACACATGACCTATAATCACAATATTTTCTGGTCAAGGTATAATAGATGGCGCAACCCTCGAACAACTCTTGCTGACGAATTGACTGATCGTGACAATCTAGTGGAGCGGTCGCTCCACCCAGCCAAGTCGTACTATACACTCACAGTCACTCAACATACCGTAAATGCCTAATAAACTGAGGAGCAGACCAAACACTTTTACTGTAAGCAACAACATGGCATTTTCGGCCTACTGGATCTCAAAATTGGTAAATCTCACATTGTTGCGAAATATCTTAATTTCGAGCTATGGCCCACCCCACTACATATACCAAATTTGGGAACAATAGGTTATGCCATTTGCGCGCTAGAGGACCGAGAAAACAGTGAAATTACACCACTTTCTGATTCTGAAGATGATGATGATTCTGATGATATCACGAAACGTCGCTATCACCGCCACAGCCTAAACGGCTAAACCGATCGACCTGAAATTTTTACCACATGTGCACTTTTGGCGTCTGAGGTGCCTTTTTATAAAACCAACCGGAAGCCGCCATTTTGAAACCGGAAGTGACGTCATAACTCAAAAACGTCTGGACCGATTAGAACGAAATTAGCGCCATTCGATTTAGATGGTCATCTATATGAAGTATCAATAAAAAAAATATTATTTTCTTATTTTCTAAACCGGAAGTGACGTCATAAATACGCAATATTTAACTTATTTCAACAAATTATACTTAAAATACGTACATAATTAACTTACATTGTAACATAGACAATACAATTTATATATTCAAGGTAGCAGTGTTCTCGGCCGCCATTCCTGAAACCGGAAGTGACGTCATATATCTAAAACGCCTGTACCGATTGCAACTGAACTAGCTCCTGCGTATTCATTCTGCTATTTATTTGAAAAATCAATTGTGAAAAATGAATAAATAAATTAATGGTACCGGAAATGGCGGCAGGAACCACTAAATGAAACCGGAAGTGACGTCATATATTACAAACGGCATGACCGATTTTACGGAAATATAGGGATTAGGAATTCAGATGGTCGTTCATGAAGGTATCAACTAGATAAAACTAGATTGTTTTCTTATTACCTATACCGGAATTCGGCCGCTATTTCAAAACCGGAAGTGACGTCATGTATCGAAAACGGCTGGATCGATTATAACGAAACTTAAGCTATTCTTCTTGGATAATCATTTTCATCTTATACCAAACGCAACTTTTCATAGTAACCAAATCGGTTGAGGCGTATTTTTTTAAAGAAATTAGTCCCTGCTCGGACATGTGCTACAAGCTGTATGAATAAACTAACAAAAGAAGTGATATCCCAGAAAAAACACTCCGTGTAAAAATACCAGCCAAGTCTCTTTAACTATAAAAAAAAATAGAAGAAATCTAAAAATTCAGCACTGAAAAGGAGTGATATCAAAAAAGGAGCCAAGTCAACGAATTTTCCAAATTTTAATCGTACCATTGAAATAAAAATATCAACCCCCGAGAAATACTTAAAAAAAGGACTTGGCGCATCGTTTTTTTAAAGACATTTTTCTATTCTTAAGCTTATGACACTCACATACTACGTAGTTCAGAAATGCCTAGAAAAATTGGGACAAAACTTTCAAATTAAATATTGAACATTCTGTAAAATATTTTAAATTTAAATATAAGTTCGCAAAGAAACATAGCATTGTCTTACAAGCAATAAATACAGAACAGTTGTGTTTGTGATTGGTAGGTACCTATAGTTTTGTGGGTACAGCAACATACCTACTACAGCATTATACTTTGAACCTTCTCGCCGTGTAATTAATTGCTATTAATTAACATTTTATACCAAAAAAATTCATAAATTACATAACGTATTACTTTAGATAAAAATCTAGTCAGTAATTATTTGAGCAGCATGGCTCAGTGCACTAGTCACTTATACAAATCTCATTGACGGCCTTCTTGTAATGAGCGCTTTCGCTATTTCCCTCAGTCACGATATTGAGAAGTATGATTGATTAATATGACCCTAGAAATAGTGGCAATAACGAATAGACTAGGCCGCTTCCGTTTATTCGTTATTCGTTTATCCGTTTATTTCCTCTGAATATTGACAACATACCAAAACTGCCAGTAGGTAAGAGTACTAGTTATATTAAAACGTAGTATGATTCGTCGATAATGAATGTGATATACTCAGGAAAATATACTTGTAGAGTTCTTCCTATACTTTTAGGATAGAAAAGTGTCTTTAAAAAAACGATGCGCCAAGTCCTTTTTTTAAGTATTTCTCGGGGGTTGATATTTTTATTTCAATGGTACGATTAAAATTTGGAAAATTCGTTGACTTGGCTCCTTTTTTGATATCACTCCTTTTCAGTGCTGAATTTTTAGATTTCTTCTATTTTTTTTTGGTATGGTATTTGGTATGGCTGGTATTTTTACACGGAGTGTTTTTTCTGGGATTGAATTGACCCTCGCGGAACAACCGATCTCAATGGCAACTCAATTCTAAATCTTGATATCTTTTTTCAAAACAAACCGAAACAATAATTTAATATGAATGGATCTGTTCAGTGAAGAATTAACCCAGAGTGGCAGTTTCTAAATTAATACACTTACTTTGAATATTGAAAACAACAACTGAAAAAGTTATGAACGAATCTAAACGAATCCAAATTCTGAATCCGAAATCATACCCAATTGAGTTAATTATACGAAACAAATACGCAACATAAAAAATTACAGCACAATGAAAGATTTCCAACATTATAAAATATATGCTAAGATAACACGGGCCACACTATCAAGTTTATATGAAAGCAGAGTGAAGAGCATTTCTGTTCTTGTCTGACTACTCTCACGTGACCTTACTTTCCTCACTGCTATTTGGTCATGATCGAAGAAGCACAAAGTATATTTGGAGCCCATGGTCAAGACTGAGTAGTAGAATTTAATGCGATTTTATTCAGGTCTCCACATAATAAGATTCAACCTGATTATATAAATGTACGCATCTCTGCAGAAATCACAACAATACAATTTTGATTCCTAAATGGTACTGTCAGTTTTCAATATACTCAAATCATTTTCAAAATGCGATGTGACGTAAGGAGGTACACTCGAGAAAAATTTCCAATATCAGAAAATTCTCTTGCGCCCCCTCCACCCACCATACACAACATTCTCAACCCCCAAAATAACATCTAATTACATTTAAATGTTGCTTTTCATGTGGTTCTATTGAGTCAAGGTCCACAGAGTTAAATTGTATTTTCTTCACTGCCAATGGATTCACGGCTTCCTGAAGTTTCAAAGTTTCGAAAAAAGTGTGTTTTTCCATGATATTGTGCATTCCATGCAATATCTCTCGAAATACTCAACGGATTCGATTGAAATTGTGTGCACTTTATTTGGCTCGAAATTATCTACAGGAAGAGTCCGGGTTTGATTGAAAATGGGCTAAAATGACGATTTCTATAGAGGTCTATCGTAACGCAACTTCCGAGCTCAAGGTCAAAACTGTACATTAATAGTAAAGGATCTAGTGGAGCGGTCGCTCCACCCAGCCAAGTCGTACTGTACACTCACAGTCACTCAACGTACCGTAAATGCCTAATAAACCGAGGAGCAGACCAAACACTTTTACTGTAAGCAACAACATGGCATTTTCGGCCTACTGGATCATAAAATTGGAAAATCTCACATTGTTGTGAAATATCTTAATTTCGAGCTATGGCCCACCCCACCACATATATCAAATTTGGGAACAATAGGTTATGCCATTTGCGAGCTAGAGGGCCGTGAAAACAGTGAAATTACATCACTTTCATCTTCTTCTTCTTCTTCTTCTTTAGATGATGATGATGATGATGATGATGATTCAGATATCAGGAAACACCGCTATCACCGCCACAGCCTAAACGGCTGAACCGATCGATCTGAAATTTTTACCACATGTGCACTTTTGGCGTCTGAGGTGCCTTTTTATAAAACCAACCGGAAGTAGCCATTTTGAAACCGGAAATGACGTCATATCTCGAAACCGGCTGAACTGATCGGAACGAAACTAGCGTCAAACTATTCGGACGGTCATATATATGAAAATACAATAGTCTAAACAGAAATGTACTATTACTGAAACCGGAAATGACGTCATAAAAATGAAAAATCAGACTTTAATCACCTCTTACTACAATAACTACTTATTCACAAGGTTTATAATGATACAAAACATTTATATAAACAAATTCTACGTGGAGTGTTTTCAGCCGCCATTTTGATAACCGGAAGTGATGCCATATCTCGAAAACGGCTGGACCGATTGGAACAAATCTTTCGCTTTTCTTCATGGAATATCACTTTAAGCATATTTGGGTACCAAACGCAACTTTTCTTAGTAACCAAATTGGAACTGGCTTATTTTTTTAAAGGAATTAGTCATTGTTGTTTCGATATGTGTTACAAATTGCTTAAATAAACTAAAAAAAATTGTGATATCCCCATAAAAAACACTCCGTGTAAAAATACCAGCCAAGTCTCTTTAACTATAAAAAAAAATAGAAGAAATCTAAAAATTCAGCACTGAAAAGGAGTGATATCAAAAAAGGAGCCAAGTCAACGAATTTTCCAAATTTTAATCGTACCATTGAAATAAAAATATCAACCCCCGAGAAATACTTAAAAAAAGGACTTGGCGCATCGTTTTTTTAAAGACACTTTTCTATCCTAAAAGTATAGGAAGAACTCTACAAGTATATTTTCCTGAGTATATCACATTCATTATCGACGAATCATACTACGTTTTAATATAACTAGTACTCTTACCTACTGGCAGTTTTGGTATTTTGTCAATATTCAGAGGAAATAAACGGATAAACGAATAACGAATAAACGGAAGCGGCCTAGTCTATTCGTTATTGCCACTATTTCTAGGGTCATATTAATCAATCATACTTCTCAATATCGTGACTGAGGGAAATAGCGAAAGCGCTCATTACAAGAAGGCCGTCAATGAGATTTGTATAAGTGACTAGTGCACTGAGCCATGCTGCTCAAATAATTACTGACTAGATTTTTATCTAAAGTAATACGTTATGTAATTAATGAATTTTTTTGGTATAAAATGTTAATTAATAGCAATTAACTACACGGCGAGAAGGTTCAAAGTATAATGCTGTAGTAGGTATGTTGATGTACCCACAAAACTATAGGTACCTACCAATCACAAACACAACTGTTCTGTATTTATTGCTTGTAAGACAATGCTATGTTTCTTTGCGTACTTATATTTAAATTTAAAATATTTTACAGAATGTTCAATATTTAATTTGAAAGTTTTGTCCCAATTTTTCTAGGCATTTCTGAACTACGTAGTATGTGAGTGGCATAAGCTTAAGAATAGAAAAATGTCTTTAAAAAAACGATGCGCCAAGTCCTTTTTTAAGTATTTCTCGGGGGTTGATATTTTTATTTCAATGGTACGATTAAAATTTGGAAAATTCGTTGACTTGGCTCCTTTTTTGATATCACTTCTTTTCAGTGCTGAATTTTTTGGTTTCTTCTATTTTTTTTATAGTTAAAGAGACTTGGCTGGTATTTTTACACGGAGTGTTTTTTCTGGGTCTTTTCTACGTGCCTGGTTCATTCAGTGTCTTTTGTCTATTTTGAAACGAATTGAACAATATTTAACACTCCAAACCAAACACTTTTTACAATTATGACAACTCTCAAAATATGTCTCAAATAAATTGAGCTGTTTTTAATATTATTTTTTTCAGAGTGCACATTTTGTGAATAAATAGGTATTTGAAACATCGACTGGGGGCCACAAAAATTAGTCCTGCGGGCCGTAGGTCCTAGTTCTCCGTTCGACAGTTGCCATTACCTTGCATGAGCCTCTCCCTGATGTCCGCCCAGACGTCGCGACGCTCTGACGTGAGGACGCCGACGGCCAGCGCCGAGGGCAACATGGACGCCTCTCGGATGATGTTCAGGAAGTGATGACTCATCTCGCGCTCGCTCAGCCGCCCACGTGACTGCGTCCTCACGGGCATCGCGTACAGCTGGAGTCAAGACAACAACCATCTCAGAAACTTCATCACGGGCATCGCGTACAGCTGGAGTCAAGACAACAACCATCTCAGAAACTTCATCACGGGCATCGCGTACAGCTGGAGTCAAGACAACAACCATCTCAGAAACTTCATCACGGGCATCGCGTACAGCTGGAGTCAAGACAACAACCATCTCAGAAACTTCATCACGGGCATCGCGTACAGCTGGAGTCAAGACAACAACCATCTCAGAAACTTCATCACGGGCATCGCGTTCAGCTGGAGTCAAGACAACAACCATCTCAGAAACTTCATCACGGGCATCGCGTACAGCTGGAGTCAAGACAACAACCATCTCAGAAACTTCATCACGGGCATCGCGTACAGCTGGAGTCAAGACAACAACCATCTCAGAAACTTCATCACGGGCATCGCGTACAGCTGGAGTCAAGACAACAACCATCTCAGAAACTTCATCACGGGCATCGCGTACAGCTGGAGTCAAGACAACAACCATCTCAGAAACTTCATCACGGGCATCGCGTACAGCTGGAGTCAAGACAACAACCATCTCAGAAACTTCATCACGGGCATCGCGTACAGCTGGAGTCAAGACAACAACCATCTCAGATACTTCATCACGGGCATCGCGTACAGCTGGAGTCAAGACAACAACCATCTCAGAAACTTCATCACGGGCATCGCGTACAGCTGTAGTCAAGACAACAACCATCTCAGAAACTTCATCACGGGCATCGCGTACAGCTGGAGTCAAGACAACAACCATCTCAGAAACTTCATCACGGGCATCGCGTACAGCTGGAGTCAAGACAACAACCATCTCAGAAACTTCATCACGGGCATCGCGTACAGCTGGAGTCAAGACAACAACCATCTCAGATACTTCATCACGGGCATCGCGTACAGCTGGAGTCAAGACAACAACCATCTCAGATACTTCATCACGGGCATCGCGTACAGCTGGAGTCAAGACAACAACCATCTCAGAAACTTCATCACGGGCATCGCGTACAGCTGGAGTCAAGACAACAACCATCTCAGAAACTTCATCACGGGCATCGCGTACAGCTGGAGTCAAGACAACAACCATCTCAGAAACTTCATCACGGGCATCGCGTACAGCTGGAGTCAAGACAACAACCATCTCAGAAACTTCATCACGGGCATCGCGTACAGCTGGAGTCAAGACAACAACCATCTCAGAAACTTCATCACGGGCATCGCGTACAGCTGGAGTCAAGACAACAACCATCTCAGAAACTTCATCACGGGCATCGCGTACAGCTGGAGTCAAGACAACAACCATCTCAGAAACTTCATCACGGGCATCGCGTACAGCTGGAGTCAAGACAACAACCATCTCAGAAACTTCATCACGGGCATCGCGTACAGCTGGAGTCAAGACAACAACCATCTCAGAAACTTCATCACGGGCATCGCGTACAGCTGGAGTCAAGACAACAACCATCTCAGAAACTTCATCACGGGCATCGCGTACAGCTGGAGTCAAGACAACAACCATCTCAGAAACTTCATCACGGGCATCGCGTACAGCTGGAGTCAAGACAACAACCATCTCAGAAACTTCATCACGGGCATCGCGTACAGCTGGAGTCAAGACAACAACCATCTCAGAAACTTCATCACGGGCATCGCGTACAGCTGAAGTCAAGACAACAACCATCTCAGATACTTCATCACGGGCATCGCGTACAGCTGGAGTCAAGACAACAACCATCTCAGAAACTTCATCACGGGCATCGCGTACAGCTGGAGTCAAGACAACAACCATCTCAGAAACTTCATCGCGGGCATCGCGTACAGCTGGAGTCAAGACAACAACCATCTCAGATACTTCATCACGGGCATCGCGTACAGCTGGAGTCAAGACAACAACCATCTCAGAAACTTCATCACGGGCATCGCGTACAGCTGGAGTCAAGACAACAACCATCTCAGAAACTTCATCACGGGCATCGCGTACAGCTGGAGTCAAGACAACAACCATCTCAGAAACTTCATCACGGGCATCGCGTACAGCTGGAGTCAAGACAACAACCATCTCAGAAACTTCATCACGGGCATCGCGTACAGCTGGAGTCAAGACAACAACCATCTCAGAAACTTCATCACGGGCATCGCGTACAGCTGGAGTCAAGACAACAACCATCTCAGAAACTTCATCACGGGCATCGCGTACAGCTGGAGTCAAGACAACAACCATCTCAGAAACTTCATCACGGGCATCGCGTACAGCTGGAGTCAAGACAACAACCATCTCAGAAACTTCATCACGGGCATCGCGTACAGCTGGAGTCAAGACAACAACCATCTCAGAAACTTCATCACGGGCATCGCGTACAGCTGGAGTCAAGACAACAACCATCTCAGAAACTTCATCACGGGCATCGCGTACAGCTGGAGTCAAGACAACAACCATCTCAGAAACTTCATCACGGGCATCGCGTACAGCTGGAGTCAAGACAACAACCATCTCAGATACGTCATATCCTATTCATAGTTTGCACGAGATTCGTTTGTTTTACATCAACAATGTAAAAAAGTGTGTTTCCGGCCATTTTGGTGTACAGCTGTCCGGTTAGTCGAAGATATAGTTTGTAAATGAGGTTTTACAGCTGTAAAAACTTCTTCTTCAGCCTACAATTGCAGGTAACCATTATCAAAAATATACTGAAAAACAGATGGACATCCGTTCTGACATGTTACACCAAGATGGCCGCACAACAATGCTAGATGATGTCACGTGAAAACTATGAATAGAGGGAACTGCCACATGCAGGTATGGCAACTGCCATGTTTTAAATCAATCCCGACAAACTTTTTATAAATACGATTGCAAATTGATGATAGGGCCGGTTTGTGTTCAACTTCTTGATAGCGTTAGCTGAGGATGAAATCCTCGTTAGCTAGCTATCAAGAACTTTTAGCAAGAGGAACAAAAACCAGCCCTAAGAGGAAGATGATTGGTCAAGGTGTAATTTAGTTTTTTTGTGTCTGGGCTTAACGTCGCACTGTTCTGCAGCGAGGCTAATGGCGACGGATGAATGATTATGATGTTGATTTGGAGATGATGGTGAAGAGTAGGTAAGGATGGTAGGTGGGAAGGAGGCGGTCGTGGCCTATTAGTAGGGTACCTTCCCAGCATTTGCCTGTCGACTGAGGGAATACCACGAAACAACCCCAGTCAGGAAAGACGGCCGCGGGAATCGAACCCGGGCCTCCGGAACTCAACCTGTTCCGTCCAACCCGTTCCATAGGAATTAAGGTGGCTTTGTCTGTTACAGTAAGGAACTTTCAGGAGCTATAGTCTCATACCAGACGAAAATCACATAAACATAAGTCAATTCAAGTCGGCATGGAACTTACTTGGTTCCTATACAGACGACTATGATGTGCTCGTGAGCGACTTGGGTGTCCAGGGTCGAGATGAGCCGATCCTTGGGGTTACCGGGCACCCGGTACGAGGTGAGTAGTCGGTAGTACTGGGCCATGCACAGTGCACGAAACCCACATAAACACAAGTCGGCATGGAACTTACTTGGTTCCTACAGACGACGATGATGTGCTCGTGAGCGACTTGGGTGTCCAGGGTCGAGATGAGCCGATCCTTGGGGTTACCGGGCACCCGGTACGAGGTGAGTAGACGGTAGTACTGGGCCAGTAAAACCCACATAAACACAAGTCAAGTCGGCATGGAACTTACTTGGTTCCTACAGACGACTATGATGAGCTCGTGAGCGACTTGGGTGTCCAGGGTCGAGATGAGCCGATTCTTGGGGTTACCGGGCACCCGGTACGAGGTGAGTAGCCGGTAGTACTGGGTCATGCACAGTGCACGAAACCCACATAAACACAAGTCAAGTCGGCATGGAACTTACTTGGTTCCTACAGATGACGATGATGTGCTCGTGAGCGACTTGGGTGTCCAGGGTCGAGATGAGCCGATCCTTGGGGTTACCGGGCACCCGGTACGAGGTGAGTAGTCGGTAGTACTGGGCCATGCACAGTGCACGAAACCCACATAAACACAAGTCGGCATGGAACTTACTTGGTTCCTACAGACGACGATGATGTGCTCGTGAGCGACTTGGGTGTCCAGGGTCGAGATGAGCCGATCCTTGGGGTTACCGGGCACCCGGTACGAGGTGAGTAGACGGTAGTACTGGGCCAGTAAAACCCACATAAACACAAGTCGGCATGGAACTTACTTGGTTCCTACAGACGACGATGATGTGCTCGTGAGCGACTTGGGTGTCCAGGGTCGAGATGAGCCGATCCTTGGGGTTACCGGGCACCCGGTACGAGGTGAGTAGCCGGTAGTACTGGGTGATGCACAGTGCACGAAACCCACATAAACACAAGTCAAGTCGGCATGGCACTTACTTGGTTCCTACAGACGACGATGATGTGCTCGTGAGCGACTTGGGTGTCCAGGGTCGAGATGAGCCGATCCTTGGGGTTACCGGGCACCCGGTACGAGGTGAGTAGACGGTAGTACTGGGCCATGCACAGTGCCTGCCCCTTCTCTCTGGCGGTGCAGCGTTCAATTGGCAGGGCTTTCCTGATGGCACAACATGAAATCAACTCAATTCATAGCTTGCACGAACTTCGTTTGTTTTATATCAGTAGGGCTAGAATATTTAGGGAATATAATTTCTTAATTTTTTGTTCAGATACGTCTGAAAATGACACATAAATATGTTTCATGTGTTCCTGGTTTCAAAAATATGCGTTTTATTTGGCCTGAAAATGCCTTTTCTCAATTTTTCATGAATTCAGTCCTTTCTTTGCTATTTTAAGGTCTTTTGGTAATTTTATTTAAATTATTGGGGAAAATAATTATCAAATATTTGTTTCAAGTTCTACAACAATTGATGTTGTTAATTTCCATCCTCCACTTGGATGACCAACAACGATACTTGACATTCATTTAATAATTCAAGTTCATTGTAACATCTTACTCTCCAAATTAAACTCACAAAAAAATGGGTTAATCGAATAACATGTTGACCAATATCGATCAGATCAGATTGTTGATCAGATTTCATGTCGGCTCAATTCTTTATGAAGAATATACACCTGCTAATAAATGGATCACAACAAAAGGAGGACTATCATCTTCAGAATGGCGTGAAGCTCTGAAGTTCACAACTAACACCGCCCCTGTGAGAGCTCTTCATGGACGAAGCCTGGACGGAACCCGTTGTCGTCACTGCGACAACGAGAAAGAAACCCTTCCCCATGTCCTAGGCTTCTGTCCCTATGGAGAGCTACTACGAAACACTCGGCATCATAACATCAGGACGCTACTAGCGAATAGCCTGAAGCAGAAAGGTCTTGAGGTATATGAAGAAGTCGCTGGTGTCTCTGCAAATGGAAGCAACAGAAGAATCGACATAATTGCCATCAACAGAACATCTCTTCAAGGCTACATCCTCGACCCCACTGTGAGATTTGAAACACACAAAGGGCAGCCCGAAGAAGTGCACGAGGAGAAGAAGACCATTTATGAGCCAACTATTGAATACTTTAAGGAGAAATATGCACTTTAAGACATTGAAGTGATTGGCTTGTGGGTCGGGGCTCGTGGCACCATTTCAGATTTCTTTGTTAAGTTTTGTAAACGTTTTAAGTTAAGTTTAAAGATAATTTATAACATAGTTTTATTGTCCCTAAAGGGTTCAATTCAAATATTTAGAAACCATTGTTATAGTAATTAGTTGTTAGTTAGATTTTCCTTTTCTGTTTAATCAAATCATTTTCATTTATGTTTTATATCAAATTAATGTATTATTTTATTGATTGTTATTCTGTGTGTTTACAACCTTTATGTACAAAGGCAGACTTTATTTTATTGTGAATAAAGATTTATATATATATAAGCATAACATTTCATAGGTCCATTTACGGGATTTTATGGTCCTTTTTTAATAGTATTAATCCTAGTTACTTTATGTTTTAAGGTACAGTACGTCCAGTGAGCGTGTAGCCAGTTCAGCAAATGCTGTGTAAAATTCAACAATGGGTTTAGCTTGTAATCCTGAGTGTTTTGACGCGTGTGCGGTTGTAAATATCTCTCAACGACTGCAGGTGTTCTGGAAAGGGTTGTTTTGTTGTGATGCCAAATATCTTTCAATGCAGTTGGCTTTTAAAATTCAAGGAAAGTTGTTTAAAATGGCAACAGTGTAGGTGGAAGGGGTGGCAGGTCATAAAAAGAGTTGTATCTTGTCAGAGCTTAACGGTCGAACAAGGGTCGAACAATACTGCTCATCTTATGAAAGGAAAGGCTACACGCTCGCTGGACGTACTATACCTACCATTTTCCTGCTTTTTTGGAGGTTTTATAGGTGCTAAACATCCTAGACATATATCAGCAATGCAAAATTATTGAATTTTCCACCTGAGGACGGACATTTTGTTGGCACATTGACGGGCTAGATTTATAACTTTATTGAGGTAAATCGATGTATTTTTATGATTCCTCTTCGTACTAAAGATATCTCCGGAGCCTATACAATTTCCCAGGTACTCATTAACTATAAAATATCGTCAAACAAGCAGAGAATCACAGCTATTCGTGATCCCCCCCTGTTCTTGATCACCACTGTCAGTGCAGTGTGTGTGTATCTCTGTGAAAATGTTTGGCTACTGAAATGCTGCTTCCTAACGCGCTCCCTTGCACAAGTTGTGTCGTACAGGTGTAATAATACTTAGTAAACTTCAGCTACAAACTCGCAACCTACCTTCCAGCTAAACATTTACAGAAACGTCTTACACATGACTTATTCAAATCGAATTCAAAGTAGCAACTTTTGCCGGGAGCGACGTCTCGCGAGCGCTCTGCGAAATGTGTTTCAACTTTACACTCGAACTTCTGTAAACTTCGTCGTCTCTCAGGAATGAATTTATTTCTGTGTTGGAATTCGAATTCATCTCTCCAGGTGGCTTTTAGAATAAAAAGCAGCTGGCGGGGTATGAAGACAGATAGTTCAGTTTAATTGTTATATTGTCCTTTGAAGTTAAGACGGCTGGGTACAGGGTAGTGAGTTTGACATTGAAGAGTATTTTAATTGATTTTTATCAATATCTTTTACCAATGTAATTGTTAACAAAATAACTTAATAAGGCTTTGTACGAGTGTTCAGAACAGTTCAATGAAAATAATTCCATAGCTTGTAATGGTTTATATTTTATTTACTTTGCCCTGCAGACGTTTAGTGCCCGAAAATTAGTAAAATTATGGCACTAAACATCTGTTGGACAAAATAAAACTACTAACTTATTCCAAACTATGATTTTTTTTTCATTGAACTGTTCTGAATACTCGTAAAAAGTCCTATTTTGTTAACAATTACATTGGTAAAAGATATTGATAAAAATCGATTAAAAAACTCTTCAAGGCCATGCTAACTACTCAGCCCTCTTAATTTCAATGATTCTTGATGTGAGCTCAAAGACCAATAATTTTTCCTTCATCCAACCATATTTTGTAAGGATAACATGAGTTATTGTGTAAGGGAATACTTCAATATAACTGTATTTTCTGACATCATACAAATTGCGATTTTATTGAGCTTGATTACATAATTCCAAGAGTGTACAAAAGAAATCGAGGAAATTGACTCCCTGCCTTCTACCTCTGATGGGCATAGATTATTAACGAAGTACTTGAGGTGTCCCGCTGAGGATCTTAATGTGTCTTTTATTTCGAAGTATTTTTTTTTCTTCTGATTAGTTGATTTAATAATAAAATGAAGCCAACAAGTTGACAAAGGTTGAGTATTAAAACTTCCCGGAGTAATGGAGAAGGGGGTAGTATCATTTTTAGCAGCTTTTAAGACTTCAAAGTCCACTTAAAAGCTCAACCACTCAGGTTTATCGGATTTCAAAGTAAACTTATTTCAACTTAAAAGCTGAAAGGTCAAGTAATGAGTCATTAACATAGTTTTTATTACGCTTTTCAAGGATTCCCTAACTGTTTGTATAACTTAATTATTTATCTCAATGAATTATTCGTATCCACAAGTGTTGACCCACCTGTCCAGCAGCTCTTTGTGGTTGAGGATCTCCTGTATCATCCTTGCTGTGAATATGACCATGTCAGGTTGGCCGGTGAAGCGTCTGGGTGGGAACACCATGCCAGGACTGGAGTTGATCACCAGTGGGATGGTGTTGTTGTAGTACATGTCTCCCATCCACCAGTCATAGGCCTGTAACATGTCAATATCATGTTGATATGAGGAACACCATGCCAGGACTGGAGTTGATCACCAGTGGGATGGTATTGTTGTAGTACATGTCTCCCATCCACCAGTCATAGGCCTGTAACATGTCAATATCATGTTGATATGAGGAACACCATGCCAGGACTGGAGTTGATCACCAGTGGGATGGTATTGTTGTAGTACATGTCTCCCATCCACCAGTCGTAGGCCTGTAACATGTCAATATCATGTTGATATGAGGAACACCATGCCAGGACTGGAGTTGATCACCAGTGGGATGGTATTGTTGTAGTACATGTCTCCCATCCACCAGTCATAGGCCTGTAACATGTCAATATCATGTTGATATGAGGAACACCATGCCAGGACTGGAGTTGATCACCAGTGGGATGGTATTGTTGTAGTACATGTCTCCCATCCACCAGTCATAGGCCTGTAACATGTCAATATCATGTTGATATGAGGAACACCATGCCAGGACTGGAGTTGATCACCAGTGGGATGGTATTGTTGTAGTACATGTCTCCCATCCACCAGTCATAGGCCTGTAACATGTCAATATCATGTTGATATGAGGAACACCATGCCAGGACTGGAGTTGATCACCAGTGGGATGGTATTGTTGTAGTACATGTCTCCCATCCACCAGTCATAGGCCTGTAACATGTCAATATCATGTTGATATGAGGAACACCATGCCAGGACTGGAGTTGATCACCAGTGGGATGGTATTGTTGTAGTACATGTCTCCCATCCACCAGTCATAGGCCTGTAACATGTCAATATCATGTTGATATGAGGAACACCATGCCAGGACTGGAGTTGATCACCAGTGGGATGGTATTGTTGTAGTACATGTCTCCCATCCACCAGTCATAGGCCTGTAACATGTCAATATCATGTTGATATGAGGAACACCATGCCAGGACTGGAGTTGATCACCAGTGGGATGGTATTGTTGTAGTACATGTCTCCCATCCACCAGTCATAGGCCTGTAACATGTCAATATCATGTTGATATGAGGAACACTATGCCAGGACTGGAGTTGATCACCAGTGGGATGGTATTGTTGTAGTACATGTCTCCCATCCACCAGTCATAGGCCTGTAACATGTCAATATCATGTTGATATGAGGAACACCATGCCAGGACTGGAGTTGATCACCAGTGGGATGGTGTTGTTGTAGTACATGTCTCCCATCCACCAGTCATAGGCCTGTAACATGTCAATATCATGTTGATATGAGGAACACCATGCCAGGACTGGAGTTGATCACCAGTGGGATGGTGTTGTTGTAGTACATGTCTCCCATCCACCAGTCATAGGCCTGTAACATGTCAATATCATGTTGATATGAGGAACACCATGCCAGGACTGGAGTTGATCACCAGTGGGATGGTGTTGTTGTAGTACATGTCTCCCATCCACCAGTCATAGGCCTGTAACATGTCAATATCATGTTGATATGAGGAACACCATGCCAGGACTGGAGTTGATCACCAGTGGGATGGTATTGTTGTAGTACATGTCTCCCATCCACCAGTCATAGGCCTGTAACATGTCAATATCATGTTGATATGAGGAACACCATGCCAGGACTGGAGTTGATCACCAGTGGGATGGTATTGTTGTAGTACATGTCTCCCATCCACCAGTCATAGGCCTGTAACATGTCAATATCATGTTGATATGAGGAACACCATGCCAGGACTGGAGTTGATCACCAGTGGGATGGTATTGTTGTAGTACATGTCTCCCATCCACCAGTCATAGGCCTGTAACATGTCAATATCATGTTGATATGAGGAACACCATGCCAGGACTGGAGTTGATCACCAGTGGGATGGTATTGTTGTAGTACATGTCTCCCATCCACCAGTCATAGGCCTGTAACATGTTAATATCATGTTGATATGAGGAACACCATGCCAGGACTTGAGTTGATCACCAGTGGGATGGTATTGTTGTAGTACATGTCTCCCATCCACCAGTCATAGGCCTGTAACATGTTAATATCATGTTGATATGAGGAACACTATGCCAGGACTGGAGTTGATCACCAGTGGGATGGTATTGTTGTAGTACATGTCTCCCATCCACCAGTCATAGGCCTGTAACATGTCAATATCATGTTGATATGAGGAACACCATGCCAGGACTGGAGTTGATCACCAGTGGGATGGTATTGTTGTAGTACATGTCTCCCATCCACCAGTCATAGGCCTGTAACATGTCAATATCATGTTGATATGAGGAACACCATGCCAGGACTGGAGTTGATCACCAGTGGGATGGTATTGTTGTAGTACATGTCTCCCATCCACCAGTCATAGGCCTGTAACATGTCAATATCATGTTGATATGAGGAACACCATGCCAGGACTGGAGTTGATCACCAGTGGGATGGTATTGTTGTAGTACATGTCTCCCATCCACCAGTCATAGGCCTGTAACATGTCAATATCATGTTGATATGAGGAACACCATGCCAGGACTGGAGTTGATCACCAGTGGGATGGTATTGTTGTAGTACATGTCTCCCATCCACCAGTCATAGGCCTGTAACATGTCAATATCATGTTGATATGAGGAACACCATGCCAGGACTGGAGTTGATCACCAGTGGGATGGTATTGTTGTAGTACATGTCTCCCATCCACCAGTCATAGGCCTGTAACATGTTAATATCATGTTGATATGAGGAACACCATGCCAGGACTGGAGTTGATCACCAGTGGGATGGTATTGTTGTAGTACATGTCTCCCATCCACCAGTCATAGGCCTGTAACATGTCAATATCATGTTGATATGAGGAACACCATGCCAGGACTGGAGTTGATCACCAGTGGGATGGTATTGTTGTAGTACATGTCTCCCATCCACCAGTCATAGGCCTGTAACATGTCAATATCATGTTGATATGAGGAACACTATGCCAGGACTGGAGTTGATCACCAGTGGGATGGTATTGTTGTAGTACATGTCTCCCATCCACCAGTCATAGGCCTGTAACATGTCAATATCATGTTGATATGAGGAACACCATGCCAGGACTGGAGTTGATCACCAGTGGGATGGTATTGTTGTAGTACATGTCTCCCATCCACCAGTCATAGGCCTGTAACATGTCAATATCATGTTGATATGAGGAACACCATGCCAGGACTGGAGTTGATCACCAGTGGGATGGTATTGTTGTAGTACATGTCTCCCATCCACCAGTCATAGGCCTGTAACATGTCAATATCATGTTGATATGAGGAACACCATGCCAGGACTGGAGTTGATCACCAGTGGGATGGTATTGTTGTAGTACATGTCTCCCATCCACCAGTCATAGGCCTGTAACATGTTAATATCATGTTGATATGAGGAACACCATGCCAGGACTGGAGTTGATCACCAGTGGGATGGTATTGTTGTAGTACATGTCTCCCATCCACCAGTCATAGGCCTGTAACATGTTAATATCATGTTGATATGAGGAACACCATGCCAGGACTGGAGTTGATCACCAGTGGGATGGTATTGTTGTAGTACATGTCTCCCATCCACCAGTCATAGGCCTGTAACATGTCAATATCATGTTGATATGAGGAACACCATGCCAGGACTGGAGTTGATCACCAGTGGGATGGTATTGTTGTAGTACATGTCTCCCATCCACCAGTCATAGGCCTGTAACATGTTAATATCATGTTGATAGGAGGAACACCATGCCAGGACTGGAGTTGATCACCAGTGGGATGGTGTTGTTGTAGTACATGTCTCCCATCCACCAGTCATAGGCCTGTAACATGTTAATATCATGTTGATAGGAGGAACACCATGCCAGGACTGGAGTTGATCACCAGTGGGATGGTATTGTTGTAGTACATGTCTCCCATCCACCAGTCATAGGCCTGTAACATGTTAATATCATGTTGATAGGAGGAACACCATGCCAGGACTGGAGTTGATCACCAGTGGGATGGTATTGTTGTAGTACATGTCTCCCATCCACCAGTCATAGGCCTGTAACATGTTAATATCATGTTGATAGGAGGAACACCATGCCAGGACTGGAGTTGATCACCAGTGGGATGGTGTTGTTGTAGTACATGTCTCCCATCCACCAGTCATAGGCCTGTAACAATAACTCATGTCAATGTCAGTTGGTAGACCACTCGCACGGCAAGTCGGAGGTACCAGGTTCGACCGGATACTTTAATCTACCATAAAATCTAGAAATAATTCGTTTGATAGCGCCTGTTAATTTCAATGCTCTAGATCATATTGATGAAAATGTTGTGATAAGAATTCAGTGAATTTCTCTGATGAAAAAGTTTTGTCGAAGAAAGAAGTTACCAAATAAACGCAAAGATAATTCTCCTGAGGATAAAAAAACTAGAATCAATCTACTTGGCACACTACTGAGAAAAACATGGCAACAGTTTTAATTCTTCTTCATTTGTTTATTCCGCCCATCTTTCTGTTGACCTTGTGTCATTGCGAGTTGATATCTTCATCCATTTCTGTCTTTGTTTATTCGCATTTGACATTTACTTTTCACGTTCAGTTACTTCTCGATGTTCGCTGATGTACGCTGATGCAGGTAGTGAGTCACACGCGGGTTTTCCTGCCGGTTTGCCTCGGGCATTCGCAGCCAGTTTCTCAGAGTGTGCTTACGGAGCATATTTCCTTCGTTACAAGTATTAACGCATTCAAAATAAGTGAATACTCAGTTCCCAATCCTTTCTTCTTTAAATAAACGAAGAAACTGTTTACTGGGTATATTGATTTAATATAAACTACTATCTAGCAACTACACCAGTTACTACCACGTCAAACAAATAAACCCTAAGCACAATATTTCGGGGATCCTTCTACCACCGTATCAAATACAGTACTAGTAATACTTATTACTACTACTGTATTTGCTACAACTCATCAAGCTTATTACTACTACTGTATTTGCTACAACTCATCTTCCCTTAGGCACTTAAGTCCGGTCAAGGCAACAACTAATCCCATCTGTGGGTGACGTCAGCCATTAAAAACAACTTCATACACCTCATCTGCCTTTCTTCTTACCCTCGTTGCAACATCCCCCACTTCATTTCAACATTCCGAGCTTCAACGGCGACGTCAACCTCCAACATCGAGAACGACGCCTGACGACGCCGACCAGGGTAAGCCCAAAAATACTTAACAGAAAGTCCACAGCCTCTATTTCAGGCCTTAGGGCCAACAACTCATATACTAATAGCCTGCTCCTGAGAATGATTTGATTTTTTGTTTTGGTCTGGGGCTTAACGTCGCACTGTTCTGCAGCGAGGCTAATGGCGACAAATGCATGATTATGATGATGATTGGGAGATGAGGGTGAAGAGTAGGTAAGGATGGAAGGTGGGAAGGAGGCGGTCGTGGCCTATTAGTAGGATACCTTCCCAGCATTTGCCTGTCGACTGAGGGAAAACCACGAAAAAACCCAGTCAGGAAGGACGGCCGCGGGAATCGAACCCGGGCCTCCGGAATACAAGTTCAAAGCGTTACAATTTCGAAGTAAACCCATCTACTTTCGCTCATTATGACCCCCTCTCTGGGTTTGAATCTAGGCAACTTATTTCATTTAAAATATTTCCAGAGCTTCAAATTCACACAAATGTTTGTCACTAATTTTGTCACCGGTAATTAACGATGGTTGTAAACGGTCAATGTTCCAAATACTTGTTTAGAAAATTACTGTGCATGTATACAAAAGAGCTGTCTGGTGTAATTCAATAAAAAAATGAATGAATTATATAATCTAATAATCAATCACTGTCAATAAGCGATTATGCAGATGTATTATTAAATGACGTTATAAATCACACGGTATCGCGACTGCGATTGGTTCGTGGCCCTGAGCGTGCGCCGTTAAGCGTTCCCCCTGATTGGATCGGCCGCCCGCCATGCATGCCAGACGGCCGGGTTGCATCCCTTCCCCTGCAGCATCCCCTGGACCCGTCTTATATCCAGACAGAGTTGAGACGGAGAGCGAGTGCCAGGAGAGATTCAAAGTTTAGAGCTAAGAGTTCGAAGAAATCACAAATGAATCTTTTATTTCTCTTGGCTGACATATAAAGTTAAATCGCTGGAATGTGAAGTTGATTTATATTGGAATGGTACTCTAATTAAACTATTATGATGATGGATAAGAACAGGATTCCAAGAAGAGCATGGGAAATGACAAGAAGAGATACGAAAAGAAGAGTAGGAAGACCAAGAGAGAGGTGGAAAGATCAAATCAAAAGGGATGTGGAAGATAGAGGAGAAAGATGGGAAGAAATTGAGAGGGAGAAGAGGTGGGAAGATGGAGAGAAGTGGGAAGAGATGTTGGAGAGGAAGGAGAAGTTTGAAGAAAAATGATGCATCGAGTCTGGCAAACAGGCGCTGATTGAATGCCCTAGTAATGGTTTACAATGTTTCAAATACTTAGTTATAGTTTTTTTAGATATATGTTAACCCCTTACCCGACATTGTTGGAAAGGTTGGAATAAAACAAAATACATATCTGTACCTCAGAGGTAGAAGGACGGAAGTGTGTTTTCTCGATTTTGAGATGCACACGGTTGTAATCAGTAATATAATCAAACTCTATACATTTCCAATTGACTGATGTCAGCAAACAGTAAAGCTGGGTTCCCATACTTCACATCGAATTCGCTTCCGGTTCGCTTCGCTTTCGCAAAATGGCTACCTATTAACAAAGGAAATCGTCCATGTTTACATTCGCATGTTCCCGTGTTTCGGTTTCATTAAAGTTGAGCCAATTTTAACTTTGACGAAACCGAAACGAAACCGAAACAAGTGAACATGCGAATGTAAACATGGACGATTTCCTTTGTTAAAAGGTAGCTATTTTGCGAAAGCGAAGCGAACCGGAAGCGAATTCGATGCGAAGTATGGGAACCCAGCTTTATACCTAGAGAGCCTATGTTATACCTACTGAAGTATTCTCTTACACAATGACTAATGTCACCATTACAAATATGATTGGATGAAGACAGAATTACTGTTTTACGAGCTTACCTCAAGAATCATTGAAATTGACTTCAAACTTTTCTATACCTCTGCGGTAAAGCTTAGATAGAACTTGAAGAACTTGATCAACGGTAAGGTTCCGTTAATGCTCCACGACCATTTCTTCATCATCTTCTCCCTATCATCATTAGTGTTGTGACTTAAAAAAAAAATTTCATGAAAATTTTCATGAAAATACTCATTTGCAGAGGACCTTTTAGCATATTTTCAATTTTTTTATTTTGTAAAGTGTTAATGGAGGTGTGTTACAATGCGTGATAGAAATACATTTAAAAATGTCGGTGCACCTACCAGAAAAATAAAAAAATAAAAAAATAAATTTACCTTCCTCAGGATTCAAAACATTGAAAAGTTTCATGAAAATTTTCATGAAAAATTTCATGCAAATTTGCAAATTTTAAATTCACAAAAAAAAAATCATGAAAAATACCAACACTAATCATCATACATTCATCCATCCCCATTACCCCAGTTAACAGTATCAAATATACACAAAATGTTTTGGAACATAATGAGTGCTATAATTCCCGGCACTAACTGGTCAACCTCCCTGACCACATCTATCACATCAAGGTTCAACGACCCCCACCCCCAACCCCCGGGCTCAACGAGGTGGGGTGAGGGGATTATACATGGTGATTCGATTACAGCGGTGATATTGAAGCATAACTTCGTCTCCCCTCGTGATATTTACATATTATGACAGAGCGGGAGACGGGGTTGTAACTTGGTCAGCTGGAGGATCTCAAACTCTCATCTGACATGTGAGAATATTCTTAATTCTTGAACTTTTAAATTCCCATTTCTGATGGAATTCGATTCCATGCAATGTTAATCCTTATGGCCGTGACCGGATTCCATCAGAATGGAATTGGGAAAACGATCTAGAATAGCCCTCCTGGGGACCGCTGTAGAAACTGATGGCTGCGTCAAATTTTCCCAAAAAGCGGACATTATAAGGCTCATTATTTACTCCACTGTTATGCAACTTTGCAAGGTGGTTTTGATACACATTTTCTGGGAATCCTATTGAGAAATTTTAAGTATACTTGAAATGAAAAAAGTGTTTTATCATATTTTTAAGTATGAATTATTTTTTTCCTTTAAATATATCTTACATTTTCTTAATAATATTGCTGGAAAATAGGTATTAAAACTACCCTGGCGCTTCTAATTCCCCCTGGAGTTGGACAAACCGCAAACATGTTGACAAACAAGTGAATATTCGCGTTTTCGGGCTGACCAGATGGCAGCACTTTCCAGTCGGCTTTAACCACCATGACACTTAAGTGTCATGCGTAGTGACGCACATTGGTTTGTTGACGTTGTTTGGTGTCATGGCGTCATGGCGGAATCGAAGTGTCAGTGAAGGTGTAATAACTTGTGAGTTGTGTTGTTTACGTTATTATTTTGTTATTACTTCATTTTTTCATTTCCACCAGATTCCTTACCAAACTTGTGGTTCATTTCCGAAGTTAATAAATACTGCCTTTCTGATCAAAATGACATTGATAACATCAATAAAATTGGCTGCCGAAACGAAAACGATTGCGTCTTTAGCACTACTTTCTCACACTTGAGTGTGCCCCCTTTGCTCTAAAACGCGAATAGTCCTTGGTTTACAACATCAATAATTTCATAATGAGCAGGAACCGTCATTCAATACAATGATATCTATACATCTAGTGGATTTGATTCGAATTTATATTTGTTGACGATGTAAATAAAAAAATACCTTTTGAGAAAAAAACGGCGAGGATTTAAACAATTCGAGAAAACAACGACAGCACACCTATGGTGGTAAATTTAGTAAATTTGCAGTCAATTTATAACCAAATTTAAATTTCATTGTTTACATTTTTTCACTGTCAAAACAAATAAGAGAATCTATAAACTTTCCAATAACCCTCTTGCCAGAAGTGGCACGATCACGTATCGCTTATCCATGACAAAAGCCAACTCACCCAGTTGTCCATCTCCTCCTTCCGCTTGACCAGTCTCTCCTGGAGCTTCTGGCCGACTCCGCCAGGCGCCGCGAACTGCTTGACGATGATGCGCGTCTTCTCGTACTGCTGCTCCGTGGTGAGCGGCTTGACAGTGGCGAGGTAACGCTCCAGGGTCTGATCCAGTGGCGGCACGGGCAGCTTCGGCAGGGGGGCGCACTGGAACACGCAAGCAATATTTCTTACTCTTTGGATACGTGCTATTTTTGTTAACGCGATTTGAGCGATACCACGTGACTAAAAGTATAAATCACGATATTGTCCAAAGTACTGCACTCAAAGAGTCGGGAGGGAATTTTTCTCATTCAGTAAGTGAATCTACAACTCACTGTATCTTTTTTAACACATTATTGTTGTAGGTACCGTGAAATTTTGACTTTTTTTATTTTTGAAAATAATCATATTTATTTTTGTCACGATTTAAGCCCCACCTTTCACACTACAGACTTCCACGAGGTCTCATTTTGTTCACAAAGAATGGGCGGATGGGCTGACTAAGCCCAAATTTCGATAACTTTATTCCTACTGCAACTCTAGCTCCTACTAAATAAGTAATATTTGACTCTAAAATCCGGTACGTTATATATTTTTTATACAAAAATTTAAAGAAAAAATTAGAAAAAGGGATTAGTCAGCCCATAACTAAATATCTGATGAATATTCCCTCCAAGTTTCATGTAATTCAGATATGCGGGTTTGTCTATACGATGTCAGTTGTAACGTGCATTTTACACATTTGACAACGTCCCGGGTTTTTTGTGGAGTCCAAAAACGACTAATGTCACTTGATATCATATGTTACCAGCTCCCTCTTACGAAATATGAAGAAAATTAATATTGATTTTTTTCGGTCGAATCGCATTAATATTTAAACTTTAAATAGGTTAATTATAGATAAAGTACTACATTTCCTTTCTGGCCCACAAGTCTATAGTATTTATATTACAAATTGCGCTAGGTAGGTAAGTATTTATTTTAATTTTTTAAATATTAGTTTTGACTTGTCCCAATTTTTCAATTTCCACCAAAAAGTAAAACAAAAATTAGAAGATGCAGCGCAGGTTCCGAAAATGGTTGAATTTTATTATGGAATTTAGTGCATTTTAAAGCAATTTAATCACACATTTTGCTCGATTTGATCATCTTTAAATTATTTGAATTACCTACCTATTCTATTTTCATTACTATCGATTATTGATTTTTTCCTTTTATGGTATATTTACCATATTTACTTTTGAGCTGGTAGTGGGGCACTTGTGTTACGGGGCATGCCCTATTCTCACTATACCAGCGAAACACTATGCAATAGTAGTTGTTTAAAAAAATAAATAACAATAATTAATATTAATAATTTATTCGATCCAAATTTTCAGCCCAATACTATACTTAACTTACTTCATTTCTTAATATAGATGGGGTGTCTGACTATCCCCCCCCCCCCTCATCCTACGCCCTGAGTCTTTTGTATACGCGCTGTGTAGTTTTTGGCAACATTTTATTAAAAATATCCAAATGGACAGCACATCATTTATATAATAATGTAGAGCTTGATTCTCGATCCGTTATACATCCACTCCTATTGGCTACTGCCATTATTAATTGTACAGTTTCCATCATAGTTTTGCGTTGTTTTTCTATAACCATACGTGTTGACCACATTCTTGCTGGAAAACTGTTCAACGTTAATCTCAATTATACTAAAACACATGAATCAAGTTTGTCGGACAAATACTGTGATGTATTTGCTATCCAGGCAGCCGGGACAAGCAGTTATTTGCTCTGCAAACAATGCAGTGTTGTAGCAGAGCTGCACGGTGTAAATATAGCAGATTCCAGCAGAGATTTGTTCTCATTTGCAGCTGGGTTTCCCTGCAGATTTATTTGTAATATAAACATTGTGATTTGAATTGGTTAGGAAAACAGGAATTGAATTTTTAATCGAAGTCTCATATCAAGATTTGAGGCACCTACAGAATCAGATGTGTTTTATTTCACTACTTTCACTTATTTCAATTATTATTTCTTTTGATTGGTTTCAAACAATGATCCGTGTATTCCAGACTTATTAATAAAGCAAGGGATAATATTCGATGAAGTAGTGTTTCTTTGGATTCGTAAACTTTACTGAAGATTTAGTGTAATTTATTAATTTATGTGATATCAGTTAGTTTCAAATTTAGATTAAGAAATCAACGCCACAATGAAAAGATCATTTTATGTGTGCGTGTTTTATATTGAAAGTTGCCAAACTTTGCCAAACTGCATTAACTGCATTTAGTTTCACTCTCAAAAATATTTTAAAAAAAATTAAATAGTGCGTTCAGTATGTTGTCCTTATTCATGAAGATGTATTTGTGTTTAATGTTTAATTTCACAATTATGTATTGCAGTCAGACACACAAGATAATTACAAAAATAAAACTTTACTGTTCTCTCGCATTAAAAAAACACATCCAATCCAATTCATAGTTAGTCATACATATTCACTTAAATCAATATAATCAAAGAGTATTCATTTGTTCATAAAGCTCAGTACTTGATTAAAAAAATAGATTTGTAGCATTTCCTCGGGGAATTCAATTTCCATTCTCGTAATTAAAACTCAATTTCTATTCACTGTAGCGTTTCAATTAGCTATCACATTAGTTTAACATTTAGTTTAGTATTGTAATCAAATCAAGCAACTCGCTGCATGCAGCTTGAAGTGATTATCCTGCAAGTTCCCTGCAAGTTGCAGTAACTCGATCCACGCCGTGGGTCTCTAGATTACGCCAATTACACCAATTACACCAGCAACTCCGGTGCTCTAATGACACTGCAGATATAGAGTTTCAAGCAGACTTCACGTAATGATAGGAGTTGGTTGGTTGTAATTCACTAATTAGTTACATCATGTTGGTCTCATAGCTGACGGATACCTGCCTGGATTTTCAAGAAAAAATCATTATAAACCCCACCGTAGTTAATTATAAAAAACATGTACACTCCCCCAAATAATAAACGGTACTTGGTACAAAACGTATTGGCTGCTGAGCCGGTTCCTTGACAATCAATCCTTGTTATTATCAATGAAATCAGAGCTCACCTAAAAGAGTTAGATAATGCGTTAGCACTGACTTCATGGGATGATACCATCAAACCTTAATAAGTCAATTCATTTTCTTTCGAGTACCGTTTATTATTTGGGGGAGTGAACCTCTTCCTTGCTAATATTTACTAGGAAAACGCTCTGAGTAACGCGTTGATGAGCGAGCACGGATAACGCGCAACACCTCGAACCGAAATTATGTTTATCGAAAATGTCCTTAAAAGCCAATAATTCTTGAATTTCGTCACAGATTTGTATGAAAATCTCCAACAATTCCTAAAATATTGGTCCCAATAACCACGCAAAGTTTTAAGTTGATCGATTGAACCTTTATGATTGAACGATTCCTTGTTAATTTCCAAAAATCACAGGATCTCGTTCAAAAAAATGTTAAACGGTCATATCAGTTTCATAATACGTTTGAAAGTTTCTGCTCTAACAACTTTGAAGTGAAGATTCAAAGATTCCGTGAAATATGAAATTCGAGAAATATGATAGCCAACACGCAAAATATCCTTAAACTGTCGATAACTTTTGAATTTAAACACAGTTTAGTCTGAAAATTGTCAAAAATACAGATAATGTTGGACCTGATGACCATGCAAATTTTTAAGTTGATCGGTCAAACGGTTCTGGTTAAAATTTCAAAAGGCACATGAAATATTTTTTTAAATTTTAACCAATGGGAGGATTTGGCTGAAAATTTGTAAAATAAGAGACAATGTTGGTGTTAATGACCATGCAAAATATAAGGTCGATCACATTTGTAGAAGTCCATTTTCATTTTTCGGCCTATCAGGAGATGTTTATTTAAATTTCAACCAATGAATGGATTTCAAAAAAATTAGGGTCTGCAAACAGAGAAGGTTGGTTTTACATGTGTGCAAAATTTCAGATCGATCGGTGAAACGGTGCGACCTGTGTATCGGCTATTAGCAGCCAAAAAAAAAAAAAAAAACAGAGGTCCGTGCCAAAGGAGCCAAAAGGAGACGCTCGCTTCGCTCGCTCAATAAAACATTTAGATTATCTCGATTCAATTTATTGACATATTGCGATTTTAAACTATGCCGCACATTTATTCTGTTTTAATCAAATTAGAGACAGTAATTTTGTTATCTAACTTATTTTTTTAATTTTTTTATTTATTTCATACATCATTTTATTCCTATCACACAGTATACATGAAAAACGATCAAAGAACAATTCCCTCAATTAAATAATAAATAAATACATGTAGGTGATGTGATGGGAAGCCCACGTAGAGAATCTCTGAGGGCTGACCCAGTTAAAGATAAACAGGCAAAAAATGTTTCAAGATGGCTGAATTATTGTAATACTGAAAAGTGAAAAACACATGAAAATTACTAGATACTAAAGAATGGGAATACAAAGAATAATTGTAGACAAACTGATGTGAAAGACTAATGTTCTAGATTGCGCAATCTACTTATCAATAAATTACGTTCTTACAAAAATTCCTACCTGAGGCAAAAATCCAGGATTTAACTTCGAATTTAAATTTAACTGCATTTTTTAAATTCCTAATTTCAAGTGGGAGTTTGTTGAAGAAGCGAGGACCTAAAAAGTCAAGATGTTGTTGTCCTTTCTGTTTAAATCTTTTCGGCATATCCAACATAAATTGATCTGAGTTTCTCGTGTTTACTGAGGATAACCATGAATTAGACTTTTTAAAATGTTGAATGATCTTATGAATGTGTAATAAAACGGTCTGAACATATAATTGTTTTAAGTCCAGTACTTTTGAGTCTTCAAAAATTCAAAAACTGTTTTATTCCGAAGGCAAGTCATTACGGCGTTTTTAGCCGAGTGTTTGCTTTAATGTCATTTCCATGGTACTTTTGTTTCATTAAAAATATTATTTATAGCCGCAGGTACAACCGCATGTAGCCGCAGCTATTTATATGCTTTGTGTCTGCTGCGAAAGAGCTTATCAACTCCGAATACCGTTGTTTGTCAAGAGATGTGTGAACATGTGAGTAATGAGGTAACAAAGAAATCGCGGTTCTGATCCAAGTCTTAATATCCAAATCTTTTCACCATTTTCAAGCACAGTGGATTTCTTTATTTCCTTTCTAATTTGTACAATTAGGTAAAGCTTACAGTTTTCTGTTTCGGTTATAAATTATAGTTATTTGTATTTAATTTCAAATGTAATTAAGTAATTACATTTTAATTTTCCCATTTTAAAAGCAATTATGAAAATTTGTGTTAGGTACGTGGTCAACTTTTTGGATGACTTGTGTCGGTCATCATCAAGCCAACAGGCCCCCATAGTTGTAACATTTCTAATCCTATGGGTTCTGAAAGCTTTCATGATAATGTAAGTTTATCATTTCCCACAGACTATACCAAAGATAGTATTTTTAAATATCTTGATCTACACTCTGGTTTAAAAGAAAAGTTTTTGGAATGAAAATTAGCTTAATTAAGGTGCTGCAAGCGCGAGCGATTGTGCCGCTTGTTGCTGGCACTTTTTTGGATACGATTGGAGACAAAAAGGGTTGATGAAATGATTTGAAATTTTAATCATGATATAAAAGACAAACTTAGGGTTATCACTTGGTACATTTTTAATTTTTTGCTTCATCAATAATTAGTAATAATTTGTTGAATTTGGTGAAAAATGGTATATTTTCTTGTCTCGCTGGGTGCCGCATGAAATTAAATTTAAAACTGTGCCAAGTTTGTCTTTTATTTAATCATGATTAAAATTTGAGATCAATTGGTTTACGGGTTTGGTCTCCAATCGTATCGGAAATTTCATAGTTTTGCGCGGTTTTGTTGAATAAACGGCGCCTAATTAACAATGCAAGAAGCAAAAATTAAATAGTGCTACTTTCAGACTGATCATGTCAACATCCTATCAAAGTTACACCAATTTTTGAAACAATTTTTCTCTCTCAATTTTTGAAAACGGCCGAGCGCTTGCATCACCTAAGTGTAGCAAACGGGTTTGCATTAATCCCTGTGAAACGTCTAGTCATTCACATGCAACCCGATCAATAAACTAATCCCGATATGCTGAGTAAGCAGAGAGCTCTGAACCCACTTGCACCTTAAGCACCCTCAAGGTAGCAGCACGTGGCATGTATTGTTTACGCAAGCACACTGCCACTGACAAGTGCCTTTGTACACATTTCAATAACTTTCAATTATTGTTAGGTGGTTGGGAGAGGGGAGACTGACAGCCTTTATAAGAATCTTATTATAAGGCAGGAGTTTCGTATTGATTGGATTTGTTGGAAAGAGTTTCCAAGGGGTTTGCTGGGCTTTTTGCTAGGACAGAAAATCAATATCGTGGTTGGCTGTAAACATTTATCTAATGAACTACCTCTAGAATTTATTTTTAACACAAATATCAATAATATGTTGATTCATATCTTTTAACAATCAATAGTTAAGAATAATAAAATATACACAATGGATGTGTTAAAATTAAAAGGTATTGACACAAAACGCGTATGTGAAAATCAGGAACAACGAAAGAACTAAAACAGACAGTTAATTTTTTTCCAACTTCCCTGAAACGTTAATTTTTTGAGTATGAAAATACTTAAAAGTGTGAGTATAAAAATAACAAAATGTTCAGTTTCATAAAATAAATATGTCAGTGAGTGTTAAGCATGCAACTATCACATTTTACAAGCAATTTATCTTCGAATTGTATAAAAGTGACGCTCATCAGTCATCCCCTGTACCACTCATTTTCAAATCCCAAAGTGACCTACTGTATTTAAAATCTTTGGTGTTTAAGTTTTATGTCCTCATAACATCGATATATGAAGTGCATGTTCAATCCTCCATAACAAAATTCTTGTAAATTTTCTCGAAACCTTTGGTTGATACTGAAATGAGAAAACTAGAAAAATGTTACAATTTTGTGTTGGTCCATTTATATATTTTAAATGTACCATAAATAAATATCACTGAATGTTTTCATCTATTTTATACAAGGAGCTTTACTGCAGCTTTTTTTTTATGAATATGCGACTTAAAGTAAACATAACCCGAAGTAATTGGCCCCACTGTAACCTCCGCCCTAACCCTGTCAAGCAAGCTGCACACTTGATCTAAGTCAAGAGGAGGATAATGAGGTTTTTCATTCCTCTTCCCGACAGAAATGCACAACCAGATCCTTGCTAACAACCTCACAGCAACTGCGAGACCAATTTGTAAGAGTGGCAGGAATCATGAGGCCGTTCAGACTCCTCAAGCAGATTACCACAATACTTCCTTACAGACCGAGAAGGAAATGAGAGCTTTTTAAAGTAAACACAACGAATATTCTAAGTATGTTTTTTACAAATCTGTTGTCGTGGTATAAACTGACGATACCTTTAAAATTGGTTATGGAGAATTTAAACAAGCTGAGTAAGGAATAATGTTTTTAAGACACTTTGATAAATATAATCAGAATCTCAAGGAATTTCATAGAAGTATGATGATAATACTTTAAATCAGGTGATGTATTTTGAAAGTGTTGACTATAACGACATGACGTGAGTCTATATTAAAACTTTGTTCGGTGTAAATTAGGCAGTATCAATAACAGTATAATTTCCCAGTCACGCTACCTCCAAGTTTATTATTACCTCACTTGAATTGTAAAAGCAGAAACATAAATATATTTTTCTATATTTACAAATTAACTTTCTCTGCTATTCTTTTCTATCCTAGAAAGCCATTAAAATAATCTTCATTCGTCTCCCAAGTTCACAATTCAAACACACACTCAATATTCCTATTTCAAAACAATTACCATATAAAAACCTTCCCAATTATCTCTTCAGATCATCCAACATTTTGCTTGTCGTAAAGTCGAATTGGAACTGTTAATGACCCGCTGATCTCACTTTCAAATCTCCCGCCTTGAGTGACGTCACTGGGATATAATTGGCGGGAGAATTGAAGCTTGAAGCTAGGCGATGCGTGTTGGTTTGTATTTCTTCCACTTGAAAGCCAGGGGGACATCACAGCGTGTTAAGTTGCTGTAATGTATTCATCACGCCCTTAGCGGACCCTACAGGGCTTTGAGGGGTGTTTTTATAATCTCTTCCCTGCACCTGTAGAGGGTTAGAAGTTTCACTGCTGCTACAAACATCATTAAAATTGTCAATTGATATGGCGACAAATTGGAATGAAATGATGATGAATAACAAAATGTATATGAGGGAGATGCAAAACCTAACATCTTCAAAAAAGTAATATTTGAAGTAGATACGAGATAATAAAGTTTTCAATTCTCCATTCTACTAAAATGTAAAGCGCAAGAAAAGATTATTCCCTTTCTATCGTAGACTGATTTATTGAGCGAGCGACTCCTTTGGCTATTTTGACACGGACCTCTGATTTCTTTCTGTTACTGCCGGTAAAGGTCACAGTTTTTCTTCGGTCGAGCTAAAATCTTGCACACCTACTGACCATTTCTGGGCATTGCATACCCTAATTATTTTGAAATCCTCTGATTTGTTCAAATTTTAAAAAAACATTATTTTGATTGGTTGGTCCGATCAATTTGAAATTTTGTCAAGTCATTGCTACCAACAATGTCTCAAATCCTACAAAGTTTCAGCAAAATCCTCCAATTCGTTTAAAATTAAAATGTTCTGATTTAGTTCATAAGTGAAATCAAAATCCAAACAATTGCAGTTGATCAAGGTGCGGCGCATTTGCTATTAGATCGGTCAGTTTTGATAGCAATTTCAAAACAAGATTATTAAGAAGATTTTAGGTTCTTGATTTAACTGGCTTATATGTGTTAATAAATAATGTTTCTGTCTTGATGAACCTCAAAATTTAGTTTAATTGGAAGTTCAACCCATAAGAAAACATTTTTCTTTTCAACCTGAAATAAGAATTTCTTCAAAAACTACAATGCAAGGCAGGTTGATGAGCTTGTTTATAAGCAAAATTTCAGCTCGTTCTGAGAAACGGTGTGGTAAAAAAAAGCACGGTGGATAAAAGTAACAAAATAAGAAGCGCGCATCAAATTGTATGAATTCTGGTTCTCCCTGCAGAGTGTCGCCACCTATCGACCACCCCACGAACTACATCGCCCCGTGGCGCCATCCCTCGGCCACCTCACGAACCACGTCGCCACTGACCCCGTTACAATGTCACGTGATCGATATCTATTTGATTACCTACTTTAGGTCTTGTCGGAGGGGCCTGGTGGAGGGGGGGGGATGTAATTAGTAGAGACGACTGTGTTCTGTCAGAAGAGGGGAGGGGAGATTAGATTAACCCAAGATAAGACAACTTGTATCGCGGAATTGTAATTGTATAATTGTACATGGCACCTTCATTGTGCGGTGTCGGAATTTAGATAACGTGTTTTTGTATCTGTGATTAACGACGCACGGTTTTAACGTGGCTATATATTGATCCTGTATCTGACACCATTTGTAGTGAGATATTATTTATAATGCTATTTCCATTCGTACTGAAATTGGTAAAGACATTTCGCGATAAATAATTGTATCAACATTATAGTACTTGGTAAGAATCGTCAATTACTACGAAGTTCCCCAAATTAAATGTTCACTTGGCCAAAGTAATTCCTAACAAACGGACTTGTTATAAAGATTTGATGGCATCATCTGATAAAGTCTGTGCTAACGCGTTATCTAACTCTAGTAGGTGAGCTCTGATTTCATTGATAATAACAAGCATTGATTGAATTGGAACCTAACCACCATCCAATCTGTTTCGTTCAAATACCGTTTTTACTTTAGCTAATGTACATAATATTTATTTGGTTCTAAATGTAATGTTTATTTATGGCTTTTAAATGAATTAATTTTAATGGACCGTAACGCTTTTGAAAAATAATTTGTTTGTATTTAGTTCCGTACTTTTGGTACGAAAAGGTAAACATTATAGGTAAATATTTCCCAAATACCGTTTGCGTTGTGAACCATTCAAGGAATGCAATACGTGAGTATTATTAATATTTAGTATTATTATAACGTTCTTGAATTTTGAAGTAATTTATGGTTTGTGTGATTGCTTTCCTTGTCACATAAAATGTAAAATTTTATTGCAAGATTAAACATCTCATCATAAATAAATAAAGAAATGATTAAATCTGAAAAATAGATTTTCCACGAGTGGGTACTGCAGCGATTTTGCTGCTTTTTGTAGACACTTTTTGCGATACGATTGGAGACGAAATGGGTAGACCAAATTATTTGAAATTTTAATCGTAATTAGATAAAAGACAAACTTAGGGTTATCCCTTGGTAAATTTTTAATTTTTTGTTTCGTTAATTAGTAATAAAAAGTGGATTTTTAGTGAAAAATTTGCTATTTTCTTGTCTCCCTGGATACCGTATAAAATTAAATTTCAAAAATGTGCCAAGTGATAACCCTAAGTTTGTCTTTCATCTAATCAACTTTAGGTCAACTAAAGAAAACTACGCTAATTATTTTTCATTTTTTTCGTAATTTGAAAGGTAAAATGGTTATGACGATATTTAGAACATCTAAAATGTTTACTTTGGAATTCTACTTGACAACAAGTGAACAACTCTTTGCTAAACGTGCTCGAAGTTATCCTGTTAAAGCGTTGCGCATCTTGAAGCTTGTAATTTGTACATCTCGCTGAGAAGAAGGATGAGGGAGGCTGCAGTTTAATCTCCTTGCAGCATCCCTAGGGACGAGTTACTGGAGTTAATTGCAAAACATCTGCCACCAGAACGATGCGGATGAGAGCAGAGGGTTTGAGCGTTCTGATCAGCAGTGTCAGCAGTCAGTAGTCAGCAGTGTCAGAAGTGTCAGCAGTGTCAGAAGTAGTGCATTGCAAAAGATGAAAGAGTTGATAACATGCGGGAAGACTTTTGTACATTAATTCGTTATTTTCTTATTTTCAATGAAAACGTAAATATTTTTCAGTGAGATTAAAAATGTATCTTCTATAAACAATTTGCTATATTGCATTTGATAAACGCATGTATTTACAATTTACACAGAGATAGCGAACTAAAAAAATTTCTGTTGAAGTTTGTTTGCACCTCTTCAGATCACAACAAACACAAAAACTGCAATATTTTTAAATCAACTTTCCCAAAAATTACCGTTTTTTTGTAATTTTGTCCTATACAAGGTGCATAGTCTAAATAAACGTCAGCAATAAAACCAAGTCCTTATCTGAATCAAATGAAACATTGCTGAACTATTAATTTACACCCTTTTTTGGATGTGTTAATTTTATAAGAATTTTATTTTGAAGATAATTTAGAACATATAATTTTATGAAAATGTTCTTAATTTGTGTTTAATTTTTTTTCATCTTTCAAAAAAACATATGTTTGAAAACTACTACTGATAGAAATGTTATAGGATGATAGACTTGAACAACGATAACGTGCCTGAAGAGAGAAAATCGTCAAAGCACATCATCATGCGAAATGGAATTTAATTTCAAATTGGCATGCTTTGACCTTTGTGAAAGCCATTAAATTTAATGAATAACAACAACACAAAATAATAATTAATGTAGTTATTATACTAAATAATACATGCTATTGACATTGTTCATCAGTTACAAAGCATCAAAATAGAATAAATACACATTCAACAAACGGGTTCAAATTCAAAGGCAATAGATACCGCGAATAATGCAAATAAATAATAAATCCTCAATTATTTGGTCCCCACTAAAAATTACATAATATTTATGATTTAAGTAAACATAAGAGTATGATATAACACGATTTACAAACGTTTTATTACTTACTTATAACTATTAAGTATTATGAATTGCAAATCCCCCCCATTGATATTCATAATCATTATCTTTCATGTTTTCATTGCTTTGATCGCTTTTTAAAAGAACCTAATAAAATTGTATAGAACGCAAAAATAGGGTTCTAGAATTACGAAATTAATACTGTTTGTGGCATTTGAAAATGTACCAAAAATAATTTACCATTTCAATTTTAGTTGTTCAAACAAAAGGTCTGAAATCCCTCCATCCTTTTGACTTAGGTTTACCTTGGTTTCCCTTAGTCAAGAGATAAACTGTAGATAATGTTTCTACTAATAGGCCACGACCGCCTCCTTCCCACCTCCCATCATTACCTATTCTTTTCATCCCACTATTTCATAACGATAATACCTTATTTAGGAAATAGTTTGACGATGAATGACCAAAAAACAAAAAACAAGATAAACAAAATATTTACTTTAAAAATTATATCTTCACCTAGACACTCTATAACAGGGGTCGGCAACCTGCGGCTCCTTGGTGGTTCTTGAATGGCTCTTTATCATTTAAAAATAGAGATCTGGAATCGAAAAATCAGAAAATTTGAAAAAAATACGCCCTGCGGGGCAACAATTGGAATATTGTTTGATTCAGTTTGTTTAATTTAGAGTTCCAGAATCACTTTTAAATTGTTGATATTCTAAAAAAAACGCCCTGCAGGGGGGGGGGGGCCAAAAACTTTTGGGCTTCGTCAAAATATGAAAGTACATAATTCAAATTATTATTTTCGGTGTGTAAGGTATATTTGATTGCCTCTACAGCGGCTCCCATTTTTATCTAATTTATTAAATTTTTAGAAAATTGGCTCCTTCACCAAAAAAGGTTGCCGGCCCTGCTCTATAACCTCAACCTTCACTCGCCTCTTTCCCTGCTTCCACTATACCTCTCTCAGACACTCTAACCTTACCTGCAATCTCCATTGTCTCTTACCAGCGAGCTTGCGTCACGCACGTCACGCAGCGTCACGACACGCACCAAGTCACGCAGGATCTTGCGTAGCACGCGTCTCACGAACCACATCGCTCTCACTCTCTCACTCTCACGGTCTTTCTCACGGGAGGGAGTGAGACAACAACACTGTCCGATCAAACAGCTGTTCCACACAATCTCCAGACACAAATCACCTTATAGACTATTTAAATATCGTCAAAAACAGTTCATGTATTGACCTTTTAACCTAAATGTCATCTACATTATTGATTTTCTGGGACATAACCCATTTTCACACCAAACTAAGTCAAAACAGTTCTTTTCAGCCACTAAAACAACAATGAACCTATTAAAAATCGTAACAGTTCCGTTATTTATTGACATTTACGACCTAGAACGCGTGCGAAAATTGATTTTCCTATTTCTAACCCTGTTTACCCCATCTTGTGTACAAACAACACGTCCCATAACCTATGATATCACTTCTTATCGTGGAAAGCACCAATAAACACTCGCTATTTACACACGACGTGGTGCCAGAGTCACGTGGCAGGGTTATTAACGACGCACAAGCGATATACGAATGTACGGACGTCTGTGCGATGACGTCGACGGCGTCGGGACGCTGTAGGCTGGATAGGCGTCGCGGTGGTATTGATTATGAGGGAGAGAGAGAGAGAGAGAGAGAGAGAGAGAGAGAGAGAGAGAGAGAGAGAGAGAGAGAGAGAGAGAGAGAGAGAGAGTGAGTGAGGGAGAGGGTTGGTTGATGGGATACCTGAGACAAGGGTGGTATACTGTTGGACAGGGTAGTTCTGGCGGCGGATGAAGGTGGATGATGAGTTAATAAAGCTGGGATAAATTTCTTGGAATGTTATTTTTTAGGATAAAATTATCGAATTTTAGGTCATTTTATTTTAGGAATTGTCGAGTTTTGCCCTCGCATGATTTAGCTTAGTTTGCAGGAATGTAAATTATAATAACAAAGAAATGATTGTGATTTTTAAAGCTAGCTTTGAGAGCGTTACAAATTTCAATGGTGCACTTGCCACACTTCGTTTGTATTTTTAGTTTTCTGTTTGTAAATTATTAATATAATTTATAATTTATAATTAACTACTATAGAGACTTTTTTATCCCATACAATGTGGCAGATGTGAACAGTTAAAATCTAGTTTTGTATCACATTTTGTCTAAATCAGTTTCTAATGGTCTAAAACATCGGCTTTTCGTGATCCTTTTGCAGCTATAAATAGGAAATTTCAGGAAAGTTTAAATTATCAAAATTTTCAGAGATAGCTTTGCTTTTCTTGTAGGATTAATCATTTTCAGGAATACTGAGTCGACTACTAATATTAAATTGGAATGCATTCATGGCATGTAAAATTGTCATAGAAATTCCATATTATTCTTGAAAAGTTTTGTATTGCACCATATTTCCCCTCAAAAAAGTAACAATTGATTCTTTCAATGAATATGTTAAACATTTTGGTTAATAATTATCTATGTTTGAAATAACTATTTCTTCTAATATTTAAAAATGAACTGGAATAAGATCTCACGAACTCCCCTTATTGTCTACATTACAAGAATAAAGAAAGCTGACAATCTAAAAGTAAACACATCCCACAGACGAAATTCTGTAATATGATCCACACTAAAGAACGATAAAGAGCGAAAGGTGTTAACAACAAAGAGAACTGGTGATTGTGGAACAAAGAAAGCCATATCTCACTCCACCCCAACCTAGGGGTTGCGACAAGGAGGGGATGACAATGATAAATACTGCTCTAGCGCTGGGTGTCTGTATTGTGCAGCACCTGCTAGATGGGAAGACATTCCCACACATCCACATAATACGATGTGATATGCTTTCAGAAGATAGGGTGACATGGAGGACTTGGTTCGATGCCGAGTAGGTCGGTGTCACACACGTTCTTCATTGCGGAGATGATTTGACAAGATGTGGAATTTGAAACGTGATTGTGGCTGATGGCAATGTTATGCTAGTGTTAAACGTGGCGTTGGACAAACTACTCCACTCAAATGGTTGTGAGGGTATTTTACTCATTCTAGAAATAATTCGACAACTCATGTGAACATTTTCACATCTGATATTTTAGTTTGTTAACTTGTTAATATTGATCAATTATTATAGAATACTAGAATTTGAGTATAATTACTTGTTTCTTTTTATCCCAGTATTTAAACTTAATATATTAAGAAATACGTGAAAACGATTTACTTTCGGGTTATAATTGGAATTTTCGTCCAGTAAATGATTGTCCCTAGGTTTAATTCTCTACATCATGTCACTAAGTGATATGTGTAACATGGTACTAAAATGATTTTCCAAATATTTGTTGCTATTTGTAATTTTGAGAATTATGTTTATTCTGTAATTGTTACATTATTATTTCTAAAATTTTCGTCGAGCTGTGTTATTCCATTAATAATGTCGCTAGGTAAATCATGTAATTTATTCTCACAATTTGTCAATTTCTAAATAAATCGCTATTTGTAAGTTGGTACCTATGTAAATAATTATCACCATGTATAATTCTGTAAACTTTGTCCCTCAGATTAATTCTGTAAATTATTATCACCACGTGTAATTCTGTAAATTATTATCACCACGTGTAATTCTGTAAATGATGTCGACAAGTATAATTCTGTAAGTGATGTCGACACGAGTAATTCTGTAACTGCTTATCACTACGGGTAACACTGAGTGATGTATTTATCGATAGACATCACAGGGAGTGACGCGCCTACAAAGTGATCGGGTGTACGAGGGGGATAGGGGAGGGGGGAGGGGGTAAGAGAGGGGTAATTTGTCACTTGTCTCTTCGGTTCACCCCGACATTGTTTATACCACGTCGTCTGCTGGGGAACAATGATCGTAGTCACAGCTCTATCGGATTACAAGTGGTGGCATATGCTGGATTTACATTTAGCTTAGCAAACGGTTCTATACGAGAAGATGATGGCACAGATTTTGTTCAATACATTTAAAAAATCATCGTCTTACTTAATTCTTCTTTTTGAAATATTTGATTGTATAACCATTTGTGCCACCATTTGTAGTGAGATCGTAATTTTGAATTCACATGGTATATTGCAATTTATTTTTGTACTTATTTTTATAACAATACACATTTTAATTATTTTATTTGTATTAGTTGCCTACACTACGAATAAAGTTTGCGTTTACATGAATATATGTAAGACTTTGAACCCAACTTGCAACAAATGAATGTAACACAATATTTTAACTGAAATTCTTCTGGTTTATTGTTGTTTTCCTACAACAACAATAATATCACACAACACTACACATAATACAGCAACTATGTTATTAAATAAATGTTAACACTCAGTTGCTCCTTAGTTCTAATTTGCTTAATAACGTTTAGAATTTTGCGCAACATCTTCCTGTTTCTTCCTCAATCATAAGTAATGAATTACGACATGGCTCGTGTTCAAACTTCTAACAAGAATCGTAAACCAGCCATTTGAGTTTGTTTGTGAGCTGTTATGTTATGATTAAACCTCCAATTAACCGATAATTAAAACTATTGTGTTACAAAACTCCTGCGATCTATATCTTAATTTGTACAGATTTCTCGCCCCGAATGACATTTTCTTTATTTCCTCTGGTCCACCGCTTCATCTCGTGCTGCAACGAGTCTTGTCACCGATTGGAAGCTGGAGTCGATTGGTTTGGCTGACGGGATGTGAATTGCTGCCAGGAATGAAAGGAACTCGAGGTGGTTATGTCGCCGTTTAATTTGTCCCGAATTGGAGCTTTCCTCCCTCGCTGTGACAAGTCTCCGTCGACTAAGATCCCCTCTGGAACCCACGATCGTACGTCAATTTGTCTATTTAGAGATTCGACGATGAATTGAGTCAAACATCAATGACAAACTTGGAAATGCTCAGAGCTACGTGAAATGAGATAAATTTACGTAATTTTTGAACATGGGAATTTTTTCCCCTGGACCTCAAAAACATTATCTTCTCAATTAACAAATAATTACCCTTGTAAAATCCAGTCACACTCTTAAAATATAAAAAATATACAAAAATTAAAAAATAGTTTAGGTTGTGTACCAGTCAGAAATGTGTTAATATTTGCGGTTTTTTAAATGAACTTCTTCTGAGACCTATTTAGCTACATTGTCCATATTGAACACTCTTACAGCATCACATATTCACACATCCTAAATCCAATTTCTCAAATAAAACCTTTCATAGAACCAGAGGGCTATCAAAAAAATATCCATCTAATATGGTAAATTCCGGTAAAAAGCCAGGTATATAAATTGATTGTATTTTGTGATTTAATTTTCTTCGACATATTCTATTCAAAGTTTGTTTTAGTCTAATGATGGAAACATAGCATCCTAATTGTCCGTAATTTTCCTTTACTTGAACCGAGGACTATCTGGTGTCCGCTACTTGATCTTTCTTCTCGAGACGGTTTGGTGTCCGCCACTTGAACCAAAGGACGATCTGGTGTCCGCTACTTGATCCTTCTTCTCGAGACGATCTGGTGTCCGCCACTTGAACCTCCTCGACCTCGGGTGTGTTTGTTTTCTCTGAGACTTTGTCTTTGTGACAGGAGACACCGGCTTCTTCTGGAGGAGAAACTCAAGATCCTCTCTGGATTCAGATGACACGAGGAGACCTCTTGTTGAGATCTCGCAAGAAGTTGTAATCTCACTTCCAGTTATCAATCACGTCACGAGATTACCATCTTGTCTGAACTAACTTGCGATTGAAATCATGTAAGCTCTGATTGGCTGTGGCAGAGATGTCATAACTTAGTTAATTCTGATAAAATAAGTAGATTGGGTTAACCCCCCCCCCCCCAATCCCCCCCCCCCCTCCACCCCTTAATGGTACATTAATGTAATTGCATTTACGACCATAATGCAAATAATCAACATTTTGATGGTATTTGTCAGTGTTTGGTTTATAAAGTACACTTGTTTTAAAATAATGTATACCCTTTCTTGCTTTCTTGTTTTCAATTCTCTATGAACTCGCTAATACAGTTTCGCATAGGTATTAATTGATTTAAAATATGCAGGATTGAAATAATGCTATAAAATATATTATGAGGAGGAGGAGAAATTTTTATTGTTGTCATCACTGATTTTTCTTTATCTAACAGAATTAGTTCCGTACGTTTTGAAAGACACAATTTTTGCCATAAAACGACGTAACGAAGCAAGCTTAAAAAGAAAGTAATTTTTTAAACTTTTTTCGTCTTCAAGTGCTGTTATTGAACTGTTAATATTGAACTGTGAATATTGAGCTGTTATTCGACTGATGTTATTGAAGCTGATAATTGTTGGAAATGGAATTGTATATTCTTGTGAGTTGTGATAAACTTGTCTTCAACACAAGTCGATGCCACAAATTATAAATAAAATACTTCTAAAGTTTGTTTATAAAATCAAACTACTCAAGATTCTGTGGAAAACTTCGTCTTCATTTATAATTGAGATGGTTTCTTTTTACCATCTCTTTCTCCGTAACATCTTTGTTTGTGATAGCTTAGACCATGTAGATCAAAGCACTTAGATGGGAAGATATAATTAAAATATCAGGTCACTCTTCTTTTGTTTACCGGAGAGGCTGAAATTGAAACCACTCTTTCTAGAGGATGGGAGTTGGATGAGAGGGTTAGGGGAGAAGAAGAGGGTTGGGCTCAGACGTAGAATCATCTACGCAACTTTCAAGTTTTAGTTTTTCTTCGCTTTTCGTTCGCTGTATATTTTTTTAACAAGTCACAGAGAGGTTTTGAATGTTGGTTGAAAAGAAAAGGAACTTCTTTTCTTTGTGTCATGATTTCATTAACTTTAAGGTGATTCAAGCTCGATCGATTTGAACATTTTGCTGACACCTTTTGTGACCGATTGCAAAGAAACGTACGGAATGAATTAATATTTTATTGACATTATGCAAGACATATAGAGTCGTATGTCAATAAATATTTAATAATTCTACGTTTTACAATAGCATTTTAATGAAAATTGGCTATAATATGGCTATCACAAGGACCCTAGAAAAGGATATGTTATAGTAGACTAATAGGAGACTAGGTAGAATTAAAAATAAATAAAACTAACTAGCAAAACATTCATACTGATGAAGGGAACATATTTATATCAGAAAGATACGCTTAAAAAAGATACACCGAAAAAAACACTATACTCTAACACTCTACTATAACACTACACTATACTATACAAGGATATTACAAGTTTGTTATCTTGGGTAGGATTATCTCTAATAATTATCTTGTATTAGATTTCACAGAGTTAATCTGCCGGGAGCTAATATTTGACTTCACATTGAATCCTGATTATAATATATCTACCATAATACAAGTTGTTCAAGTATCATGTAGAGAACCAACTCTCTTACAAAATGAACCACTATAGTCCCTAGACATACACGCATATAAAGTTCACCCGGAAAATCATCAAACCCATAAACAACCCGTGTTAAAAAAGAAGTATGTAAAATAGAGATTATTATTTATGATCGTTGTTATTTTTATTGATATAATCGGCCATCTAGCGCGTCAAGTCTAATTCAAATGAAAAATATTTACAACAATCAGTACTTATAGATAATATTCCACTTTCGTGACTCAGAAGGTTCAGTGGTAAGTGGTCAGTGGCATTTAATTAATTAATTAAATATTTCATTCATTTATTTATGGTGAACCTACTCATATTACAAAAGGGTTTTAATCGTCAGTAAGGAATGTACAATAAAAAACACTGCTTCAAATACTTAGGGTCTGTGAATAAAGGACCTCACGGCTTAAGGGGGGGGGGGGGGGGATTCTGGAGCCATTGAGACATCACGCTTCGATATAGACATCTTAAAGAATTTTAAATTTTAGATGATATGTCGGGACCTTAAATTTCGCTAAAAGCCATACACTTCGATTAATTTGCAGTATAAAAAATTATATTTAGGGCGAGGGGGGTAAAGATAGGTTTTTACCTCCTTTCAGGGGGGAGAGTTTCGTAAAGTGTGACACAATGTGACAATCGTGTGATGGTGAGGGGAGGGGGAGTCAAAATAACCAATTTTTAGCGTGACGTCCTTTATGCATGCTTGAAATAAAGTTCTATTTTCTAAATAGTTTCTGCTATCAATTCTTTTCGGAGATATCTCTGACTATGACGTGAAAATCACCAAATATCTAGATTCATTAAGAGGATGACGTCACCATCAAACTCCGTGGATCAACAAACACCAAGTCTCCTCTCTTGTAAATACTAGGAAAACGCTCTGAGTAACGCGTTGATGAGCGAGCACGGATACGCGCAATACCTCGAACCGAAATTCTGTTTATCGAAAATGTCCTTTAAAGCCAATAATTCTTGAATTTCGTCACAGACTTGTATGAAAATCTCCAACAATTCCTAAAATATTGGTCCCAATAACCACGCAAAGTTTTAAGTTGATCGATTGAACCTTTATGATTGAACGATTCCTTGTTAATTAACAAAAATCACAGGATCTCGTTCATAAAATATTTAAACGGTCATATCAGTTTCATAATAATATACGTTTCAAAGTTTCTGCTCTAACAACCTTGAAGTGAAGATTCGAAGATGCCGTGAAATGTGAAATTCGAGAAATATGACAGAACACGCAAAATATCCGTAAACTGTCAATAACTGTTGAATTTAAACACAGTTTAGTCTGAAAATTGTCAAAAATACAGATAATGTTGGACCCGATGACCATGCAAATTTTTAAGTTGATCGGTCAAACGGTTCTGGTTTAAATTTTAAAAAGCACATGAAATATTTTTTTAAATTTTAACCAATGAGACGATTTGGCTGAAAATTTGTAAAATAAGAGACAATGTTGGTCTTAATGACCATGCAAAATATAAGGTTGATCACATTTGTCGAAGACCATTTTCATTTTTCAGCCTATCAGGAGATGTTTATTTAAATTTTAACCAATTGATAGATTTCAAAAAAAATTGGGTCAGCAAACAGAGAAGGTTGTCTCTACATGTGTGCAAAATTTCAGGTCGATCGATGAAACGGTGCGATTTCAGTTGCTCCATTTAGCAGCCAAAAACAAAAACAAAAAAAAAAAAACAGAGGTCCGTGTCAAACGAGTCAAAAGGAGACGCTCGCTTCGCTCGCTCAAAAAGACGTCACTAAAAAGTAGCACAGAAGTGACAATATCAAAGATGAAGTTTAGGATGGTGCGATAAGATGTGTGAAGTGAAGTATAGCCGGGCTTGAACCCGGGACTCTTCCATTTAGCTCAGTAGGTAGAGTATAATATGACGTATAGAGGTAGAGTAGAAGTAGGTATAAAGCTGCAAGTATCTGATATGAACCCATGGTTCACAGGATATTTTTTCACTGTGCACAATCCTTATAATATTATAGCAAAATACCTAATGGAGATCGTAATCAGTAGGTATAGATAATACATAGCTATAACTTCAAGCTTATAATGCGATCGTCACCACGGTGTGTAGAAACACTTATGGGGGCTCCTTCTGTGTTCTTGTTGTCTTCCGTGCTTTAACCTGCACTGCCCCTGTAACACTGTTCGACCAATTGATCTGAAATTTTGCACGCACACTAATGTCATAAAAGCGGTCCCGTCTTTAGTTTTGAATAAGATTCTGTGATTGGTTGAAAACTACAAATTTAAACCAAATGACCAATCAGCTTCATTTTTTATGGTCTACGGGACCAACATTTTAGGAGAAAATTTTCCAACAAATTCAAGAGAAATTCAAGAGACAATACTCTATTAAAGAAGTATAGGTACCTACTTCAATACTTGTTTTGAAGTATTTGTCTATTTTATTCAAAGAAATTCCAAAGATTTTATCACTGCTCCTTTGACGCGTCAGTTTCAGTGTCTGTAGAGCAGCAACTTTCACACGAATATCAATTCGCATGCATTTCAAATGCTCGCTTATCAACACGTTACTCAGGGCGTTTTCCTAGAACAGAGCATTATCTTATCGTTGTACCTCCTGAAATGTCACCGTGTAATGGAATACACTACTCAGAGTTAGTAGTGAGTTCTGCCACTTGGCGCGCCCTCTCCTGCAGCTTCCGGTGTGCATGGAGGCGGGTGTATTCATGCGCGCACTCATCGCGTGTAACGAAGCTCACTGCAAATGTCCCTCCGCTTGACTGCATATAGTCCCCTCGGCCTCAGAGGACATTTTCATTCGTTTCTATGCGTATGTTCATAGTAGACTCATCAATAGACACTACAATCAAGTTGTTATATTTTTTATAATTTTACTATTTTATAGGAAAATACTATTTAAGTACATTTTTTGAATCTTATTTTTATATCTAATATCCTGCGGTAATGAAGCAGTGGTAGAATTGAGAAAATTTGATTTCATCTGAAGTGAAGAAAGAATACATAGGGTTGCTATTAAACATAATTTCAAAGTCGTGAGATTTGCAATTATTGGACTAAAATATGTATAATTCGTGGTTATTGGTACATAATTGAGTTCTAGCAATTTAAAGTCTAATCAACATTCAAAATATCAATTTAAACGCAACATAGATGCATTCTTTCTTCATTTATCTGTGAAAACCGCATATAAAGATACACACTAGACATTCCTAAGCTTTCCCTCAGCGATTTATATCGACGACTATAAAACACACTTTGTCCTCAGGCCTTTTAAAACTGTCACATTTACGGAACAGATTGGCTGAGTGGTAACGCTCTGAACTTGTAATCCGGAGGCCCGGGTTCGATTCCCGCGACCGTCCTTCCTGACTGGAGGTTTTTCGTGGTATTCCCTCAGTCGACAGGCAAATGCTGGGAAGGTACCCTACTAATAGGCCACGACCGCCTCCTTACCACCTTCCATCCTTACCTACTCTTCACCATCATCTCCCAATCATCATCATAATCATTCATCCGTCGCCATTAGCCTCGCTGCAGAACAGTGCGACGTTAAGCCCCAGACAAAAAAACTATCAGTGAATTACACCATATCAATTATATATGACGTGATTGATAATGATCTTGAATTGATCCTTGATAGAATTTAAGACTTTTAATCCAATGTCAAAGATAACAAATATAACAATATAATTCTGTATTGCAATACACCGAAAACGGCATAAACATTATTTTTTATCAAACAGTGCCAATGAAATTGCCTTTATCTAGCGCAATTGACATGTCTTCGAGAAGAGCATCGCTATTCTTAGTACGAGTATGCAGGAAGAGAAGATTGAGGAGCAGACATTCTGAAGAGAAGAGAAGACGACCCTCGAGTGCATCAATTACAGGTAAGAGCTCCAGCAATGTTAATGACAAAATATCAGCAATCAAAATTACACTTCCTCATTATAAAATCCTATACCTTTTGCATTTACATATCGGTTAATTTTGTTAACGGAGAAACAAATTAGGTAGAGTTCATATGTTCAAATTCGGCATTGTAATCAAGACCAACATTATCAATATTTTACAAATTTACAACCCAATCGGTCAAGTATTAACATACTTTTTGCAAATTTAAGAGTTTACAGATGGTTGTCAAATGAGTTTTTGGGAAAAGTACGTAAGTCCGTACGTCACGATACGACACATGGATCTGTTTTTCAGTTTCCAGAACCAGATTGATTATATGGAGATTGGAAAGTTGAAAAAAAATATATCGAATCGTGAATCGTATTTGGTTGGATATGTTGCACGTATCTGCGCTCGCTCATCAACGCGTTACACTGAGCGTGTTCATAGTTATTTTTGTCACTCAATTAGTGCTATCTAATACACCCGACTCCAGGTAATAGTTAAAGCCTTGCTGTAAGATATTCCATGTCCCGATACAGCTGCTTTAGATATGTTGCCAAATGCACGGGACACCCGATACAGACAGCCGGTTTAGACGATAATCTAACTTCAAACGGTTTCCTAAACATGGATTCAATTTCTCTTATCAAGAATATATTGCAAATACGTCATTGGAACCCGATTATTTCCAGCTCACCTCACAATGGACGCCTTTGTGAAAACCGTCAACGATCTGACCCTGACCGTCGAAGAACTTCAAGAGTCCCGCGACAGCCTGCTCTCTCAGCTCGAGTGTCCGGTGTGTCTGGACACTTGCCAGCCACCCATCTACATGTGTCTTAATGGACACAACATCTGCTCCAGCTGCCAGAAGAAGGTCGAAGAATGTCCAACGTGTCGCTCTCCGGGACAACCGGAGATCAGAAACATCTTCGCAGAGAGAATCAGCGATCAGGTTGCAGTTCCTTGTCCTAACCTTGAGTTCGGCTGCGAGAAGCTGGTACAGAAGTCCCAATTGGAAAGACATTCTCAGGAATGTCGGTATAGTTTCTGTTGTGGGGAATGTACAAAGGTTTTTGACATTCCCAGCTTAAAGAAGCATTACCGTTCTGACCACCCTGATGTATGCCCTCAAGCTAGTAACTATGAGTTTGGAGTTAGTCTTGCCGATAACGGAATGTGGACATCGCGAAATATCTTCTGGGACGATACGTTATTCCTGATTACTGTTCTTCCTGATGCGAAACAGTTTCGGATAATACTCCGTGGCTTCGTGTCCATCAAGGACAGTGGCAAGTACGAGTGCTGGATTGATTTCATATCGGAGGACAGGAAGTACAGATGTGCGTATTCTGCGCCAGTGCACTCGGTGTTCGAAGACGCAACACACAGAGGTTTTGTGCACATCATTCCCGAGAATATTAACAGAATGAAGAGAAGCGATGGTTCCGTTTCGTTCAGGATTCGTATGTGTGAACGTGATACCCACGACTGTTGAACTCACTTCATATCTGGGACGGCAGTTTCAAGTCGTATTCGCTTCTTGTTGGTGCGAAATAGTCCACGGTGGTTAAATATCAAGTGATTATCAGTACTGATAATATTTGCTGAGATCAACAAAGAGATAATTCCGTTGACATTGAGCATTATGTTCAAGAATGTTCAGAACTTATAACTGGCATTAAAATGGAAAACGCAATTAATTGGATATATGCATTCCATTTCTATCTAAATAATATGATTTGTGATAGAGAGATTTGCTATAAGTTAACAGTTTGTGCAACATACATTTCTTTTTATTAAACAACTAGGTACTAATAATTTGTAAATTTCACTGTGGTTTTAATTTTTTGCAATGAAATCAAATTCATGTAGGTAATCATAATCGTTTAATGTATCCTTCTTCATAATTTTTATATTTTGAATTAATTGTGGATCATGCATATAAATAGTAGATGATGTGGCAAGCTTATCAAGTAATCTAGCGTTTAAATTGTATTAAACGTCATAGTTTGTAACAAATACTGCGTATTAAGTTAGGAATCAATTGTTGAGCTGCAGATGTTCAACAACTGCAGAGTCGAACGGAGAACAAGACAAGATTTTACCGCATCAAAACCAGGTTAGATATATAGAAACTAGAGGGACCCGTCATGTAAAACATGACCAATGTGCACCAGTGAGTTATGCGTAAATATAAAACGACAGCAATATTTGTCAGCAGAGTGTGCGTCGTTAATACATTTGACGTCAAGTAAGTCACAAATATTTTGAACAGAAACACTGGTATTGTCAAATATAAAATAAAAAGAGTCTGCAATATTTCGTCGATGCGTTCGATCGACTTTGTCAAGCAAGACTGACGAGTTCCGTTACCACTGCTGCCTTCTCTGCCGTCAGCCCCCCACCATGAGACCCGATGACACCATGATCGGGTCTCATGGTGGGGGGCTGACGGCAGAGAAGGCAGCAGTGGTAACGGAACTCGTCAGTCTTGCTTGACAAAGTCGATCGAACGCATCGACGAAATATTGCAGACTCTTTTTATTTTATATTTGACAATACCAGTGTTTCTGTTCAAAATATTTGTGACTTACTAGTTGGTTCCTGGTATATTATCTTCTTCTTTCTTTTATTAACATTTGACGTCGTTGATGACCCAATCTTAACAGAAAACGTTAAAAAATGAGGAACGAAGAAAAGCAATTTGATCATACCTATTATGGTAAAACAATTTCATATAAGTTTTCAAATTTACACCAGAGTATTCGTACTAAGTAAAAATAAGAAGAAAAACAATGTATGCACCGTAAAAAAAAATATATATTTCATTCCCCACCAATGGACTGCCACCTTGACGTGGTGGTGGGGCTTAAGGGGCCGGCTCACATACGAGTTGGCCCCAACCAAGTGCAGTCCAGGGTCGACCTAGTCCCATGCCCTCCCCAAATTCGCGGGCCCCTCGGGCCGGCCTTCCCCCCTCGAGATGGTGATCCCCCTGAAATCGAGTCCCACTGGCCCGAAGCTCTCCACCCCCCGGTCTGTCCCCATTCTGACCTGGCTCTCCCACCAGTTTCAGACTCCCCCAGATCGGGCCCGTTAGGTCGACCCCTCCCGATGTCCTCCACTTAGTTCAACAAAGTTAAAAGTTAAAATTAATGTGCGCAATATAACCTCGTCGTTGACGCGCCGTTAAACTCTAATAATCAATTAATCATATATTTCATTACGTTGATACCGTGACCTGATGCCCACGGCCTTTTCTTCATTTGTTATGCTATTACATGTTATCTACGGCTTCATTATATTATACGTTCCTCAGATGTAGGGCGGAAGTAAATTTGTTTGATTTGCGGTGCACAATTTTGGATTGTAATCAAGCTCTATCAAGTACCGTTTCACTGATGTTAACAAATAACGTTATATTGAAGTATTCTCTTACAATAACTCATGTCACCATTACAAATGATTGGTTGATGTCAGAAATACTGTTCATATTGAAATGGACTTCAGCCGATCTACCACTAATTAAAGTATAGATATTCAGTTAACAATGTAAAACTTAAACATTGGTGCTTCAAACTTTATCAACAGCAACATGAATTCGTTGTCAATACATGACTCAATACAGTCCACTCTACGAAATAAGAAACGACTGAAAATAAATTAATCTAACAACATTATTTAAAAACTTCGTCGGTTAGTTGGTTTGAGGGTTACAGAACCGTGTTGATTAAATGTAGGAAGAAAATAATACGTTTGATCGTTTGCAAATTGCATCTTGAGGCCAATGTTAAAAATCTATCGGCTTTGTTTGGTTTTCATGGCCCTCTAAAATACAGATCAAATGAAATTTTTTAAAAATTACACTTTGACGTTTCTTGGAGTAAAGAAGTTTTCTATGTAATGTCTCTTTTGAACGGTTATTATGTGTTATAGTAGATTTTTTACACACTCAAAGGGATAAGGATTACGTTTTAGGTAAGTTATGGTTATTTCTTTACTTTGCGAAGGCAAAAGACGTATTTTTAGACACGATTGGCAATGAAAGGCCACCATTTTAAATACAAAATAGTGCCGTTTTCACTATAATGTAAAGATTTGGACAGTTATTCTGTGTTAAAATACATTTCTTATAAACACAAAGGGATAAGGATTGCCATTTAGGTAAGTTTCAGTTATTTATTTATGCACAAAGAGCAGAAGATGTATTTTGGACATGATTTGGGCAATGTAACGTCGACCATTTTAATTTTAAATACAACATAGAGAGTGTGCGCGCGAAATTGAGAGGATGCACGCGCAGGCGTTCCTGACACACAGACAGAACTGCGTAACTATAAGTAAGATATGCATAATGTCAGTGCTTTTATTGCAAAATTCCAGAAGTATAAAGAGCTAACATAGTAATAATTGAAGGGGAATGATCACCTTTAAACCGCAATTGTCAGTAATTGTGTCGTTGAAGACAGGGACATAATGTTGAAGCGAGAAAGTTTTTGACAATTAATTGCTCTCTAAGATCGTTGGTCACTTTTTGAATTTTTGAAAGTTATGTGCGGATTTCACATTCAGAATTTCGTTGGACTGGAAATTCATAGAATATTTGTATTATTTGGCAAAATATAACAGCTCATAACTTCAGGACATATCATTTTCAGAGAGTGGCCAAAGATTTTCAAAGAGCAAGTAATTCTCAACAACTTTGTTGATTTTACTTCTTCAACTATCACGATCACAATCTGAAAATAGGCGGACACAGCCAGAGGGCAAAGGAACAGACTGAGTAGACTGTTTAGAATGGTCAGAGAGATACAGGCTTGCTAAAATAAGGATGAACTAACCCTGTCACACACAGGTAATAAATAAATACTTCTTAATTATATTCAGGATTTGTTGTAACCATTTAAGAGGCAAACGGAAGCGAACGGGAATCGCACGGTTCGTCAGAGCGTTTTTTGAAATTGTGTCTGATTTAAAAAATCAGATAGTAACGACCCATTACAGCCTAAAAGACTAAATAATGCCGCACATTGCAGTTCATTATGACCTCTGGTGCGACCTCAAAGTGTTAAATACGATATTTTTAATAAAATAATCGAAAATAATATTTATTTAACACTTTGAGGTCAGACCAGAGGTCATAATGAACTCCAGTGTGCGGCATTATTTAGTATATTAGGCTGTTATGGGTCGTTACTATCTGATTTTTTAAAATATTTAAGTGGGAAGACACAATTTCAAAAAACCGCTCTGACGAACCGTGTGATTCCCGCTCGCTTCCGTTAAAAATCTCTTAAACATTGATATCATTTCTAACCCATGGAATGCTATCAGTTTGTACAGTAGGTAATCATCCACTTTTAACCACTTTCCACTTTTTACTTTTTAACCATCCCCACATTTTGTCACTTTTGTCCGTTCGTATAAAATATAGAGCCATACCTCCATATGTTGTGATAATACCAGTCTTGTAAATCATCCCTCTGTATACAAATCAACCAATATAGGCAACTTATACTACGTCTGCTTACGAAGTCGCGATAGGGGGTAAGTTTTATCACAACATAATGAGCAGACTATATAGGAGCTGTGCATATAGGATGTCACGCTAAAAATGGGATATTTTGACACCCCACCCCCTGTCACGCTGTGTCACACTTTTGAGCCCCCCCCCTTAAAGGACGTCACAAATCTATCTCCCCCCCCCCTTAAATATAATATTATTGACTGTAAAATGTATCAGAATTTATCGTTTTTAGCGAAATTTCCGGTCCCGACATATCAACTGAAATTAAAATGCTTGAAAATATCTATATAAAAACGTGACGTCCTACCTGCCTCCAGGCCCCCCCCCCCTTCCCCCTGTCACACTGTGTCCCGTACTAGTGCACCACACTCCACCCTGAAGCGTGACGTCCTTTATGCACTGCCCATACCTATGTTTCGTCATAGTTGGTCAGAGATGGTCAGAGTTCCTTTAATTTTCAGCTCAATTCTATATGGACGACGCCAAAGAAGAACGGCAAGAATCACGACACGGCCTGCTGAGATGTCTAGTGGACACTTGTCTTTCTCCCATCGTCATGTGTCTTAACAGACTCAACTTCTGCTGCAGCTGCCAGAAGAACGTATGCCTTTGCCCCACTTGCCCGAACAGGGAATATGGTTGTAGACAGCTGGTATTGAAGACTCAGTTGGATAACCACTAGAACGCTCCGCCTCCTGATACGTCACGAGTCACGTGACCCAAGTGGCGGGAACATGGTTGTGGGCCAGCTCGTCGCCGCGCGCCATTAGAACACATAGGGAAGTCAGTTCGGTTGATTCAAAAATCGTATTTCAGTGGCGAAAATGGTACCGAAATGTGTTGTGTCGGGGTGTAACATCAGCACAAAAGTTCCCTGAATAACATTTCATAGATTTTCTAGTAACATTGCTGTGAGAAAAGAGAGAATTATAAGAATTCGATTGAACGAACGGCTGTTTGCTGTGTTGGCAAAGCGACCGTGTTTTATTTGCTTGTTTAATTCCCTATACATGTACATAATTCCCTAACTTGACTCATTTGATCATCCTGCTATATAGGTGATTACCAAGTGCAATGCCTTCATACCTTCATACCTAGACGAAAATATTTACTTACTTCTAGTTTAGACCTACAAGAGTAAAAAATACCACCAACAAACTGTTTGTAGGTAAGTGGGTGGGTATAGGTAGGTATGTAGAAATAATCAACAAACCGTCAATAAATCCGTGAATAATAAACATCCGTAATAAAAATAACGTTCACCAGTGAATTATTCCTATTTAGTATAGGTACCTATAGATTGCTTACATAAATGTAGAGAGTAAGAAATATTCAGCTTCCCGCGCTAGCAAAAGCCAGGAATCAACACATTTGTCTGAAGTCCATATCTCGGTATAATATCCACTCACCAACAAACTATAACATTCTTTGAGTAGCCAATGGCCTTCCTACTTGCCTACATACTTCATAAAATAACTTTGATTAAAACAATATAACTTTTTTAACGATTTTATCCACGTAAGATGCTGCAGGAATCTTACGGCATCCTTGTTGGCCGGCAGAACTTGGGCCACGACAAAGCTGCCCCCTAGCGGCTGAGACGCGAACAAAAGTTAACTCCGCCCCGTTCTAGTGGTCAATTGCTGGGAATGTAAAGGTGACCACATGGATATCCCCAGATTGAAACAGCATTTACTCAATGACCATGCTGAATTGTGTTCACATGATACAGATAATGAAATGACAGTTGGTTTTTCATATGGAAAAAGTATTACTGTAATATCTTCTGCTATGACTCTTTATTTTGGATGCAAGTTATACATGAAGAAGAATGTTTTTCTGTCATAGCACGCTACTTTATGGCAGATAAGAACACTAAACAATACAAATACGAGTGCTGGATTGACTTTGTCTCGGATGACGGTGAATTCAAAAGCTCTTATGTAGCTCCTTTGCAGTTCGCATGTAGATATCCACAGATAAGCCGTATTCTCATAATCGAACCGGAAGATCTACACAGGTTTATAAAACGTGATAACTCCGTTACGTTAAAACTTCGCGTGCAGAGATATGATAAGGATACACGTTCATTATAATATTTCCATTATTTGCACGATGATCGGTTTTGCTTGTTGTTATCTTTTTCATGTTTTAATTTTTCGCATATTAACTTTGTTTTCTTTTTGTATTAGTTTGTACATACCTATGTAATTTTTTTATTATTGAAAATTGTTGTATTATTTATTATGTATGTATCTGGCAGCAGGGCACATATGGTCAGTGACAGGCAAAGATGAACCCTGTTTAGCATTGCCAGGTATAGGCCGGCCCATGCTAGCGCGGGTTCATCTTGGCCTGTCACCGACCGTAGTGTTACGGGGGCTATCATATTCCTGCTGCTGCCAGCAAAAGCACTGTGTGTATTTGGAAAATAATAAATAAATCTACTAAATTATAAAAATTACATTGATACGTTTATTTACGTTTATTTTAAGGAAAGGAATGCAACATTTAATATTAAATGTATTACATGCACACACAATTGTTGAACGCTTAATCCTACCCCATGTCATTTTTGAAAAGATTATTTTTAAATCAAGTATACTTCCTAAACCTCCGATAGAAAAAACTCAATTATATTTTTTATATTTCACCACTGTAATTTGTAATTATTAAGATTGATAATAAATGTATGATACTGAATGCTGTTATTTCTTCTCCTTCACATAGCACAATGTAAAGTTGTTGTTATCATCGCAACGAGAACCGCACATTTAAACGTATTTCAGCACCTTCCTGACACGATCCTCTGGAATTTCGTCTCAGAAATCAAGGCATTCGGAATAGCGTATAGCGCGTCACACGGTACATTTTTTACTATTTTTTTGTCAGCAGTGTGCAGGTCAAACCAAATTCAACCAATCGATATGAAATTTAGCACACATACTAATGAAATCCGAATGGTCTCGTGATAACTTTTTGAAAAGGATCATTGTGATTTGTTTGAAATTTAAACTGGATTGTTTGACCGATCAGCTTCCAATTTTACATAGGTAATCACGGGACCAACATTTTAGGTATTTTTGGCAAGTTTCAGACTAACCTGTCGATTACTTCAAAAGTTATTTACATTTTACAAATATTTCACGCGAGTTTGGAATTATTTGTAAATTTTCTTGAAAAATATTTCATAATTTTATCACTGCTACTTCGACTCATTTCGTTTCGGCTCACTCCAAGGTCTTTAGAACAGAACCTTGCAAACGAATATCATTTCACATGCAATAGGAATTGCTCGCTTATCAACGTGTTACACAGTGCGTTTCCTAGTTTATTTTAAGTGTCACGTTAAAATGCCATTACTTCATTTACGCTTTTAACTCTTGATCCAGAAAAGTCTTAAGATTTAAGCTTCGGTATTAGACTTGTCTGCCACGAGAACTGACACAAGTCTTAAAATTATCATGGATTATGCATAAACCAACTTCTGTTATGAAACAATTCGAACCGAACCAATAATCCCACATTTAAAATGAATCAATCAACATTGTTATTTACAAACACTGACCTTATATGGTGCGTTTCATTGGAATTACACCTAATTTGAATGTGAGTAAAGCTCCTTTATCTTTGTATTATATAAGTCCACGAGAAGAGATTATGCTACAGACGGTCAACAGCTGTGGAGTTCAGCAGAGGACAAGATACGAACTTGGATAGCAAATAACAGGTTAGAGAGCACAAACAATATTTATACATCATGGCAATAAGTCGGAAGGCGAGAGAAAAGTTACTCAAGTATTACTTTCTTGTGTGCATTTTAATAAACTTCTTGTACGATAGTCAATAATTTCCCAGAACAATATTATTCCGGTAAATTAGTAGAAAATGAAAATATTTTTGAAGAACAATTGTCAGGAACATTTACATTTTTTAAATTTGTCTTAAGTCCATATCACACATACAATTCAAATGGGAGAATTTCAATCATAAGCCAATCGGATTGCTGAGTATAACTCAAAACGCTATTTCATGGGATACAAATTGAAATTGCCAAATTTAATTTTTTGGAAACCGTGGATTTATCTACCTTATTTTCTACTGCTCTCAAGCTAAATCTGTACAACTCTTTTGTATCTTTGCCTGCGCTGATTTAAAAAAAAATGTTTTGACATAACTTTCGATAGGTCTACCTAAAATAAGGTTTTGGAATATTTACACAGACTGAACTGTATGAGCATGCTGTGTTATTTATATTCTAAATATCACATTCTCGCCAATTTTAAGTTAATACAATGCATGATTTTGTATTATGATAACACTATTGGAACTATCAAAACTGCCTTTCAGAAGCAAAACAAACCAGATATAGCTTGTAAAATCTAGTAAAATAGTAAAGTACTTTGAATAGGACTTGGAATAGTAAAATCTCCGTACATTTTTAAATTTACAACAATAAGATAACAGAAAACAGACCGGATAAAATTAATTCCAGGAATATACACTTCCAAATCAAATCAGTTAATAACCGCTTGATTACACATGTGAAGACTTGTTTATCTTCCAACAAGTACACACAGGAATTTGTTATTGCAGCTCCACTCGCTATGGACCACACGGAAGCTGTGACAGAACTTGAGCTGACTGTCGCAGAGCTCCTGCAGTGCCGTGCAACCCTGCTCGGTCTGCTCAGGTGTCAAGTCTGCGCGAAGACTTGCAGCTCTCCGATCTACATTTGTCTGAACGCACACAACCTCTGCAGCGACTGCCAGAAGAACGTCCAGGAATGTCCCACTTGCAACTCCCCAGGGAAGCCGGAGTCAAGGAACAACGCCGCTGAGAAAGTCTGCGAGGATTTGAAAGTAGCTTGCTATAATCAGGTGTACGGCTGTGAGGAGATTGTAGACAAGATACATATTCGTCAACATGTTAAGACATGTATGTATAACTTATCCTGTTGGATATGTAAAAGTATGTTTAAGGACATTCCCAGTCTAAAGCAGCACCTTCTGACTGACCACACGGAATCGTTCTCCGAATCTGACCAGTTTGACTTCACAGTACTTCTTTCAAATGATGATGATTGGTCAACGCGTCATATCCTATGTCATGACTCGTTGTTTAAGATCGATGTTCAATCAAATGCGAGCGAGTTCATCGTCCAAGCTCGTCACTTCATAGCGGATAAGTTCGACGACAGATTCGAGTGCTGGGTTGATCTTGTCACGGAGGACGGAAAGTATAAGTGTTCGTATTCAGTTCCTCTGCAACCTGTCGTGTGGCACGTGGATTTCTGTTCGCCGGGACGTGTTATTCTGATCAGTAATGACAATATTAATGCTGTTAAGAGAGGTGATAATTCTGTGACGATTCATATTCGTATCAGCGAACGTGATAGCCGGGGATAAGGAAATAGTTATGCCGTTATGAATCAGGATTATAAATAAACTGTTACGCACTGTGAAATAAATACATATTTTTGATGACAATATTTAACAATACATACATATTGTGCTTTATGCGTGGAATAATATCTTGTTGAATTGAAACGTTGAAATCAAACTGTCTTATCTATTAGACTGCCTATTACAACAAGATTGCCTGGTAGGTACTTAGAAGAACAACCACCAAACCAATGAGGTGTATAGAATGTAACAACATCAGCATGCCATTTAAAACGCGAAGATTTTCAGATATGCCAGTGATGGGGTCAAGAGGAACAATAATGGAGGAATAAATAATGAATATTTTTCTTTTAATTTCCTACTTTCCAGCTCCACAAATTAAATACTAATGATGAACAATGGTAGTGAAAAGTGTCAGACGATAAAAAATAATATAATTTTCATGTCCACTATACCTCTTTATGTATACATATTAAGAATCTGTTTGAATAACTGCTATCATTGATAGCAAAACCGTAATGACTTCGTTATCATAAAAATGTCCGTGAAAGTAATCAACACAGTATTTTATCCAATGACTCGGAGTTTAAATTATCTCTTCACGTCCCCTTCACTTCCTTGCTAATTCTAATGGATTTTCTCAATTTAAAATATTCCTAGAGTTTGATGAAGTCTCAGTGTTTATAAAAGAGATAATCATTATGAGGAGCCGCCAGTACAGAGGTGCAGACAATATTTCACAAATATAGTGATATCTTTTGAACTTAAATTTTACTAGGAAAACGCTCTGAGTAACGCGTTGATGAGCGAGCACGGATACGCGCAACACCTCGAACCGAAATTATGTTTATCGAAAATGTCCTTAAAAGCCAATAATTCTTGAATTTCGTCACAGACTTGTATGAAAATCTCCAACAATTCCTAAAATATTGGTCCCAATAACCACGCAAAGTTTTAAGTTGATCGATTGCACCTTTATGATTGAACGATTCCTTGTTAATTTCCAAAAATCACAGGATATCGTTCAAAAAATGTTAAATGGTCATATCAGTTTCATAATACGTTTGAAAGTTTCTGCTCTAACAACTAGTACAGGAGCAAATGTAATTCCGCTCGATTGGAGTGCCGAAATTGATTTTTTCATAATTATCGATTGTTTACATCATTCTTAATATTACCTGACGTGCCTTCAATTTTCTTGGTGGCCATCTTGGAAAATATGGTGGAAAACGTAAATTTTACAAATTATTTAATTGTTGGTAGAGGAAAGGTTGAAAAATTATGAAATAATTCACTAAATCTAAAACAAATGTGGAGACTTGAAAAAAAAAATACGCCGTGAACGACATTTTATTTTTTCAATGTTGGAATTGACCAATCACGTTTCTGTGTTTTTTTGCTCTCAATTTATTACGAAACGCGTGGACTTACACTAAAATATGTGGAATTAAAAATTGTAGGCAATTTCATTGTGAACAATATGCATTTTACAAAATTTTACTGCGACCAACAGTTTTCAGTTTAGAGCAATTATTGTGCGACCTTCCGAGTTAAGTCATCACCTCAGTAGATGCCATGGCCCCATACACGGTCAATAGTCCAGAGTCTAAGCTGCAAAAAGGGGCCAAACCCACACCTCTGTAACGTATGAAAAGTTCTCCGAAATTAGATTAGGGTGGGTGGGCCAAAATGCCAAATTTGTCAAAAAGTCATTGTTGTCATTATCAAATAATCAAATCATATCAACCTAGTCGAGTAGCATATCAAATGAAAGCTTATCTTTAGAACAATTATTAAAAATATATATCACCATTGTAAAGTTGATACACAGGTCAAAAGGGGTCAAAAAGTAGTCAAAATCACATTTTTTAAGTATTCCAGGAAAATGCGGTATCTTCATCCCTAATAAAGATCATAACAAACTTTTTTATATGTATCGATCCGATATGAATCTGATTATAACATATTAAAAGTTATCCAAAATTTTTCTTTGAACATGAATGGGCTAATGAATCTGTCATATAGTTAATAAGGGCAATTTTTATTTTGAGTGCAAAATCTAAGATTATACCAATTTCCTAGCCACTAGGTACTTATAACTAAAGGTTTTTTGGTGTGAAACGATACAGAACAATGCTGTCTAAAACATATCAAAAGTTCTCCAACTTTTGATTAGGGTGGTTGGGCCAAATTTCAAAATTTTGATGAAACTCATTGTTGTCATTTTCAAATTATCAAATTATATCAACCTAGTCGAGTAGCATATCAAATGAGAGCTTATGATTAGTACAACAAATTAAAATAAATATGACCATTTAAAAGGTCATACAAAGGTCATGAGAGGCCAAAACATGGTAAAATTTCCCATTTTTAAGCTTCCAAGAACAATTGACATTATGTCATCGTTAATAAAAGCAATATTTTTTATGTTTTACATTGATTTCTTATTATGATAATGATGTCCTTTGATTTGTGTTTTATATTACCAATTTTTGTAACTTTATTGTAATTGTAATAAACCATACGAAATAATAATAATAATAAAAGTAAATTATATACTATTTGACACCAATTAACCCAAAATTAAAAAGTATATGACATATAATAAATTCGCCAAAATTCTAAATCCGTCGATGAGCCAATTAATTTTTTATTCAATTTCAAAATTGTGACATTTGTAGTGAAGAAAAATCTAGCGAATAGTATAAAATGACGGATAATCGTCATTTTATGTATCAACTTGACAATGGATATATATTTTTAATAATTGTTCTAAAGATAAGCTTCATTTGATATGCTACTCGACTAGGTTGATATGATTTGATTATTGGATAATGACAACAATAAATGACTATAGATGTCTATTAATCACTATAAATGTCACAATTTTGAAATTGAATTAAAAATTAATTGGCACATCCACGGATATAGAATTTTGCCGAATTTTTTAAATGTTATAAACTATTTAATTTTGGGTTAATTGGTGTCAAATAGTATATTATTTACTTTTATTAACGATGACATAATGTCAATTGTCCTTGGACGCTTAAAAATTGGAAATTTTACCATGTTTTGGCCTCTCATGACCTTTGTACGACCTTTTTAATGGTCACATTTATTTTAATTTGTTGTACTAATCATAAGCTTTCATTTGATATGCTACTCGACTAGGTTGATATAATTTGATAATTTGAAAATGACAACAATGAGTTTTATCAAAATTTTGAAATTTGGCCCAACCACCCTAATCAAAAGTTGGAGAACTTTTGATATGTTTTAGACAGCATTGTTCTGTATCGTTTCACACTAAAAAACCTTTAGTTATAAGTACCTAGTGGCTAGGAAATTGGTATAATCTTAGATTTTGCACTCAAAATAAAAATTGCCCTTATAAACTATATGACAGATTCATTAGCCCATTCATGTTCAAAGAACAATTTTGGATAACTTTTAATATGTTATAATCAGATTCATATCGGATCGATTAATATAAAAAAGTTTGTTATGATCTTTATTAGGGACGAAGATACCGCATTTTCCTGGAATACTTAAAAAATGTGATTTTGACTACTTTTTGACCCCTTTTGACCTGTGTATCAACTATACAATGGTGATATATATTTTTAATAATTGTTCTAAAGATAAGCTTTCATTTGATATGCTACTCGACTAGGTTGATATGATTTGATTATTTGATAATGAGAACAATGACTTTTTGACAAATTTGGCATTTTGGCCCACCCACTCTAATCTAATTTCGGAGAACTTTTCATACGTTACAGAGGTGTGGGTTAGGCCCCTTTTTGCAGCTTAGACTCTGGACTATTGACCGTGTATGGGGCCATGGCATCTACTGAGGTGATGACTTAACTCGGAAGGTCGCACAATAATTGCTCTAAACTGAAAACTGTTGGTCGCAGTAAAATTTTGTAAAATGCATATTGTTCACAATAAAATTGCCTACAATTTTTAATTCTACATATTTTAGTGTAAGTCCACGCGTTTCGTAATAAATTGAGAGCAAAAAAACACAGAAACGTGATTGGTCAATTCCAACAATGAAAAAATAAAATGTCGTTCACGGCGTATTTTTTTTTCAAGTCTCCACATTTGATTTAAATTTAGTGAATTATTTCATAATTTTTCAACCTTTCCTCTACCAACAATTAAATAATTTGTAAAATTTACGTTTTCCGCCATATTTTCCAAGATGGCCACCAAAAAAATTGAAGGCACGTCAGGTAATATTAAGAATGATGTAAATAATCGATAATTATGAAAAAATCAATTTCGGCACTCCAATCGAGCGGAAAGCATTTTTTCTACACTTGAACCTGCACTAAACCTTGAAGTGAAGATTCGAAGATTCCGTGAAATATGAAATTCGAGAAATATGATAGCCAACACGCAAAATATCCGTAAACTGTCGATAACTTTTGAATTTAAACACAGTTTAGTCTGAAAATTGTAAAAAATACAGATAATGTTGGACCCGATGACCATACAAAATTTTAAGTTGATCGGTCAAACGGTTCTGGATTAAATTTCAAAAAGCACATGAAATATTTTTTTTAATTTTAACCAATGGGAGGATTTGGCTGAAAATTTGTAAAATAAGAGACAATGTTGGTCTTAATGACCATGCAAAATATAAGGTCGATCACATTTGTCGAAGTCCATTTTCATTTTTCAGCCTATCAGGAGATGTTTAATTAAATTTCAACCAATGAATGGATTTCAAAAAAATTAGGGTCTGCAAACAGAGAAGGTTGGTTTTACATGTGTGCAAAATTTCAGATCGATCGGTGAAACGGTGCGACCTGTGTATCGGCTATTAGCAGCCAAAAACAAAAAAAAAACAAAAAAAAAACAGAGGTCCGTGCCAAAAGAGCCAAAAGGAGACGCTCGCTTCGCTCGCTCAATTATTGCATGATTAGTTTAAATTGCTATAGATTATCTATAAGATACAATCCACCAAATAGGTACGTTACGATATTAAATACGAAATACGAAACCCGAAATACGATATTTATTAAAGCTTGATATTTACATTAATAATTAAATTTTTATCTGTTATATTTACTTGCACAGTGTGTGACCATAAACTTAAGATTTTAAATCATTATGATAACAAATTCTTTAAATTTTAATTTCGCTGTTTCTTCAAGCAATAATTTTTATTCTGAGATCTTAGCTTCGATATCAGACTTTTCTATGACGCACATTGTATTAATCCAAACTTAAGGGATCAATAATATTTGGATCCTACCAAACCTGCCGTGTGAAAAAGTGGTTCAGAAAATTTTATTTCTTTATCCCGAAATATTTTAAATCAAGTTTAAAATCCCCCCTCTGGGAACGAGTACAAGTGTAGTGGCTCCGTCGGAAGAAGTAAGGGTCCTTCACCCCCCCCCCCCCCCCCCCCAGGGGAGATCCAGTTAAAGTGAAGAGCCCGACACAATAACATTGGTTCCGGTCGAGTGTACGCCGGGTTGCAGCTTCACAGGGGCAGGGGTCACGTGACTTCCAAAGACTGCTCTATCTCTCTCCAGCCTCCAGACATCGCTGTCAAGTGCTCTCTTTCTCTCTCTCTCTCTGGAGCAGTCACGTGGCTGATTGACAACCAGCTGATGTGCAGAATTATTCAAGAGTCAGAAGTTGAAAGATTGTTCTTGGAAAAATATTTCAATACCCAATGGATGACACTTCACTCAATACTTCTTTTCACGAATGTTGCAATCTTTCCTTTTTTAAATATTAGTGAATTATGTCAGAGAATTACCATTATCAAATAACTATGAGTATTTAAGAAATATCAGCAAAATACTCACACAACCTTAGTATTTAAAAATTATTTACAAGAATTTAGAAGAATTATAGTGACAGATTGGAATCTGTAAACTAAAGAACATATAATTTACCGTATCAACATTCGTGTAGTCTGGAACTGGTGTAACTTTTGATATTTTAAATTGGCCGAATGAATAATATTCTTGGTGTAATGGATGACACTATCATTCTCATTCATGTTTTTAACACTACTTATCATTATCATTATCCCATTTAATTCTATGTCATGCTTATATTTTATCTAATACATAAATATTATTAATTATAATTATACTTAATTATATATTATTTACCTTAATCTAATATGGTTGTATGGAAGATCATTATGTACTTATTGTATACAAATAATGAATGCCGCCTATTTTGTATTTTTTTTCGCAAAAAAAGATAATTTGAATTTGAATTTGAAATAACTCTGTAGCAAATATTAGTCCAGCTTTTAAGCTCTGAAAAAGTTATAAATATATTACGTTAAAACATCTTTTTATTTCCATACCTATTCAGTTTCCATGTACTCTGTACACTTTTCATAATACGCTGTATTACATTATATATCCACTAGCAGTGTTGTACCAAGCTACCTACTGTAGTGTATAAATAAACAAATACCGTTTCTCTTTCCATTGCCATGACAATTGACAATTGGATGCTACATACATCCAGACGCTCAGTTGTGTCCCGCATTGACGCAGTACAATCCCGTGAGTTATCCAGACGTCCCCCCTCTCCCGTCTACATCCCACATCCCAGGGGAGCAGAGCGTCACAGTGGAAATGTCAACGCGGAGAAGAAAGGGAAAAAGAGAACAACGTTTTACCATTTCCATATTTAATATCCCAGGGGACCTTCCCCCCATCCAGGATCTGGCGTCTCTCGTCATTTGATGCACAAGCATAGGAAATCAGGCGCTTTTGGATTGCATTTGACTTTCAGCTTCTCGTTATGTTATTGTGATACTTGGGATTTATGGTAAACTTTCAAGTGCAATCAGAATGGAATGTGTTATCCTTCCTGACTTCGGCCTAATCCCGAAGTCTCAGGAATCCCCTGGCCTAATGCCGAAGTCTCAGGAATCCCCTGGCCTAATGCCGAAGTCTCAGGAATCCCCTGGCCTAATGCCGAAGTCTCAGGAATCCACTGGCCTAATGCCGAAGTCTCAGGAATCCCCTGGCCTAATGCCGAAGTCTCAGGAATCCCCTGGCCTAATGCCGAAGTCTCAGGAATCCCCTGGCCTAATGCCGAAGTCTCTGGAATCCCCTGGCCTAATGCCGAAGTCACAGGAATCCCCTGGCCTAATGCCGAAGTCTCAGGAATCCCCTGGCCTAATGCCGAAGTCTCAGGAATCCCCTGGCCTAATGCCGAAGTCTCAGGAATCCCCTGGCCTAATGCCGAAGTCTCAGGAATCCCCTGGCCTAATGCCGAAGTCTCTGGAATCCCCTGAAGGTAATGTCGGATTTCCCTCAGTCGAGAGGTAAATTATGTGAAGGTTCCCACTAATAGGACACTGTATATTAAATTCATCATCATTTCACAATCTTCATCATAGTCATTTATCTGGCGCCATTAGTCAGTTGCAGAAGAGTCCAATAACTTTACCACTAAAGTAAATAAATATATTAATATAATATGACGAAATGACGTTGTATTTAGCTAATAAATATCATGGCATACACCGTGAATATGTGTTATTTAATAATATTGATGTAACAAATTAATTTTGATCATAATATTTGTTAGGGTCAGCTTTTCAAAACTCTGCTCAATTGTAAACAGTTGATTAGGAATAAGAGTATTGCCGTGACAAAAACCAATAAAATTCCATGAACAACTGTTTAAACTTAATTATAGGTTTTAGTAGAGTATTGAAAAACTGTCCCAACTTCTGATTCCGAAATTTATCAGATCGGAATTCTGTACAATATTACAAGTATTAAAAGACAAAGGTTTGATTATAATTGAGTATATATGAGTGTGTTAACATAGTATGGTGTAAAACAGAAAGTGTGATTTGTCATTTCACTAACCCTTCTCTTCCACGCCTCGCCAGTATTCACAATAATTGTCCTCACCTAATGAACTTTTAGTCTCTCTCAAATCGAATCTCCTCGTCTCTGTCCCACTGTATAATTGCTTGCAGGTAATCAAGGACATTAATTGCACGAGCAACAGCGCCGCTCAACGCGCAGCGGGGATTTTTACAACTAATCACAGTGTTTTTGTGCGGAAATGTCGGGTTCCTGTAGGAAGAGCGGGAACTCCGGGAGCAAATTGAGTTATTTCCAGCTGGGACGAACGGGAATTCGAGATAATGGAGATTTGCTCAAATTGACTGCGAAAGTTCACTAAACTCGCGATTTTGTCTTCATTGATTGTTTAACAGCTTTTAGGGGTTTTGAAAAAGATTTTTAATGCTGTTAAAATAGGTACAATATTTCAAAATAACAACATGTATGTTGGGAAAACACCATTATTCTCAACCTCAAAAGTGTAAATTTTTATTCATAAATATGAAATTAAAAATCACTGTGAATTTTTGCGGGAAAATGCCATTCCGGCCAGTAATGTCATATTTTATTGTAACCATGGCAACAACATTATTGGTTGATATAAATGACATCACTAGCCGGGTGTGTGTTTTTTTTTAAATATGAAATGTCATATTTTAGTATTTTGTGAATGCTATTACGTACAGCAAACAGTACGCTTCGAGGGGCTACTGTAATTGTTAAAAGTCCATGATTAAAGAACTCTTTAAGGTTCTAGAATATTCTTTATGTTCCTCCACTTCGGTTGTAAGATGAAGACAGAGCGCTCGTTAAAACTCAATGTTGTCGATCATGAATAAAACATCTTCTACAAACGGTGTCAGATGATGGTATAAACAAAACTCCCATCAACTCTCCTATAAACGGTTGTAATATTAGAAGTAGAGTTATTTATGTATGCAGGGGTATTTCAGCAGGCGTCCCGTGACCTTTGCCCTCTGACCTCTGACCCCAGGTATTGATCCAGGTGACTTGGTGTGCAGAATGTCTACTGCTGAACTCTCAACCAATAGCAGAAGACTTGAAGACACCGAATTTTTTTTGTATACAAAACATTTAAATCGTGTGGTACACCCGCGGATCATTATTTGCGATATTCTTATCTGTGTCAATTTTCAGAACTTGATTGTCCTGACGAAAACGAAGAGGTGAACGCAGATGGCGAGCTTGTTGAGTTGGAGGATTTGATTGGAAGAACCAATAACAACCACCTCAAACGTTATGACATTTTCTCCATTCAACAATAATAATCGTCATTATTGGATTATAGCCAATAATCATCATTTAAGAGTCTACAATACGTGATGAAATCCATGTTTTATGAAGCACAAAAAGGCGGCCCCTACTTTTTTCTAAACGGCTTTACCGATTGTCTTCAAATTTTCACAAATTATAGATAAAGAGTAGATCTGTGCCTCTAGTGGCCCCAAAGTTTAATTTTTGTTTAGTCATTACAGAGTAGAGGTGCCAAAAAGACTCATATATTGCCCATGTTAGCACTTCCTCAAAACGAGAAAAAACATTTTTTATTATTTTTATCGATCACTAGAGACACAGATTTACTCTTTATCTCGATGCTGTTAAATTTTGAAAACAATCGGTCAAGCCGTTAAGAAAAAAGTAGGGGCCGCCTTTTTATGGTTTTTTGTGGTTTTCAATATTTGAATTAAAATAACTTACTTCACAGCAGTATATGCAACATGCAACACACGATTAAATGTCACAAATGTCACGTACAACCCAGAGCTAATGCATTTTCATGCATTTCGAGGATTTTTTTTACATCGGAATCGAAATTTTCTGCGATTCCTGTCGACTCTTAAGACCTCCGTTCACGGAGAGACCAACTCAAAATTTTAGATATAAGTGTAACATGAGCTCTTTACGATCATTCGTCATCTTGACAGTTGTGATAATAATCCCAGGCTGGCTTCCAGTCACGTACAGCTCGTAAATAGTCCGAGATAATGTAAACAAACTCCACACCACAACATTCCATTCATTCAGTCCATCAACAGAAATTATTTCGATGGCAGATCTCTTGAACTCCAAGTAAGAATGCCTGGTTCGATTCCCTTTTGCATATATTTTACACTTGTGGATACCATTTTGTGAGGCATGATCTTTTTTTTTTTATCTTACCAAGATCTTGCCAAGTTTATACACAATTTTGCTAACATTTTTATATTATTTATGCTACCATTATGCCATTATTATAAAAGAGATAAGATCTTGGAAACATGTTCTCATTAATATACTTGTAAAATGATCAATGTAACGTAACGCGTTGATAAGTGAGCACATGTACGAGTAATGGTGGTAAAAACCATGCAAAATTTTAGCTTCATTTTAGTCTTTCCGCCAATTAATAGAATGTATTTTATTTATTATATTTTTAACCTATGAACGGATTTCAAACAAATTTCGGTCTGCAAACCCCAGAGGCGGTCCATACACGTGTGCACAATTTCAGCACTATCAGACAAACGAAGCGACCTCGACCTTATAATATGCAGGGAAGAAAAAAACATGTTAAAATAACAGCTAGGTCCGTGCCATAAGGGCAAATAAGAGACGCTCGCTCGCTCAATGATACGATTTAGGGCCGATTTATACAATACCTTGATTAGCTTGCATTGACAAAGTTGTCGTACCAAACCGGGACTTAAACCAGGTATCTTTATCTAGATAAAGATAAAAATAACCTGCCAAAAATGTATCTAGATAAGATAGTAGATAAATTTCCAAGAAATCATCTAGATAATAGAAACAGTTAAAAAAAATTATCAAGATAACTGTAATAGATAATGGATAATTTGTTTTTACCAAATACTACACTGTTCCGTAATTAATTTCGAATCCTAAATTCGGAACTCAAGTTTTTTAAAAAATGGGGCGTCTAAACAAGCCAACTATTGCGACTAAACGGTGATGATTTTCCTTTTTCATATCATCTGACATTTGAGGTTTGTGCATGTTTTTACATTTAAATGAATTTTGAATTTTATATTTTTTATCTAGATAATTGTCAATAGATAACAATATTTGTATCTAGATAAAGATAAAGATATCAAATTATGTAATTATCTAGATAAGAAAATAGATAAAAAAAAAATACCTTGATAAGTCACAACACTGCCTACGGGTGAGAGCTCAACCCAATGAGCTATCCGGCCAGCAGGCCGAACTTAGACACAACATTAAAACATCAATTTTACTAAAAACACCTCAAACTGACTAAAATTGAACATACCTCATATTTGTCAAACACAAAGGAATGATTGACACAAAGGAATACAATTTGAAGCGATTTTGGCGTCTTTTAGAAAGAAATTTAAATTGTGCGATGCCATTTATTGTGGAATCTTTAGATACATGAAATATAATCTGTAGATATTCATCTGGTTTGACAGAATCCCCCATTTAGCACCTCATTTTTTTAATTTTTCGTAAAAGATAATTCGAATTTGAAGCAATTTTGGCAAATATCTCAATGTGTATTGTAATCTGAAATTTAATTTTTTTGTATGTTGTATGTTCACTAATTAATAGGATATCTTGTAATATCATATAGTATAGGAGCAAATGTAATTACGCTCGATTGGAGTCCCGAAATTGATTTTTTAATAATTATCGATTGTTTACATCTTTCTTAAAATAACCTGACGTGCCTTCAATTATGTTGGTGGCCATCTTGGAAAATATGGCGGAAACGAGCGGAAAACGTGCATTTTACAAATTATTTAATTGTTGGTAGAGGAAATGTTGAAAAATTATGAAATTATTCATTAAAACGAACTCAAAAATGGGGACTTAAATTAAAATAAAAATACGCCGTAAACCAATTTTGTTACAAAATTTAATTTTTTTTTAAATAAAAAAACGCGTATTGTTTACAATGAAATTGTCTACGAATTGTAATTCCACATATATTAGTCTAAGTCCACTCGATTCGTAATAAATTGAGAGCAAAAAAACACAGAAACGTGATTGGTAAATTCCAACAATGAAAAAATAAAATTCGTTCACGGCGTATTGAGTTAGTTTTAGTGAATTCAGAATTATTTCATAATTTTTCAACCTTTCATCTACCACTGCCAACAATTAAATAATTTGTAAAATATACGTTTTCCGCCATATTTTCCAAGATGACCACCAACAAAATTGAAGGCACGTCACCGTAAACAATTTCGATATATGCAAAAATTAATTTCGGCACTCCAATCGAGCGGAAAGCATTTTTTCTACACTTGAACCTACACAGATAGGTAATTAAAATTAAAATTTGGTAATTAAAATTATACTATTATTTTTGTCTTTACTTTATATTACTTTGAATTGTGTAACAGTCACAAGGGTTGATGATCTGAGAGTGTTTTATTTTATATTGTAATTTGTAATTGAATTTAGTAAACCTGCCGACAAGCCATTGTTGGTTTAGCGGGGCTATGCTGAAATGTATTTCATTTATAATAAATTAAAATTAATTAAAATTAAAAAAATATATAACAGGTATTGACAATTCTGATAGAAATCTCAATTTATTTCTATTGGTCCTTGAGATTATGTTACTTTACTTATCTCTGTGCTGCTCCAAGCAAAAATGAGTAGTGGGTGGGTTCACATTACTTTAATTTTATTTTTAGCCACGGAGAAAAATCGTAGACACCAACAATACCTTGCTTGTGATTGGCTAATGATAGGAAAATCGTTCCGTTGTACAATTAATTACTGTGTGAACCCGGCTTATGACTATAAACAACCAACGATTCCACTCAACTTAGACAAAATAATATTTCATCTCTAAGAAACAATGCCGTTTCGTTAATATGGATAGTGGCGTAACTTCAGTCCCCCCCCCCTGCAAGATATTTTTTGGGACCCCCTTACTTTCTTAATTGCCTGTACCGTAAAAATATTTATATAAATGCATCTTTTTGTGTAAATGTTTAAATATTTGATGACACTTTTTCAATTATTGTCAATCCTGCTGCGTCGCCTGTGGATTTGTGTAGTAACGTGTCAAATAGCATCTGATTATATCAAGGGGAGGGCACCAGAGCATCTCGCGGGTAGGCCTCCCAGGCCCTGGAAATTTTTGAATTTCACTGCATAATTTAGTGCATTTTAAACGCGATTTAAACACACATTTTGGTCGATGTTTTCGTAGAAATTCTTCAAATTACTTCTTAATTTCTCTTACTATCGATTATCGCCATATGGAAAAATTGGATGTTTGTGAAAAAGTTTTTCTAATGGTATTTATTTTCAGGTAATACAGAGCGTTATAATTTCTTGAGTGTGTCGATCCTTTTTGACGCGCCTGAGTCGCTCGCTGAACAATAATAACTAGGAAAACGCTCAGTGACGGTACCCATAATGGTAGTATGTACTAGTCTACGGGATAATAATGTAAAATAAAATACAAAATAAAAAAATATCGAGCACGGGAACGTACAAATTCTCTAACCGGAATTCCGTACCAAACGCACAGAAAACATATACATCCATATTGAATTGAAATATGATCCACTCAATCAACATAAAAGTATGCTTTTCATCGAAACTTGAAAATAGCATCTAAGCACCCTGGTACACTCAACAAATGATAAAACGGTATTTGAAAGAAATTGATTGGCTGAAAAAATGTGAAGGCATCATCTGATGAAGTTGACGCTAACTCGTCATTATACCTCTAGTAGTTGAGCTCTGATTTCATTGATAATAACAAGGATTGATTGTCAAGGAACCAGACCAGCAGCTAATCCGTTTCGTTCAAATACCGTTTTATGATTTGTTGGGTGTACCTAAAGCAAATCAGATTCAGTTGAAGTGGAAAACATTCATTTCGTTCGATACTTCATTTCTGACAGATATTAAAATGTCAATAAGTGCAAACGTTCTTAACTGATTGGGCTGAAAATGTGTAAAATAAGAGACAATGTTGGTATTAATTATCATACAAAATGTGAGTTTGATCTGATTTATGGAAGACAATTCATTTTTTTTACTCTATAATCTATATCTTACCCACCCACCATATGTATAGGTAATAATGGTAACAACCCGACTCGAACTATTGGAACAAAGTGATTATTGTAATTACCTATGTTGTTTGTGCTCTACCTCATCCATTTTCACTGTCATAATCACACTTGTACAAGGCTCAAGAGGACACCTATGTAGCCGTCCTGCCTCCGACAGGTAAATTCACAATAACATCAAATTCAATTCAGGTTATAAAAAGTAAATCCTTATTTAGTTGTGCACTCTCTCTATTTTGATTTGCAAATCTCCTACCCCCCCCCCCCCTAGGAAAACGTCTGAAAAATCGTTTTAAACCGTTTTCTCTACAACATAAGGAGTTAAGAAATCAAATCAACGTATCAGGTATAATACAACTACAGTAATTACATTTTTTAGTTTTAATTGAAAACGCGTACAAACTTTGTGGTTTCAACACTAAAATCATATAAGTCCATGATGAGATCATATTACCAATGATACTTGGAATTTAGCAGCGAGCCGAGTTGCAAAGTGATAAACAACGCTCATTCAGAAAATGTCACGTACGCAGAATGATTTAATGTGACAGGCGCTCGAGATTGTAAGCGAACCAAAATCCCCCCCTTCCACTATAGGTGCTGGAAGTAAGATTTCCACTCCAAAATAATCGAATCTTACTCAGAAGTTTTCTTCGTCATTATGCATCCAATTGATCTGATTTTTTGTATGTAGATACCCAAAAGAATGAGCTTTGTTGGTATGTTCTTGAAATATTTTTATTCGCTCTGTGAAAGGCACAATATATTACTGAACATCATTGCTTTTTTCTTAAATTTAGGGGTTGTTTTGGGGACTTGGGGATAAAGTTGTGACCGCCATTAAGACAATATAGCAACACTGAAACATGGGCCATTATTTCAATATTATTCTGCCGCAAAGAGAACGAAATTATCTCAATTTTTGCGTTTGTAAAATTTAAATTGGTAACACTACCCATTTATAGGCTAAATTAGCACTCTGAAGAGCCGTCTTAACTCCGGGAGAGAAATTTGTTCAAAGTTACAGGAGTGTGCTGCGTAATGTCGAGTAAAATGGACTCACGTCCTTCTATCTCTGACGTACAGATATATCCTATCATCTACGAGACTATCACATCTTGAGAATAGATATTTTTTGGTTGACTTTTTTCCCCTTAAATAACATTAGAATTCCCAATCTCATTACTAAAAACTATTTCTGTCCACATTCCTAATTCAAATATTCCTCTGTGGCGATTTATTCTCGCCTTCTACGAGATATATTGAATATTCGACGAGATCTGAGACTCCCCCCTCCTCGATGCCAATTTGTCGCTGCTTTGATCCTCTTCCTCTTCCTGCAGGATAATGTGGGTTAGTGTGTAGGACTTCTCTTTATCCTGAATTCTTCAATCATCTCAGTTATCGATCACGCAACTGTATTGAATCAGGGTTTCTATGCATTGTTACAGATGCAGTAGAAATGATATCTGAGATTCTTTATGCGAGACTGGTTACTAGAGAAGAATAGGAAATATTTAACCGCAAGAAAACTTATGATGTTTCTTTAAAAATCTTGAAACTTTCCCTAGGAATATTTAATAAAATGTAATAATCCTTGCAGTTACTGAAACAGTATCGTAATCTCGAAGAACAACATAGAAATAAAAACGACACAAAATTGTTTCTACTCACATTTTACCTGAAACGACTTCTAATATATAAACAAAATCATACCTTTTATTTTACATTTCAGTTGCAGTAAAAAAGTGAATTAATTTCCTTGCATGTGTATGAAAGCTCATTTGCAAGATTTTCATTTTATTTTGTATTTGCAGATGACTTTTAAAGTGAATCTTCGCTAAATGAACACTTAACTTGTAAACAAATAGTTTACCACCTCAAAAAATTATATCTCTGCAAAGATATATTTTGTCAAAGATTTTATTACAGAGCAGAACTTTAAGTTGTTGATGTAAAAGAAGACATTGCAAGGAGATTGCATGTCCTTTGACTACCTAAACAATCCCCATTGACTTTCTCAGCAGTGTATTTATAAACATTATACTGTTTTTCAAGCAAAAACAAAGACTTGCTTGAAAAACAGTATAATTTCTAGTTGAATTTGTAGTACCTTGTATTAGCAGTATTTGTAATTTGTGTTTGTACCTAAGAACTACCTGTACTACAAAATACGCCGAGAAAATCATTCATAAATAATGATTGTGACGTTATCATAGACAGAATACATGAATATGACAATCGATTTTCAATATGCATATTTGCAAATATTGTTGAACAATTGTGTTATATTTTGTCTATATTCGTGACGCAAAAGCTGCAGTAGTTGGTTTGTAGTTGAATATACAGGTAGATATGAACATAAAAATCTGTTTTAGTTACTTATTTATCGTTCAAAATTTGAACCATAACATAATTTTAGAGCTCCGAATTCAAATTCAAGAAATTCCGAATTCATATCAGACATACTGATGGCGCTAATTTAGAATTCTGCTTTTGTTACCTTCAGATATTAGCATGGCGAAGACTTTGTACCTTTACGTGCTTAGATTTTGAATACATTTTCTTTTGAAGAGAGCCTCGTTATCCTTGTAATGTTTGTGTTACTCGTGTCTCTTCTCTGAACGGAATGTCACCCCCCTAGGAGTCCGATTCAGTTGTGAATGAGCTGCAAGTGCCCCCCCCCCCCCCGTGTGAGGGGAGGGTTAACCCCCAGCTGTATTGTCCCCCCCGTCTCTCGCAGTACACGGGCTGCAAACCTCATTAAAAAGTGAGGCACAATTAGTCGAGGTGCCCCGCAGTGACGATCCCAATAGCTGCTTTGTTTCACATGCGATCGAGATACGGACCAAGGGAATTAGTTGTCCTGGCGACAAAGGGGTTCCAATATGAATATTAGCAGAGGACGATTGGTTGCATTCGAGTTTAGTTTGACATTCTAAAATCACAACTATAAAGAGACACTTTATGTTGTTTTATAAATGAAAACAAAAATGTGTGTAGTTTTGGGTATGAATAGGTTCAGATCTTAGGTTTGGTTATTTAGTAAAAGAACCAATTCGTTGGACCGTCAAATACAGCAATGTTTAATTTAATTTTTAACAAAAAAATCTATTAAAAATCTAGATTTTTTATTCTTAGAAAAATAATTTGATAGCCTGATGCAATTTGTAGAAAAATAAACGAAATATTTCTGTATTTATTAACATTTTAGGTTGTGAAAGTCCACCAAATTGATTCTTAAGTACTTCATTACTTTTCCCGAATAAATTATAGTAGTAAAATTCAGGTCTATTTCTCATATTCATAATAAAAATTTATATATTTATAATTTATATTGATAATCGTAATATTAATTTATTTCTCTATGGTTGGTATTTCTTTCTTCAATAATTACTCTTAGGAATGAGTCCCTGACTTCCACTTCGGAGGCCATAGCTCTATTCCCTCACACGATATTCCTGACTGAGTTTATTTCGTGTTTTACCTCAGTCAAGATAAAATGTCCAGTAAATTCTGGCTATTGTACACGACAGCCTCCTTCCCGTTTTTCCATCATATCCATATCTTCGTCGTCATCCCCAAACACCATTATCATACAGCCACAAAACACTAGCTGCCAAATCGTATGTAAACAACTAATAAACTTGTTCTTATTTATTAAGGCTAATGTTAACTTTTTAAACCTGTTAAATCGATTCCTTAATCATTTTGAGCAGATTCCTTGCCTCTTGTATTACAGGTGCTTTTGTTATTAAAGTACTTGGTTCACTAAAAAAATATCTATTATAATTTTGGATGAGGTCGGAAAGTTAGCAGAGTGTAGTTAAGAAGCTCAGAGCAAAGTTGTTTAAATATGCATTTAAAGTCTTGAAAATGATCCAGCAAAATCCAAAGCATCATCTAGAAATTCATGAAAAGAAAACATCTAATCCAGTTCCGGATACGATGATTAAAAATGTAAACCACTGAATTGGGGTGCATACACTATCGGGGTGTTACCCCGATAGTGTATGCACATGCACATGCACATGCACATGTGTATGCACATGTATGCACATTGGGGGGCAATGGGGTGGGGAGACAATGGGGAGAGGGGGAAGAGAGGAAGACATTAAACTGAGGGTTGGTTACGACTACAGGAAGATATTAACGTGTGTGTTGTGGATAGTGTCAGCCAGGGGCAGGGCAGCACTTAGAGGGAAGAATTGTTCTGTGAAGCAGGATTTATATTATCCGGTTGGTAAAGTTATATGAATCGATGTACCAGGAGATAATGAAATATTACGAGTCCAACTTAAATGGCGTTCTCAAACTCGAATGGACTGGTAACTCGAATAACCCATATTTCCAGGACTTGAGAAGGCCTATAGCCCTAAATAAGGACATTGGAGTGAAAATCACTATTTTTATTTGAACGGCGAATAATTAAAATAACGTATCTTGGTTTTGAATTCATTATTATGTGAATTTTTAGCAGATTATTAAAGATCATAATATAACAAGATGTACAAGACAATTATTTAAAGACATTCACAAGTACATGAGTAAGTTTCTTTCAGCTCACCATCTATATACAGATGTCTCCCACGTCTTCTAAACTCAAACAAGTAAAACTAATTCCATTTCTCATTGCTGAAACTATTTACCCGATCTGTTTTAACTGCAGCAACTATAAATAAATGAGACTTAAAATACCCACGAATTGTTTGTTTGCTTTGACGTAATTGAAGAAATGCTGGTTATTTTTAGAATGGCTTTTAATGAGAAAGCGATCTGAACGTCTGCTGAGACAGATTGAAACATTTTACTGCGATCGTCGCAGATGGAGATTATAAAGTTGTGGACCAGAAATGTAATTCCTACGAATCATTAGATAGGTATTGAGAATAACAGATTGAAACACGAAATATTTATCACAAATCATTAGAGGTGCTTGATGAAGGAGTAAAAATAATGATATAAATTGATATTTGAAGGTACACTACCATATTTTTTTATAATTTATTCGATAAAAGCAAATCCCAGAGTTTTAATTAAAAAATTTAATTTTCAATTTATTTAATTAAAAAACATTGTTGTTGAAATAACCTGCTATATTAATTGTTATCTCAACGTTCTTGAATCTCTAATAAAGTTATGGTGTTATTCGCCTACCTGTGCCGCGCTAGTGGCGCCATCAGCTGCGGTGGCGCCAGTGCTGAACCACCGCCGTGGCAGAGCCAGGAACGTCTCGCGCCATCCTGCAACACGAATACAAACTTAACTCAAAAGTCAAAACACAACGTGGGGGTCCACAGGGGGGAACATGCCCCTGAACGTGCTGTTTTACGCTATAGCTTCATTTTGAAACAAAGAAAAACTCTTTTAAAAAATTATTTCAAAGTGGCAAAAAAACAAAAAATGCCCTGCGGGGCTAGGTGGGAGCATACCATCACCCACCTCAAAATGTAATATTTTAAAAATTTGAATTTATTATCATAATACTCCTCATGACATCTCAAAATTGATTTCAAATAGTCCAAAAACCAAAAAATGCTTTACACCACCCCAAATTGTCAAAATTTTAAAAAAATATTGAATATTTCAACAAAATACAAATCAAAATTGATATCAGAGTGTCAAAAACCAAAAATCGCCCTGCGGGGCTGTGTGGGGGGGCACGCCCCCGACACCAGGGGACTATAATTATTTTCCTTGCCTTGCCCCCCAATGGCTGAAATCTTTCTGCCGCCCATGAAACACACTACACAGTCCACAATACACTCCTAGATGAACGCAACTGGGAACTGCTCTCTGTAACGCATTGTAACTCCAGCCTACCGTCGTCAAAGATATTATGAACAACTCCCGTTTCGAATTGCATGCGAATTCAAATCAAGGAACTTCGAATAGAATTCATATGCGTGTGAATCTTGCCGCTAAGACCTTGGGGAAGACAACATGCGTCAAAGTCAGTGGTCGAATTGGGGGGATGCGGGGGGATCGAGTCCCCATATGGGAAATATATTGTGAGTTCCATCCCCCCATGGCTAATTTGTCCACTTCACCATCCCCCCATGAAAGATTAAAACACAGCTCATAATTTTTCATTTTTAGCCTCTAGACACCAATTTTGTCGAGAAAAAAATAGACTTAAAATAGCGTAAAAAATGTGTAGAAATGCACCAAATTTATGTCTGAAATCAAACATTTTCCGGGGCTGTGTGCCCCGGACCCGCATGGTGCTGGGGACCCTACCAAGGAGCTTAAATACAAAGCAATTACCATTTACTCAAGCTTGTTGGGCCCTCCCCCCAGGCCCCCTCATTTTATCCTGGAGCAAATATGTTTTTAACAAAACACCATCCCCCCATGGACCGACTTCCAAATCGACAACTGGTCAAAGGAGCAGGCATTGTTTCTTTGGCATTTCTTTGAATATAATTGACAATTAAGAGGCAAACGGAAGCGAGCGGGAATCGCACGGTTCTTCAGAGCGTTTTTTTGAAATTTTGTCTTCCCACTAAATAATTTTAAAAAATCAGATAGTAACGACCCATACCAGCATAATATACTAAATAATGCCGCAAACTGCAGTACTTTATGACCTCTGGTGCGACCTCAAAGTGTTAAATACGATTATTTTACTAAAAATATCGTATTTAACACTTTGAGGTCGCACCAGAGGTCATAATGAACTCCGGTTTGCGGCATTATTTAGTATACTATGCTGTAATGGGTCGTTACTATCTGATTTTTTAAAATTATTTAGTGGGAAGACAAAATTTCAAAAAACGCTCTGACGAACCGTGCGATTCCCGCTCGCTTCCGTTTGCTCAATACGATGATAAAATGTCCGTAAAATGTCAATAACAGTTGTCAACAATGTCATAAATAGTTACTATTGAAGATTATTGACCGAATAGTCAGAAAATTAACAAAATCTTTTAAAATATTGGTCCTAATGACCATAAAAAGTTTTAAATTGATCGGTCAAACGGTTCCCGTGTCAGTTTTCAACCAATCACAGGATCCTGTTCAAAATCTACACATGAGATCGCTCATTAGTATGAAGAAGAATGTTAATTTAAATTCTCCACATTTCTTTCTCTCTCTGATCTATCTTCCCCTGCTCCAGCCAACACGCTGTGGAATGCCTGCGCTCTCTCTTCCCCTGCAAGTAACCATGGCAACGTGTAGATTGTTATCACTAACACGGCCAGGTTTACACCGAGCCTAATCTCGTCGCTACCTTCACACCGCTGCTGGATCGATAAGGGCTTAACGCAGACGTGAAAACAAAGTTATTTCTTTCCAGCGAGATGAAGAAATGGGCCGGGGGGAAGAGGGGAAGAAACCCATCAGAACATCAGAATTGTTATAAGAAGTGACAAGAAATTGTAGAAAGATGTGCATAATTGTTACTTCTTGTCAGGTTTTTAGTTACATTGAATTTGTTGTAATTATTTTTTGTTGACACATTTTAAATTCTATTAAGTGGGTATTAACACTAAGTTGGGCAATTCAAATCTGCCGATTAGAATTGGCCAATTTGGCTAGTGTGATAGACAAGAAAAATCCAAATCTTGACAATTCTTGATTTAGAACAGTTCTATTTTCCCAACTGCAGCTGGACAATTTGAGATGAATAGACACTAGTATTGAAATAAATATCGAAACAGAGAACACAACTTCGTAATATTTAATCATTATTATGTATAAAGATCACATTAGAACAATCGAATTTTAATAGACAACATCATACATTATCTAGTTAGCTCTGCTTTTCAAAAAATTTCATATGCAGTACCGTGATCCAAGTATCTATTATGGTTTTTCAACAATGGATCATAACCATAATAGATACTTGGATCACGGTGCATATGAAAATTTTTGAAAAGCAGAGCTAACTAGATAATTTATGATGTTGTCTATTGCTGTTTAGGACGATTGTTATGATAACAACATATATCTAACCTAACCTCAAACCTTTAAATTGACACATTCAACAAGATTTGAATTGGGACAATTTGAATCTGGAAGATTTGAGTTGCCCAACTTGAATTGTAGAGTAATACCCACTTAACAAATGTAAGGCATTTTTTAATTAAACAAATATGTGTTTTAATAATAGGCCAATTCTACAGTTTTCACGTTTTGAAACCATTTACGTTTACATTCTATAAAGCTTGAAACAGTTGACAATATTTGCTTAGCCTTCCACTTTTTTACGTTTTAAACAGTGGAAACGTACCAACATGGTTTCAACAAATGGATCTCAAGAATTGGCCACCACATAGGAAGGTGTGAATAAATACCAACTGCACAGTGAAAAGATTTATCTCTCTGGGGTTCGAATACTCTATCAATTGAGCTAAGGAGGCAATCAGCCTCATTTTTGTATTGATTTTTACTCTCACACTGTAAGATTTTCATAATTATTGTTATCGGTAAACTATAAAGACCGGAAAATTGGTAAAAGTCTCCCCGAATCGGTAAAAGGACTACCAAGGCCCTCAGCGGTTAAATAATTAGGATATAAATGAAGGTCCAAGCTAATTTCTAAGCATTTCTGCACTTTATGAAATCTTATTGAATAAGCATAAATAAACTTGTGTTGTTTCATTGGACTTTTTTTTCTCAGTGGGAAGAACATTTTCTAAAACGGATAATTGAATAATATGTACATTAAAACCTTGGGACTTTCCTATCAACAGTTAATCCTGACATGTTGATAAAAAGAACGGTCATGGATCTTCCAAAAAATGTATATTTATTTATTTATTTATTTATTTATTCATACATCTTACAAAATGATAATAAAAATTATCACAGTGGCAAGGAATTACTAATAACTAATAAAATAACAATAATAACAATAATAATGACAATAATAACAAATAACAATCAAATAAGTTAGTCTCTATCAAAATTAAAATTTAAATGTAGAAGTTTTCGAAATGTTTTTACTTCAGCCTTGTTTATATTTTCATTGTTTATTATGTTGGCTGGTAATTCATTCCAATCATCTATGGTTTGATTGAAGAAAGAATTTTTCAAAATGTCTGTCCGAAATGTTCTTGTTTTGAGTGTCCATTCATGATTGTCTCTTCCTTGCCTTGTCTTCCTCTCCAGCCGCTCCTTAAATTCCTTCCAACCACCTACACCATTCCAAATCCGCCACAAGTTGCAAAGCCTGGATGTTTTCCGTCTCTCCTCCATTGACTCCCATTCCAAATCCAACATCAATTGCTTCACGCTTACTCTCTCCTTAACAACTCGCCCTTGTTCATTTCTTCTTGTTTCCCACTTCCTTACTTTATTCGTAACTCTTCTTGCTGCAATTTTCTGAACCTTTTCTACTTGCTGTATCCCTTTCTTACTATGAACATCCCATACCGCCCCACCGTAGTCAAGTATTGGCCTTATAATTGTCTTGTACGCCTGGATCTTGACAGCAGTGTCTGCCCCTCTCAAAGATCTCATGACAAAATTCAAGTTGGTAATAGCTTTGGTTGTAACACTATTAACTTGCTTAGACCATTCAAGTTTTTCATTCAACCAAATACCGAGATACTTGTATTCATTAACTCTATCAAGTATGTCATTACCAAGAGTGTATGCAGGTTCTCGTACGGTCTTCTTCCGAGAAAAGTTCATCACCTTGCACTTACTAACATTCAACTTCATTTCATTCTCTGTCATCCACCATACAATCTGATTTAAATCTTCTTGTAATTGTATAATATCACTTTCGCCAACAATTTTCCGATAGATGACGCAGTCATCAGCGAACAGCCTACATTCAGATTGAACATTTTGCTTCATATCGTTAATATAAACTATGAACAAAAGTGGTCCTAGGACGCTCCCCTGAGGAACTCCCGATGTAACCTGAGATTCATCTGAGCACTCATTTCCAACTCTAACTTTTTGGATTCGATCAGAAAGAAAATCTTTGATGACACTGACTACCGCCTTGTCAATAATTATAGTGTCAACTTTTCGAATAAGTGCCCCATGTGGGACCTTATCAAAGGCTTTCTGGAGGTCAAGGAATACTGCATCTATTTCTTCTCCCTTATCAACCGTGTCCGCAAGGTCTTGTACCAAACCGGTTAGCTGAGTCTCGCAAGAATATCCACATCGAAATCCATGTTGTTCCTTAATGAACCATCCCAATCTTTCAATTGTTTCATGCAGGTAATTACCTACTACTCTTTCAAATATTTTTGAAACTGCAGAGGTCAAGCTTATAGGCCTATAATTGCTAGGATTACTACGATCACCGCCTTGTAAATTGGGATGACGATTGCCTTTTTCCAATCTTTCGGAATCACTCTCTCTACTAAAATCATATTAAATAGTTTATTGAGAAACATAGATACTGCAAGGCCACCAAATTTTAGCATTGTATGCGTAAAGCCATCTTCTCCTGGAGCTTTACCTTTCTTCAGTTTTCCAATAATTTTGTGAACTGTTGTCACATCACATGTTATAGGAGATGGTCCTCTATTGTTGTCCAAAGCTGTTGTTCTTCTTTTTAACAACTTGCACTTGATCCTTATTAAATACCTTCATGTAGCATGCATTTAACAGCGAAGCCTTTTCTTTGTCAGTTGTATGTGCATGGCCTTCAGAGTCAATCAATGTTGGAAGATCAATTTCACTTCTCTTTTGTGACCTAACATGTCTGTACAAGTTTTTCCATCCACCTCCCTCATCACCTTTCTTGAACATTCCCATCATGTACTTTCCTTTGGCCTCCTTCTTAGCAACATTTAACTTTCTTCTAGCTGCAAACACCTTCTTATCTCCACTTTTGTCCCACTTATACTTGTTATGCAATTGTCTCACTTTTCTTTTTAAATTGTGTATCTTCTTATTATAAAACGGAGGATCACCTTCTTTCTTGACCAGCCCTTTAGGGACACAGTTAATCAAAGCATTTTCAATTATTTTACCAAACTCAATCCAAGCTTCTTCAACATTATAAGTTTTTGAGTCCCACTCTTCAAACAGATCTAAAAGCTCAATTCGGAAAACATTCTTATCGGCCCTCTTGAAATCCCAAAGCACCTTGTCTCCATGTACAATATTTCTGCCTTCTCTAGTGGTTCCCAACATAATGTCTGTCAGAACAATGCTATGATCACTGATCCCTTTAGCAACAGTACATTTAACTATATTGTTTACTGGTTTTACCAAAACTAAATCCAATAAGTTAGAACGGTTTACACCCATGGATCTGGTTCCGCATTTTACCGGCATTTCAAATCCATGATTCATAATTTGATGTATCAGCTCCTGTTTGTTATGCTTTCCTCCAACACCTTGATTCCATGAAACTTCAGGGAAATTTAAATCCCCTGCTATTATCACCATGTCATCCACACCGTAGTCCAGAACAGCCTCATCTAGGTCTTGTAAAAATTTCAGGCCTCCATCTCCACTTCTGTAGCATCCAATTACATCAATATATTTGCTGGATCCTACCGAAATCCGAACACAAATCATTTCCTGGACAACACTATTCCACTTCAGCATTCCATTTAACTCAGTTCTGGATGCTACAAGCACTCCACCTCCGTGCCTGTTGCGATCCCTCCTGTGGATTTCATATCCATTTAATCGGATTTCACTGGAATATATATCGTCACAAAGCCAAGTTTCCACTACTACTGCAATATCTGGATTATAAGTTTCTATTAAAGTAGTGAATTCAGACATTTTATTTAGTATACTCCGGGCATTTACTAATAAGAGTCTGATTGTTTTCCTAAACTCGTAAAAGATTTTTTCTTCAGTTCTATAGAAATAACTGGGATTTTTGCGTCACACTTTTCCATGACACAATTTGTGCATAATATATTACTACTGGCCACTAACATATCCAAAAATGTATTTGGACTTCGCTGCCTTGCACCGAAGTCATTACAAGTTTTCCGTTATTAAACATTCTCCATACATGTATTCACCAAAATCCCTATCTGGCATAGTCTGATGTTCCAGCACAGGATTGCTCTGTGGTAGTCTATATTGTTGGTGGTGCCCATTATTCTGTTCACCACGAACATATTGCCATGCTTGATTGTTATATTTCTGCTGAGATGGGTAAAGTTGATGGTTTGTATGGTTAAAATGATCTGAGGGGGCCAACTGATTTTCAATATTTTGGAGCTGAGGTTGACCTTGTTGAAGACGTGGCGCTGGCTGATGTTGAAGAAGACTTGGCGTTTGTTGATGTATCCGATCTAAGGGAGCCGACTGATTTTGAATATATTGGAGCTGAGGTTGATCTTGTTGAAGTTGCTGAAGACTTGGCGCTTGTAGGTATATCTGATCTGAGGGAGCCAACTGATTTTGAAGATATTGGAGCTGAGGTTGAGCATGTTGAAATTGTTGAAATTGTTGAAGACTTGACGCTCGCTGACGTTGAAGACTTGGCGCTTGTTGGCATATCTGATCTGAGGGAGCCAACTGATTTTGAAGATATTGGAGCTGAGGTTGAACATGTTGAAGTTGTTGAAAACTTGGCGTTTGATGTTGAAAACTTGGTTCTTGTTGGTAAATCCGATCACAAGATAGTGTTCATATCGGCTGATCCACCGATCCTTCTTACATCCTTCCAATTCCTGGTCAGTTCGTTTGGATTATCAGTTGATTATTCTCTGGTTGACTCGACTATAATCGAATAATATTTAACGTACTATTTTATTTTATTATCGAATTTTCAGTACAACCTTCTTTGAAAGTTGATATTGTTTGTTAAAATTACCATCGACGGTTCATAAATCGTGTCATTTTATAATATTACTCATGTGGGAATACCTACATGTTGCAAGAATTAATAATTATGTAATACATGCCATTATATACGACAATCAAACTTACAAAACATGCTTTACATCATGTCAGAATTATGATTTTATAATTATTTTTTATTTTATTTAGCATACTTGTTATTTACAATTTATTAAGCATTTTCCTTATAATCCTTTATACATCTAGTGGAGCGGTCGCTACACGCCAGTCAAGTCGTACGGGAAAAATATACAAATATTATCAGGCGAGCGGAGCGAGTGTCTCCACTTGAAACTTATGGCACAAATCTCTGTATTTTTTGTGTGTATTTGTGCTTTTCGCATTAAGTTGTAAACGAAGTTAAGGATCTGGCCAATTTTTTTCACAAAATATTCATTACTATCCACTGCAGAAGGCTATTAATTTCCAGCAAAATCGATCTATTACTTTAATCAGAATCTTGATTAAAGTTGTACCTATACTAAGCTTGGCAATGTGAAAGAAACTCAACTCTGTGTGCAATAAAGCTGGAATCGGTTAACCGATCATCACCATATTTTGCATGGCCATTGGTATCAGCATTATAAGTGTTATTTTACAAATCTGTAATCTGTAATGAATTTTAAAAGAAAAATACATTTTACTGACACTTGTAAGCTTAATTTAAAACGGCCTATAGCCACCCCACCATTTGACCTATCAAATGGTCTTCGATTAATCTGATCAATCAAACTCATATTTTGCATGGTCGTTCAGACCAACATTGTCTCTTATTTTACAAATTTTCAGCCCTATTAGTCAAGAACATAGATGCACTTATTGACAGTTTTAATAACTGTCAGAAATGACATTTCAAAACAGAAATTCCACTGCATTCTGGGTTGCTCTATGAAGCAAAGCAAAGTTTATAGAAAGTCCATCGTACCCAGTTTATCGTAAAGGATCCCATCATCATACGGAACAGGTTTGGCTCAGAGGTACCGCTCTGAACTTGTATTCCGGAGGTCCCGGGATCGATTCCCCCGGTTCTTTCATGGTATTCTCTCAGTCGACAGGCAAATGCTGGGAAGGTACCCTACTACTAGGCCACGACCGCCTCCTTCCCACCTACTCTTCATCATCATCTCATAATCATCATCATAATCATTCATCCGTCGCCATTAGCCTCGCTGCAGAACAGTGCGACGTTAAGCCGCAGACAAAAAAATAAAATGGACATTCCCTGCAGGAAGCCTTTTTCTCACCATTCTTAAAGAATGTTCGATTTTCATTTTTTATTTTTTATTTTCGTACACCTTGTTGCGAAAACATAACCAAATGTTCTCATTCGAATCACGCACAATTCATCTGATAAGTTACAATATCTACACTAATTCATTCTATGACGTCGCAGCTTGCGTGTCGCCCTTGCTCGCTATTATACGCGTCATGCGTAGTGTTTCTTCTAGTATGAACAAGTCATGGTTGAGGGGCCCAAGAAGGGTGTGAATTGGTTCTTAGATCTTGCACGTGCCTTCTAGACGCTTCCTCATTCCACCCTTCTGATGTTTGAATTTCAATCTCACAGCAATATTCTCTCCGAGATTAGTTATCTCTTCGTGGTGGAAAATATAAGGAAACTCTGACAAACTTTCCAAAGTTTTCTTGAGAATTAAAAGAAAACGGCTTTCCCCCAACACAATCTAAAAGCCATATGTTTTATGGTCTCACTTTACCCTCATCTCTTCTTCAAGTGTTGCTTGCACGATGATATTGTGCAAGATATTGTGCATATATATGCAAGAGTTTAGTTTAGTTTAGTTTTAGTTTTAGTATGAGTTTGATGATTTGATGTATATGTTTTATGTGTATTGTGTATTGTGTAGTACTCCTGCTGATATGCTTAATTTATTTTGTAGCTTAGCAGGGCAAAGTACATAATATTTGTATATGTTTAATCTCAAATAAATTTAAAAAAAGAGGATATTTTTGTACAATATTGTTCATTATAAAAAATATCAGAAAAAAGCTTAGAAAGAATCGAATAAACCTTTAATTAGTGGGTAATGCAGTAATGTATAGTATTGTGGGATTGTGTGGGAAATTAAGCTTGTAGTGTACAAGTACTTATCCTAGATCGAAATGTATAGCATTACAAATCTGTGCGTAAGAGGTAGAATGGCTGAAGTCCATTTACTCGATATTGCATTGCACGCTTTTGGAATGATGTATTAAATCTTTATCAATTGTCATCTGTCTGATGTGTACAAATAAAGTTATATCAACGTATTATCTTACACAATGACTCATGTCACCATATATACGATCTGCGACAAATACACAAAGGTTTGGAATTGAAAATAAAAGGGGATGTATTAATATATTTTATTATATCCCTAATTATTTTCAATACAGTGTCTGATTTTTTTCATCATATTTCTGGTTTTCTTCTTGCTATTGGGTTCATCATCCTCAAGTAATGTCTTATCTTGCTTGGAGTATAGATGTTGATTGAACAAGCGTCTTGGTGAGGTAAGACACAACACAGTTAGGGGTGGTTTTGCTGCGTGGTCAATTACTCCAGGGTGCTGGGAGGGGGGGGGAGGGGGGGGGATTAGCCACGACACGGAAGAGGAAGGTTAGGGGTGCGGACCACAGCATCGGTTCATTAGGTGATCGATTGTATTGGAAACTCATCGACTGGACGTGTGCGAAGAAATAAACAAGTGACGGGGTTCTTGATATAACCAGTCACGTCATACACGTGACCATTCCTGCAGTCGTCCTTCATGAGAAGTTTTCTTGAGACTTCCCTCAGTCGATAGGAAAATGATGGGAGGGTACCGACTAATAGGCCACGACCGTCTACTTCCCACAGTCCGTTATTACGTAATATTCTTCATCATCTCCCAATCATCATCATAATCACTCATCACTCATCCGTCACCAATAGCCTAGTAAAAGAGCAGTGCGACGACTAAAATAAAATATGAAAAATAACGAAATTGAATTTTTTTGTGCGGAAATGGATGAGTTTGATTTGATGATATGAACACTCGCAAAGATAAATCAAATTAGAATTGAAACATATTTGCGAGAAACGGAATCTCCATAAAACCGAGATTGAATTCTTCTAGAATCCTTACTTTTTGAATAACTGTTAAATGTGTCATGGGAAATTAACCTTAATTTCTTCGCAACCATATTTCATATAATAAAAATGTGAAACATAGTTTTCAATTGAAAATTTTGTATGTCTGGTATTGAGATTAATGCAGGATTTATTTCCCTTTTTCAATTTCAATTTTTTGCGTTATGTAATACAGTCTAATAAACCGTTAAGAATTTCGAAACCTAATGCAATTATAAAGATTTTTTCTAGTACTTTCTTCGCATCACCAGTGAATTTGTCTGAGGCGCAAGGGTCCAACACACCCCTACATGTATTACATGGCGCTGTGGTAATGAAGGTTAGGTTTAATATCCCCCTGTTGACCGTGGCGCTACGGTCGGGACTAATCAGAAGCCTCGTAAACCGTGACAATGTGTTTAATCAACACCAAGGACATCTCTCTCACATCATGTCCAGATGGTCTTCACCCGTATGGCAATAGTCACTAAGGGTCAGATTCCAATAGATCAACATTGCTACTTCAACCTTGTGACGAGTTGCAATAGAGGTGAATTACTGTCAGGTCCTGTTGTTCAGGCCGAGGTTATTGGTAAATAAAGCAACTTTGCCTCATCAAACATTTCTCTAACTCCATTTGCCCGAGTAACAAAACCGTACATTAACACTGTTTTCTTTAGATTCTCAAGTACTAATGTAGATTTGACAATCATTATGACATTCACAATTGTTTACTTATAATAATAATACTAAGACAAAAAATTACAAAGGAACAAAATTATATACTTACTATAAAACATCACCACTTCACAGTGCAATCTTCCAATACCAGCTTCAACAACACATTCTTATCCAAACCATTCCAATCTCGGACCGTTCTATGAAGAATGGAATACCTCCCTATTATCTGTTTTTGAAAAATATTCCTTTAACATGCCAGTGTGTGTCCTCCGTCCCTCTCTCTCAATATCCACCAACCAATCTCGCAATTCATTCCATCCACCAATGCCTTGTCGAATTCTGAACAAATTACCTAACCTTGTCAAATTTCTCCTATCTTCCAAACTTTCCTATTCCAAAGATTCCAACAAATTGTAATTGAGCAAATTGAACACCCGCTTATTTTTCAAGACATCTAACTCTAAAAAGCCCTGTTTCCCGTCAACTTCCTCCTAATCATCCTGATTAAAAATGTCCCCGTCTTCTAATGAAGAGCCGTCGTCTTATGACATCACGGCGCCGCGACGCTAAGCCCCTCGAGGCGTCGATGTGAAGACCTCGTTAATAACTCGCAGGCGTCGGCGTCTTCGGGCGTCGTTTTGTCTCGAGCGGTCTAATTCTTAATCAAGGCATAAACGAGTAATTAATGTTCATTATGAATACTGTTCGTGGTGACAATTTGTAACCAATTTACAGAGTTTCTGGTTAAACAAGAAATTTAATTAAAATATATTATTTCGTGGTAATTGAAGTAAAACACTGATAATTCATTCATTTCTGTGCAAAAACGAAAATAATTTCTTTATAATTAGCTTTTTCTTTCCGACTTAATAATTTTGAAACGTCAATTAATGTTATTGTACACCTTTTTTTTCTTCATTTGTTATGCAAATAATACAATCAATTCTTTTTCTAATCCAGTATCCAATGATTTCAATGTTTCTGCTTTCTCCAATTAACTTCCTGACTGCTCTATCTATTACGAAACATTGGGACTATATTACTGGAATATAAATACTCAATGATAAAATAATAACAATCTAGACAACAAAAACAATCTGTAGTAATAGCAAATATCGATACCCATACAATTCATATTATTGATTAGGTACACCCCACCAATGGACTGCCACCTTGACGTGGTGGTGGGCCTTCAGGGGCCGGCTCACATACGAGTTGGCCCCAACCAAGTGCAGTCCAGGGTCGACCTAGTCCCATGCCCTCCCCAAATTCGCGGGTCCCTCGGGCCGGCCTCCCCCCTCGAGATGGTGATCCCCCTGAAATCGAGTCCCACCGGCCCGAAGCTCTCCACCCCCCGGTCTGTCCCCATTCTGACCTGGCTTTCCCACCAGTTTCAGACTCCCCCAGATCGGGCCCGTTAGGTCGACCCCTCCCGATGTCCTCCACTTAGTTCAACAAAGTTAAAAGTTAAAATTAATGTGCGCAATATAACCTCGTCGTTGACGCGCCGTTAAACTCTAATAATCAATCAATTGATTAGGTACATTCAGGGTTCGAAATTAGCACTCGCCCGCTCGCTCGCGAGTACAATTTGACAGCTACTTGCCCAAGTGGCGAGCTACTTTTTGTGTTTTGTGCTATTTGTGCATTTTACATTTTAGTTTGAAGTAATAATTTGAAAATTATTTTGAATATTTTGAATATAACAACATATTTTGAAAATAAAATGTGTGAACAGTTTTGCATCTGCTTACATATTACATTTGTCACTTTGGATGTGTGGGCGAGTGACTAACATTTTAAATTTCGATCCCTGGGTACATTCAATTTGGATATTTTAGCAGCGAAGCAGTTATCTTGATGTGCCTTATCACTTCTCAGGATGTTCAATGTGTCTATGAAGAGTCTAGATCGTCTGAACTTGTGTCCGTGCCTGATCTGACAGATCCGATGACGAGTCCCTAGGGACCTCAGGGACCGGGAGCTGGCAGTTGGCCGATACAGCGTCCCTAGGGATGCATCCAGGACACAGGACTCCACTTGAAGCAGGGAATATCCGGGATAAAGTGGCGTTCAAGTTAAAACAATGGCGTGTTGGTTTAATGGAGAAGTTGAGAGCGAAATGGATATTTAGTTTAGACGTTTCAGTAAAACTGAAGACATACAAAACTTGAATGTTTGTCTCCAAAAGTATTCAGGCAGCCGCAGAATACATTTAAAAATACACACTGTTCGCTTTGAAAGCATAATGGAAATACAGTGTATATTGTCATAGCAGACACATAGGCCCAATTCTTTACAAATTCACGATGTGGCTGGATGGCGATTATGTGCAATATTCCAAGATGAAATTGAGATCCCTGATCTAAAATAAATTAATATTTACCTTCACACTGTTCTGCAACCAGACTAATGACGACTTTTTAACGAAGCAAATTTAAATATGCACGTTTGGAAGGAGACGGTTGTGTCCTATTATTACGGAACCTTCCCATCATTTGCCTCTCGACTGAGAGAATCACAGGACGCGAATATTGGTCTGGCAATTTCTTCGTAAAAGGTATAGATAATATTTTTAATTCCTCTTCAATTTAGAGTGATTTAGAGTTGGTTGAACTGGATTAAGTTTTCAAATAACTTTCACGACATACCTCCAACGGAATTGGGGTCTTGAAAACACTTTAGTGTAAAATAACCAATTATTTTATAAGAAATGGAGTGATGTACTGATGTACTGAAATGGACTGATGTAATAACACAAAACACAGAACACAACATACTCTATCTGGTCATATTCATACTCATATTCCTTCTGTAGCAAAGACATTTGAATTCTTTGCCAGAACAATGGGGAATAGGTAATTGTTGAGATTATTTTATTTTGTTTATATACAGAATTATATTTTTTTAACTCATATATTTTCCATAATAAATTTATTCGTTTTCGACATTTCACTCCTCTGCAAAAACAAGCTGTACGTCACACGCCGTGTTCCCTGTGTTACGGGATGCATAGAACCGGCTATGGCTAACATTATCTATACGGCCCGACTCGGCGTGTGACGTCAAATTGTGTTTCATGGACAGCTACAATCTACCAAACTTTGTAAATTCGTTCCTTGAAAACTATTCATGACACAACAAAAATAATACCACATCTGTCTTTAATATTTCATAAAATATTTATTTTTCTAAAATCTAAACTTCACTTCACTTCCCTATTCTCGCACCCAGATCAGTCCACATCTTTACCCTGGCCTACAGCGCAATCATTCCCACCATTTCTTCTGAGCTCCTAATCCCTCTTGCTGCTCGCCCCTCTAACAAGCCGCGTGAACGCACCCCACATCGCAATGCCGCGCACGTGGCTGCGTTTTGCATGGAAGCAGCTGATCCGCAGACATTGCCGAGGTGTTTAGTATGCGACGGAGGCGGGGAGACCGAGCTTTGTGTCTTGCTTTGTGTCGGCTTGATCTGATGTACAATCTGGCACTTGGCTAATGTGCTGCAAGCGCGAGCGATTGACACTTTTTTAGATACGATTGGAGACGAAATGGGTTGACGAAATGATTTGAAATTTTAATCGTGATTAGATTAAGAACAAACTTAGGGTTAACACTTAGTACATTTTTAATTTTTTGCTTCGTTAATTAGTAATAATAATAATACGTTGATTTTTGGTTAAAAAAAACTATTTTCTTGTCTCGCTGGGTGCCTATAAATTTAATTTGATAAATGTGCCAAGTGATAACCCTAAAGGCTGAATTACACGAATTAAGTTTCCTTGAACAGTGTAATTCAGGCTTAAGTTTGTCTTTTATCTAGTCATGATTAATATTTTAAATTAATTGGTTCACGGGTGTCGTCTCCAATCGTATCGGAAATTTCGTAGTTTAGAGCGGTTTTGTTGAAAAACCGGCGCATAATTAACAAGGCACGAAACAAAAATTAAAAAGTGTTACTCATATACAATCAGACTGATCATGTGAACATCCTATCAAAGTCACACCCACTTATGAAACAATGTTTCTCTCTCAATTTTCTAAAACGGCCGAGCGCTTGGAAGCTGTAAAATCGTGTAAATCGTTTTCACAGTTTTACGATGTCAAAAGTATACTTGTAGAAGCAAAAAGTTTGGCTTTTGTCTACACAAAATGATATCCTAAGATATTGAGCCTTTTATTCTTCCCCTTCCCCGTGCTCCAACTTGCATCCCCCCCCCAATGCCACCCCCTCACAGATCCAACTGGTATTAGTGCAGCAATGAATATGGATGCAATGGTAATGCACGGGCTGACAGCAAGGGCTTGCAATGCACTATATGACACGGTAATAAAGTTATTGCAATGAGCGATGGGGGGGGGGGGGGGGGGGGCTCAGCGGGATACCACGTGATTAACTTTTCAACCTGGAAGTGACGTCATCAAAGCGATGGGGTTTTCATGATGACGTTTTAGTTGGAGGGAAAAGATGATTTGAGGCGCGAGGAGATTTGGAAAAGTCTTCACAAGTGTAGTTTGGATAAAAACGTAATACAATATCCCAGCAAAAACACCCCATGTAAAAAGGCAGCCAAGTCTACGTCAACTGAAAAAATAAAAATAAAGGAAAACAAAATAATCAGCACTGCAAATGATATCAAAAAAGGAGCCATGTCCTCGAAATTTCTCAATTAATCGTACCTTGAAATATAAAATGTAAACCACAGAGAAATACTTTAAAAATGACATGTAGGGTTTTGAGAGTAACGCTGGGTTCCCATACTTCGCATCGAATTCGCTTTCGGTTCGCTTCGCTTTCGCAAAATGGCTACCTTTTAACAAAGGAAATCGTCCATTTTTACATTCGCATGTTCGCGTGTTGCGGTTTCGTTAAAGTTAAGCCAATTTTAACTTTGACGAAACCGAAACGAAACCGAAACACGCAAACATGGGAATGTAAACATGGACGATTTCCTTTGTTAAAAGGTAGCCATTTTGCGAAAGCGAAGCGAACCGGAAGCGAATTCGATGCGAAGTATGGGAACCCAGCTTAAAGGTCTTGTAGGGGAGAGTTTATGGAAAAGTGTGTCACAGTAGACGGGGTAGTCAAAATAGCCCATTATTAGTATGACGTTAGTTATAAACAGCCCTGAAAAAGCTCTTCACATAGCAAATTAGATGAGGCAGGATAAAGATATGGTTTTCCCTAAATCGAGAGGAGAGGCAAATGTTGGGAAGGTTCCCTGATAGTAGGCCACGACCGCCTCCTACTGTAACATTTGGGTGGATTGTTGGCTGGGACGAGCGGTCGGTTAAAATCCCATAGTTACAAATTGATTAGTTTAGATAGAATACTTTATTTTAGATTAACCACGTGTGAAACTGTTACAAAAACCTACATGATGAGAGGAGTGGACTAACTAGAAGCCTGTGCTGAACTCGACTGACTATTGCATGCTCCCGATGGTCGCATCAATAGTATAGATGACACAGCTAATCACACGGTCTGATCGTGAGATCGGCTGAGCTAGCTTGCGCGTAAAGCCTTGCAGTGTAGATATAAGAGAAACCTGACATCCTAATAATGTCGAATTACCGCGTGGTCAGTTCAGACTTCTAGTGGGAAAATGTACATAAAAAATTTACTTGTTACAGTACCCATGTCCAACCTTACCCATTCTTCATCATCATCTCTCTGTCATCATAATAATAATTCATCCGTCGCTATTAGCCTATAGTTGAAGAACAGTGCGATGTTAAAAAGTACCAATAATATCAGTGGTCGAAAGTGTGCCGATATTTCTGAATTTAAAGTGAAGCTGGCGATTTCATTTTATGATGGCAGGTAGATCAGTAATGAAAGTACCTGTATTGATGTCAGATTTGTTACAAGGATCATATTTATTTTCCTGTTGCCTGAATGGAAAATATCAAAATAATTTTAAGTGAAATTATTCATGACTTATCTATTGAAAATGAAGCAAAGTTTTTTTTGAATGCAACTTTAGAATCAGTTGGAACAAGCTTCCGAGGTTTTCAAACTCGAATATGTTTTGTTGAAAAGACATGATTATTGCGTCAAAATCTGCTATGTGGAATGTCTTCCTTCAGACCTGTGTTATTCTTTGGGCGAGGTGGAACATCTTTGTGGCTCGAGTAGTTAGTGAAAACTGAAAAGTCTCAACACAATTGCTTCCCTCAAACATTTCCCACCCTGAGTTTCCAGAGAAAAAGAAAATGCTCGACGGAAAATAACATTTCTGAAGAACATTTTACAATGACGCTTCTATCAAATTGACTTCTACGTAAGCAATTGGTTTGGAAGTTCTTAAAAGTGGGACTTGAAGCCTCAAATGATGATCGTTAAGAGGGCTGAGTAGTGAGCGTGACCTTGAAGAGTTTTTTAATAGAATTGTTTCAATGTATTTTACCAGTGTAATTGTTATTAAAATAAGGCTTTGTATGAGTATTCAGAACAGTTCAATGAAAATAATTTCATACTTTGGTATGTTATTAGTTTTATTTAGTCATACAGACGATTAGTTCCATAATATAACTAATTTTCAGGCACTAGACGTATGTAGGACAAAATAAAACTAATACACCATTCCAAGCTATGAAATTATTTTCATATTTTTTTAACTGTTCTGAAGATACGTACAAAGCCATATTACATTAACAATTACATTGGTAAAAGATATCGATAGAAATCGATACAAAAAAAAACCTTCAAGGTCAAACTTACTACTCAGCCGTCTTAAGTTTATTTTATTATGAAACCTTTCACATTTTATTTCCTTCTTATACCTAGTTGGCTCAGGCAGTAACGCTCTGGACCTGAACTCCGGGTTCGATTCCCGCTGCCGTCCTTCCTGACTGGGTGTTTTCGTTCCCTCAGTCGCCGGGCAAATGATGGGAAGGTTCCTTACTAATAGGCCACGACCGCCTCCTTCTCACGTTCTTCCATTCCTATGTTATCCTCATTTCCCAATCATCATCAACATCATCATCATCATCATCATCATCATCATCATCATCATCATCATCATCATCATCATCATCATCATCATCATCATCATCATCATCATCATCATCATCATCATCATCATCATCATCATCATCATCATCATCATCATCATCATCATCATCATCATCATCATCATCATCATCATCATCATCATCATCATCATCATCATCATCATCATCATCATCATCATCATCATCATCATCATCATCATCATCATCATCATCATCATCATCATCATCATCATCATCATCATCATCATCATCATCATCATCATCATCATCATCATCATCATCATCATCATCATCATCATCATCATCATCATCATCATCATCATCATCATCATCATCATCATCATCATCATCATCATCATCATCATCATCATCATCATCATCATCATCATCATCATCATCATCATCATCATCATCATCATCATCATCATCATCATCATCATCATCATCATCATCATCATCATCATCATCATCATCATCATCATCATCATCATCATCATCATCATCATCATCATCATCATCATCATCATCATCATCATCATCATCATCATCATCATCATCATCATCATCATCATCATCATCATCATCATCATCATCATCATCATCATCATCATCATCATCATCATCATCATCATCATCATCATCATCATCATCATCATCATCATCATCATCATCATCATCATCATCATCATCATCATCATCATCATCATCATCATCATCATCATCATCATCATCATCATCATCATCATCATCATCATCATCATCATCATCATCATCATCATCATCATCATCATCATCATCATCATCATCATCGTCGTCATCATCATCATCGTCGTCATCATCATCATCATCATCATCATCATCATCATCATCATCATCATCATCATCATCATCATCATCATCATCATCATCATCATCATCATCATCATCATCATCATCATCATCATCATCATCATCATCATCATCATCATCATCATCATCATCATCATCATCATCATCATCATCATCATCATCATCATCATCATCATCATCATCATCATCATCATCATCATCATCATCATCATCATCATCATCATCATCATCATCATCATCATCATCATCATCATCATCATCATCATCATCATCATCATCATCATCATCATCATCATCATCATCATCATCATCATCATCATCATCATCATCATCATCATCATCATCATCATCATCATCATCATCATCATCATCATCATCATCATCATCATCATCATCATCATCATCATCATCATCATCATCATCATCATCATCATCATCATCATCATCATCATCATCATCATCATCATCATCATCATCATCATCATCATCATCATCATCATCATCATCATCATCATCATCATCATCATCATCATCATCATCATCATCATCATCATCATCATCATCATCATCATCATCATCATCATCATCATCATCATCATCATCATCATCATCATCATCATCATCATCATCATCATCATCATCATCATCATCATCATCATCATCATCATCATCATCATCATCATCATCATCATCATCATCATCATCATCATCATCATCATCATCATCATCATCATCATCATCATCATCATCATCATCATCATCATCATCATCATCATCATCATCATCATCATCATCATCATCATCATCATCATCATCATCATCATCATCATCATCATCATCATCATCATCATCATCATCATCATCATCATCATCATCATCATCATCATCATCATCATCATCATCATCATCATCATCATCATCATCATCATCATCATCATCATCATCATCATCATCATCATCAGCCTAGCTGCAGAACTGAGCGACGTTCAACAACTAAAATAAAAAACTCTGGCTGTTATAAAAAGTAAGACTCTCTACATTTCTATACGACTATTCGCATCAGAAAATTAATCAATATTTTATAAGTCGTATAACACGCGATAAAAAGATTCCGCTAAAGTCCAACTTATAAGACCAGTGAGCTTTTGCTTTCGTGCTTGCGTTCGAGCTACTGTGCTTTTTATGATTTTATCCAAGAAAAATAGAAAATTACGTACGCTTGAAGCCATGAAATCCTTGGCGAAGGTTAATCAATACCAGAAACTCATGTATTGGTGCTCAATCATGTATTTTATGTTCATTAATACTTTTCCTAAGCGACTTAAAACCATTAAACTGAAATGCAAGTTTTTTATTGGTTAGTTATGGTTCGTTACAGGCTCACGATTGAGTTGGTATTCAAAAGGGCATAATTTGATTACTGCATGTTCCGGGTACAGATGGGGGGGGGGAGAGTAAACTAGGGGAAGAAAATTGTAAAATAAACATGACGGAAAATGTGAGGGCGGGAAATTCTGCTCGGTCGATTGGAAAAGAGCATCTGGTTCCTGCCGGAGGTTAGAGAGAAATATGAGTTGAATCGGATCATGTTTCATGCATTCTGAGGTAACATTTCGTTCCATAATTGAACTTTCGTGGTGTCGTGAACTTTTGTTCTGTATTTTAAATTGCGATTAAAATAAAATGGAGTTTTGATAAAATAATACACAAGAGTTTGTTAAAAATCCACTACCAAATTTTAGTTTTTTGAAAAATAATTACACTAGGAAATGTTATTTTATGACAACATATATTTTGTATCATAAAACATTTGAGATTCGTACAAATATTCTAACATATATTTCATTGATTCCATAACGTTAATTTACTCACTCATCTTTCATAATTTCAAGTGTAATGCTAATATTCAATAAGTAATTTTTCTTGGAAAATGGCTGAAAAGGCATGTGACAGTAAAACAGGGAAACATCAGCAAGAAATTACTACTTAAAAGTACGAGTTTATAGAATTTGGATTTTGGCTGAAACAGTTTACTTGAACTTAAATATTTATTTTTTAAATCACATTTAGAATGAACTGAAATATATGAAGTTCAAGTTTAAAAACAAATGGCTAGTAATCTTTGGTCATCAAATATCTTAAAATAAATACTGGGTATAACTTTGAAAATGTTTAAATATACCAACATTCCATTCATCCCTTGTACCAACCAATTATTGAAAACACCGTACCTACACTTTTCACTAAAACAAAACAAATGATTTTAAAATCAGTTCTAACCTCGTTACATTTGACCCTTCCCTCTGTACTGTCCAGTATTCGAACCCACAACCTCTGCTCATGCATCACTTGTTATTACAATAGGAAGTATGCTGTTTAGGGGAAGCAGGGGGTGGCGGGGGGAATCACGGAGCGGGAGGCAATTAAGGGTTCATTACTTACATTATTTATGTACCGGAACATCCCTTCATCCCCCTAGCAAGCCATTACCACCTTTCCAATGAGAAGGGGATTTCATATACTCATCTTTATCCTCATGCTTTTACCAAGAGTTATTTATTTACTGACTTTAAGTAGTAGAATGTGGTTTTCAAAATGCTGAAGGTTATTACAAATATGAGAAATGTTGTTCGTCTACCAGAGTTAAATCTGTAGATTCTTTTTAAGTGGAACTATTAAATATGAATGAGCTTTTTCTCGAGCAAAAACTTCCTTATTATCAACGTTGTCTTTTTTGTTCGTGCATTTTTTCATAAGCGCTGGCTGCCACTAATAATTTAGTCCCCCCTATCTGGCACTAAAATGGAAACGTGTTTTGAGAAAAATTCTCTTATTTATTGGAAATCCAAATTTTGGCAACAGGAAATTCTGTTTGGTTTAATTGAGACCAAATTAAAATTTCGGATTAACCGATTACAGGAAAAAATTTGATACCTTTATAGTATGATAGAATAATTTCACTTTTAAATGATGAAGGTATATTAATGTCCAACTTTACGTAATTGCATGCCAATATACTTAAGAGGTATAAGCGTAAGAGTAAGAAAGAGGTGCGTTAGCGAACGGGAAAAGCACGGTACGTCAAAGCGATTTTTAGAAATTTCTTTTCACCCTCTCAAAATTTAAAAAAATCAGATAGTAACGACCACGACCCATTACAGCATAATAGACTAAATAATGCCATAAACTGGAGTACTTTATGACACTTGGTACGACTTCAAAGTGTTAAATACGATTATTTTACGAAAAATATCGTATTTAAGTCATAGTGTACTCCAGTGTGTGGCATTATTTAGTCTATTAGGCTGTTATGGGTCGTTACTTTCTGATTTTTTTTTTAAATTTTGTCAGCGTGAAAAGAATTTTCCAAAAATCGCTTTTACGAACCGTCCTTTTTCCGTTCGCTTATGCAGACCTCTTTTGATGGAATTGAAAATAATATTTATATGAACTTTATAACTCCAAGAGTTGGCGATGAAATTAAACCAGAATCTCATGAAAAATCTCTCGTTCAGCAATCAACTTGAAATGACTGTATAAAAACCTCGCAACCTCTCCTGGAGCCCTTGTAATTCTTGCTGCTATAGGTTCTTGTTTGAGTCGATCACGTACTTGGCTGTGAGTTGGGTTGGGGTGACTCAGCTTCAAGATCGAATCACTCGGTAGACTCGGGGCGGTCACGCAATCACGTTCATACTCACTCCTACTTTCAGCTACCTTCATGCTTCATGTACAAGTACTGGGATTCTCGCCGCTAGGTTCTTGTTTGACTCGATCACGTACTTGGCTGTGAGTTGGGTTGGGGTGACTCAGCTTCAAGATCGAATCACTCGGTAGACTCGGGGCGGTCACGCAATCATGTTCATACTCACTCCTACTTTCAGCTACCTTCATGCTTCATGTACAAGTACTGGGATTCTCGCCGCTAGGTTCTTGTTTGACTCGATCACGTACTTGGCTGTGAGTTGGGTTGGGGTGACTCAGCTTCAAGATCGAATCACTCGGTAGACTCGGGGCGGTCACGCAATCACGTTCATACTCACTTCTACTTTCAGCTACCTTCATGTTTTCTCATGTACAAGTACTGGGATTCTCGCCGCTAGGTTCTTGTTTGAGTCGATCACGTACTTGCTGTGAGTTGGGTTGGGGTGACTCAGCTTCTAGATCGAATCACTCCGCAGACTCAGGGCGCGGTCACGCAATCACGTTCATACTCACTCCTACTTTCAGCTACCTTCATGTTTTCTCATGTACAAGTACTGGGATTCTCGCCGCTAGGTTCTTGTTTGAGTCGATCACGTACTTGGCTGTGAGTTGGGTTGGGGTGACTCAGCTTCTAGATCGAATCACTCCGCAGACTCAGGGCGCGGTCACGCAATCACGTTCATACTCACTCCTACTTTCAGCTACCTTCATGCTTCATGTACAAGTACTGGGATTCTTGACAGAAGTGCACACAAAAGAAGGAACTGCATATTTTACAAGATTTTGAATTGGTTTACTTTTTTTGAGGAAAGCTCAATGATGCATGTTTCTTAGTTAGAATTAGTCGTTTGAGTTCCCTTTCAAAATCTCAAACTTTAATAATTACCAAAGTATTTGTTCAACTTCCATTAATGATAAAAATCATGTTCTGTAACATTTTCTTTTGGCGTTTATCACTGGCTGCACTGGGCTGCACCAGGGTTGCACTGAAATGACGTCACCTTACAACATTCAATGCAAATTTCAAACAGATAGCAAAACTAGTGCGTGCAGCCAGTGGAAAACGCAATTTGTTTCAAAATTCAGTAATAAACTTGGTTGAAATGTTTATTTTTTTTAAGACTTAAATATTTTTAATATAAATTTTAATATTTTCAGAGTACAATCTGAACTATGACAACTGAGTAATTGACGGTTTCAATATTGTTTATTTCTGAAATCTCATATGGGGGTATTTCATACATTATATTTGGCAGTCCATTTTTCATTCTAAAAGCGCTCTTGGTTTTAAAATTAGAATTCTTAATTCTATCTTCCACGTCATATAAATGGAAAGCACACTTTTGTATAAGTAAAGTTTCAACTAAGTCAATATTTAAAGAGTATTTGTAATTGCCCCTGTTATGATATGCTAAATGTATGCCCACTAAGTGTGTAGAAAGTAACACAATGGTAACCATACTGAAACAAATGCGCACTCCAATAGTTAAGTTGAACAGACTATGTGCGTCACATGCACCCCATCACCCCTACATGAATTAGCCTAATTACATACTACCCCTTCCCCTAGTCGGAGCCCCTCGCCCCTTACAGGGCCCCTTGCCCTCGGCCCTTAACTGATTGAGTTTGCAGACCGCATCGTAGCCAGAGTTAAAATAATGTGCCTAATTGCTAGGTGATTAATAGTGTGTCGTCAGAGAAGTTTTGTAGAGGTGTAACTGTATAGGGGATCGATGTAAGATAAGTCCCTTTCATAGTGAGGAACGGAGCAGAAAATACTGTTGAAACTAGTGAGAAAATAGGGAAAATTTTCAAATACTCAGCTTATTATCCGATTCGTGAATACGCATTAATATTTTTTTATGAAATAATTGACTGGTCCGATTTTTCAGACCTCTTTTTAGTTTAGTTAAGATAAACAGTTGATAAGGATTATGATGGCAAGAATCGTTTTTTACAATTAGCATATTAATAACGTAACTTGACTTTTTAAACTTGTTGAAAAATGTCATAAAATTGCTTCTAAAATCATGTATTTCGTTTTTAAATTCTGATTGCTTCAAAGCTTATTTTCATATAGGGCATGCTGGCGAAGCATTAGGTAGTTTATTACAAAATATTGTTTCATACATTTTCAATGAGTTTCTTTCATTTTGAAATGTATTTTCTGTCACATATTGTTACAGAGAGGGATCTTCTGTGACAAACTATTGAAGGAAAATAGTGATTTTGAGGGCGTCAGGTGGATTTGTCGTTCAATTAATACTCTGCATATAAACAGCACCGTTATTTTATTTAACACAGTTTAAAATTCTAGAGAACAATTGTTTTTTTCCTTCACATTTAGCTCAAGTTGTCAACAATACACTACAATAATAGGTAATAAATTCAGATACAAAGAAACATTACTATCCTATTAACCATTCAGCATTCACACGGCCACAATTCCACACGTTAAGATAGGAAATAGTTGCGACGAAACTTTGCTGATACATATATACATCTATTATAGGAGTAATCAAATGCATACCCTAAGTTGTTTAAAAATAACACATCTATCGGTTATAGTTCGAAATAAATGTCACATTTTGGTAAGTGTCGACATTTTCGGATTGATGAAGTACTTAAATGAATTATTTTACTCAGTGTAAAGAAATGATTAACAACAAGATCATCTGCTGATTTTAGGATTGTAACCGCAATTTTAAAGATACACCTACAAGATTATGTGATTGACAAAGTTGTAGAGATTTTTCTTTTCTTTTTTGACAATTTTTTTAAAATTGATGCCGTAAAAGTTTTGAGGGAATCTGACAAGTGCTATACTTGCTAAATTTAACCGTTCATTACTTTCAGGAAATCAAAATTTTGAAAAATTAGTCAAGAATGCAAAAATAGCAATTCTAACTCTACAACCAACCTAATATATCTTCAATGACGGTCACAATTCCATAAAATAGCGAAGATCTTCCCCTTAATCACTTTATCTCCATTTAAATTAAGTTGACATTGTTCTAATTGCAATTCTCATGAAACATATTCATGTATTGAATTTTACGATTTAATTGTTAATAACAATCGGGGTCGTTTCTCGATTATGATTTATATTTTTTCATTTTCTAAAATCATTTTTCACTTTTTTTTGGTGGGGAATCAATCGATACTTTTACAAATAATAACGCCCTTAAAATGATCGATGAATTTCATTACAGAAAATTCTCGACACATTACCATAATATGACAACAAAATCTCATTTTGAAACATTGTTAATTGTATATGTAGTCCACATAAACACAATTATTATAGCTATGAATGATTATGTATAGCTAACTGCAGCTTTACACTTACTATAATATTAATTCACGGCATAGCTTTATATTCTACATGTTAGGTTTATTCACAGGTAATCCCTACGCGCCGTTAACATGATATGTCATCAAACTTAATTTAATAACCTTGATTCAATTCAATTTAAACACAATTTAGTTATGCAACACATGACTTACAGTTATTTCAGTTTTTACATTCAGTTAATTGTAACCACAATTTAATAATTTATGATCCATACTCAGTTAAATTTAACAAAAATGTTGTTATTCTCACTCTATATTCAGTTAGGTATATTTAACTTTTAAAAAAAAAATTATAATCAATATTTAATTAAATTTATAACCACAATTTAATTGCTTATGTAATTAAGTTAAACGTAACCCATTTTCAGTTAAACGTAACTAATAGTTAGTTATGTATAACCCCATACAGTTTAATAACAACTAAATAACAAAAATTCAAGATAACTTACAATTACTCTTATAATTATGATTTTGTTAAAAATTAAATATTTAACAAATATTGCATAGTCTTTTAATTGAATATCCAAGTTGTTGAAAATTAAAAGATTTTTGATTTCGCTGTTCAGAGAAATCTTGTTTTTTGACATATCGTGTTTGGCTATATTATTGCAGTATACGGTTTACTGTTCAGTGCGTTCGATATGCTCATTTGCTAACAGAAATCTGCATTTCTATTACAAACTCTGATTTAATACGAGTTGCATTTTGTGAGATATTTGTGATCTTGTTTGATATAAACAAGTTTGCAAGAAAGCCTTGACTTGGCTGTCTAACATTAATTTTTTCTCATATTACAGTATTATGTTTTACATCGGTGGTATTATTTCAAAAACAAAGAGTTCTATGAAAAACAATATGCGGTTTCCGAAGCCTTCTCCAATAACTAGGCACATTTTAAATACAATCCACATTTTAGCAACGCGTTTTCGATGTGGCATATGGAAGTCAGAAAACTGTTACTACATTGTCATTTAATGTCACAAGTTTGGAGATCATACATGATGGTAGAAACTGCAGTCAGGGATTTTGCAATCGAAACGACGAAAGTAATTATATTACAACGAGTTAAATTATCGCATTTTTTGACATCTCAAAACGTGTTGAATTCAAGCCTGTAAAGTCCATATTCCACTATACAATTCATGTTTGACAATTTGAAATTTTCCTCAATGAAATATTGTTTTGAATGAAACTCTGAAATCCAATTGGCTTATGGTTGAAATTGTCCACTTTTGTTCAAATACCCAATTGAAATAGTCCATATTCCACTATACAATTCAAATTTTTTTATGATTGAAACTGTCCAATACAAATAGTCCATATTCCACTATACAATTCAAATTGGACAATTTCAATCAATTCAAAGCAATTCAATTCAAAGCTCACTTTAGAGCTTTCTAATTTCATGTAGAGTTTCCAAAGTTCTTGTATAGGCAAGAAGTGAGTTGTTAACAGCTTTCTGACTCATAGTTACTAATCTACATCCTACACAAGATCAGACCACCTCTCTAGACTATCGCGCTTCAGTGTTAAAGAGCAACATCTTACATGTAAGTCCATGAAAAATGTTGCTCTACATTACTGAGCAACACTATGATATGTTTATATATTAATTAGATAGATATGTGTTGATATTTCACGGTTATTGCTTCGACGATCTCGAATTTAAATTAGAATTTTAGTTATTATATTATTATTTACAAGTAAAATATGTTTCTTGATAAAATGGTTTGATTTTAATGAATTTAAATAATTCGTTTATTAATTTTTTGAGATTAGTTTCTTAAGTTAATTTGATCTCATGTTATTGCTTGTTAGTTTATAATTTATAGATTTTGGTAAGGTCAAAAGGGTATAATTTGGAAAGGGCTACGATGGGTTGAAGTTATAATATATATAATTCTGATTAAATATTTTATATTACATAACTGAGCAATTCTTTTCTGGCATCAAGACTTTTTGAAAGAAACTTTTTTAAGATTTTAAGAATCAAAGAAAATTGTTGATATATTTTATTTATAATACAAGTTGAAATGTACAGTTTGTACAATCGTTCTTCGACAAACAAATTTAAACAAATTAATTCAACAGGTACACCAAATTTTAAGGACGTTTACTTTTATCTCTTTTAATGTGTAAGTTTGTCAGAGTTCACAATAGTGAGATATGTTGAAGATGAAAGGACACTTTACATAATGTTCCCTGACTGATCAATCGAAACATGTAGAACGAATGTAGGTGGGCAATGAGACTTCGTTACGACGGTATTTGAAATATTCAATGCAATTTAGTTTAGAAATGAAGAAGTAGCACATCAGTCACATTTCAAATCACAAAAGTTAATTTTAGACTTTTGGATGTCCATGTATTCAATTTGTAAATTTTATATCTCCATTGAAAATATGTTTTAAAAGTGAACATTTGATATTAAACATTGATATGTCATGATGAACAATAAGAGGTAATTAGTTATTTGTAAAATATGTTCATGTTCATATTAATAACTTCAATTCACTGTATACGATCGGAATTCGGTATTGTTGTAACTAACATGGACCTCTAAAAACCACAAAATAATTTCAATTAGTAAAATAAATTCAGTCCAGGTTTAGTGAATATATTATTACTACCGTTGATAAGGTCTAACAAATAATTTTCCTCTTCTCTAAAAGCCAAAGAAATTTCTCTTCGAACTGAATCACAATATATTTTGACTTTAATTAAACCTCAACAAAATATTTTAAAATATTTCGAGAATTTCTTCACTAACTTATACTTATCCTAACTTACCCTAACTTATCCTAACTACACTTGACTGTACATATGCCAAGTCTCTAAACACGAACTAAATTTAATTGTATTGAGGAGGGATAAATCTCCTCAATGATCACATAATTAGTGTGTTTCATGATATGTATGTTACCTTGGTTGTCTTGCGACTATCCACGAGAAAATATGTTCTTATTACAATACTTGAAATAATAATATCCAAGGCTCTTCTCGCAAGGTACGAGATTTTAGAAAGTAGAACGCTCTAAGGACCTGGCTGGTTGAGTGACACCTGTCAGATGATTTGACAGGTGCCACTCAACATTGCTGGCTTATCTGAGGACTGGATTAAATGTGATAATGACCATTGGTAAGTAGTTGAGTTGATCTCAGCATTTTCTTAACTCTTTGGTTGACTTCAATCTGATTAGTAACACTTTTTGTTCAGTACTTCAAATAGTCCAAACCTCGAGATGATCTGTTCTAATTTCCTAAAATATAAATATAAACGATACTAACCTTAGCAGTATGTTACATGCATAATTTGTAATTGGCAAAAGCAATTGAATCAAAAAATATTTACATAATTACAGTATACCTTACATGTGTACTACTTTGATATGTACAATATATTGAGGAAAACATTGATATGTTTGTGTACTTTTACAAGTCCTAACTTTAACATTAATATCGCAAGAACCGAGTCAACAATGTCAAAGAAAATATCATTCAATATCAAACAATTCGAATCCGTTTAACCGACTTGACGAATAAATTCAATCGCTCGAAGATTTACATGAAAAGTAAGCGTTTTAATAATTATGTGACTTTCGGGAAGAACTATGTATTTTAGTCACTTAAATCAACATATCTTCATTCCAGTGAGCTTAAGTATCTAACTATAAATAAGTTAACCAGAAGATAATATCTAAAAGCTATCATAGTTCTTTGGTTTGAAAGATATCCCACCAATACACTGATCCTACAACAGCGATTACTCCTATGATATGTACGCGATTAGTACTGTTGTCTGAAGGGGTTCCGGTCGGGTTCCGGTTGCGGGGCAACGGGCGCCGCTCGGAACGGGTTGGTATTCTCCTGCCGGGCGCCGGGACGCTGGTACGCCTGATTCTGCGGCGGCTGTTGCTGGTACTGCGGCGTCGCGTTCTGCTGTTGGTACGACTGCTGCTGATATCCGTTGCCGGGGTTGTCGATGTTGGTCTCCTGGATCTGGGCGATCTGACCGTCAGGATACATGTTCGTCGTCGTGTCCTCGTGGAATGTCGAGTACTCCAGATGGTTTTTCATCTCTCCCAAGACCGGTTTCTGATCCTGCATCGTGTACGTCTGATACTCTTTGTCCGGCGGATCCGCCATCAGGATGTTCGCCTCCGTCTTGAACGGTTTGAAGTCGTAGATGTCGTGGAGGTAGTAGAGCACCGGCGCGTAGAGAAGGTTCGAGAAGGCGATCCCGAAGTTGAGCGCCGTGAAGCCGATGCTCTCGACGACGTTGCCGGCGATGATCGGACCGACGGCGTAGGCGACCGAGTAGGAGATGTCCGCGATGGCGTAGATGCTGCCGTAGACGGACACGTAGCGCACGTCGACGAGGTAGCCGAGAGTCGGCAACAGCGCCGTGTCGATGAGCGCGATGCCGAAGCAGATGCCGCAGATCGGGATCATCAGGACTTTGTACGACGAGGAGAACGGGATGATGAAGCAGCAGAGACCCTCCAATGCGAGGCCTCCGGCTGCCATAAGCCACTGCCATTGCGGATACTTCCTCGCCATCTTGACTGTGATCACGACGCCGAGGACGTGAGGGAAGAACGCGGGAAGCCAGATCATCCCGATCTTCCAGTTCTCGGTCGTCATGTTGTCCTCCATCCAGAGCGATATCGTGGGCTCGAGGAAGGCGAGGGCGACGTTGGACATCATCAGCGCGCCGGCGCAGCACGCGATGTAGGGGTCGATGAAGAGCTTCCATATCGGGATCGTCGGCGGTCGCGGCAGCGAGCTCAGCTTGATCTGCTCTTTCAGCGGCTTCATGACGAGCAGCAGCATGAAGCCGTCCAGCAGGGAGACGAAGGCGAGGATCAAGAAGGGTACTTCTTTACCTGCGAACTGGTACAAGGCACCTCCGAAAGGTGGCGCGACGAGGCATCCGAAACTGATGAAGGCCAACGCGATGCCGAGCGCTCGGGTGCGCTCGTTCTCCTCCGTGAAGCGATCGGCGATCATGGCGAGACCGGCAGTGTCGGCGAAAGCGGATCCGACGCCCTGGAGACTCCGCGCGAAGAAGAGGACTCCGTAGCTCCGGCCGCACGCGAACACCGCCGTGCTGAAGAACATGATCGTGAGGCCGATCATCATCGGGATGTCGTAGCCGATCCGGTCGATGAGCGCGCCCGAGAACGGATTGACCATGAGCTGGACGATAGCCTTGCTCGCGAAGAGGATCCCCGTGGCCGAGTCCTGGCCGTGGTGATCGTACTTGACCAGCTTCTGAGTCACGTTGCTGCCCGGCGCCTGCGTGATGACCTCCTGATCGCCCCACGCGCCGACGTAGCGCAGGTAGTCGGGGATGATCGGCACGATCACCATGTACAGCATGTTGTCCAGCAGCAGTGCGATGCTCACGATCACGAGGATCAGCTTCCTCTGGGAACTCGGCTCCTGCAGCTTGTTCCAGACTTTCTCCCGCAGCTCGCCGAACTCCATGTTTATGATCGGGATCGTCGTCATGGTTACGCAATATCTCTGCTCGTGTTTACAATCCGGAGCTCATTTCTTACTTATTGCGATTTCACAGAACTGTTCCCAGTTTACAGGATGACTAGTTGATTCTTGTTTAGACAGTATTTGGACTTATGATAGTTGTTCTTCAGCAGAATCGTCGTGATCGCACAAGATGGCCGCTCGATCACAAGATGGCCGACGCGCAGGCGCTGATGGGAACGAGACAGTGGTGCCATCTAGGAACCTCGTCCGACATTAAGATGCGGTCGGAGGACGGTTTGTGATACCTTTGAACAGACAAAAAAGATATTTCGATTTAGAAAAAATTATTATCAGAGAAAACGAGTAAATGAATTCAAAATTTTTATAATCAGCAAAAAATCTTGACACAATCTTTCGCGATAGAATCAGTCTTTTTTGTTTGATTTGTTTTTGGGAAGGAATGGTTCGTTTGGGAAGCATCACTATCTCGCTCCCACAGACCTGGAAATGTTCAAAACAAGGCCAAATACGGCATTAGTTTTGTCCCAGACAGCGGAAGTTTCTAACATTCAGAGTGATTCTATCACAAAGTCTTTCTAATATTATCTTAACCATCAAACATTCATATCTAGACATTGTTAATAATTAACTCCCCTGGGAAGAACGCATTGCAAGGTTTACGATTATTCAATTTATCACATCTAGAAGAAACACCTTCAGCAGTTGCAAAAGAATTTAGGATTATTTTATATTTCAAGACCATGTTTGACATCAGCAAAGTCTCATTCGGGCACACTATCGGGTTTGTATGTGTTAAAGTTCAATATCCAAACAGCATTTGTTTATGTATTGGTGGTCGGCCGTTTTAGCAAATTGGGAGAGAAAAGATTGTTTCATAAGTGGGTGTAACTTTGACAGGATGTTCACCACATGATCAGTCTGACTGTATATAAGTATAGAACATTTCATTTTTGCCGCGTGCCTTGTTAATTATAGGCGCCGGTTATTCAACAAAACCGCGCAAAACTATGAAATTTCCGATACAATAGGGCACTAGCCAAACTTTTTCCCGCTATTGTGCTGCAGCGCTGCCATCGGGAGTGAGTAAGAAGTGTGAAGTAAGCTTTGAAGTAAGCTGTTCGTGCCACTCAAAATTAAAACTCGCGAAACTTTATTTTGACAGGCGTAAGAAGATTTACTTACTGTTTAGATACATATATTTTTTACTCTAGTATAATAAAACGTGTAAAAATAAGAAGATAGTGCAATATCTTAAGCAAATTCGATTTCAATCTGAAGCGACACCCTCTCAATTGTTTTAATAGAAAGTTACAAAATTCCATTGTGCCGTGAGTCAGTTCAAGAAAGCACTGGAAACAAAAATATTTCTGTGAGCTGTCATTATATGATCAAAATATTGTTATTACACTATCATTTCTAATAATTATCCACTCTTTCGGTAAATAACCAAATATCAACATTAATTCTTATAATATAACATGAAAATACGGAGTGTGGGGTAAGAAATACGTTGATTTGAAAAGCACAGCCTCGACGCTAGCGCCAAAGTGGCCGATCCTGTCGTCCTAGCTTGGCATCGCCCCATTGGAGACTAAACCCATTAACCAATTGATCTCAAATTTTAATCATGATTAGATAAAATACAAAATTATGGTTATCACTTGGCACATTTTTTAAATTAAATTTCATACGGCACCCAGCGAGACAAGCAAAAAATTAAAAATGTACCAAGTGATATCCCTAAGTTTGTCTTTTATATAATCATGATTACAATTTCAAATCATTTAGTCAACCCATTTTGTCTCCAATCGTATCCAAAAAAAGTGCCAGCAACAAGCAGCAAAATCACTGCGTTATTTTTACAACGGGATGTCAACAGGGCGATATAATAACGCAGAATGAGTCCGATTAGCGATACAACTTGTCTTAACCTGCAATTATAATGACCTAGTGATGCGATCTGTGAAAAGGGACCTGTGGGTGAAGGATAGTGATTTCCAGCTTTTTCTTTAGAGAGAGGAAAACATTAGGAATAAATCATAAAAATATTATTAAATTCTGATAATAAATGAGAAAGTTATATATTTTTAAATTTTATTATTCTAAAACTTACAAAGCAGGACAAATTAGTTTAAAGTAAATCAAAAAACCTTTTTTTTTATTTTTTTTTATCTAGTGGAGCGGTCGCTCCACGCCAGCCAAGTCGTACGGCGCGCGCACACTCTCATATAAAGGCTGGAGCAAACCCACTTTTACTGTAAGCATCAAAGTGGCATTTTCGGCCTACTGGATCTTAAAATTGAGAAATCTCACATTGTTGCGAAATATCTTAATTTCGAGCTATGGCCCACCCTACAACATATACTAAATTTGGGAACAATAGGTTACGCCCTTTGCGCGCTAGAGGGCCGTGAAAACTGTGTTTTAGGGCGGTTTTCATAATAATAATCTTAGTAGTAGTAGGCTGGAGCTAAAATCCGGTAAACAGGCCACAGCCTAAACGGCTGAACCGATTGATCTCACATTTTTACCACGTGTGCACTTTTGGCGTCTGATTTAACCTTGTCCCCATGAATTTTTTGTGCCGCCATTTTGAAACTGGAAGTGACGTCATATCTCGTCAACGGTTGGACCGATCGGAACGAAATTTGCGCCAATCGTTTCAGACGGTCATCTATATGGATTATCAATATCAAAAGACTGAACATTATTTTAAATAAACCGGAAATGACGTCATGAAATTTAATATACATCGATTTGCATTTCAGCAACAACTGTTGATCCGATTGTCTTGATATTTATGTAACGTTTGTACTTTTGATATTTCATTTGACTTGTTATAAAACCAACCGGAAGCCGCCATTTTGAAACCGGAAGTGACATCATGTCTCAAAAACGGCTAAACAGATTAGAACAAAACCAGCGCTAAACGATTTAGACGGTCAACTTTATGTAATCAGTAATATTTGATGATTCAAATATCGAAACCGGAAATGACGTCACACATTTTATGACCTATACCGGAAATGACGTCATAAATATGCTAAATGACGCTAAATTCACCACTTTATACTTTAAAATAGATATAAGTAAACGTACTTTGTAAATAATTATAAATTCAAGGTTGCAGTGTTCTCGGCGGCCATTTTTAAAACCGGAAGTGACGTCATATATCGTAAACGGTTGTACCGATTGCAACCTAAGTTTGGAAATGTGTTGGACTAATAATTATGAATTCAAGACGACATTATTTTCGGCCGCCATTGTTAAAACCGGAAGTGACGTCAAATATCGAAAATGGCTGTACCGATTGCAATCAAATTTTGGAAATGTGTTGTACTAATAATTATGAATTCAAGACGACATTATTTTCGGCCGCCATTGTTAAAACCGGATGTGACGTCATATATCGAAAATGGCTGTACCGATTGCAACCAAATTTTGGAAATGTGTTGTACTAATAATTATGAATTCAAGACGACATTATTTTCGGCCGCCATTGTTAAAACCGGAAGTGACGTCATATATCAAAAACGGCTGTACCGATTGCAACCAAATTTTGGAAATGTGTAGGAGTAATAATTATGAATTCAAGACGACATTATTTTCGGCCGCCATTGCTAAAACCGGAAGTGACGTCATATATCGAAAACGGCTGGACCGATTGTAACGAAACTTAAAGCTATTCTTCTTGGATAATTATTTTAATCTTATATACCAAACGCAACTTTTCTAAGTATCCAAATCGGCATAGGCGTATTTTTTTAAAGAAATAAGTTCTTGCACGGACACAAGCTGTGCTACAAGCTGTATGAATAAACTAACAAAAGAAGTGATATCCCAGAAAAAAACACTCCGTGTAAAAAAGGCAGCCAAGTCTCTTTACTTTAAAAAAATTCAACACCGAAAAGGAGTGATATCAAAAAAGGAGCCAACTCAATGACATTTCCAAATATTTAATCGTATCTTTGAAATAAAAGTATAAACACCGAGAAATACTTTACAAAAGGACTTGGCGCATCGTTTTTTTAAAGACATTTTTCTATTCATAAGCATGTGCCATTTATATACAACCGTCATTTTGAATGTTTAGAATAATAGGGAAACATCTTTCAATTAGGTACATATTATACATACCTTCTGTAAAATATTTTCTATATGATTATATACGCTATGAAACTTGTTGTCTATGCTTTCTATAAATATACACAATAGTTATCTTCGTAATATTGTTTCGTGGTGAATATAATTAAGTCTCATGCGTTATACCTTCTCATCATGTAACAATTTCTATTAATACACATTTTATAAAAATACATTTCACAAAGAAGACAGTCATATTGAATTTCTATTAAAAAATTTAACTTTATACACTTGACACTTCAAAAATATATAATTGTGTTCCATTAGTTAGTAATTATTTGACAACGTTTCATGATTTCCTTCAGTCAAGATCAAATTATGAAAAGATACCAGTCTAATATCGCCATATTAACAGTACTGCAAGAATATGTATGAGCCCACTTCCAATTGATATGAAGGGATGTGTGTTGTGAAAAATATCCGACCGAACCGGGGCACGAACTTGGGACCTCTCACTTGCCGGGCGAGAGCTCTACCAACTGAGCTACCCGATCGGACGGGCGGACATTAGACACAACACACTGATGAGGATCCTGACTCCTGACTCCATGGAAGTTTTCCAAAGAAACCTACATTCTCACCACTTCCAATTGTTATGTAATTCTTTCACCCTTATATTACTTATATATTACAGCATAAAATCATGCTTCTATCGCCATTGACAAAACTATAAAATAGTCATTACTAAAAGTAGCTTGATTCATAGATTCTGGCTCTAATAGAAAGAGGAAAATGTACCTACTTGTAAATTTCTTTCCACTTTTAGGATAGAATGATGTCTTTAAAAAAACGATGCGCCAAGTCCTTTTGTAAAGTATTTCTCGGTGTTTATACTTTTATTTCAAAGATACGATTAAATATTTGGAAATGTCATTGACTTGGCTCCTTTTTTGATATCACTCCTTTTCGGTGTTGAATTTTTTTAAAGTAAAGAGACTTGGCTGCCTTTTTTACACGGAGTGTTTTTTTCTGGGTTTATATTTACTGAGATTAAAGAAAACATCACTAGGTAGCAGATTAAGCAATAATCCAAAAATCGAAAAAATATCCTTTTTAACACATAATTGCATTTTGCAGTAAACTAATCTTGCACACACAGTTCTCTTTTCACAGATCACATCATGTTTTATTGCTATAAGTTGCTAATGAAAACGAGTCGGATTTTATAACATCCTAGTCGGTATATTTTATGAAATAAAATTAATATTTCCTGAGAATTCCTTTCTGTCGAACTATATTTAGCATGTTTGTAAACGACTCAGCACTAAGTGGTTGTCTATAATAAAATAATCCAGGAGTTTAAATGCCTGTGAAATTAACTGCTGGTAAAACTGTTTATGAAGGCTCAGGTATTGTTCAAGTTGTGTATTACATGCAGTAAGCCATGCAAGTCGGCATGAGATGTTACAGGGTGGCTGGAGGGGGAGGGGGTATTAAAGGTCAGTGGGGACAGGGTAAAAGCTCCATAGCAAATGCGTTAATGTTATATTGGGGCGCATAGTCTTAGGAAAGTTTTGTACATATTTTAAAGTTATACCAAAAATTTCAAGATGTGGTATAATTTTGTATGAAAAAAAAATAAAATGAATTATGAAGATACGGAACACCTATTTTTATTATTAAATTATCCGTTCCTGAGTTGGTTCATATTAAATTAAAAAAAATTAATTGAAATTTTCATAATTATATAAAAAATACAAAATTTCGTCTACATTTAGTCTGGTTTATTAGTCTATAGTTTAGATATTATAATTAAGTTGAGAAAGTTCCCCGAATAATAGAGTATAACATTATTTCTTCTGTATATTGACAGTATTTGTGTTTTGTTGCCCGGGGGCAAGCGCCCCCCCCCCCCCCATCCAGCTCGTCACCCAGCCCGACGCCCCGAGCTCGCACCATCGTCATCAGAGGGGTGAAACAGTAATTGAACCCCCACCCCTACCCTCCTAGCTGGCAATGACAGGTGCCCTGATTGCTACTTCTTTGTGCGGGACAAATTGCAGTCTATTCCAGAACGTGTGGTGTCCAGAAGCAATAGGTCCAGACTCCAGACACAGCTCCAGATCGATCTGACTAATGAAGGCGAATGAATGAAGTCGGACTGAGTGGCCGAGTTGATCGCAGGCGAAGTGGAACAAAACATCGGTATATTCTCGTCAGTGGAATGGAGACGAGGTAGAAATAACTTGGATTGAATGAAGAGAGTATTGATGATGCATGTTTCAATGTGCAGTCGAGAAGCACAGAATAAAGTTGCGAGCTCGTTATTTTGCACACAAATCATTTTACTAAGTAGATGTGGTACAAAAAATAAACTCTGTTGAGTCATAAAAAATGTACCAAGACAGTTTGTGTCGTCGATTCCTACAGTCGTCTAAATGTTGTGAAGGTGATCGATTTACTAATAGACCACGACCTCCTCTTTCCCCACCGTCCATCCTTATACACATTCTTCTTCTTCAGCCCATAATCATTCGTTCGGCCACATTAGCCTAGTAGCAGAACAGAGAAGCTTTACTTGGAATGGGTTATTAGTTTTATTTTGTCCTACAGACATGTAGTGCCTGAAAATTAGTAAAAATTTGTCACTAAACGTCTGTAGGACAAAATAATAAATATTGATAAAAATCGTTTAAAATTTTTTCAAGGCCACGCTCACTATTCAGCCATCTTTAGCTGTAGGTAACAATCAAATTTCAAAACAATAGTTGTGCATCAGAATGTGGAAGCCACCAAAGCAATATGTTAACCCTGTATGGGTTACTAGTAAAAGAGTTTATCAGTATGTAAGAGGATAGCAACTGTATTGAGACTGAGTTTTTATGGCAGATATTCTGTGGAGTCAGGATATGAAGGGATGTGTGAAGTGAAAATATCCTGCCAAACCGGGGCTCGAGCCCGGGGACTTCCTATCATCCCGACTGCACTTCATCTCTCTACGTCATCATCTCGAGACAAACTCCTCCACTTCATCTCTCTACGTCATCTTCTCGAGACAAACTCCCCCACTTCATCTCTCTACGTCATGTTCTCGAGACAAACTCCTCCACTTCATGTCCGCTTCGATTCGCACGGCGCGTCAGAAAGCCGACAAATCTCCGTCTCACAAGCAGACAAATGACTCGGTCCATTCGTCCCACAATCCCCGATATCCGGTCCAAACAGCGGGGCTTTTCACTGCCGATTGTCCGCGTGATCGGGTCAAACACAATGTTTCTCCCTCGATCTGGTCAGAGGCAAAGATTTCATTCATTCATTCAGACAAGACGGACTGTCGGATTTGAAGATTTAACGCAGTTGAAGATAAGTATTTATTTCCCGCATATTTCATCAAAGATGTGACAAAAATCTACTTGTCACTGTCGAATACATTTAAGAGTCTACGATACTTGATGAAATCCATGTTTGATGAAGCACAAAAAGGCGGCCCCTACTTTTTTCTCAACGGGTTTACCGATTGTCTTCAAATTTTCACAGGGATAAAGAGTAGATCTGTGTCTCTAGTGGCCCCAAAGTTTTATTTTTGTTTAGTTATTTCAGGGCAGAGGTGCCAAAAAGACTCATATATTGCCCATGTTAGCACTTCCTCAAAGCAAGAAAAAACGTTTTTTATTATTTTTATCGATCACTAGAGACACAGATTTACTCTTTATCTCTATGCTGTTAAATTTTGAAAACAATCGGTCAAGCCGTTAAGAAAAAAGTAGGGGCCGCCTTTTTATGGTTTTTTGTCGTTTTCAATATTTGAATTAAAATAACTTACTTCACAGCAGTATATGCAACATGCAACACACGATTAAATGTCACAAATGTCACGTACAACCCAGAGCTAATGCATTTTCATGCATTTTTAGGATTTTTTTTTCATCGGAAGCGAAATTTTCTGCGAGTCCTGTCGACTCTTAAGGTGCTGCATGCACGAGCGATTTTGCCGCGTGTTTCTAGCCCCTTTTTGGATACGATTGTCGACAAAATGCGTTGACGAAATGATTTGAAATTTTAATCATGATAAGATAAAATACCAACTCAGGGTTATCACTTGGCAAATTGTTAATTTTTTGCTTTCTTAATTAGTAATAATTAGTTGATTTTGATGAAAAATAATAACAGAGTTCAATTTCTTATTCATAGTTACGAATAGTTGAATTTCATAGTTCGCGCGGTTGTGTTGCATAGCCGGCTCCTAATTAACAAGGCACGAAGCAAAAATGAAGAAGTGTTACTAATACACAATCAGACTGATCATGTTAACATCCTATCAAAGTTACACCCACTTATGAAACAATTTTTCTCTCTCAATTTGCTAAAACGGCCGAGCGTTTGCACCACCTTAATTGCTTAATATTTTTGTATTTTTTTCATTAGCCAGGAAAATCTTGGATCTACAACCTAACTTTGCTTTTACTAAATCACGTAGTCGTGATCCAAAAGGGCGAAACATCACCACAATATTCGCGAGAATGTAACTTGACAAAATCCTCCCTCCCCCAAACCAATCCTGAAGGCAATAACCATGGAATTCCACTTACATCTACTAAATCCCTTGTGAATTACCTAATATTATTGCACATTTGATCTCTAACACGTGGAGTGAAAGGGGTGAAAGATAATCCCGTATCAAACCCATAGCTCTTGCTGTAAATACTTTGAATGTTGTCACATTTCCAACTCTGATCAGCTTACCTCCACTCCGGCCCCTTTCAACTAATGAAGTAACTATTGCGGGGGGGGGGGGACGTCAAACGCAGATGATATTTCAATGGGATCAAAGAGCTGGGGCAAGTGGGGGGGGGGGGGGGGGGGCTGTTATCGAAATTAAATTGCAACTTGACGATGCTTCTCTTCTGTATCCGAGAGGAGTTTTGTAAACTGGAGTTTGTGATTCACGATGTTGTATGAAAATGTTTTGCTGCTTTGAGTTTCGTAGAGGATGAGTTGATGAGTTGTTTTAACGACGCACTGTTCTGCAACTTGGCAACTGGTAACGGATGAATGAACGATGATTGGGTGATGATGATGAACAGGTGAGGTCGTGGCCTATTAGTAGGGCACCTTCCAAGTATTTGCCTCTCTACTGGACCTTACAGATATTGAACAAATGATTGCGATGAAAATAACAGACTGTCTATTTTCAAGGTCATTGGACCAAATATTCATCATACATATTTCTAGCGATTCCGACAGAAGTTTCTTGACATTTTAAGCTTTTAATAAACAAAAATTATTTTTCGATAAAGATTAAAATCACCGTAATGTGATAACTTGTAAAATGATTTCGGTTTCCTAGTTCCAGTAAATCATCCCTCTTGTAACGTTCTAAAAATTCAATAATTGCTTTTCATTCTGTTCAACTGATCTTGTAATGCCAAACGAATCGAGGTGTTTGTGTTGTGAATAGCTAAGAGAGCCTGGACAATGAGTCTGTTTGAAGTCTTGAACAACGCACACGAATGCAGTCGATTGCGTCGATGATGGAAACTACTTGGCGGGATCTGACTGGTGCATCGCCCGCCAGAACAACAGCTGGTCGTCGGACTCGCACGCGGCAAGAGCGAAACTGGCAAAATCAGGATATTATTACTTATTATCTTCTAGATTAACTCTTAAAAGGCGTGCGTAAGCGAACGGGAAAAGCACGGTTCGTCAAAGCAATGTTTTGACATTTCTTTTCACGCCAAAAATATTTTTAAAAATCAGATAAAAGACTAAATAATGCCACACAAATGACTACATTATGACTTCTGTTACGACCTCAAAGTGTTTCATACGTTTTTTTGGTAAATAATCATTATTTTACACTTTGAAGTCGTACCAAGTGTCATAAAGCACTCCAGTGTGTGGCAATATTTAGTCTATGATGCTGCAATGGTCGTTATTATCTGATTTTTTTAAATTTTGTCAGCGTGAAAAGCTATTTCAAAAAATCGATTTAACAAACCGTGCTTTTCCCGTTCGCTTACATTAAGCTAATCACGTAACACATGCTTTTGCTTTTGTATTTGCATTTGTTTGAGGTAAATTTCAGAAAAATTAAATAATCTTTCGATGAAAGTACTTGAATGGCCGCGCAGTAAAATGCGAAATTTCAGTTGAATGGTGCTATTATTATAGTCATGAGACATACTGTAGAGTTCATGTTTTGCAATTAACATCGGCGTCGACTTCGTATTTCGTGCCCGATAACCACGCCATTTGTTTACGCGTCCAGCATTATTGCATTGTTTCAATATTTTATTACTTTCCTTGAACTACCTACTCAAACGAGTACCAGTCAACAAGTTGAAATTATTCAAAACCATCTTGTGCAGAGAAATAATGTCAATTTCAATTATTCTTGAGGTGAGCTCATGAACCATTAATTTTGTCTTCACTCAATCATATTTGTAATAGTGACATGAGCCATTGTTCAATATAAATATACTTGTTGAAATCAGTCAAATGGAGCTTGATTACATTATTCGAAGTATGTGCACCATAAAATCTAAAAAAATTGTCATCGGGCCTACCTCAGAGTTAAAGATTTTATGTTTTTATTACGGAGCCAACGGTCTTTCTCGTCCCTCATATAATTAACAATCGACACAAAAACTCTCTTGCATGAAGTGGTGACGTACTCCATACATCGCCCCCGACACGCAAGCCCTCCGCCCCCCACATCCATGATGGCGACGAGACTCGAACTCTGACCCCCAGCACTTGAACCTGCAGTCACGGCATCGCTCGCTTAGCATGTCGCATGTTCAGGGCGGTGATCAAGTACGCCGTGTTGGTGGAATTATCGGCCCAAACTCTTGAGAGTCTATTAGTAATTTCTGTGTTATGCTATTGATAAGCTGCATGCACTGTGTTTGTTACTTGGAAAGTTGAAGGCAATTGATATTCTACATTCTTTATCGTGATTATTTTATATCTAATTATATTTTGTGAAATGTATTTTTTTCTGATGACCTCAGATGGGGTGATGATAACTGCAAATTGAAAAGATTTGTTACTGTGGGATTCGAACCCATATCTCTGAGTTGCCGGTTCAGTGCTCTAACAACTAAGCTAAGCTGGGATTCTAATATGCAGCGGCTGTGTTCAATATAAACTATTCAATTCAGGCAATAAAGTGACGTGAGTTCGAATCCGTTAGTTGGCAAATCTTTTCAATTTGAAGTTGGTATTAAATTATTTGTTTTAATAGTAATTACATACCAATACTTTGTATTTTAAAGGCCTTTAACGTCGACCTGTTCTGTATCTAGACTAGAGCTCTAGACAGTTGACGCAACGGGGATACAGAACGAAAATAATGTTGAACTTGTGTTTCGTCGTTATGAAAATTGTACTAAGAGCTTATGTGCAATGGATGGAGGTAGTCGTGACCTATTCGTAGGCAACCTTCACAGCATTTGCCTCTCTACTGAGGGAATCTAGTAACGTGCGGGAATGAACCCGGGACCTCCGGCTGGAAGTTCAGAGCGTAAGGCACTTCCAGAGAGAACAGGAAATATGCAAGTAGAGCCGCTTACTATGTTTCGTCGCACAATAAACGAAGGTTATGTTTGAGTTTCTTAAGTAGCAATAGCTTTTCCTGATTAATTGAATATTTTCTTTTAGTCCCACTTCTATCACCATTTGTAATTTTCAAATAAAAGATTTTGTAGTCAACACTACGCTTTCATTAATGATTGGTCTTGTTCGATTTAAAATGCACTTTTAACATACTTTTGATTCTAATTACTATTATGTATGTAGATACCACATAAAAATTATCTAATAATGGAGTAATAGAATCTTCATAGATGACAGCGTTCCACTATTGAACCAGTGTCGGGGGAGTTCCGTTTTGTAATATCATGTTCATAATATTACGGATTTCGTTAATAAGTCAATTAAAAATTTAGGATTATTATTTTAGAAATAAAGTCAATGTTTTAATTTCATTTAATTATATCATCTGAGTATTTATGCGTTACTAGACAAATGCGTATGCATAATTTCGTTGAACTCTCCTGGATTGCAAAGTTTGTCGAGTACGTGAAGTCAAACCGTGCGTGATCGATGGAAATATATTGATCCAACTACAAGCTACGTTACGTCATCAGAATTCTAAATGCGTCACGTTGTTCGAGTACTTGTCTGTACCTCAGAGGTAGAAGGCCGGAAGTCAATTTCTATGATTCTTGAGGTGAGCTCAAATACCAGTAATTCCGCCTTCATCCAATCATATTTGTAATGGTGACATGAGTCATTGTGTAAGAGAATACTTCAATGTATAACTGTATTTGTTGAGATAAGTCAAATGGCAATTGAAGGGTGCAGGGAAAGAACGCTATAAGTCACATTCGGATGAAACTGAGATAAACGAGGTTTTATGTTATCTATCTTCCATACAGTCGATATTTCAATTGCGTTTTTCAAGACTTTATGGCAATATTATCTAGAAACTGAGGGTAAGCTAATAAAAATCACTGCAAGATGACATATTAATTTTTTCTTTCTAAAATGGACTCATAGCGGTCTTTCCCTGTACCAGAGAGCATGATTACATCATTCCAAAAGAGTGAAGTTCAACATCGAGAATATGTATTTCCGCTTTCTACCTATGAGGTACAGACATTGTAGAACTCCAAGGACGGTGAATCCTTGGTAGAACTCCACAATAATAAACTGTTGTGATACTCTTCCGCTATCTTAAGACGGCTGGGCAGTGAGTTTGACCTTGAAGAGTTTTTAATCGATTTTTATCAATATCTTTTACGAATGTAATTGTTAATAAATTAAGGCTTTGTACGAGTATTCAGAACAGTTCAATGAAAATAATTTCAGAGCTTGAAATGTTTTATTAGTTTTATTTTATTACAGACGTTTAGTTTCTGAAAATTAGTAAAATAATGGTAATAAACATCTGCTGGACAAAATAATACTAATAACTTATTCCAAACTATGAAATTATTTTCATTGAACTGTTCTGAATACTCGTAAAGCCCTATTTTGTTAACAATTACATTGGTAAAAGATATTGATAAAAATCGATTAAAATCTCTTCAAGGCCACCCTCACTACCTAGCCCTCTTAATCTGTGTTTTCTTTAATCAAGAATGTGTTGATCCCCACTAGACAAAGTATCCCCCCCAGACTACTAGAAGAAGCATGCACATCTCATATTGCGAGAAGAACAGAGAGGAAAGTCACTCACGTCTTTTAGCTGCTGAGATCGGCGCGGCTACAAAAGAAAGAGAAACCAGTTGGTTGCAATTCCCTTCAATTGATATTCCATCTTCCATGAGGTGGCTCAACTGTCCAGAACAATGTTACTGTTGAAATTAGTTGTAGACATGTCTCAATTAGGTTCAGGAAACGACATGGTAGATTGTACAGAACTTTTGTTGTGAACGTCTTCATGATGTATGGCGTTGAAATAAATTAAGTTTATCATTTATGAAATTAAATTGTATATGGTGTGATTGCACTTTTATTATTCGTTATTTAATTCGAAGTGAATGCATGAAATGAAATGTATATTTACTAACATTTGTGAAGTTGCTACTGCTGAACCAGTATTTAATTTTGGGTCATTTACAGAATTTAATTGGAAACTAATCAACTGTTTAAAATTTTTCAGAGCATTGAAATACTGCCCCTTAGTGAAGTATGAAAATTAAAAAATAGTTATCTGAGTGACTGGAAGCACTTTCAGGGTCAAAATCACAAACAATCAATGAATCGAAAAAAGTATTGTGCAAAAAAGTGATATTTAAATGTATCTTTAGTATGATCAATATTTGTGAAGTTGAAACGTGTAATGTGACATTTAGTGCAGTTGAGCTACCTCGAAAGACGAACATTTTCATAGAAAGACAGAGATAGTAAGATATGTTTTCAAAGAAAGTGTTGGAAGTCGAAACAATAAGAGAGAAAATAGTTTTAACTACATACGAACAACATAGAGATCATGCAGAAAGAAGTTTTAAAGTCAGACAAGAACATAAACTTCGTGAACGTGTAGCAAAAATACTTTCGATTGCGAATTATCATTTTAGCTGTGTTTATCTTACACAGTTCTGCGACTAGATAGCAGCAACTAATGAATGATTATAATGATGAAGAATGTGCATGGACTGCAGAAACGAGGCGTCTTGGTCTCTTAGCACTTGCTTCTCGATGTGGGCAATCACAAGCGACCTCATTCAGGAACGACGGCAGAGGGCATCGAAGCAGGGACCTTCAGATGTATAACTGCATATTCTTGGTAAGTAACTGCGATTGGGATTCAAACCAGGATCATTTAGATATTGGAGTTGATATTTAATTGTGTTTTCGATTAATGGTTGAGTTTCTTCAACGAGAATTGCGGGCAGAAATCATTGTTGCATAGCCTAGGTCAGTTCTAAAGTAAACAACACAGTATATTTCACTAAAACGTCAAAATCTTCACCTTGAAAAATGTTACAACAGTTTTTAAGAGTCCGTCGCCATTAACCTCGCTGCAGAACTGTGCGACATTAAGCCCCAGAAAAAAATGTTTTTAAGAGCGAATTATGTCCAACAACTATATTTCTTTAACATATCTGAAGCTCAGAGGTAGAAGGTCCGATGTCCATTGCAATGATTCTTGAGGTGAGCTCGAAATCCAGTAATTCCGTCTTCATCCAATCATATTTGTAATGGTGACACGAGTCATTGTGTAAGAGAATACTTCAATATAACTGCATTTGTTGACATCAGTCAAATTTCAGCGTATTACATGATTACATATATGATTAGCGCAAAATCAAGAAAATGGACTTCGGACCTTCCACCACTGAGTCACAGATAGTCTACCTTCAACGACACGGTCACAATCTAAAAATGGCGGAAATCTTCATTAGTCGCCCTTCCTTTTAATGACCTGAAGCACCGTAAAACAAAATTAACCCTACTGACAAATTACGCAAAGACAATGAACCACCATTTTACATTTTCATACCCGACAGATTTTTTTAAAAAAATGTTCTTATGCCGCTTAAACATCCTCACGGGAAATAAAACTAATCCACTGGCACAATTTCTCATCATTATAAAGAGAAATATTTAATTTCATGAGTCTTTTCCTTTCCCCCGACGGCTGGCAAGGCAAAGCATATCACTCTGTTGTTTTTAAAGCGAGGGTAGACGTGCTGGTGTGAATAATTGATGGGCTTTAGTGGCTGACTGTACTCCCTGGGGGTTGACATAGGACCCGGTCACGTGACGGGGTTGCTTAGTGCAGGGAGGTACAGTCACGGGGAAGATGCGTGCATCACTCAAGCAACGTGGGTAGTGTTGATGAATGGAAACGAATTTCACTCACTGAATACCAGTTCTAGTAAAAGTGTTGTAAATGCACAAGAACAATTTCGAAAGATGTTACAAATGCGTAGCATATTTTATAATGCTTTTTTTCGATCCATAGTGTTTTTTAAAAGGTAATCTATAATGTAAAATTGATATGTTAACTCTTCGTCTATTTTGGAGATTTTCGCATCGATTGATAAACAATAACTAAGATGTAACTAAAAAATAGTGTTTTTTTTGTTACAAGAATGGGTAAATTAATAGATTTTGTATCCAAACACAATCGCCTTCGAGGCGGTCGTGGCCTATTAGTAGGAACACTTCCCAGAATTTGTCTCTCGGTTGAGGGAAATTACTAATTAACCGTCGGGAAGCATGACCGCTGGAATCGAACTAAGGAAAATATTATATTGTTTAATTTTTACTTCTTATACAATTAAATTGCAAATCCTGATTCACTTTATTTTTCTTGTTATCCTTTTTCTAGGGAACCGTCCCATCATTTACCTCTCAAGAAACTAAACTACTAAAATATCTCATCAGGAAGGACAGTTGAGTGAATCGAACACTTATACTAACCTACTAATAGGCCGCGACCGCCTCCTTCTCACCTTCCATCCTTACCTACTCTTCACCATCATCTCCCAATCATCATCATAATCATTCATTCGTCGCCATTAGCCTCGCTGCAGAACAGTGCGACGTTAAGCCCCAGTCAAATTTACTTTACTTAAGACGGCTGGGTAGTGAGTTTGACCTTGAAGAGTTTTTTAATCGATTTTTATCAATATCTTTTACCAATGTAATTGTTAACAAAATAAGGCTTTGTACGAGTATTCAGAGCAGTTCAATGAAAATAATTCCATAGCTTGTAATGGTTTATCTAGTGGAGCGGTCGCTCCACCCAGCCAAGTCGTACCGTACACTCACACTCACTCAACATACCGTATGCATAATAAACTGAGGAGCAGACCAACCACTTTTACTGTAAGCAACAACACGGCATTTTCGGCCTACTGGATCTTAAAATTAGAAAATCTCACATTGTTGCGATATATCTTAATTTCGAGCTATGGCCCACCCCACTACATATACCAAATTAGGGAACAATATGTTATGCCGTTTGCGAGCTAGAGGGCCGTGAAAAACGTGAAATTACACCCCTTTTAAAACCTATCTTGATCTGATGATGATGATGATATCAGGAAACACCGCAATCACCGCCACAGCCTAAACGGCTGAGCCGATCGATCTGAAATTTTCACCACATGTGCACTTTTGGCGTCTGAGGTGCCTTTTTATAAAACCAACAGGAAGCCGCCATTTTGAAACCGGAAGTGACGTATTATCTCGAAAACAGCTAGACCGTTAGGAATTAAACCAGCGCCAAATGATTCAGACGGTCATCTATATGGAATATCAATAGTTAAAGTAGAGATGTACTATTACCGAAACCGGAAATGACGTCATGAAAATGAAGAACTAGATTTAAATGACCTCTTACTACAATAACTACATATTCAGAAGGCTTATAATGATACATAACATTTATAGAAATAAATTCTATGTGGCAGTAATTTTAGTCGCCATTTTGAAAACCGGAAGTGATACCATATCTCGAAAACGGCTGGACTGATTGTAACGAAGCTTGCGCAATTCTTCATGGAATATCACTTTAAGCTTAGGTATATTGAGCACCAAACACAATTTTTCGTATTAACCAATTCGGAAATGGCGTATTTTTTAAAAGTAATTGGTCATTGTTGCTCCGATGTGTGTTACAAGTTGTGTAAATAAACTAAAAAAATAAGTGATATCCCCATAAAAACACTCCGTGTAAAAATACCCGCCAAGTCTCTTCAACTATAAAAAAATAGAAGAAATCTAAAAATTCAACACTGAAAAGAAGTGATATCAAAAATTGAGCCAAGTCAAAACTTAATTTTAAAAACCAAAATATACTTGGCGCATCGTTTTTAAGGGCATTATAGGTATATTATATATATTTAGGTACATTTAATTTTTGGCATATGCTTCTATACTATTTATATACACGATGCGCCAAGTATATTTTGGTTTTTAAAATTAAGTTTTGACTTGGCTCATTTTTTGATATCACTTCTTTTCAGTGTTGAATTTTTAGATTTCTTCTATTTTTTTATAGTTGAAGAGACTTGGCGGGTATTTTTACACGGAGTGTTTTTTATGGGGTTAGATTTACTTTGTCCTACAGATGTTTAGTGCCAGAAAATTAGTAAAATTATGGCACTAAACATCTGTTGGACAAAATAAAACTATTAACTTATTCCAAACTATGAAATTATTTTCATTGAACTGTTCTGAATACTCGTACAAGGCCCTATTTTGTTAACAATTACATTGGTAAAAGATATTGATACAAATCGATTAAAAAACTCTTCAAGGCCACGCTCACTACTCAGCCCTCTTAATACAAGATCGAAAATCCTGCCTCGACTATTTGTCATATCCTTCCTGGCAAGGTGAGTCGTCGTCTAACAGCTTACGAAGCGTTCCCCTAACCTCACTCCATGATTTATTAATCTCGTTATTCCTATGAAAGTATCCCCTCTGTTTATCCAGCAGTGGACCTAAAAGTCCGCCCTAACCAATCATCCCATCTCCCGGTACAGCAGGGCGCGGATGTTTGTCCAACATTAACTAATTGATAGACGAGTAAATAATACAGCACGCCTAGAGTAAATGATGACGGGAGACGGTTTGATGCATCATGTCCGATAGAACGTCAATACTATAGGAAAATGTGCTGGGTAACGCGTTGATGAGAGTACAAAAATATTGGGCACGTTTTTAATAATGGCCAAAAAGTAGTGTTGTGATAAGATAATTTTATTTTTATCTAGATAAGGATAAAGATAACCGGCCAAAATTGATCTAGGTAAGATAATAGATAAATTTCCAAGAAATCATCTAGATAAGAGATTAAGATGAAAAATTATTAT